>CM038679.1:27417466-28100551 GCA_021605205.1 Aegilops longissima | reverse complement strand
GAATTGTGCTATTTTCTATAATTATTTTGAGTGTTGCAGATTTCTAGGGATATTTGCAAGTTATTTATGAACGAATTGTGCTATTTTCTATAATTATTTATGGATGGCCGATTCCTGTATCTGTGTCCGCGTACTAGTCCCCAGTGCACAAACAAATAGTGTGTCCGTTTTGAGAGGTCGACGTTGGAGATGCCCTGAAGCCTATTTCTCGAAACATGCTTTTTTAGGAATGTTTATTGAAACATCTTTTCTAGACTGCTCGTACGAATATGAACAACGGTTTAGAAAATTTCATGAGAGGTACACGTACACCTCCATGAACCCGACACCCAACATCTGTCTGAAGCATATATGAACCACCGAAACGAGCATGCGATTCTTTTTCCGTCAAATCAATCTGTTGGTCCTTTATCCACGCTTTCTTCAGCTTAATCAATGCAGAGGCATCGACCGTTGATGATTGGGACTGCTGGAATGTTTGCATCACGCGTGGGGCCCCATGCAAGCGCACGAAACACTCAGTTTTTTCACGCTAAAGATTGGGTGCCGCGAACACATTCGCATAGGTGCAAAAGCATGGCCGGGGGTTTGGCGCCGGTTGGGGATAGGATTCGGGGATTGGTCATGCACCAACCAATGCATATCATTCATCAGCTTTGCCGTTGCCGTTGCCAATGCATGCATGCAACCACTGTGAGACAAGCCCAAAGATAAAGAAGGAAGGAACAATCCCAATCATAGCATCTGGTGTGTGGTCTATTTCCGGGTAGTAGTTGACCTCAAGCCCGCTTTATTTATGCACTTGCTAACCTACCGCGAAAAAAGCCCGGAAACCCTCTTGGAAAGCTAAAGAGGGGTTAATCGAGCAATAATCGAGGGATTTGCTTGCTGTCGATGTCGATCTACATCATGCATGGGTGCTCGAATAGTGAATGGGATAGACACCTTTCGGGTAGCTCTTCTTAATCTTAATCGGGTGACAATTTTCCTCCTTTTCCCATGCACTGATGCGTGCATGAAAGGTACGGGTAAACATCTTTCCGTTGGACCGTTGGGACCTCTTTCTTTTATTGAAAATCCTGTAAACCCTGACGTAAATATGAAATATAGTACTGTACTATACCTAACAAGTAATAGTACACATGTTGCACTAAAGTAGCGACATATATATAGTGCAAAATCTCGTCACCCGGCTGAGTGTTCTTGTGAGTAATTATTGTCACTGGTATATATTACCGGTCGAGTCATCGATGAGCTACTCGTGCATGTCATGTCATGACGGAGGCATACCGTATACGCACGCAATTAACTACTCCCTTTGTTTCATAATTCTTGTTGTAGTTTTAGTTCGAAGAGCATGCATGCATGTACTACATCGATCTGATTTTTTACTTGGCCTGCAAAGAAAGCTTATTATGTTATCCATGTGGGAGTGCAACGGATGATGCAAATTATCTATGTTGCGGGTAGGTCTTCTTAATCTTAGTCAGATGGCAATTTCTTCCTTTTCCCATGCATGAAAAGTACGGCCAAACATCTTTCCGTTGCACCGTCCGGATTTTCTTTCTTTTTATTGGGCTTCTGCTAACCCTGACGTAAATATATATGAAACATAGTACCTAACGAGCATTGACACGCATGTTGCACTAAACTAGCCAGATAAATATATAATGTTGTGCAAAATCTCGGTAGGGACAGCCGGCGGAGAGTTCTTGTTATTACTACTTCTCGTGCATGTCATGTCAGTTGCTGATTTTGACTAGGCCTGCGAAGCAAAAGCTAATTCTTTTTCCATGTGGGAATGCAACGGATGATGCAAACACCCCCGACGGACGTTGTTAATTCATTTGTTTGTGACGCGCGCAAGTCGGCAAGTGCCAATATCATATCACAAAATTAGGGTTCATGACCAGCATGCATGATCGATCGACGATGGTTCCAGGCCAACTGCAGCCCAGCCAGAAGTAGGCATAAACAAACCACAAATCAGGCAGCATATTATCACACACCAAAACCCTGGCTGGCTTTATTAGCCAGGCTTCCTCTTCTCTTCCAATTTTCCTTTCCTTTTCGCTCTGCCCTACACGGAGTCGATCATCATCATCATCATCATCATCATCAGCGCGGCTGCTGGCTGGTCAGTGGTTACACACGGGACCATCCTTTACTTGTCGCGTACCGAGCCGCGGAGGCTGCGAGCGGGCCCGGCGTCCCGACCCGAGGGCCTGGCACTTTCAGCTATATATGCCCTCCACCCGACGCACCCATCCATCAATCAACGACGTCTCCCTCTTGCTAGCTGGACGCTTAAACCCTCGAGCTAGCTGGTGCATTGTCGTCTCTTCTCCAACAGCCAGGAGCATACGCGTGCAACGACCATGGGAGAAGTCGCCGCCGAGCTGCTGTACAACATGGCGCCGCTGGCTCTCTCCGGCGGCGGCGCCGAGGTCGGCAGCTGCGCGCCCCTGCTGGCGGAGCTCAGGGTGCGTCCGTCGATCTTTTTCCGGCCGGCTGGACTCTGTCCCGTCCTTAAGAGTTTTCGACTGCTAATGGGTGTCTGTGTGTGCAGCAACTGTGGGGCGAGATAGGCAAGAGCAGGGAGGAGAGGGAGCGGATGGTGCACGAGCTGGAGGCGGAGTGCACGCGGGTGTACCGCCGCAAGGTCGACGAGGCCACCGGAGAGCGCGCGCTGCTGCACCAGTCGCTCGCCGCCAGCGAGGCCGAGATCGCCGCCCTCACCGCCGCCCTCGGCGCCGAAAACTCCACGCAGTTCAAGGTGCGTAACTTACTTCGGTACTTTCGGCAATCCGGTTCCCCTGTCCCTGCACCCATCATTTTTTTTCAGAACTTACTTTGAGGAATCAAAACAATTCCGCGTTAGGCTGGTTACAATGGGCAAGAACATAAGCTAGTAACTTACACACTTTCCTAGACTATGTTATCACCTTCATAGTGGGTAGGAACATCCATGTAGTGTCATACTCAGTACAACGATGTATTTATTAGGTTATAAACTCATTGTTTCTTGGAGTGTGTGATGTTCCGGTAACTTAGCTAGTTACCATAAGCACCTCTCTCTTCATTAAATATGTGCCACATAAGCAAAGTTATATTGGAGTGTGTGATGTTACTCCTAAGTTCCTCCCCATTGTGACCAGCCTTAGAGGGTGCTTGGATACGTTTTAGTCCCATGACTAAAAGTAGTAGGACTAAAACTTGCTAGCCTCACTCATGCTTGGATACAAATACTAAATAGACTAAAATGAGTTGATGAGCATTTATTATCCTCCAAACCCTCCAATCCCCAACTCACATGTGTTAAAGGAGAGGAGTTAAATGAGGAGAGAAAGGACTAATTCACATTTTAGTAGGGTTCCCCTGACTAAAAATTTTTAGTCTCAAGACTAGTTCTAGCCTCTCTTTAGTCATGGGTGATTGGAACTTTAGCCTCTAAAAGAGACTAGTTTTAGTCAGACTAAAAATAGTCCCTTGAATCCAAGCATGGCTTTAATATATTATAATCATGACTGTAAGATGTCATATTTTCAATATTATGATATTTACATGATCGGTCAAAATATATAGTTTTGCACTCCATTTTAGAGTCAACCCGAAGCAAGTCCATTCGAGCACGAGGCACGGGAATTCTAAAACTTAATAGAAGTTTAAAAATCTTTAGCCTTAGAATTGATATTGATGCAAAGGCTGGGGATTCCTTCCTTTTCAAAAAAAAAAAAAAACTTGATCTCTATCGGTCTAAGATTGTCGAGAATATTTCGTAAACATACATGCTTTTCAGCCTTGTAACGAATAGTTTCACAGAATCAAGCTCTTTAGTACTGTTATTTTAAAAAATAGATATAACTGATACTAGGATGAAGAGAGAAATGAAGGTACCTGTCATGTGGGTCCTAGCTAAAGTGGATGGCTCCGTGGAGTGGTCAACTTGCCACAGCAATAGTCATAGCCAGCGAAACTCGTTTGGGCCTACCAAATAGACCTTTTAAACGAGTTTAGACTTTTTTTTGACGTTTTTAGACTTTAGAGACACAAACATGCATTATAGGAGTAGATGGAGTAAGGTGGAAGCCCATCACATACTCCCACGTTGAGACTACCAGTTCATTTTACTCTTTAGGCCTCCTTTGGTTCAAAGCTAATTATATACTCCCTCCATCCCATAATGTGAGATGTTTTTTGACACTATTGTAGTGTTAAAAAACGTCTTACATTATGTAACGGAGTAGTATCTTTTCATGTGATTTGACTCTGTGGCCCACACGTCAACTGCACACTATTGGTCTGGTGGTACACGTGGTGGTGTTTGTGAAAAAAAATAGATCCAGTGTTACTAGCAAAATGTGGCAATGGAAATTCCGCCGACGGAAACAATGCTGTTTATACACATAGAAACAATGCTGTTTTCTAAAAAATGACACAGAACAGGTGTAGCTTTGCGAAACCACTTTTTAAATTGCAGTTCGCCGACGGATCAATAATGCGCGGGCAGTTTGAAGGCACTAAATCATTTTGTTTGTTGAGGCCTCTGTTTAAGTTGCTCACTGAAATCAGGACCTGTTTAGTGAAACTTACTACACACTATTAATTACGGTTTTTCTTCATCTTTATTTAGGTGAACAAATGGACCGTGTCGCTGAACGAGCGGATGTCATCGGCGACGGCTCTGCTGGAAGAGCTGCGGGCGATGAGAGCAGAACGGAGCAAGCAGTTCTCTGACATCCGGTCGGAGATCGAGAAGATCAGCGCTGAAATCGCAGGGCGGAGCCACGGCCAGGACACCTCCCCCAGGGCCGGCGACGCCCATGACCTGACCATCAGGAGGCTCAACGAGTACAGGGCACGCCTGTCCACTCTTCAGAAAGAGAAGGTAAGAAATTTGTTCTGAAACTTCAGAATTTTACAGCTTTTCGTCGATGGATACATCCGACAGGGATTGCTTAAAATAAGCCCTTCATCAATCAAGATATCCAATCGATTTTACCTTTGTTTAAGACGGACCTATCAACAGCTAGTTAGTAGGACATCAGTTCAGATCCTGCACTGTCCATGCTGTTGTTAAGTTGGCTATTCGGTCCATTCACGTCAATATTTCCTAGCAATCATTATATCGATTTTATGATCTTCAGAAGATCACAACCTGCCAAGGATTGTGATTTGTCAAGTACGTATAAAATGTTGATATGTAGTAATGACAATCATCGGCATATCTAACTGAATACGATGGCGACAAGCTGACCGCTCCTGAAATTTTGTTTGCAGTCGGAGCGTCTGCACAAGGTCCTGGAGCACGTGACGGAGGTGCACTCGCTGTGCGACGTGCTGGGCGAGGACTTCATCGCCATCGTGAACGAGGTCCACCCGGGGCTGCACGAGGCCGACCCCGGCAAGCCCACCAGCATCAGCGACACCACGCTCACCAGGCTCTCCCAGGTCGTCGCCATGCTCACCTCCGAGAAGGCCAAGCGAGCAGCCATGGTACACTACATCCTAGCACACCCTTAATTAGTTCGCCTCTGTTTCCAAGCTCCAACGTGACGTTAATGGTTGCTGCCTCCGTTTTGCCGCAGCTGCGGGAAGCAGTGGTGCCGCTGGTGGAGCTGTGGGACCTGATGGACTCGCCGGCGGAGGAGCGGCGGGGCTTCCAGAAGGCGGCGGCCGTCCTGAGACCGGCGAAAGAGGAGGTCCTCCTGTCCTCCGGCGTGCTGTCCATGGCGAGCATCAAGAAGACGGAGGAGGAGGTGGAGAGGCTGACGAGGCTCAAGGCCGGCCGGATGAAGGAGTTGGTGCTCAAGCGCAGGCTGGAGCTGGAGAACATCTGCCGGAGCATGCACGTCGAGCCCGACGCCAGCACCGTGCCCGAGAAGTCCATCGCGCTCATCGACTCCGGTACGTACAGTACAGTACCACGAGTTCAGGCTTCAGACACAGGCTTCCTGTTCAGTTTTACAGTAGTACCGATAAAAAATTCAGACACGCCGAGCTTTTCTTTACTTATTATTACTGAAATGCATTTCAAATGTGGACGCAATTCTAATGGTGACTGCATCTTACATATTATCAGGCCTCGTGAACCCCTCTGAGCTCATGGCCAGCATCGACGACCAGATAGCCAAGGCCAAGGAGGAGCATCAGTCGAGGAAGGACATCATGGAGAAGATCAACAAGTGGCTGCTGGCCTGTGAGGAAGAGAAATGGCTCGACGACCACAACGTGGTATGTGTCCCCATCTTACAATTTGAATGCCTATTTGGGTGCATTGGACAGTGATGATCTCTGGGTGCTCATCTCATCTGCTGGTTTCATTCAGGATGAGAACAGGTTCAGCACCGGCAGGACCGCGCGTCTGAACCTGAAACGCGCCGAGAAAGCCAGGGTCATCATCATGAAGATTCCATGTATGCACATGTACATTTGTGTTTTATGAAACATACATAAACATCTATCAATTCAGAAGAATGTTTGGGCAAAAAATAATCCATTGTTCGTCAACCTGTAGCTATTGTTGATAACCTGATGAGTCGAACGCTGGCATGGGAGAGCGAAAGGAAGAAGCCCTTTCTGTACGACGGGGTAAGCTAGCTTTCAGCTCTACTGTACCGGCATACTACGCAGTACCAATTTCCATGGGAGCTGATGAATTGCTTGCGTTTCTTATTACCTCGTCAAGGCTCGCCTAGTGGCCGTGTTAGAAGAGCACAAGCAAGCCAGGCTGAGGCAGGAGGAGGAGAGGAGGCGACTCCGGGTAAGTAAATAAGGCTCCTCGCTCTTACTGCATTTTGGTTGGCAGTTGCTAGAGTTCTTCTTGGTTCTGAACTCACCGGGAGTAAATTGATGGCGTGTTGCAGGAGCAGAAGAAGCTGCGCACTCTGTTCAGCGAGAAGGAGACGATGCCGCGCCTGAAGAGGCCCAGCGGCAGCGCCAGCGGCGGTTTCAGCCGGACGCCGGAGCCGGGCAGCATGAACCGGAAGAGGGTCGACGCCGGCAGGCTCACGTGCTCCGCGCCGTCGATGCGCAGCAGCAGCAGCGGCTCCAGCTGCGGAGGCGGTGGCGGCCGTTCCTCGGCCGAGCTCGACAGGCCGCGGTCGTCGGCGGCCGGGGCCGGGCGCTGCGGGGAGCTCCTGCAGGGCGCGCGGCGGTTGTCGTCCAACTACGTCGCCGTGGCCAAGGCGGGCGGCAGCATGTCTTCGTCGCTGGCGTCGCTGTCCTGAACTCACCGAGCCGATCGCGGCCGCTGCTCTCACTTTTTTCGTTCTTGAATGATAGGGGATATAGCATGGCAGGAAAGAATTTGGTATCTTGTGTGTCTTGAAATGATGTTGTTGTTGATGCGATTCGTCTTCTTTTTCTTGAGTTTTACGGAGTGGCCGTGTGTAAATACTTTCACCGGAAGAAATGACAATATTGTGCAACTTTGCCAGCCCGGTGTCGCAGCAGGGAGTCTGAACTCTGAGGCGGTGCACACGCCCCGTGCGCGCGCTGCTGCTGCACGGTGGCCACCTCGCGCGCGCAGACAGAGAACGCGACTCGGAACGCCGGCGCAAAGCAAACTCGCGTGCGTTTTTTTTTTTTTTATGAAAAGGGGTTTCCCCCAACCCCACTTTTTATTAAAAACGGGGCAAAGCAAGTCACAGCACTGTTACAAGCGCCCGGGTTTACCAAAGAAGGCAGACCAGAAAAGAAGAAGCCTGGCTCGCAAAACCTAAAACAGCTAAGACAGAAAGATCATTGCCACGCAGGGCATCATCAGAGTTCATCAGTCAGGCATTACAGATAGTGACTCATCTCCCACACGAAAATCATCCTGAGTGGCAGTGGCGGAGCCTCAAAGAAAAAGTTGGGTGGGCCAATGTAAAGAATAACACAAATTTGTTTAGGCATTATTGAGTATTCGGTACATTTAGTTCTCATTGAATTTCGCCCTACTAGAAGGGTTGAGCGCGCTTTACTGCACCAAGGTAAAGAAAAAGTTACTGGCAAGATACTTAAATTCTTGTTTTAGATTTGTCCAAATACGGATGTATTTAGTCGCATTATAATGTCAGATGCATCCGTATCTACGAAAATTTAAGATAAATTTTTTGAGACGGAGGTGTACATTATTATTATGCCTTGTTTCAGTTATCTTTTTACACTAAAATGCATCGGCATAGCCGTCGCGAGGTGAACATGGAGCTCTACTCAGCGTAGGCCGCAGACTAGCAGTCTTGGTTGGTAGCACAGCGGATTGCGGTAGTCAGTAGAGGCAGAGGTCGGAGGCATATAGGCGGCACCATGACAGGATCCCAACGGCCGGGGTCAGGAATGGCCGGTGGGGAGGCTGGAGCTAGGGGAGGGAGGACGGCGCCACGGCGAGGTCGCGTGGAAGCGGGCGGAGCCGTGGAGCAGGCAGCAGAAAGTAGGAAGCATACGCTTAGCAACGAGGAAGTTGTGCGATCTGTGCGCACAAGGGGAAGCTGGTTGTCAACGCGAGATCTGCCCTGCGTGAGATGCACGCGGCAGCGGCGGCAGCCTGACCGACTGGCGGCCGCTGCCCCTACTGTGTCCGCTCGTGCAAAACCTTGACTTGGATCGATTTGTAATGGTGCCTTTGTCTCTTCGGCTAAGTGGGCTATGATGTATGCGTACAAAAAAAATGCGAAAAACCTGGGCAGGCCATGGCCCGGTTCGGCCCCAACAGAGCTCTGCCCCTGCTGAGTGGGCTTTCAGCATATTGCCGCCCCGGGTTCTCTTTGAGCAAGCCTTCAGTTCCCATCCCAGGCAATCTTGAGCAGCTTGCCTCTTCGATGGTCCAGACGTTGGAGGCAGCGATGAAGCAGCGCTGATTGATCGCCGTCGCACAGGATCTTCCATTGATGTAGATAAGAACTGACCCTCCCCAAGACCGCCCGAGTGTTTGTCCATGGTACGCCCTGAAAACAAATATCATTACGCATGGTCCAAATGCCCCAAATGGTGGCAACACAGGCAATGTTAACAACTGTTTTCTTGTTATTCATGTTCCAGAAGGAAGACAATTCAAGCATATTCTTAGGGAAAATGAAACCAAAAGTATCAGCAACATCCACCCAAATTTGTTTGGCTACCACGCATTCAAAGAACAAGTGGTAAACAGATTCATTTTCATTGCAAAATAAGCAACTTAAATCTTCCACTACCCTCCTCTTGTTCAAATTGTCTCTAGTGAGGATTTTATTATTGAAAGCTAACCACACGAAGACCAAATATCTGTTAGGCACCACAATTTTCCAAAAACTTTTCCATAGTGGGGTACTTACTCCCCCCCCCCCCAGTTGATCATGTTATAGCAAGATCTGACTGAGTATATCCCAGACGGCTCCAATAACCAGATAGGTTGGTCTTCCTCAGTGGATAAGTTTTTGGTAGAGATGACTTGAATGAGATTATACCATCTGTCCATAAAGCTCTCACTAACACACCTATTAAAGGTGAGTTTGAGTCTGCTACCATCCCACACCTCAGCTACCACACAATGTTGTTGCTGGCAAATCTCATACACCTCCCAAAATTGAGTTTTCAGGGAAGAATCCCCAACCCAGGTGTCATCCCAGAAACTAATCTTGTCTCCTTTTCCCAAATTCCATCTAAAGAAAGATCTAATGCCTTCCAGAGCCCAAGTCACACCTTTCCAAAAAGGGGAACCCACACCCTGCTTAGCCCACAACAAGTTAGGTTTATTGGGTTTATATTTATGATCACCCAATCTCACCCAATCCTTATCCTGATTCATGAAGTATCTTGTAGCCCAAGAAGCTAACAAAGCCATATTGAATTCTCTTAAATTGGGAATCCCCAAACCACCAAAATCTTTCTTCTGAGAAATCAGGCCCCAGTTAGCAAGATGGTACTTATGTTCCTCACCCAAATCCCCCCAGAAGAAATGTGCCATCTGAGAAGTGATGGCTTTGATGGCCCACTTAGGGAATTTAATCACAGACATTAAATACATAGGAATACTAGCAATGCAAGCTTTAAGTAGAACTAGTTTTGCCTCATAACTGAGCAATCTCCCCTTCCATCCAGTAATCCTGTTCATGATTTTGTCAATAATATATTGGATATCCTCCCTCCTTAGTTTAAGATAATGAAGAGGCACCCCCAGGTACTTAAGGGGAAACTCCCTTAACTTGCAACAAAAATTTTGAGATAGCAGCTTAGCCTCCTCCTCACTCATATTAACTGGCACTACTTCACACTTATCATAGTTAATTTTCAACCCAGATAGGTTTTCAAAACATGCAAGCAGCCATTTTGAGTTTTTTTACATATTCGGGTTTAGGATTTAGAAATAGTATTGCGTCGTCGGTATACTACAGACAAATAAGTCCGTGTGGGATGATGTGGGGGAACAATCCCAGAAATGATGTTGCTGTTCACAGACTTCGTCAGCATGCGCGAAAAGACATCTGCCACAAGGTTGAAAAGCATGGGGGAGCTAGGATCACCTTGTTTCAATCCTTTCCCACCCACAAAATAGGGACCTAACACATCATTGATCTTAACATAGAAGGACCTATTTTGCAAAATAGACAGATTCCACCTGATCCATTTAGCTCCAAAGCCTCTAGATGTTAACATTTCTACTAGGAAATCCCAATTTACTCGGTCGTAAGCTTTTTCATAGTCCAATTTGAGAACAATCCCAGCCTCTCTGGATTTGTGTACTTTGTGGATAGCCTCATGGGCAGTGACCACACTTTCAAGTATGAATTTGCCTCTCACAAAAGCAGATTGGCATGGGGATAGTAACCTATGTCCCACAGGGGAAACCCTATTTGTCATGGCTTTACTAAAGATCTTCACGGAACAGTTACTCAAACAGATGGGTCTGAATTTCTTCATATTTTTGGCATCTGGTTCTTTAGGAATAAGAGTGACTATAGAGTAGTTTAGCATCTGGATATCCAGAGATCCATTCTCAAAATCTCTGACCAGTGCCATAAAATCACCTTTAATGATCTCCCAAAAGTGTTGGTAAAATAAAAAGGACAGACCATCAGGTCCAGGGGCTCCATTAGCATGGGAGCCCATAATGGATTCTTTGATTTCCTCCTATGAAAAAGGCCTTTCCAGCAATGTATTTTCAGCTTCTGTCACCAATTCTTCTTGAGACCAAAATTGGCCATCCAGATGTATGTTAGGTTTAGGCTCAAACCCAAAGAGGTTTTTGTCGAAATTAGTAGCTACATCCAGCATGTCTTTGGTGGAGTATACAGGTCCATCAGGGCCCTCCAAAATAGACAGTTGATTTTTCCTCATACGTTGATTAGCAACAACATGGAAATATGTTGTATTCCTATCTCCCTCTTTAATTTTTCTGACTCTAGATCTCTGCCACATGGCAGTTTCTTCTTTCCTCCATATATCACATAATTCAACTCTGATTTGTTCATTCTGAGGATATCCTCAGTACTAGATCTACCTTGTTCAGAAAAGATATCTAAGATCTCAAATTCCTGTAATAAATCTTTTTTCTTTTTTTTTCATGGCAGCCTCAATATTAATGCTCCACCCTTTCACAAGTTTCCTAAAGAGTTTAGTTTTAAATTGCCAGGTTTCAATAGCAGAGGTGAAGGGGAAGGTGTGGCCCAAATCTTCTCAACTAGGGCCTGAAAATCAGGTTGACCAAGCCACCACTTTTCAAATTTGAATGGCTTGGTTAGACTGTTTACACCCACCCCAGAATCCAGAAGAATGGGGGCATGACCACTCCCCAGCCTTGGTAGGGCACACAGGGAAGTAAGTGGGAAGTGACTATCCTAGCTGGTAGCAGAGAAAACTCTGTCAATGGTGGCAAAGATAGGGTTGTCTTGATTATTACTCCAGGTAAAAACTCTGTTTGACAGTTTGTACTCCATCAACCCCCATTTGTTAATCCAATCATTAAACAAAAAAGCCCAGGAGTTGTTAATATTACCAGAGGTTTTTTCCTTAGCCTCCCTAATCAGATTAAAATCTCCCCCAAACAGGACAGGATAGCACAAGCATTCCATACTCTCATGTAGTTCAGCAATAAAGTCCATTTTATCAACAACATAAGCTATGCCATACACCACAATCAAGTGCCAACAAAAACCATCAATCTTATTTTTTAAGGAAATAATAATGCAGTATTTCTTTAGGCTAACCTCAAGAATCTCAAAGAAATTGGTTTTAGTACCCACAAGGATACCACCACCAGCACCTACTGCAGGGAGTATATGCCACTCATATGCAGTAGAGCCAGCTAAAGTATTAAGGAAGGAGTCAGATAGAATCTCTCTTTTAATTTCTTGGAAACCTAAAAAATCAGGCTTATACTTATTTACCAAATCAGACAGGCACTGAAGCTTTCCTTTTTGTCCTAGACCTCTAATATTCCAAAAGATACCAATCATGGGATTTTAAAGGGGTGTGTCAGACTAAAAAGTCCCTCTCTTACTGCATTCCCACGGCTACCTACAGCACCAGCAGTGCCCCCTGGTGTGTTGGTGCTAGGGATGCCATTATCTGGAGTACAAACTCCAATATCCTTGTCCATCTCAGTATCTAGATTATCAGGTAAAGATATTTCAGGATTTTGAGAAGCAAATACCAGACATTTTTCAGTTTCATCTCTGATGATATCATTAATGATTTGTTTTTTCCATGTCATTACTACCAATTTTAATATTAACTGCAGAAGCATAAGCTTCTAAAATAGCCGATGATTCAGTAGTAAAGGACTTACTTTTGAAAGTGGTAGGGACTTCCAGGTTTTTCTTCATCTTGTAAGCAACAACTTTTTCCATGATGTTCTGTCTGTTATGTGTCCTGGTGCTTGGTCTGGGAGCAACCACTGGCCCCCACTTGTTTTTGGCAGCTGGTTGCTCATTGGGAAGAGCCATATTCTCAATCAAACCCCTCATCTTCAATCCACTGACTACAGAAGCATCCAAAGTAGCCACCTCCTCCTCTGAATCAGCCACATCACTAGCAGAATCAGATTCAGCGTCATCAAGTTCTTTTAACAGATCAGAGCAGTAAGTTTTTTGAATGGACATTGTGGGAGAGGCAGTAGCATGTCCCATGGATGCAGCATAGGGAGTGGTTATACCACAGGATCTTGACAGCTTCAGAGAATGGTATTGGAACACATCCATCATGATCTTGTGGCTTTTTTCCAGACATTTTGTCCATTCTCACAGGAGAACAACATGCCTTGATCAGGGCAGCTGGATGGAATGCCACCTCATTATCCTTAGTCTTTCCAGCAGGTGTTTTCTTCGATGAGCTAGCCCTGTTGGCCAGGTCTAGAGCATCAACAGGTTCTTCTCCATCATCTAGGATATCCTTGTCAATTCCCTTGTCTTCAAGTTCTTTATTGTCATCATCTATAGATATGTCAGTAGGGCCATTATCATAATTGGGGTCATCAGCACCTATCTGATCAAACCCTTCAACTGTGAACGACAAGATATAAAGTTTTTTCCTCATCTCTATGATCCATTCAAAGGGAATTTTTGCTGGGTTCCTGCAGGCAATCTTGACGCGCACCTTCTCATAGAAGCTTTTCATTAAACCATTCCAGTCTACATCCACAAGGATCCCAAAGCAGGATGCAATCTGTGACGACACCTTCCGTGTACACCATTTGGAAGAGAGGCCTTCAATGACCACCCATGCTTCAGTTAGCTCACTGAAAGGGTCAATCGCACCAGTCCACTTCTCCACTGTCACAGACACTCCATCAATAGGCAAATCAAACGCAGGAAATTCAATCAACTCTTCCACATCTTTCCAGGGTGGGAACCGAATCAAGAATTTCTTCTCAGAAAGAGGTCTGACTTGCCAAGTCCACTGCTTATTTTTGCAGAAAATCCCTGACAGGTTCTTGATCAAATCTGACATGCCAATTTCTCCCTTCATGACCCAAACCTCTCCGCAGTTTCTGAAGTTGAGCCAATTTGCTTCACGACCCACAGGAGCATCAATGTGGTAGAACCCGAACTCCAAAGCTGAACTTCCAAAGAAGGTAGCAACTGGGTGAGGCTGTGTCCAAGCCGCACAATTGTTAACGTTGTGCCCCTCCAATCCACAAATGAAACAAATCTTCTTCTGAATGCAATTGCCAACATAATGACCAGAGCTTCCATAGGTAAAACATACCGTATCCTTGTATCGCTCATCAAATATCTGCACAGATGGGGCTGGTGGAGCTGGTGGCGGAGGGACTGCCCCCGTTTGTTGAGGCTGAGGGGGAGCAGCGCCTTTGGGAGGGGGGCAGGCGGCCGTGCCCCACCCACCCCTTGGCGATGGCCGGCGTTCTTCTGCGCAACTGGGGCGCGCTGTTTCTGCATCCCAATCGGCGCGGTCTTGTCCGCCATGGCAACCACTTGAGCAAAGGACTTGGATCCAGCCCCAATCCCCTCCCTGACGATCTTGAGCTTTGTTGGTGGAGGGTCAAAGGGTCTGATCTTCTTGACTGGAAACAAATTAGATGGGGAGAAACATCCAGATCGAACCAGATCTTTCCGGAGCCATCCCAAGGTGGAAGCAGCTTGGTTTGGGGGGCGAGGGTGAGGTTGGCGGCAGGGAGGAGAGGGGATGGACCAGAGCTGTCCAAAAACCCTAGATATAACCTCATCCACGTCATCCAGGGCAGAAGACGTATTCACCAAAGGCGTTTTCACTTTTTTGCATTTGATCGGTGGGAGGGACGTGGCAGTAGGCTCCCCGCCAATCAGCATGGGTGACCCCTCCCGAGCCGTAAAGGAAAAATCCCCCAACTCCGGCGAAGCAGACCTCGCCGCCAACGATAAATTTTGTTTCTCAGAGTATAAACTCTACTCAACAAACACTTGAACAATTGGCTGATTAAACATAGTGATTACCTGGTCTTTAGGGATACAAATCCCCTTGCGCGACCATGAACGAGCACCCGATGGAACCTCACCGTGGTCGCCGCACCAAGGTGGCTCCAGTGCGCCGCAACGAGGTATGGGATTAGCGCGGCGTTGCAGCTCCGCCGCGGTACCCGCGGCCACTCTCATGTGCTTGGTGGCAGCACGCCCATGATGCACTCCCAGCGGGACGCTCGCCGTGGCTTGTCCGATTTTGCCTCTGCCCGTGCCCAAATCACGAATTCGGCTGGTGGAGATTGCGGAAATGGGGGCATCCTTGCCCTCTCCTCCAGCGTGGCTTCCTCGAAGATGCGCCGCGCTAGCTTCCTCTGCTCCATGTCCGCCTTCCTCTAGCAGATCTCCGCAACCTACGCGGCCGTGGATCTCGCCTCTGGATCGGTTGTCATCGCCACCGCCCAATCCGCCGCCTTCCACTCCTACACACACCGGATCCACTCGAAGGTGGCGTCCCGAATCCTGATCGCGCGCTGCGTCCACCCCCGGCTCTGGTCGCCTGGAGTACTGCTTGCAGGAATGGCGATATCAGCCGCAGGATCTCCGGGAATCTCTCGAGGATAGCAGGGGGAAGTGGGGTTCCTGGTTTGGTGGTTGCTGGGGTGGAGGCGGGGTGGTTGCGGCCGGCGCCCACAACCCACGCCGGTGTGGAGGCATGTCGCGGTTGTGGATCTACGGGGGCGGAGGCTATGGCGATGGGGAGATGTGGCATCGCGAGAGCGAGAGCGAGACATGTGGGCATGAGCGAAAGCCTAACTTCTCATCTGTTCTCTCTCGCGTGCGTTTGTACGTTTTTTTAGGGATGAAAAACTGCTTTATTCATCAAACTCCATATGGAGTGGGATACAAACTTGGTCGCGGAGAACACCAAACCAGACATGGCTGAAAGGACATGCGGTGCCCCCATGTGTGGTTTTGGTAATTGATGACATTCTCTATGGACTAATGGTTGCATTGAGTTATATTTGAAGGATTTGTCCATAGGCATTTCTTGAAGTCCATGTGTTGGTTTCAAGGAGTTTATGTGTTGACCAAGGTGCTATTAAGGAATTATCCAAAGATTGGTCATGTGAGTGTTGAGCTTATTGCAAGCATGTCTTGAAGAAGAAGATTGTGTGATCATTCATGTTTACCTTCAAGACATCATCCAAACGAAGGGAGTTGGAAAGATTCAAGGTTGATCAAGACTAAGTCAAGAGTGAATCAAGTTGATCAACTCACAAAGCGTAGAAGATGTACCGAGAGGGATCAAGTGACCCCATGGTATGGTAAGCATTGTCCATTACGCTTTGTGTGCTAACCCATGGTCTTCGTGAGAGTTCTTTGTGGGGTTAGGTTGCGGTGTGCAAGTTCAAGTGATGCATCACGAAGAGATCAAGTGCTTGAAGCTTGCCGTCCATTTGGTGACAATGGACTTGTGAAGATGTGCGGAAGAGTGGCTCACCCATAGTGGAGTATGGGGGAGCAATCAACTAGTCTTCTTCGAGCCAACGCAATCAAGAAAGGTGGTCCAACTTGAGGGAGTCAAGATCGTCATCATCTAGCTCAAGTGGACCATGTGCAAGGCAAAGGTTTGCCCTTGATAGGTCTTCTATTTTACCGGTCTCATGATGGTAGTTGGGAGACCGGGTTATAGGATCGATTGCCGTACTATCAAGGGGGGCTCTCGATGAGTAGCTTGATCGTATCATTCGTAGAGAGCTCAAACCATTGCATCCTTGCATCATCTTTTTGGATTCTTGTTTGGTTCTTCTCCTTGTGAGATTTGGAGCTTATGGTCATTTTTATGACAAGCTCGAGTTCATCGAAAACGGAGTTCTCATGCATCTTCTATGATGTTTTCGATGTTGGAGGGTATGCCGGTTCTTCTCGGTTGGAGGTCACTCCTTTGTATGCTGTTTTGATGCTACTCGTTGTCTTGTTTCAAACAAGCTTGAGTTTGCTCAATTCGGAGCTCATATGAAGAAGTTATGGCAGTTCTGGTTTTTCTTGGAGTATTCTTTGTTTTCGTGGTTGTGGCTTAAGGTTGGTGCCAGCGGTAGTATCGCGGTTCATAGCGGTAGTACCATTGAAGCCCGGCGGTAGTATCGCTCCACGAAGCGGTAGTACCGCTCTAAGCGGTAGTACCGCACGCAGAGCGGTAGTACCGCTTCATGGCTTCGCCGTAGTACCAGCGCCTCTGCCGCCTCGATTCGAGATGGTGTTTTTCGTGTCGGGTTTTGCGGCACTAGGGCGGCGAGAGAAGCGGTAGTACCGCTCGAGCGGTAGTACCGCTCTACTCCCGCTGTAGTACCGCTCTGGGGCGATGGCTGTCTTTCTCTTCAACAGAGTAGTACCGCTGGATAGGAGCGTAGTACCGCCCTCAGCGGTAGTACCGCCCTTCCCTAGCGGTAGTACCGCCTGTCTTGGGATTTTCGGTGGGGTAACGGTTGGATTTTCCCCTCCTATAAAAGGGTCTTCTTCCCATTGAACCTTATCCTTTGAGCTCGTGTTCTTCCCCATTGTTGACCTTCTCCGAGCTTGCTATCTCTCAATCCTCCATGGATTCTTGCTAGTTTTTGGGGAAAAGAGAGGAGATCTAGATCCACATTTCCACCAATCACTTTCTCCTCTATGTGAGGGGAACCCCTTGGATCTAGTTCTTGGAGTTCTTGGTGTTCTCCTTCTTGTTCTTCCTCTCATTTTCCTCCCTAGCATTAGTTGCTTTGGTGGGATTTGAGAGAGAAGGACTTGGGCACTCCGTGTGCCCTTGCCATTGCATTTGGTGCATCGGTTTGAGTTCTCCACGGTGATACGTGGAAGTTACAAGTTGAGAAGCTTATTACTCTTGGGTGCTTGGTGCCCTTGAGCTTGTTCCTCTTGGGTGCTTGGGCGCCCTAGACGGTTGGTGGTGTTCAGAGCTCAATCATTGTGGTGTAAAGCTCCGGGCAAGCGTCGGGGTCTCCAATTAGGTTGTGGAGATCGCCCCGAGCAATTTGACGGGTTCCGGTGACCGCCCCCAAGGGTTGCCAAAGTGTACGGGTTCGGTGACCGCCCCCAAGGGTTGCCATTTGTACGGGGTCGGTGACCGCCCCCAAGGGTTGCCATTTGTACGGGTTCGGTGACCGCCCTCAAGGGTCCCTTAGTGGATTCACGGCATCTTGCATTGTGCGAGGGCGTGAGGAGATTACGGTGGCCCTAGTGGCTTCTTGGGGAGCATTGTGCCTCCACACCGCTCCAAACGGAGATTAGCATCCGCAAGGGTGTGAACTTCGGGATACATCGTCGTCTCCGCGTGCCTCGGTTATCTCTTTCCCGAGCCCCTTTACTTATGCACTTTACTTTGTGATAGCCATATTGTTCTCTGTCATATATCTTGCTATCTCTTAGTAGCTTATCTTGCGTAGCATAAGTTGTTGGTGCACATAGGTGAGCCTAGTTGTTGTAGGTTTTGTGCTTGACAAATTAACCGTTAGGTTTATTTCGCTTTTGTTCAAGCCTAAACCGTAATTATTTTAAAGCGCCTATTCACCCCCCCCCCCTCTAGGCGACATCCTCGATCTTTCAATGGCGACCTGAACCTCTAGATAGTGCAAACTTTGCTAAGCGATGTGCTTCATAATTAACAGCACGGCTTTCAAAATAAAAATTACAAGATAACGTAGTGGCTCTGATATTGATCTCACTAATAACTGCGCCATAAACACCCCTTGCCCTTCTGTTGATGTCTAGCATGACCTGACGGCAGTCCGAGGCCACAGTGAACTAATGGATGCCTAAATCGTTCGCCAGGGATAGGTCTTCCCGACATGCAGTCGCTTCCAAAGTAGGGGGGTCATAGACTCCTTCAACCACAAGAGCCGGACTTCCAATGAAATTTCCACCTTCATCTCTGCAAACAGCCACAGCAGAACCCCCTCTTCTTGCCCGCACACACGCATCGACATGGATTTTGTGATGACCCGCAGGTGGCTTCTTTGGTCTTGCGTGGCCTGGCAATGGAGCCGCGGCATTCCTGTTTTGGTTCTGCTCTGTGTTGCTAATGATGGCAAGGTCTTGTAGGTATCGTCCGATGAAACAGTGGGTCGCTTGAGGGCTCTGGAATATTGCTTCGTGGATGGCTTTCCTCCGGGCATGCCAAATGGACCAAAGAGTGATCGCCATGATGATAAATTGATCATGAGACAACAATCCCATCACGCGAACAGCCAATTTTTAGCTCCTGGTTCCGTATTTGACGTGATTTTATGTGTGATCTCCTCGTCCGCTAGCGCCCAAACGCTTTGCGAGGATGTACATTCCAAGAGAGAGTGTTGCCATGAATCTGGAACTCTGCATAGACCGCATGTGCTTGAATCAGCCATATGACGATGTGCACGTACGTCGTTCGTTGGTAGAGAATGTTTTGATAGTCTCCACAGGAACATGCGGATCTTCCCAGGGACAACAGTTTTCCATAAGGACTTCCACGCTCCCTCTTCTGCACTTACATTTTATGGACCAGATTCTCCTTCTAGCCAGTCCTCTCTTCTCTGTCTTGTCGCCACAAGCATTTTGTAAGCTGATTTTACAGTAAATGATCCATGCTTTTCATGCTGCCAAGACCAAAAATCTGGTAAGTTGCGTGTGCAGAGAGGAATACCAAGTACGATTTCTGCATCCATATGCAGAAAAATTGCCTGAACAAGGTCTCTGTCCCATGAGGCCGTGGCGCTAACGATCAGATCAGAAACCATAGTGGTTGGATGTTGTACGCAACAACCAAGAGGCCGGGAGAATTCCTCCCTAGGCAGCCAGTTCTGTTCCCAAATATGCGTGGTTGCACCGTTGCCAATCCTTTCGACCAGGCATTGCTTTAAGGTATCCCGTCCCTCTATCATTGCTCGCCAAACTTGGCTCGGGTGTCCCCCTAACTCCGCTTCAAGTATGTCAGATGAGGGGTAGTAGATACTCTTAAGCACTCGTGCACATAACGTGTCAGGGTACTGGAGCAGGCGCCATGCTAGCATGGCTAAGTTGAAAAGTTAAAAATCCTTAAACCCTAGACCACCCATGCTTTTGGGTTGAGTCATGGTCTTCTAGGATACCTAGTGAGGCTTGTGTTTGCCCTCTTTGCTTCCCCAACAGAACCTTCTGATTAGCATGTTTAGATGTTCACATAATCCCCTCGGAAGCTTGAAACATGACATTGAGAACACCGGGACCGCTTGTGCTACGGACTTGACAAGCACCTCCTTCCCTGCCATGGACATTGTACATTCTATCCATCCTTGCACCTTGCTCCAGAGCCGGTCTTTCAGGTACTTGAAAGCACCATTCTTAGAGCTGCCAATATCAGACGGCATTCCCAAATACTTATCATTGAGAGTTTCATTGGGTACATTGAGCGTATCTTTTATCTCCTGTCTGACCAAGTCTGGCACTCCTTTGCTGAAATAAATAGATGATTTGGCATACTTGATACATTGTCCATTGCCTGACAATAAGTATTCAGAACATGGTACACCTCATTAGCCTCCACACTATTTGCCTTGAAAAACAGCAGGTTGTCATTTGCGAATAAGAGGTGGTTCACCAGGGGCGTCGTAAGTGCCACCTTTAGGCCACTCAGGTTGGATGACTCACTTTTTGATTTTAGGAGGCACGAAAGGCCCTCTGCTGCTATCAAGAACAAGTATGGAGATATTGGATCCCCTTGTCTGATTCCTCTCGAAGGTTCAAATTGTTGTAGTTTTTTGCCATTGAACAACACTGAAAATTTAACCGTGGTTACAAGACTCATCACTATGTCAACCCACCGTTCATTGAAGCCCAACTTCAACATAATTGCCCTTAGATAAGACCACTCCACTCTGTCATAAGCTTGCGTCATGTCGAGCTTAAGTGCACAAGACTGGTTCTTCTTAGCTTTATTACGTTTCATAAAGTGCAAACACTCATAAGCTGTAATGATATTTTCTGTAATCATTCTCCCTGGCACAAAAGCAGACTGTTCTTCTGATATATTATCAGGCAAGACTATTTTCATCCTGTTAGAAATCACCTTTGAAGCAATTTTGTAAAGTACGTTGCACAAACTGATTGGACAGACTTGGGACAAGTGGGTAGGATTTTTCACCTTGGGTATGAGAACTAAAACAGTCTCATTGATGCATGCTGCCGACTCGGTGCCTTCCACAATTCTCAGAACCGCCTTGGTTACATCCTCACCGCATGTATCCCAATGGTGCTGAAAAAAATGAGCCGGGAAGCCATCGGGCCCACGTGCCTTTGTGGGGAACATCTGAAAGAGGGCGGTTTTTACTTATTTTTGGCTATACGGGGCATTTAACATATCATTCATACTTTGCGTGACTTTGGTCGAGACCGTGACCAGGACCTGCTCCATATCTTGCACACCTTCTGATGTGTACAACTGCTGATAAAAGGATGTTGTCAAGCTTTCCATCTCAGGCACATTTTCTGTTGACTGGCCATCCTCTCTTTGAAGCATTTTTATCTGATTTTTCCTCCTCCGCCTACTAGCCCGTAGATGAAAACAATATGTGTTCTTATCCCCGTGCATTAGCCATTCCAACCGAGCGCGCTGCCTCCAGAGGATTTCCTCTCTGTGAAATAGCTCAGTTAGTCAATCAACTATTTTTAATTCCACATGTGTTGGAGCAGATCTGCCAGGGATCTCCTGTAACTCCTGTAGCTGTCGCTGGAGTTGTTGGATTTCACGCCGCACATTGCCAAAATGTGTTCGGTCCCAGCCCGACAAGTCAGAAGATAGCGACTTGAGCTTGTCGTTTATCGAGCTCACCGAATTGCCCGCTCCACTCGCCCTTGCAGATTGTACCAGGGGAAGCAGATGATAACCCACAAGTATAGGGGATCGCAACAGCTTTCGAGCGTAGAGTATTCAACCCAAATTTATTGATTCGACACAAGGGGAGCCAAAGAATATTCTTGAGTATTAGCAGTTGAGTTGTCAATTCAACCACACCTGGATAACTTAGTATCTGCAGCAAAGTGTTTAGTAGCAAAAGTGGTATGATAATAATAGTAACGGTAACAAAAGTAAAGATAAATGTTTTTGGGTTTTTGTAGTAGTTGTAACAGTAGCAACGGAAAAAGTAAATAAGCGAAGAACAATATATGAAAAGCTCAGAGGCAATGGATCGTGATGGATAATTATGCGGATGCGATTCCTCATGCAATAGTTATAACATAGGGTGATATAGAACTAGCTCCAATTCATCAATGTAATGTAGGCATGTATTCCGTAAATAGTCATACGTGCTTATGGAAAAGAACTTGCATGACATCTTTTGTCCTACCCTCCCGTTGAAGCGGGGTCCTAGTGGAAACTAAGGGATATTAAGGCCTCCTTTTAATAGAGAACCGGACCAAAGCATTAACACATAGTGAATACATGAACTCCTCAAACTACAGTCATCACCGAGAAGTATCCCGATTATTGTCACTTCAGGGTTGTCGGATCATAACACATAATAGGTGACTATAGACTTGCAAGATAGGATCAAGAACACACATATATTCATGAAAACATAATAGGTTCAGATCTGAAATCATGGCACTCGGGCCCTAATGACAAGCATTAAGCATAGCAAAGTCATAGCAACATCAATCTCGAACATAGTGGATACTAGGATCAAACCCTAACAAAACTAACTTGATTACATGGTAAATCTCATCCAACCCATCACCGTCCAGCAAGCCTACGATGGAATTACTCACGCACGGCGGTGAGCATCATGAAATTGGTGATGGAGGATGGTTGATGATGACGACGGCGACGAATCCCCCTCTCCGGAGCCCCGAAGGACTCCAGATCAGCCCTCCCGAGAGAGATTAGGGCTTGGCGGCGGCTCCGTGTCGTAAAATGCGATGAAACTTTCTCCTTGATTTTTTTCTCCCCGAGACGGAATATATGGAGTTGAAGTTGATGTCGGTGGAGGTCCAGGGGGCCCACGAGATAGGAGGCCGCGCCCTAGGGGGGCCCGCGCCCCCTGTCTCGTGGACAGGCTGTGGGCTCCCTGGCATTAATTCTTTCGCCAAAAATTCTTATTAATTCCAAAAAGTGCCTCCGTGGATTTCCAGGACATTCCGAGAACTTTTCTTTTCTACACATAAAACAACATCATGGTAGTTCTGCTGAAAACAGCGTCAGTCCGGGTTAGTTTCATTCAAATCATGCAAGTTAGAGTCCAAAACAAGGGCAAAAGTGTTTGGAAAAGTAGATACGTTGGAGACGTATCAACTCCCCCAAGCTTAAACCTTTGCTTGTCCTCAAGCAATTCAGTTGATAAACTGAAAGTGATAAAGAAAAACTTTTACAAACTCTGTTTGCTCTTGTTGTTGTAACATGAAAAGCCATCATTCAAGTTTCAGCAAATATTATAAACTAACCATACTCACAATAACACGTAGGTCTCACAATTACTCATATCAATAGCATAATCAGCTAGCAAGCCATAATAATAAAACTCGCATGACAACACTTTCTTAAAATAATTATAACATGATATAACAAAATGGTATCTCGCTAGCCCTTTCTGAGACCGCAAAACATAAATGCAGAGCACCTTTAAAGATCAAGGACTGACTAAACATTGTAATTCATGGTAAAAGAGATCCAGTCAAGTCATACCCAATATAAACCAATAATAATGAATGCGAATGACAATGTGCTCTCCAGCGAGTGCTTTTTAATAAGAAGGATGATGACTCAACATAAAAGTAAATAGATAGGCCCTTCGCAGAGGGAAGCAGGGATTTGTAGAGGTGCCAGAGCTCGATTTTAAAATAGAGATTGAATAACATTTTGAGCGGCATACTTTCACTTTCAACGCAACATCTATGGGATGGATGTATCTTCCATACTACATGCATTATAGGCAGTTCCCAAACAGAATGGTAAAGGTTTATACTCCCCCAACCACCAACAAGCATCAATCCATGGCTTGCTCGAAACAACGAGTGCCTCCAACATACAACAGCCCTGGGGGAGTTTTGTTTAATTATTTTGATTTGCTTTGATCTTTTTGGATCATGGGACTGGGCATCCCGGTTACCGGCCCTTTCTCGTGAATGAGGAGCGGAGTCCACTCCTCTTGAGAATAGCCCACCTAGCATGGAAGATATAGGCAGCCCTAGTTGTAACATGAGCTGCTCGAGCATTCAAAACAGAATTTCATTTGAAGGTTTGGAGTTTGGCACATACAAATTTACTTGGAACGACAGGCAAATACCGCATATAGGTAGGTATAGTGGACTCATATGGAACAACTTTGGGGTTTAAGGAGTTTGGATGCACAAGCAGTATTCCCTCTTAGTACAGGTGAAGGCTAGCAAAAGACTGGGAAGCGACCAACTGAGAGAGCGACAACAGTCATAAACATGCATTAAAATTAGTTCACACCGAGTACAAGCATGAGTAGGATATAATCCACCATGAACATTAATATCGTGAAGGCTATGTTGATTTGATTCAACTGCATGCGTGAACATGTGCCAAGTCGAGTCACTCAATACATTCAAAGGAGGATACCATCCCATCATACCACATCATAATCATTCTAATAGCATGTTGGCACGCAAGGTAAACCATTATAACTCATAGCTAATCAAGCATGGCACAAGTAACTATAATCTCTAAATGTCATTGCAAATATGTTTACTTCATAATAGCTGACTCAGGAACGATGAACTCATCATATTTACAGAAACAAGAGAGGTCGAGTTCATACCAGCTTTTCTCATCCCAATAAGTCCATCATATATCGTCATTATTGCCTTTCACCTGTACGACCGAGCGATAAGTATAATAATAAGAGTGTACGTGCATTGGACTAAGCCGGAATCTGCAAGCATTCAACTCAAGAGAGAAGACAAGTAATATGGGCTCTAAATTAAATAAACAATCATGCATATAAGAGCCACTAAGCATTTTTCAATATGGTCTTCTCGACCCCCAAAGGAAAGGAAACAAAATAAAACTATTTACACGGGAAAACTCCCAACAAGTAAAAAGAAGAACTAGAAATATTTTTGGGTTTTCATTTTAATTTCTACTACAAGCAAGGAAATTAAACTAACTATTTTTTTTTGTTTTTCTTAAGGTTTTTCAAACACACAAGAAGAAAACTAGAAAAAGAAATTTAAACTAGCATGGATAATACAATGAAAGAGTATGAACACCGACAACTAGTGTGTGAGCATGAATGTAAAGTCGGTGAGAAATACGTACTCCCCCAAGCTTAGGCTATTGGCCTAAGTTGGTTTAATACCAATGACCGCCTGGCTGATATCCATAAGTGAAACTGGGTAGTATCGAGATGCAGAGGCGACCGCCTCTGAGCAGCAGCAGCGTGTTGGCGAGCTGCCTCCATTCCCCTCTCATATTCAGTTGCTTCTTCCCTGGTGATAACATATCTTCATTTTGCCTGATAATCAAAAAGGTAGGGGGCAGGAAGAGTAACAGGGACGACGTTGCGTCTATCATAGATTAGTCGATAATGGAGGTATTGTTCATTCCTCTCAAGAAAATTATGATCAAACATAGCTTCTTTATCCAAATAAACAGGAGGTACAATCATATCCCCCTCTCGTGGAGCTATATTAAGAAAATTAGCCACACGGGTTGCATAAATTCCTCCAAAGAAATTACCCCTTCTACTATTATTCTGCAACCTACGTGCAACTATTGCCCCCAAGTTATAACCTTTATAACCTGACACAGCACTCTTGAGGACACTAAGATCAGGGGCACACATATGACATATCTCGTCCTTACCGTTAATGCATCTACCAATAAAGAGAGCAAAGTAATGTATAGCAGGAAAATGAATGCTCCCTATGGTAGCTTGTGCTACGTCCCTAGATTCTCCCACAGTAATACTAGCAAGAAAATCTCTAAATTCAGATTTGGGAGGATCACCAATATTACCCCACTGTGGGAGTTTGCAAGCAGTTGTGAAATCCTCTGAATCCATGGTATAAGATGTATCATAGATATCAAACATGACACTAGGAGAATTACGCGCAGAAATATAGTCGAACCTCCGCACAAAGGAATCGGTCAATTGATAATATTGAGGACACTTATCTTGTAAGAAGTCCTCCAGCTCGGCATTACGCACATAAGTGTCAAATTCCTCCTTGAAGCATGCTTCGACCATAAAATCATCGGATGGCCACTCACAAGCCCGTACATTTGCGTCCCTTGGAAAATTAACACCTTGTTCACGTATAGCAATTCTTGGCCCTTTCTTTGCTGAGGAACCTCCTTGATACATTCTTCTAAGCATATTTCTTTTCTGAAAATTTCTGAAATTTTAGTAACTTCAAAATAAAAGTGAATAAAACTAAACAAGATTGATAGCAACTACTTCTACAAGTGCCTAGAGCCTATATCATGCATTGGAATTGCTTGGGACCTCAAAAATTTAACATGCAAGCTCAAGAACATGGTCACCTATGCAGCAAAAATTTGCAATGAATAAAGCACTAGAACAAAAACTAATTGGACCAATGGAGGAGTCACATACCAAGAAACAATCTTCCAAAGCAGTTTTTTGAATGGAGCTTTGAGCTAAGAGATCGAAAATCGCAGCAAAACGAGCTAGAACTCGTGCTTGAGCTGGATGGGGATTTTTTTGGGTAGAAGATGAAGTGTGTGGGTGCTGGCATAAGTGGAGGGGAGCCACCAGGGGCCCACGAGACAGGGGGGCGCGCCCTATAGGGGGGCCCTCCTCTCTCGTGGCCTGGTGCTTGCCCCTCCTGCAGTGTTTTCAGTGCCTAAAATCCTCAAATATTCCAGAAAAAATCATACTAAATTTGCAGGGCATTTGGAGCAATTTTATTTTCGGACTAATTTTTAATGCACGGATAATTCAGGACACAGACGAATAATACTATTTTTACTTTATTTATTCTAAATAACAGATAGTAAAAAGAGGGTACAGAAGGTTGTGCCTTCTAGTTTCATCCATCTCGTGATCATCAAAATGAACCCGCTAACAAGGTTGATCAAGTCTTGTTAACAAACTTATTCCGAATAACACGGAACCGGAGAAATTTCGAATAACACTAAGTTACCTCAACGGGGATATGAAAATCCCCATCAATAAGAATATCATACTTTTTCTTGACAGTAGGGAGAGGAAATTCAAAACCTCCAAAAATGATAGTTGGAACTTTTTCAATAGAATTGATACTATGAACTTGAGATTGTTTCCTCGGAAAGTGTACCGTATGCTCATTACCATTAACATGAAAAGTGACATTGCCTTTGTTGCAATCAATAACAGCCCCTGCAGTATTAAGAAAAGGTCTACCAAGGATAACAGACATACTATCGTCCTCGGGAATATCAAGAATAACAAAGTCCGTTAAGATAGTGACATTTGCAACTACAACAGGCACATCCTCACAAATACCGACAGGTATAGCAGTTGATTTATCAGCCATTTGCAAAGATATTTCAGTAGGTGTCAACTTATTCAATTCAAGTCTATGATATAAAGAGAGAGGCATAACACTAACACCAGCTCCAAGATCACATAAAGCAGTTCTAACATAATTTATTTTAATGGAACATGGTATAGGGAACACCCGGATCTCCATGTTTCTTTGGTATTCCACGTTTAAAAGTGTAATTAGCAAGCATGGTGGAAATTTCAGCTTCTGATATCTTTCTTTTATTTGTGATGATATCCTTCATATACTTAGCATAAGGATTTACTTTGAGCATATCAGTTAAGCGCATACGTAAGAAAATAGGTCTAATCATTTCAGCAAAGCGCTCAAAATCCTCATCATCCTTTGACTTGGATGGTTTAGGAGGAAAGGGCATGGGTTTCTGAACCCATGGTTCTCTTTCTTTACCGTGCTTCCTAGCAACAAAATCTCTCTTATCATAACGTTGATTCTTTGATGGTGGGTTATCAAGATCAACAGCAGGTTCAATCTCTACATCATTGTTTTTGCTAGGTTGAGCATCAACATGAACATTATCATTAACATTATCACTAGGTTCATGTTCATCACCTGATTGCGTTTCAGCATCAGAAATAGAAATATCATTGGGGTTCTAAGGTGAGTCTACGACAGGTTCACTAGAAGCATGCAAAGTTCTATCGTCTTTCTTTTTCTTCTTTTTAGAAGAACTAGGTGCCTCTAAATTGTTTCTCTGAGAATTTTGCTCGATTCTCTTAGGGTGGCCTTCAGGATACAAAGGTTCCTGAGTCATTCTACCAGTTCTAGTAGCTACTCTAACAGCAAAGTCATTTTTATTATTTAATTCCTCAAGAAAATCATTTTGAGCTTTAAGTACTTGCTCAGCTTGAGTAGCAACCATAGAAGCATATTTGCTAACGTGGTGAAGTTCATCTTTAACTCTTGCCAGATTATCGCCTACGCGTCCTATCTCGAAAGCATTATTCTTTAACTCTCTACCAACATAAGCATTAAAACTTTCTTGTCTAGCCATAAAGTCATCAAATTCATCTAAGCATGGGCTATGAAATTTAGTAGAGGGTATTTCAACTTTATCATACCTATAGAGAGAATTTACCTTTACTACCTGTGTCGGGTTATCAAGACAATGTGGTTCTTCAGGCGGTAAATTAAGACCATGTATTTCTTCAATAGGAGGTAAATTCTTAACATCTTCAGCTTTAATACCTTTTTCTTTCATTGATTTCTTTGCCTCTTGCATATCTTCAGACTGAGAAATAAAGCACCTCTCTTCTTCGGAGTGGGTTTAGGAATAGGCTCAGGAGTTGGCTCAATTGGTTCAGGAATTTGTTCAGGAACTGGCTCAGGAAGAGTCCAATTATTTTCATTAGTCAACATATTATTCAATAATATTTCAGCTTCGTCGACTGTTCTTTCCCTGAAAACACAACCAGCACAACTATCTAAGTAGTCCTTGGAAGCATCGGTAAGTCCATTATAAAAGATATCAAGTATTTCATTTTTCTTAAGAGGATGATCAGACAAATCATTAAGTAACCGGAGAAGCCTCCCCCAAGCTTGTGGGAGACTCTCTTCTTGGATTTGCACAAAATTATATATTTCCCGCAAGGCAGCGTGTTTCTTATGAGTAGGGAAATATTTAGCAGAGAAGTAATAAATCATATCCTAGGGACTAGGCACACAACCAGGAGCATGAGAATTATACCAAGTCTTAGCACCACCCTTTAATGAGAACGGAAATATCTTAAGGATATATAAATAGCGAGACTTCTCATCATGAGTAAATAGGGTGGCTATATCATTTAACTTGGTAAGATGTGCCACAACAGTTTCAGATTCAAGGCCATAAAAAGGATCAGATTCAACTAAAGTAATAATCTCAAGATCAACGGAGAATTCATAATCCTTATCAGTAACACAGATAGGTGAAGTAGCAAAAGAAGGATCGGGTTTCATTCTAGCATTAAGAGACTGCTGCTTCCATTTAGCTAATAATTTCTTAAGATCATTTCTCTCATTGCAAGCAAGAATTTCCATAGCAGCCTTTTCATTCATAACATAACCCTTAGGAACAACAGGTAATACATAATCATTGGGTGAACGTTCATCATCACTATCATCAGTAATAGGATCTTCAGTAATATCATTCCCCCTAACTCTAGCAAGTTTTTCATCAAGAAATTCACCTAATGGCAAAGTAGTATCACGCACAGAAGTAGCTTCATCATGCATAGCAGAAGTGGCATCATCAATAACATGCGACATATCAGAATTCATAGCAGTAGCAGGTTCAGGTGTCGCAAACTTACTCATAACAGAAGGAGAATCTAGTGCAGAGCTAGATGGCAGTTCCTTACCTCCCCTCGTAGTTGAGGCATAGATCTTGGTTTTAGCGTCTTTCAAGTTCTTCATAGTGATCAACAGATATGAATCCCAAGTGACTCAGAGAATAGAGCTATGCTCCCCGGCAACGGCGCCAGAAATTAGTCTTGATAACACACAAGTATAGGGGATCGCAATAGCTTTCGAGGGTAGAGTATTCAACCCAAATTTATTGATTCGACACAAGGGGAGCCAAAGAATATTCTTGAGTATTAGCAGTTGAGTTGTCAATTCAACCACACCTGGATAACTTAGTATCTGCAGCAAAGTGTTTAGTAGCAAAAGTGGTATGATAATAATAGTAACGGTAACAAAAGTAAAGATAAATGCTTTTGGGTTTTTGTAGTAGTTGTAACAGTAGCAACGGAAAAGTAAATAAGCGAAGAACAATATATGAAAAGCTCGTAGGCAATGGATCAGTGATGGATAATTATCCCGGATGCGATTCCTCATGCAATAGTTATAATATAGGGTGATATAGAACTAGCAATTCATCAATGTAATGTATGCATGTATTCCGTAAATAGTCATACGTGCTTATGGAAAAGAACTTGCATGACATCTTTTGTCCTACCCTCCCGTTGAAGTGGGGTCCTAGCGGAAACTAAGGGATATTAAGGCCTCCTTTTAATAGAGAACCGGACCAAAGCATTAACACATAGTGAATACATGAACTCCTCAAACTACGGTCATCACTGAGAAGTATCCCTATTATTATCACTTCGGGGTTGTCGGATCATAACACATAATAGGTGACTATAGACTTGCAAGATAGGATCAAGAACACACATATATTCATGAAAACATAATAGGTTCAGATCTGAAATCACGGCACTCGGGCCCTAGTGACAAGCATTAAGCATAGCAAAGTCATAGCAACATCAATCTCAGAACCTAGTGGATACTAGGGATCAAACCCTAACAAAACTAACTTGATTACATGGTAAATCTCATCCAACCCATCACCGTCCAGCAAGCCTACGATGGAATTACTCACGTACGGCGGTGAGCATCATGAAATTGTTGATGGAGGATGGTTGATGATGACGACGGCGACAAATCCCCCTCTCCGGAGCCCCGAACGGACTCCAGATCAGCCCTCCCGAGAGAGATTAGGGCTTGGCGGCGGCTCCGTGTCGTAAAATGCGATGAAACTTTCTCCTTGATTTTTTTCTCCCCGAGACGGAATATATGGAGGTGGAGGTCCAGGGGGCCCACGAGATAGGAGGCCATGCCCTAGGGGGGGGGGGCGCCCCCCTGTCTCGTGGACAGGCTGTGGGCCCCCTGGCATTAATTCTTTTGCCAAAAATTCCTATTAATTCCAAAAGGTGCCTCCGTGGATTTCTAGGACATTCCGAGAACTTTTCTTTTCTACACATAAAACAACATCATGGTAGTTCTGCTGAAAACAGCGTCAGTCCGGGTTAGTTTCATTCAAATCATGCAAGTTAGAGTCCAAAACAAGGGCAAAGTGTTTGGAGAAGAGATACGTTGGAGACTTATCAGCAGACCAGGGTCCCTTTCCCATGCCATCTCGTATTTAAAAGATCGCGGGGACCGCTTGCATGCATCTTCATGCACGTATTGCACGTAGAGGGGAATGTGATCACTTGTCGCCGCTGATTTGTGCTCGAGCCTTGCTGCGGGAAAGGCGATGGTCCAGGCAGGATTTGCCACGCCTCTATCCAGTCTAACCTTCATATACATTCCTCCGGCCACCTTCCGTTCAAAAGTCCAGTCAATTCCCGTATAACCTATATCTGACAGTCCACACGTATCCAAAACATCCCTGAACGCATCCATTTGTGCCTGGCTTCTGTGGCCGACACCATCTTGTTCATGTGCATGGAGCACCTCGTTGAAATCACCCAAGACTAGCCAGGGTATATTGTTAGAGCCAACAATTCCCCTGATTGTGTCCCAGGTCTTGTATCTCTCATTCACCTGTGCTTCTCCATAGACGAAGGTAACCCTTGTTTCTATATCCAGAAGATCGTTAATGATAACATCAATATGATACTGAGAATAACCAACAACCTCAAGCTTTATTTCTTCATTCCAAAATATTCCTAGGCCACTGCTTCTGCCCGAACTGCTAACAGCAAAACTCTTATTAAAGCCTAACGAACCAACTAAATTTTCAACTCTAGATCCCTCTATTTGAGTTTCAAGGCTGCATAGTACAGAGGGGGCAAACTTCTTCGAGAGTTCACGAAGTTCTTTCACTGTCGCGGGCTTGCCAATCCCACGACAGTTCCAGCACAGGAGACTCATTGCGCTAGGCGCGACCCCGCTTGGGAGCCCGCCAAACGCGCATCAAGGTTTTTGGTCACCACTGCATTCTTCCCACTATTCTTGTCGGTTGTGTTCAAGCTTTGCTTGGTTCTCTTCGGCTCTTGTATTGAAGAAGGGCTTGGCGTGCATTTGTACGTGCTTTGGGGCGTGTTTGGTTGCCCGCATTAGGCCCAGCCTGGCCCACGCAGGAAGAAAGTGGCCCGTTTGGTTGCCTGCGTTCACTGTGCGGCCCGCATCGCATGGAACTTAAAGCATGTCCAGGCCAGGCCCAGGGGAAACGCCCGAATCGGTAGTAGCTCGCGAGCCTGGCTCAGGCGAGGCAGGGAAGGGCGACGCGCTTCTCCCTTCGTGCGAGCAGGGGAGATGGAGTAAGCTCACCCGCGTCGCCGAAAAATCGGCGGGAGGATTTCGGCTCACCTCCCGCCGAGTCCACCCCTATTTAGCCCCTCCCTCATCGCCCCAACTCCCGCCACCATTCTTCCTCCGTTCGAGCTTTCCCACCGACGCGCATCGGCACCACGAGCAGGTAAGCGGCGCATCTTCATCGGCCAGTGGTCCATGGCGTCAGCGCTCCTTCACCGGCCAGCGTTCATCTTCTACGACCGTCCCCCCTCATCCTCAAGCTGCAGCCATGGCCTCTGTGAGTTCAATCCCCCTTTCTCTCTGTTCCTTCTAGCTAGATATGAGCTGCAGCTAGGGTTTGATCTAGATGCATGGTTGATTAGTGGTTTGAGTGATATGGTTGGTTGCTATGCTGCGGTTGCAATTTGTGGTAGGACTAGATGTTCAAGCATGTGGTAGGCTAGATTAGTAGTAGAGTTTGAAGTTGAACCCTGTGCTTGTGTTGAATCATGCTTAGATCTGTGATTTGTAGCTATTGGTGGTCCATTTGTAGCATGCTGTTTGTTGTAGATGTATGCTCCTGCTCATAGATTGTCCGGTATGCTTGGTATGATAGCGATGAAGCATGTGCTTACTATGATAGTGATGAACAATGTACATGTATGCTTCTGCTTTCATGGATTGTCCAGTATGTTGTGCGCTATGCTTAATGTTAATGCGTGCTACGATTGTAGGACATGACCACGCAGACGCAAGATCTTAGTCAGGCCCTTGTCGTGTCCGACAGCCAGTTTGCTCCATACTTTGTCGAGGACTCGCAGCCTATGTCCGAGATGGCACCTGATTCAGAGGTGTTCGAGTCCGATTCCCTCTATGTGCCAGTAGTGCTCGTTGAGCTAACTCCTCCTGCTGCTGCTGCTGCTGCAATCAAGCTAGCAGCAGCAAAGGCAAAGAAGGATGGTAGGTCGAACAACATGAAGTGGCAGTTGTTCATGTCCACGTTCGTGCTGAACAAGATGTGTGAGCTCATCTCTAGTGGAGTTAGGACTGACAATGGCTTCAAGGAGGTGCACTTGAACACCGTTGCGAAGCAGGTGTTCGAGTTCTGTGGGCAAGAGGTGTCTGCCACCCAGGTGTACAACCACTTGAGGAAGTGGAGAAGTCGATGGATCCAAGTGTCCAAGCTGAGAGACCTTAGTGGCGCCTTATGGGATGAGAACACTTGCTCCATAGTTCTGGAGGCAGAGCACTACGCTGGCCATGTCGCGGTTAGCTCACAGCCCTCTTCCTTTTCATACTGTCCACCATTGCCTACTCCTAGTCGCAACTAACAACACTTGTGTTTCATTCTTAGGACCACCCAAGGGACGCTGAGTTCCTCAACACACTCATCCAGAACTACAGCCAGATGCAGCACATCTTCTCCTTCGGGCTGGCAACTGGGAAGCATGTCATGGGCTCGGGTGAGCCTCTTGGTTCTCCCATGCCAGACTTCCCTGGGACACCGGACGTCGAGGTCCTTGATGGCCCTGACAAGCCCGCTGCGAAGCCCTTCGACAAGCCATTTGACCCCATCCATGATAGGAAGAGGAAGAGAGGAGGCCTGATGGAGGAGGAGATCAATGTCTTTTGCAGCATGACTGAGGCGGTGAAGGAGGTGGCAACAACCATCAGGGAGTGCAAGCCCCTCGACGTCCACCCTGACCTGTATGGCGCTGTCATGACCCAAGGTGGCTTCAGCGACGAAGCTCTCATGGTAGCTCTCAGCCACCTGCTTGACAACAAGGCCCAGGGTGTTGGGTTCGTTGCCATGGCCGACGCTCACAGGGTGATGTGGCTCAGGAGCTGGCTGGGCAAGCACTACTACTAGAGTAGTGCTGCTTGTGAGCATGCATGACCCCCGATGGCGATGGCGGTGGTGACGACGACGACGATGATGATGACGACGTACATTTGTGTAGCTAGGGCTCAAAAACTATTTGATGGTCTATATATTTTGGTGAGGTGATATATACTAACCCCTCACGTTGATGGTGAACTTGCGGTGGTAGGACGACACCCTCTTTTGGATGTGGTGGTAGGTTAACACCAAGGTAGTGCTAGGTTGAACTTGCTATGCCGTGTGATCATGCATGCTTTACTTCTCTTCTGCTTCATTGTTGTTTTTGTGCTATTTTCCTTGCTAGTTGTGTGCTCCATTCATTTGCTGCTTCAACTCTTGCTCTTATGCATTGCTAGGGCAAGTGGTATGCCGTGTTCATTGGTGAGGCTCCAGGGGTTTATAGGTCATGGGAAGAAGCCAATGCACAAGTGGCATCGTATAGCAACAGCAACTATAGAGGGTTCAAGACTAGGCAGACACCAGAACAAGCTTACTCCGCCTGGGTGCGAAAGCATGGAGGCAGCAGTGTTGACAGTGGCAAGGTTGGAGGTGTCAAAGTGGAAGGTGCTAAGATGGATCGTCCAGTTTGGGCTGAAGCTGAAGAACTTCATCATCTTCTCCAGTTCATCGTCATTGCTGTGTTGTGGTGTTGGTGTGCTAGGTGTGATCATTGTGGGTAAGTTCACCAACTAGGGTACAAGGTAAGCACAACATGTGCGCCGTATGCAACCAAACGCCGTGTTCATGTGCCGCTAGGGCCAATGCAGCCAACCAAACAAAGTGCACTTGCGTATTACCTAATGCAGGGACACTAGATGCAGGCAACCAAACAACTTGCAGATGGCGTATTAGGGCCTGTTTTTTCTCAACCAGGCTGGGTTAAGAAGTGTATTCGATGCAGGAACTGTTCACAACGGCAACCAAACACGCCCTTGACGACCTCGGCAGTGCTGGAAGCGTGCTATCTACAGTGAGTGCGCTGGCAACTCTCGGCAATGCGATGCGAACGAGCGCGGAGCGGGCCAAACACGCTCCCGGCACAGCATGGAGCTTGCACTATCAGAGGGGTTTTTTTTTACGGGGCCAACATCAGAGTTTATGTATCTCCTTGAAGTTCTAGGCACGATTTTTGCTTTAACAATCGTCAATCGGTATAGCAGAATTGCCGTTGCGTGCTCCGTCGGCATGTTTTTTTGGAGGTTGCTCCAAATCAAATCCTCAAGTCTCCACATTTACACATTGAAAAGCCAACGACTATGACCATATGAGCACAACTAGCAAGCCTCGCAGGCACGCAAACCGCATCCAGACATCTCTTGAGCCGTATCGGAAGATCAGAGATTGAGCCTCCCATCATCAGTTGTGTGAAGATCTCATTGAGCATTCATCAATGGTAACTAGCTAGGCAATACTATGTTTACATTTTTTTAATTCGTTACATTTTACTTGAACAATTTGTTTCATTGGATTGTTTGTCGCATACATATTATTTATTGATTTGGATTATTGTTATATTTAAATTAGTGGTTTGTAATAATATTGTTGAATTATTTGTTGTCAATGACAAATCTATAATACCTAAATAGTTGATGCCCACTAACTCCAATTCTCCCAACATGCAACCCTTCACATCACCAAATGTGCCATGTCCTTATCCGCTAAAAGTATTTTGTGCACATGCGTACCCAATTCGATTGTTTCATCTTCAATGATCCAGGATACATGCATACTCTTTGTTCACACACAATTATTTTTATAATTAATATTTTCTGATTTAGAACACTTCATTCATACAAAGTTTATCAAAAAGTAACCTTTAAAATCCCGCCGCAATGTGCAGGGAAATTACCCAGTTGAACCAGTGGAGTAGATAGAATAAATAGAAGAAAATAATGAAGGTAGCATATGAGGACTATGTGTCTACGCACAACCTTCAAAAAAATATGTAGCACCCTCCATGCACGGTTTGAAGGCCGTGGATATGGCGACTCTCATGGAGTTGTTCAAACTCCATCACACTTCTTATGATTTATTAGACAAGTCTATTAGATTTCCTAAACTAGCTCCAGAAAACAACAAAATCTATGATGTGTTGAGGACGTCACCGTCCCATTTCAACACATTGTCGCCGTCAAATATGCCTCCCACGGGAGATCTCTCCCGTCCACACCGCGCTCCAGCCACTGGTTGTTGCCTCGCCACCCCACCCCGAGCCCTGTGTGGTCGCCAGGTTAGCCTTTGCTCCCATATACCCCCCCTCCCCCATGGTTCTCCTCCGGCCTTTCCTCACAGGCTCAACCGCCGCCGAGGTCAATTTCTTCATTAACATGATCCCTAGAGGTAATTTAAGTTTGAATTTCTATATTCTATTTGTATACAACTTGTGTTTTGTCTAGATGACGTGGATTTTACAAATTGTATAGATGAGATCAATTGTGAAAGATTTTCCAAGGATTCTTCGACCTTGGATTATTATGACGATGGTTTGTTCAAAGGCGGTGACTTGGAGTAGGTTGCTTAATGATTGCTCAATGGGAGGTAAATGGAAACAAGAAGAGGGAGCATCCAGGGTCATGGTCTGGCCTTCAAGAAATCAAGGCCAGGGCAACTTCAACAATCAACCTCAATTCGCAACTCTGAACCAGTTTCTCAGCAACTAGCCCAAGACTTTCAGCTTCTACGCCGAGCCTCTCGATGCTAACGATCAGCTCGTCGATATCAACAAGCACTTCGAAAGCAGCAATGTCTATCCTGAGGACTACGTAAAGTTCCCTACTTTCCAACTCAAGAATCAAGCGACAGATCGGTGTCAGTAGTACAAGGACTCGAGTGGTTAGCTGGACCGATTTCTGTCATGACCTCAGAGCTCACCATATTCCAACAAGTATGACTGAAGGTATGCACAAGGAATTCACAAATCTCAGGCAATGAAGTATGTCCATCTATAAATATAACTCCGAGTTCTAGAGGCTTGCTCGATATGCCAAGCAAGATGTTTCCGATGAGAAGAGTAAGATTTACCAATTTAGGGTGGACTCAAAGAGGACCTTCAGCTCGCTCTTATTCTCTCGGAGCCGACTGAGTTTGACCAGTTTTACAACATGGCTCTCAAGCAAGAAATTACGTAGATCAAGTTCAAAGCTTCTAAGAAGAGACTCAGAGATGCCACTTAGTCTACCGTAAGATTCACATGTTCATGCCGAGCTTACTCTACATCCTGGTTGACACGTGCGTGTGTAATTCAAATTTAGACAAATGTGGCGCCAAGATCATGCGATCACTTATGATAGTGTGGACTATAGTCTATTCTATTCAACATGGGTTCAGATAAAAAGTAGTTATACCAAACTTTTGTACCTATTTAATTTATTCCATTATACTCCCTCAGTTCCTAAATATTTTTCTTTCTAGAGATTTCAATAAATAACTACATATGGAGCAAAATGAGTGAATCTACACTCTAAAATATGTCTATATACATCCGTATGTGGCAGTCCATTTGAAATCTCTAAAAAGATAAATATTTAGGAACGGAGGGAGTAGTACAATCTCAACTAAAATACTTTGTTCTACCATTTAGTTTAATTTGCAAAATTAAAAGAATGTAAGGTTTCTAAAGTTTCTTAGACATGCACTTCTATATAACCCTAACCACTTGTCCTTAAAAAGTTAACTTGCGCCGCTCTAGATTTAAATTGCAGCTTGTATCAAAAGTTAAGTAAAGTTTTCTCTTTTCAAGGCATAACTATGGAGTGGATCTTTACTTAAACCAAAATCTTTTAAATATGGAAAGTAAAATAAAAGGGAGAAATACCCCCTATATAGGTTTGTAGTGTATGATTAGTTACAAGCAAATAGAGAAGTCTAGAGTACATAAGATATTTATTTGAATCTCAACATCTAATTGCTATCGTTGATTGCTTCCTCTCTGTTAGGAAGTTGTTGGGCCCCAAGTCGCAAGTTTATAGAAAGCAACAACTTTCCCTCACGTCAATGACCTTAAGGTTTATTGAACCAGTAAGAGCGCTTGAACTGATCGGACAATGCAGAGAACCCCCGTGGCATGCCTTTGCGGAACGGGCGATGCAGAAGGCACGCTCACCCTCGAAGGCCTCTAGGAGGCGGGTACTCCAGCATCCTTTATAGGAGTAATATCCATGAACATTAGTGAGCCTTAAAGCCACTTTTAGCCCTAAAAATGAGCAGGTTAACGAAGATCATGTCGGGAATTAGTGGTAGCTACATGGCCATTAGTTTTGTGCTTCTTGATTATGTCTATTCTTGTCTTACCCTCTTTCCAATCTATTCAGTGCGCTCCTTAATTTTTTTTGCAAGAGAAACTTCCAATCTATTCATTGTGCTTCTTAACATTTTGCACGAGAAACTTCCAATCTATTCATATTCAATCATGATAGTCATAGAGAACACTGGATGTAAAAAAATAGAACCTGGTTCATGGACCATCTGGCGGCGACCACAAGTATTGAAGTGAGCCTCATCATCAACGCTCCTCCCTTAACGAAGCAGGGCAAACTTTTTGATATATAATAGACAATCGAAAAGTAGCATGCTAAGGTCACACTAGACCAGAGCATCGACCATCACCAATGAAGAGAGTCATAGATCGGAGTCATGTCAGCTCCAAAATAATTTGAACCCAAAAAATGAGCGAAGTTAACGGTTTGGATGGAAAACACAAACTTTTCTTCTTCTAGGTATTGCTATACATATGCTAATTAGTGGTCTCGGACAAAGGAAAATTTTCACTTGAACTTCATTGGGATCCAACCAAATATCTTGAAAATTCAAAAAATAATTTTAAAATAATTTGAATTTGGGTGCACTACCTAAAAAAGACAGCTATTTCAGTATGTACCGAAATTAACAAAATTTCTGAAATTTCAGTGAAATTACACTGAAAGTAAAAACCATGCATATGAATAGAGAGAAGATCACATTTATGCTTGGACATACACGGGAGAAATTAGCAGTCACATGCAGTTGACAAACTGGAGGAACGTTTATTATTTGCAGTAAAACACAAACAACTCTGTGATTTCCCTTTGGGATGTTCATCGACATGCCAATCAACGAAACATCTACGTATACAACAAACCTACGGCACACATGAGAAGGTAAATTAATAAGCACACCAATGTACTTCCTCCGTTCCTAAATGTAAGTCATTTTAGACATTTCAAATGAAATACAATATACGGATGTATGTAGACATATTTTAAAGTGTAGATTTACTCATTTTGCTTCGTATGTAGTTCCTTATTGAAATCTTTAAAAAGACTTACATTTACGAACAGAGGAAGTACGTACTATGTAGGTAGGAGTAGTATGCATGCATGTTTTTTTTAATCAGCTGTATGTTGGGACTTCACGAGCAGTTGGAGCCGGCTGCGGTTGCGTTCCGGCCGCAGTAGTTGAGGACGAGGGGGATGTCGAGCGGCAGGTTGACGGGGATGCCGAGGACGCTGAGCTTGATGGCGGCGCAGAGGCAGGCGGCGACGTCGAGCTTGACGAGCTGCCCGATCATCGGGCAGCACTGCTGGTTGGCCGGCACGTTGATCTTGAGCTTGAGCAGCACCAGCACGTCGGCGCACACCTTGAGGTCGGCCAGCGCGTTCGTCGGGCACGGGTTGCGGCCGGCCGCGGGGGTCTGGCCGCGGACGCCGGCGACCAGGAGGAGGTTGAGCGCCAGGAAGAGCGCCGGGAAACAAGCTGTGGACTTGGACGCCATTGCTTCGGTTCAAGTCCGGGAGTGGAAGTGCACGTACGTAGTGGTGCTCTGGATTGTAGCTTAAGGTTGCACGGCGTGGGATGGCTCTTCCGCCATGGCTGTGTGGAGCATTTATAGTCAAATTTATCTACGTGAGTGGGTCTGATTGATGGCCGGTGGTGGTGGAATAAGAGGTGTCCCAGGAGATATTTCGCTGGCAGCTTGTAGTGGAGGTATTTTGGTGGCAGCTCGTAGTGGCGTGTGTGTGAACGTAAGACGGGCAGCGGCGGCGCGTTTTGCAAAACACTGACATCCACCCAACGCGCCATTGCCTCCATATACATGTACCGCTAGCTGATCCTTGAGTTTCGGCAGACGGAGTGCTGGCTAGCTGCTATATTGTGGAACTTTACAACTCAATGAGCACCATGTACGTGCCAAGACAGGCCGGAACGTCCACTATTGTCACCTTTCGGTTGTAGGTAGATATATACCTACATATACGCTGCCACGTGATGGCACAAACACGATGGTTCGTTCCAAACCAACTTAGCCGACATCCGGGTGCGCGCGCAGCGCAGCTAGCCGCGACGTCGCCACTCGTTCAAGAGATTCAAAAGATGAATCGATTGCTCCCGCCGCTCCACTCAGTCGGTGTGATACATTCTCAGGCCAGGACGAAATGCCACCTCTTCGTTGAGTTGATTGTCTCTTCCCAAAAACCAGTTATAGCAGTCTTGCTACCTGCTAGACTTGATGGGTCGATCAAGTCTCAGATCCATCATAAGTTTTTCTTTTGAAACAAAGATCCATCATAAGTGCTCACCCATACTCCTGTATGACGCCGTCAAACATTGAGCGTGAAGCCTGAAACAAGCACAATGGGCCGGCCCAGTAAGCAGTAAGTGTAAAGTGTAGGAGAACGCACTGTAGCCAACCAGTTAATCTACCAGTCAATGCACTGTAGCATCTGGTTCATCTTAGCGACCCAGTTTCTTGGCCGGTTCGTATTTTGAAATTTTTCTAAAATAAGATTTATTTTAAACTGTGTGTTTTTTGAAATTTCTGAATATTTCTTACATTTTTTTCATATACACTGTGCAATTTTTATATACATATTGAACATTTTTTTTAATATGTTGAATATTTTCCTAATACACAATATTTTTTTAATAAGAACCCCGGTAATGCCTGAAAATTCTGGATTTGACCTTGGCAAATCAAACATTTTCGATGGCAGTTTTAGATGGCAAGCATGGCAACTCCAGGCTTAGTGTACTTTTTGCCAGAAAATTGTCGTGAGTGTCAACTAAACTTGCCATCCTAAAATTGCCATAAAAACGTTCAATGTGCCATGGTCAAATCCTAAACGTTTGGGATCATTTCCGTTTAATAATGTGGGCTGAACTTTTTTAAAATATACGATGAACTTTTTGAAATGCAGTGACATTTTTGTAATATGCTAAAAAAAATTTAAATACAAATTAAACATTTTTTCGTATATGGTGAACATTATTTAAGTACATGATGAACACTTTTATAATGCACGGTGAACTTTCTTGTAATATATGGATCAATATTTTTTTACTATATGGATGAACATTTTTTAATGCGATGAACATTTCTGTAATACACGTTGAACTTTTTGTATAATACACAAAAAAGAAAAGGATAAAGAGAAAGAGAAACATAAAAGGGAAAGGGAAAAGAACCAAAACAGAAAAATGAAAAAAATCAAAACAAAACCACTGAAAACAGAAAGAAAAACAGAACAAAAACCAAACGTGAAAGAAAGAAAACCAAGAAATAAAAAATAGTAAAAAAATTACAACGACAAGCGAACCAAACATCACGCGAATCTGTAGGTGGGCTAGCCCAACTGGCTCATCTAAAGGCGTTGAGTCGACTATTTCCCACCCATGGACGGCAAATAGTATCTGCCTTAAAATAGGCCTCATCTGTAGCGGGTTATTTTGACGTATTGTTTTGTTGGATAGTTAGACAATTTGATAATCAATTTCACAAAAAATAATCATGATTAAATCAATTATTATCATGTATATCTTGAGCATACTATATGCGCTAAACAACATGAACAGTACAAGCGCACACGCAGCGACAACCACAATTTGAAAGTAAATCGGAACACGTGGGTTTGTGTATGATGCAGTTGTGGTTTTTGCAGAGGCGATGTTGTTGACGATGACGTTGACGAAGAACGGTCAAATTAGATGTGTGCGAAGAAGGCGGTACACGTGCCGCATGTCGCCTGACTTGAAAGGATAATGACTCATTGTGACGAATGTGAATGGTCCCAAGTAGCGCTTCCAAAAAAATATAATTCGCTCTCTCCCAGTGCAGGATCATAGGGGGGAGAGGTTTCGGAGATCCGCTCTCTCGCTCACCGGTACATGTCGGCATTCATGATGGAGTAGACCACGATGACGACCCATGCAGTGAGAGGGGGTCAAAAATCCAAACTCAATTTGTTGTGCCTTTGGTGGTGGCCGATAGATCATAAATATATATAACCTATTGCACGATGGTCCTAACGTGACACATGTATCGGAAACCCTTCGATCAAACTGTGTGCGATGCATGAATCGTAAATGGTATGGTAATAAAATCGTCACCAATAAATGAACTGTGTGCGATGGCGGATACATCAAATACAATTCAGGAAAGAGGTGTGTGTGCAAATTATGGCATACATTTGATCCATACGAACTGTTTGCGATGAGATAAAACAACAGAAATGGCTAGCCAGATCAAGGTGGGTGCGTTAGACGGCATACAGTTCACTCGGATGAACTGTTTGCGATAAGACGGAAGAACACAAACAGTTAGCCAGATCAAGATTTGTGTTCTCCCGTATCATCGCAAACAGTCAGCTAGATTAAGGTTTGTGCGATAGACGGCAAACAGCTCAATTGGATGAGTTTTTTCGGTGATTCAAAATAAACACTAACGATTCATCTTAACAAGATATGTCTGATACGCGGCAAACAGGTGAGTAATCAGAATTGTGTGGGAAGATCGATAACAACACAGACGATTCCTGCTAATAAGCCGTGTGTGTTGTGGGCAACGCTTGCTGGTATACAATTGTAAGCGATTGATGAAATCATCACCGACGGGGTCCATAGTTTTGTCCGTGTGCGATGTGATTTGCTCTACCTGCACAACGTGTATGTTCTGTCTATGGAACATGATTGCATAACTAAATTAAACATCTAATTACATAAGTGACTATACACAACATTCGCACACACGTTAATGAACAACTACATGCATACTAAACTAGGATAAACGATTGTATAATCATCCACTTCATGTGACGCTTCCACCACTGCTGTGAGGACAATACAACACAACAACTATAAGTATTTTCCTTAGTTATGAAACCAAGGTTATCAATCCATTAGGAGAACCAAGCAACACTATGTAAACGACACCTGCACATAAATAACAAAAAGTTGCAACCCAGCGCGTAAGAGGGGTTGTCAATCCCTCTTTGGTATTGAGATAGATTAAATTGTGTGAGATTGGACAAATAGATCTTGCAAAACACAAAATAAAATAAGTAAAGAAAAAGTGCAGTAAGGTATTTTTGGATATTTGGATTAACAGATCTGAAAATAATATGATAGGAAATAGACCCGGGGCCGTAGATTTCACTAGAGGCTTCTCTCGAGAAAATAGCATACGATGGATAAACAAATTACTGTTGGGCAATTAACAGAAGAGCAAATAATTATGACGATATCCAAGGCAATGATCATGTATATAGACATCACGTCCAAGATTAGTAGATCGACTCCTGCCTGCGTCTACTATTATTACTCCATACATCGACCGCTATCCAGCATGCATCTAGTGTATTTAGTTCATGAAAAAAATGGAGTAATGCTTTAAGAACGCTGACATCATGTAGACAAGATCTATTCATGTAGGAATAGACCCCATCATTTTATCCTTAATGGAAACGATACATGCGTGTCATGTCTCCTTCTGTCAGTGAGATTGAGCACCGCGAGATCGAACCCATCACAAAGCACCGCAAAAAGTCATAATTCATCAGATCATAAACTCACAATTCAAAGCCGACCACTTGGTACTTGTCCTGTAACACCCTGTTTGTTAAGCTACAGTAATCTCAAGTTAATGGTGCCATGTCATCACTCTTACAGTTGCTAACCCTTCCTTGCATTCAAAGGCAATTCAAATTTCAAATTCAAGTTAGAGTCAAAATTCAAATTTGTCAAACATGAAAACAAAAATGTTCAAAGTGTGGCAAGTAATCCCTGGATATTTTTCATGTTGAAACCCATATTTTCTAAAGTATTTAAATGTCCAAAAAAATCAATAAAACAGGGGATAAAAACAATTATTAAATGCTTTTTAAATAATAAACAAATGTAAAATATTTAATTGATGTGCCAAATTATTTAGGGCGGTGGTCTAATTATTAATACTAAATTTAGGGGATAGTATTATATTTTGTAAAACTAAAAATAAAATAAAACTAAAAAGAAAAACCAAAAAAGATAAAAAACAAAAACAAAAACAAAAGAAAAATGAGTAAAAGGAGGAAACCCCCCACTGGGCCTGGCCCACCTGGGCCGGCCCATCCAGCCCACCTACCCCCACCGGTCGCCTTCTCCCCCTATTCCCCTGGTGCGATCGCTACAGGGGCGGGCTCCGCCCAACCACCTCGCCAGCGTCGAGGGCGAGGGGATAAGGATCACCCCTACCCCCTCAGTCCCCTCCCCTCCACTCGCCCACTCACTCCTCCCTCCATCGGGATATTTTCTTCCCCCCACCTCCTCTCTGCAACACCGCCCCGCCGCGCTCCCGCTGCCGTGCCACCTCCGTTGGCGTGGCCGCCGACCGCTGCTCGCCAAGACGGTGTGTCCAGGGGCTTCCCCTGGGTGGCCTACGACTTCCTCGCTGCTGGATCGGGGCCGCGACGCGTCACCGTCGTCGCTCGTGCCATTCCCCTTCGCCAGCGTGCACCTCGGCCGACGCATCTATTCGCCCAGCTCCGACCTCGTCCAGCTTCCTCGAGGCCTGCCCGACCGTCGTTGTGAGCCCCCATGTTTTACCCTCGCCTTCCCCTCTCGTCTTCGTCCTTTAGCGCTGTCCCCGTGAGCTCCGACAGCCACCATCCACCATGGCTGGCGCTCGTGCCCGCGCCTACGCTTACGCTCCCTCGCACTCACCCAGCGCGTGCCCATGCCCCGCCAATGCTCGCCGAAGCCGCCCTAGATGAGCCCCGTGCGCGCGCCTGACCAGGCATGTCCGCGTCGCTGCTGCGCTCTCGTCGCCCGAGCTCGCCCGTTCCCATCTGCCCTGCTCACGCGCGTCTGCGCCCTCCAGCGCGCATGCTCGACCGCTCACGCCCCTCACGAGTTGCTCGCGCTTGAGCCACAGCCTCACCTTCGTCGAGCTCCTATCCCCGTTGTCGTCGGATGTCGACGTGCTCCTCGATCTCGACCAGCCCCGCACCAACCACCGCCACCATCTGATGCGCGGTGACGCCAGCATCCCAACGGTGCCACTCGCTCGAGCTCTCATCGCCGGCAATGGCCGGACGGCCATCTCCTCCTTATACAATACCCGACATGGCCTCTGACGAGCAGGAGAAGGAGTTCTATGTCATTCTAGCGGCCTGGGTTGCCCGACGATCTACCATGATATAGGTCAGCTTGCTGGCAAATCCTCCGGATCCGGCGCCACCACCATCTCTAGCACCTCCTTGCCCGTCCAAGCTGGGAAATGACGTCTCCCGGTAAATCCGCCGTGAGCAATGCGGCAACGCGTCGTCGGGTGGGGAAAGAATCCATGTCTATGAAGGTCGACACGTCTGTGACGACCACGGACAACGAGGAAAAGTAGATCATGGGAGCCCGCCAGCGCTTGGGTCCCACGAAGGCCACTGCCACCATGTCGCTGGGTTGCACAGTGATAACCCACAAGTGTAGGGGATCGTTTGTAGCCTTCTTCGATAAATAAGAGTGTTGAACCCAACGAGGAGATAAAGGCAGAACAAATATTCCCCCAAGGTCTATCGACCACCGATACAACTCTCACTACAAAAAAAGACACATCCATGACATTTTGGGCTGAACAAATTTTTTTCTGTCATACTTATCACACTTCTATGACGATAATTGTGACAAAACCCGGTATCATCATAGATGTAGTGGGCTCCTACTTCTATGACAAAAAATCATGACAGAAAATGGGCAGTTCGTCCTGGGCGGGCCGGAGACGCAGCTGCATGACATTCTTTGGGCCGTCCATGACGGAAAAATCCGTGGTAGAAGCGAGGGCGAGGAAAATATCGGGTGTTCCTTGTTACGGTGGGTGGTCGGGGCGGCGATGTGCGTTTTCTCATACATGCACGCTGTGGCGTGGAGTGCGGCGTTGGGCTCTAATCGAACCCGAAGCGAGGCGTTGGGCTCTAATCAACCCGAAGCGAGGCATTGGGCTCTAGCTGAACCCGGCGATTGCAACCGCAGTTACGCGTTATCGAACCCGAGCGATCGATCGATGGCTGTTAATCGAACCCGATCGGCGATTCTTCGCCATCTGCTGCTAACTAAAGCCGATCGATGCTGCCTCTGGATGAGCAAAGTGGCGTTGCTCGGGGTTTGGATGAACAGTTCTGGTGGGGTGGATGAACGGGACTCGTGGTGTTGCCTCTGGATGAATAGGACCCCGATCGGTCGAGCGGTTGGGGCTGGATGAACAGGACCCGTGGAGGGTTGGATGAACAGGACCACCCCGTGGAGGGCTGGATGAGCGATGAGCGGTGGAGGTTGGATGAACAGAGCCCGTGGAGGGTGGTTGTACAGGAGCCCATGGAGAGGGATGGTTGAACAGTAGCCGGTGGAGTAGCGTGCGGTGGAGGCTAGATGAACAGAGCCCGTGGATGAACGATCCGCGGTGGAGGCTGGAGGAGGTCGACGGTGGATGAACAAGAGCCCGTGGAGGTGGAGGGGTCGATAGTGGAGATGAACAGTATCTCGTGGAGTCCCGTTTTGCGGTACGCCACACCCCTCCCGATGAACAGGACCCACGTTTCGACCGTAGGAGGTCCATGATGGGGAACGTAGTAATTTCAAAAATTTTCCTACGATCACACAAGACCATGGTGATGGCATAGCAACGAGAGGGAAGAGTGTCTGTCCACGTACCCTCGTAGACCGAAAGCGAAGCGTTATAACAACGCTGTTGATGTAGTCGCACGTCTTCACGATCCGACCGATCCAAGCACCGAACGACGGCACCTCCGAGTTTGCACACGCTCAGCTCGATGACGTCCCTCGAACTCCGATCCAGCCGAGTGTCGAGGGAGAGTTCCGTCAGCACGACGGCGTGGTGACGATGATGATGTTCCACCGACGCAGGGCTTCGCCTAAGCTCCGCTACGGTATAATCGAGGTGTAATCTGGTGGAAGGGGGCACCGCACACGGCTAAGGAACGATCTAATCGATCAACTTGTGTGTCATGGGGTGCCCCCGCCTCAGAGTATATAAAGGAGGGAAGGGAGGGCTGGCCGGCCTAGGAGGGAGGCGCAGGGTGTCCTACTCCTACTAGGAGTAGGATCCCCCAAATCCTAGTCCAACTAGGGTTTGACCAAGGGAGAGGGAGAGAGGCGCCACCCCTTCTCCTAATCCTAATAGGACTAGGGAAGGGGAAGGCTGCGCCAGCTATAGGGCCCCTTTCTCTTTCCCACTAAGGCCCATCAAGGCCCATTGACTCCCGGGAGGTTCCAGTAACCCCGGTACTCGTAAAATTCCCAATTTCACCGGAGTGATTCCGAGTCCAAATATAGGCTTCCAATATATCAATCTTTATGTCTCGACCATTTCGAGACTCCTCGTCATGTCCGTGATCTCATCCGGACTCAACAACCTTGGTACATCAATATCATATAAACTCATAATAACCGCCATCGAAACTTTAAGCGTGCGGACCCTACGGGTTCGAGAACTATGTAGACATGACCGAGACACCTCTCGGTCAATAACCAATAGCGGACCTGGATGCCCATATTGGCTCCTACATATTCTACGAAGATCTTTATCGGTCGACCGCATAACAACATCGTTGTTCCTTTGTCATCGGTATGTTACTTGCCCGAGATTCGATCGTCGGTATCCAATACCTAGTTCAATCTCGTTATCGCAAGTCTCTTTACTCGTTCCGTAATACATCATCTCATAACTAACTCATTAGTTACAATGCTTGCAAGGCTTAGGTGATGAGCATTACCGAGAGGGCCAGAGATACCTCTCCGAGCAATCGGAGTGACAAATCCTAATCTCGAAATATGCCAACCCAACATATACCTTCGGAGACACCTGTAATGTACCTTTATAATCACCCGATTCGTTGTGACGTTTGGTAGCACCCAAAGTGTTCCTCGGCAAACGGGAGTTGCATAATCTCATAGTCATAGGAACATGTATAAGTCATGAAGAAAAGCACTAGCAACAAACTATACGATCGGTGCTATGCTAATGGAATGGGTCATGTCAATCGATCATTCAACCAATGATGTGATCCCATTAATCAAATAACAACTCCTTGTTCATGGTTAGGAAACATAACCATCTTTGATTAACGAGCTAGTCAAGTAGAGGCATACTAGTGACACTCTGTAGGTTTATGTATTCACACATGTATTATGTTTCCGGTTAATATAATTCTAGCATGAATAATAAACATTTATCATGATATAAGGAAATAAATAATAACATTTATTATTGCCTCTAGGGCATATTTCCTTGATCTCCCACTTGCACTAGAGTCAATAATCTAGATTACACAAGAATGATTCTAACACCCATGGAGTCTTGGTGCTGATCATGTTTTGCTCGTGGAAGAGGCTTAGTCAACGGTCGCAACATTCAGATCCGTATGTATCTTGCATATCTCTATGTCTCCCACGGACCAAATCCGGATGGAGTTGAAGCGTCTTTTGATGTGCTTGGTTCTCTTGTGAAATCTGGATTCCTTTGCCAAGGCAATTGCACCGAGATTGTCACAAAAGATTTTCATTGGACCCGATACACTAGGTACAACACCTAGATCGGATATGAACTCCTTCATCCAGACTCCTTCATTAGCTGCTTCCGAAGCAGCTATGTACTCAGCTTCACATGTAGATCCCGCAACGACGCTTTGTTTGGAACTGCACCAACTGACAGCTCCACCGTTTAATGTAAATACGTATCCGGTTTGCGATTTAGAATCGTCCGGATCAGTGTCAAAGCTTGCATCGACGTAACCGTTACGATGAGCTCTTTGTCACCGCCATAAATGAGAAACATATCCTTAGTTCTTCTCAAGTACTTAAGGATGTTCTTGACCGCTGTCCGATGATCCACTCTGGATTACTTTGGTACCTGCTCGCTAAACTTACAAAGAAGGCACACATCAGGTCTGGTACACAGCATTGCATACATGATAGAGCCTATGGCTGAAGCATAGGAACATCTTTCATTTCTCTCTATCTTCTGCGGTGGTCGGGCATTGAGTCTTACTCAACTTCACACCTTGTAATACCGGCAAGAACCCTTTCTTTGCTCGATCCATTTTGAACTTTTTCAAAACTTTATCAAGGTATGTGCTTTGTGAAAGTCCTATTAAGCGCCTTGATCTATCTCTATAGATCTTAATGCCCAATATGTAAGCAGCTTCACCGAGGTCTTTCATCGAAAAACTTTTATTCAAGTATCCCTTTATGCTATCTAGAATTCTATATCATTTCCGATCAATAATATGTCATCCACATATAATATCGAAATGCTACTGAGCTCCCACTCACTTTCTTGTAAATCAAAGCTTCTCCAAAAGTGCAGATAAAACCAAATGCTTTGATCACACCATCAAAACGTTTATTCCAACTCCGAGAGGCTTGCACCAGTCCATAAATGGATCATTGGAGCTTGCACACTTTGTTAGCTCTCTTTGGATCGACAAAACCTTCGGTTGCATCATATACAACTCTTCTTCCGTAAATCCATTCAGAATGCAGTTTTAACATCCATTTGCCAAATTTCATAATCATAAAATCGGCAATTGCTAACATGATTCGGACGGACTTAAGCATCGCCACTGGTGAGAAAGTCTCATCGTAGTCAACCCTTGAACTTGTCGAAAACCTTTTGCAACAAGTCGAGCTTTATAGACAGATAACATTACCATCAGCGTCGGTCTTCTTCTTGAAGATCCATTTATTCTCAATTGCTTGCCGATCATCGGGCAAGTCAACCAAAGTCCACACTTTGTTCTCATACATGGATCCCATCTCGATTTCATGGCCTCAAGCCATTTTGTGGAATCTGGGCTCACCATCGCTTCTTCATAGTTCGAGGTTCATCATGTTCAAAGAACATGACTTCCAAAACAGGATTACCGTACCACTCAGTGCGGATCTTGCTCGTTGATCTCTGAGTTCTGAGAAACTTGATCTGAAGTTTCATGATCATCATCATTAGCTTCCTCCTATTTGGTGTATGTGTCACGTAAACTGTTTTACGTGATGTACTACTTCTCAATAAGGGAGTAGATACAGATTATCTCATCAAGTTCTACTTTCCTCCCACTCACTTCTTTCGAGAGAAACTCCTTCTCTAGAAAGTTTCAATTTAGCAACAAAAATCTTGCCTTCGGATCTGTGATAGAAGGTGTACCCAACTGTCTCCTTTGGGTATCCTATGAAGACACATTTCTCGATTTGGGTTCGAGCTTATCAGGTTGAAGCTTTTTCACATAAGCATCGCAGCCCCAAACTTTCAAAAGCGACAACTTTGGTTTCTTGCCAAACCACAGTTCATAAGGCGTCGCTTCAACGGATTTAGATGGTGCCCTATTTAAAGTGAATGCAGCCGTCTCTAAAGCATAACCCCAAAACGATAGCGGTAAATCAGAAGAGACATCATAGATCGCACCATATCTAATAAAGTACGATTCGACGCTCGACACACCATTACGTTGTGGTGTTCGGTGGCGTAAGTTGAAACTATTCCGCATTGTTTCAAATGTAGGCCAAACTCAGAACTCAAATATTCTCCTCCACGATCAGATCGTAGAAACTTTATTTTCTTGTTACGATGATTTTCCACTTCACTCTGAAATTCTTTGAACTTTTCAAATGTTTCAGATTTGTGTTTCATTAAGTAGATATACCCATATCTGCTCAAATCATCTGTGAAGGTGAGAAAATAACGATATCCGCCACGAGCCTCAACATTCATTGGACCACATACATCGGTATGTATGATTTCCAACAAATCTGTTGCTCTCTCCATAGTTCCGGAGAACGGTGTTTTAGTCATCTTGCCCATAAGGCACGGTTCGCAAGTGCCAAGTGATTCATAATCAAGTGACTCCAAAAGTCCATCAGCATGGAGTTTCTTCATGCGTTTTACACCGATATGACCTAAACGGCAATTGCCACAAATAAGTTGCACCATCATTATCAACTCTGCATCTTTTGGTTTCAACATTATGAATATGTGTATCACTACTATCAAGATTAAGTAAAACAAACCATTCTTCAATGGTGCATGACCATAAAAGATATTATTCATATAAATAGAACAACCATTATTCTCTGATTTAAATGAATAACCGTCTCGCATCAAACAAGATCCAGATATAATGTTCATGCTCAACGATGGTACTAAATAACAATTATTTAGGTCTAATACTAATCCCGAAGGTAGATGTAGAGGTAGCGTGTCGATTGCGATCACATCGACTTTGGAACCATTTCCCACGCGATCGTCACCTCGTCCTTAGCCAATCTTCGCTAATCCGTAGCCCTGTTTGAGTTGCAAATATTAGCAGCAGAACCAGTATCAAATACCAGTGCTCTGCGAGTATTAGTAAGGTACACATCAATAACAAGTATATCACATATACCTTTGTTAACCTTGCCATCCTTCTTATCCGCCAAATACTTGGGGCAGTTCCGCTCAAAGTGACCAGCCTGCTTGCAATAGAAGCACTCGGTTTGTGCTTAGGACCAGACTTGGGTTTCTTCTCTTGATCAGCAACTTGCTTGCTGCTCTTTTGAAGTTTCCTTTTCTTTCCTTTGCCCTTTTCTTGAAACTAGTGGTTTTGTTAACCATCAACACTTGATGCTCCTTTTGATTTCTACCTCCATGCTTTCAGCATCGCGAAGAGCTCGGGCATAGTTTTGGTCATCCCTTGCATATTATAGTTCATCACGAAGCTCTTGTAGCTTGGTGGCGTGATTGGAGAATTCATCAATGACGCAATCATCCGGAAGATTAACTCCCAGTTGAATCAAGTGATTGTTATATCCGGACATTACGAGTATATGCTCACCGTGAACCATTCTCCTCCATCTTACAGCTATAGAACTTATTGGAGACTTCATATCTCTCAATCCGGGCATTCGCTTGGAATATTAACTTCAACTCTGGAACATCTCATATGCTCCATGGTGTTCAAAACGACGTTGAAGTCCCGGTTCTAAGCCGTAAAGCATGGCACATTGAACTATAGAGTAGTCATCGACTTTGCTTTGCCGGACGTTCACAACTTCGGCGCAGCCCTTGCACCAGGCCTGGCACCTAACGGTGCTTCCGGGACGTAATTCTTCCAATGCAGCAATAAGGATAATCCTCGTTACGGACCCAGTCCGTAATTGCTGCCATCATCTTTCAACTTTGCTTTCTCAAGGAACGCATTAAAATTCAACGGAACAACAAAGACGAGCCATCTATCTACACATCATAGACAAGCAAGATACTATCGGTACTAAGTTCATGATAAATTTAAGTTCAATTAATCATATTACTTAAGAACTCCCACTTAGAAAAATATCCTCCAATTCTCTAAGTGATTGCGTGATCCATTTCAACTACACCATGACCGATCATCACGTGTGATGGAGTAGTTTCAATGGTGAACATCAATATGTTGATCATATCTACTATATGATTCACGCTCGACCTTCGGTCTCTCGTGTTCCGAGGTCATATCTTATATGCATAGCTCGTCAAGTATAACCTGAGTATTCCGCGTGTGCAACTGTTTTGCACCGTTGTATTTGAACGTAGAGCCTATCACACCCGATCATCACGTGGTGTCTCAAAGACGAAGAACTTTCATAGCGGTGCATACTCGGGAGAACACTTCTTGATAATTTAGTAAGGGATCATCTTATAATGCTACCGTCAATCAAAGCAAAATAAGATGCATAAAGGATTAACATCACATGCAATCAATATAAGTGATATGATATGGCCATCATCATCTTGTGCTTGTGATCTCCATCTCGAAAGCACAAATCATGATCACCATCGTCACCGGCGCGACACCTTGATCTCCATCGTAGCATCGTTGTCGTCTCGCCAACTATTGCTTCTCGACTATCGCTACTCCTTAGTGATAAAGTAAAGCAATTACATGGCGTTGCATCTCATACAATAAGCGACAACCATATGGCTCTCGCGATTGTCGATAACTCGGTTACAAAACATGATCATCTCATACAATAAAATATAGCATCATGTCTTGACCATATCACATCACAACATGCCCTGCAAAAACAAGTTAGGCGTCCTCTACTTTGTTGTTGCAAGTTTTACGTGGCTGCTACGGGCTGAGCAAGAACCGTTCTTACCTCGCATCAAAGCCACAACGATACTTCGTCAAATAGACTCCGCTTTAACCTTCTCAAGGACCGGGCGTAGCCACACTCAGTTCAACTAAAGTGAGAGAGCAGACACCGCCGATCACCTTTAAGCAACGAGTGCTCACAGCGGTGAAACCAGTCTCGCGTAAGCGTCTGGCGTAATGTCGGTCCGGCCGCTTCATCTCACAATACCGCTGAACCAAAGTATGACATGCTGGTAGGTAGTATGACTTGTATCGCCCACAACTCACTTGTGTTCTACTCGTGCATATGACATCAACGCATAAAACCAGGCTCGGATGCCACCGATGGGGAACGTAGTAATTTCAAAAATTTTCCTACGATCACACAAGACCATGGTGATGGCATAGCAACGAGAGGAAGAGTGTCGTCCACGCACTCGTGAGACCGAAAGCGGAAGCGTTATAACAACGCTGTTGATGTAGTCGACGTCTTCACGATCCGACCGATCCAAGCACCGAACGACGGCACCTCCGAGTTCTGCACACGTTCAGCTCGATGGCGTCCCTCGAACTCCGATCCAGCCGAGTGTCGAGGGAGAGTTCCACAAGACGACGGCGTGGTGGCGATGATGATGTTCCACCGACGCAGGGCTTCGCCTAAGCTCCGCCACGGTATAATCGAGGTGTAATCTGGTGGAAGGGGCACCGACACGGCTAAGGAACGATCTAATCGATCAACTTGTGTGTCATGGGGTGCCCCTGCCTCAGTATATAAAGGAGGAAGGGGAGGGGCTGGCCGGCCTAGGAGGGAGGCTAGGGGTGTCCTACTCCTACTAGGAGTAGGATCCCCCAAATCCTAGTCCAACTAGGGTTTGACCAAGGGAGAGGGAGAGAGAGGCCACCCCTTCTCCTAATCCTAATAGGACTAGGGAAGGGGAAGGCTGCGCCAGCTATAGGGCCCCTTTCTCTTTCCCACTAAGGCCCATCAAGGCCCATTGACTCCCCGGAGGTTCCAGTAACCCCGGTACTCGTAAAATTCCCAATTTCACCCGGAGTGATTCCGAGTCAAATATAGGCTTCAATATATCAATCTTTATGTCTCGACCATTTCGAGACTCCTCGTCATGTCCGTGATCTCATCAGGGACTCGAACAACCTTGGTACATCAATATCATATAAACTCATAATAAGCATCATCGAAACTTTAAGCGTGCGGACCCTACGGGTTCGAGAACTATGTAGACATGACCGAGACACCTCTCGGTCAATAACCAATAGCGGGACCTGGATGCCCATATTGGCTCCTACATATTCTACGAAGATCTTTATCGGTCGACCGCATAACAACATCGTTGTTCCCTTTGTCATCGGTATGTTACTTGCCCGAGATTCGATCGTCGGTATCAATACCTAGTTCAATCTCGTTATGGCAAGTCTCTTTACTCGTTCCGTAATACATCATCTCATAACTAACTCATTAGTTACAATGCTTGCAAGGCTTAGGTGATGAGCATTACCGAGAGGGCCCAGAGATACCTCTCCGAGCAATCGGAGTGACAAATCCTAATCTCGAAATATGCCAACCCAACATATACCTTCGGAGACACCTGTAATGTACCTTTATAATCACCCGATACGTTGTGACGTTTGGTAGCACCCAAAGTGTTCCTCGGCAAACGGGAGTTGCATAATCTCATAGTCATAGGAACATGTATAAGTCATGAAGAAAAGCACTAGCAACAAACTATACGATCAGGTGCTATGCTAATGGAATGGGTCATGTCAATCAGATCATTCAACCAATGATGTGATCCCATTAATCAAATAACAACTCCTTGTTCATGGTTAGGAAACATAACCATCTTTGATTAACGAGCTAGTCAAGTAGAGGCATACTAGTGACACTCTGTAGGTTTATGTATTCACACATGTATTATGTTTCCGGTTAATATAATTCTAGCATGAATAATAAACATTTATCATGATATAAGGAAATAAATAATAACATTTATTATTGCCTCTAGGGCATATTTCCTTCAGTCCATTACCTCTGTTTTGCGGTACGCCAGACCCCTCCCGATGAACAGGATCCCGTTTCGACCGTGGTCGGTCGAACACAAGGCCGTTTCCTCCGTTCTGCTGTACGCCAGGCCTCGTTTCTATCAGCTGTTCCGTCCAAGCCGGTTGGCTCCCACACGTTCCGTTGCCTCCCGATGAACACGACGCATTCCGTTGCCTCCCCATGAACACGACGATGACGCAGTTTCTCCGTTCCGACCCAGCCATGTACACGAGCCTGGCCGTACGTACGCGCGAGTAGGCATTCGAGACCCCTTCCGTATGTATGTACGTGGCCGTATTTACTTTCTTGCACCCTGGCCGCTGTACGTACGTGTACATGCTACATGCGCGCCTCTACTATGACACGTGCGCGCCTCTACATCCACCAGTATGTACGTACACGTTCGCGACCAGAATGACAACGCTCACGACGCCGACCAGGTGGGTCCCGACCGTCGAGCACTTCCTTGCGTGCGAAGATGTAGCTGGTGGGTCCCAGCAGTCAGGGGGCGAATCATTTTTTGCCCGGACGCACTTCCTTGCGTGCGAAGATGTAGCTGGTAGGTCCCAGCAGTCAGGGGGGAAACGTTTTTTTTTCATGAAATACGGTTGCCCGTCCGATGGGTCCCTGCTGTCAGGTGGAGGAATCATTATTTTCCGCGTAATAGGGAGGCACTTCCTTGCGGCCGCCGTGGACCCAGCTGTCAGCCTCTCCACGAACAATACTCTTCCGATGGAAGTCGGTCGTTGAGCACATTAACCACGCCACGCCGAGAGCACCAGGGCGGTGGACGACGACAGGCCTAGGAAGGGGACAACGCGGAGCCGGGGAAGACGCGATAGTGGAAGCCCGCGCGGAGAGGAGTACGAGGGTTCACTGGTTCGGCTGTGGTGTGAGGCTACCGTCGCCGCAGGGCCTGGCCAGCAGTGGGAATAGTAGGGGGCGGTGAGGCCTCCGCGGCAGCACAGCTGTCCACGGGAGGCAGGAGGATGCGGCACGACCGGCGCTGCTTTGGGCGGCTGGAGCAAGAAGACGAGAGGTTGAAGAAGCACTACGGCCGTTGGATAGACATCGTACGGTCACTGGAGCTAGAATCGTTCATATTGACTAAGTTGACAAAGCACTCCGTACCCGTCAACTAAGCAGGCCCACAAGCCATCCTCCCACCAAGGTGTGTCCCAACTAGCAGGGGGAGTATTCATTTTTTTGTGCATAATAAGGAGGCACTTCCGGGGGGTCCGAGCTGACAGCGGAGGAAACGTTTTTTTCACGAAATACGGTGACCCGTCTAGTGGGTCCCAGCAGTCAGGGGGGAAACATTTTTTTCACCAAATACGGTGGCCCATCTGGTGGGTCCCTGCTGTCAGGTGGAGGAATAATAATTTTCCGCGTAACAAGGAGGCACTTCCGGGCGGCTGCCGTGGACCCAACTGTCAGCCTCCACGTACAGTACTCTTCTGATGGAAGTCGGTCGTTGACCACATTGACCACGCCGCGCTGAGAGCACCACGACGGTGGACGACGACCAGGCCTAGGAAGGGGACAACGCGGAGCCAGGGAAGACACGGCAGTGGAAGCCCACGCGGAGAGGAGTATGAGGGTTCACTGGTTCGACTGCGGTGTGAGGCTGCCGTCGCCTCAGAATAACAGGGGGTGTGGGTTAGTGGAGGGATGGCCTGTCCATCGGTGGGAGTAGTAGGGGGCGGTGAGGCCTCCGCGGCAGCACAACCGGCCATGGGAGGCAGGTGCAGGCGGCACGACCGGCGCTTTTTTGGGCGGCTGGAGCAAGAAGACCAGAGGTTGAAGAAGCACTACGGCCGTTGGATGGACATCGTACGATCACTGCAGCTAGAATCGTTTATATTGACTAAGTTGACAACGCCCTTGGTACACGTCAACTTAGTTGGCCCATAGGTCAGCCTCCGAAACGGTGCGCCCCAGATGTCAGGGGGAGGAATCATATTTTGGGCGGCTAAAGCTAGAATATCCGAGATTGAAGAAGAAGCACGACATCCGTTGGATAGACATCCAATGGCCACTGCTGCTAGAACCGCGTGTTGCCTATAATAAGTTGACAAAGCCTTGCATACGCGTCACCTTCTTTTTTTAGGGGACGCGTCAACTTAGTAGGCCCACAAATGTGTGGTAGAGAACTTTTAGCCCATTTGCGATTTGTAAGAATGTACAACCCATTTTTGAATTCTAATGGAATTTATTACAACCCATTTACAGTTTGTTAAAAGTACAACCCATTTTCTAGCTAGGACAACGATTAATAATTTCAACCAACCGTTCAAGACAGAATTCAATAAAATTTCCCACATTTTGATGGGATTCGAAATATTTTTATCCCGAAATATCTAGTCAGATTAAATATAAATTTGTATTACGTAAAAATCCAACGAAACATTGCGCGTGCAACCATTAAAAATTAAGATTTTCACAATCCATAAATAATATTTTATAAACTAATTTCGTGTTTGGTGCATTTTTTATAGTTACTGCCCAGTTTTTTTAATTATATCCCATTTATTATTTTTTAAAGCCCATTTTCCTGTTAAGCCTATGCATCCCTCCTAGGAAAGATTTGCAGCCCAGCGGGGCGGAGAATAACAAGTTAACCTTGCCTGGGTATTCCTCAAAAAACGTATAGCTGGGCTAGCCATTTTCATCTTGAAAAAAATTAATACCTGGGCTGGATATCTGCCCTGGGCTAGACGGGCCACGGCCCGCCCAGTTAATACCCTGCTCTCCTCTGAACAACAAGGAAAACATCGCCAAGAAATACTCTACAGTGCTCACGCCTCAAAAACACAAATACTGCTCGAGCTGCTTGGTCCCAGCTGTCGGCCGCACCTTGTGCAATTCTCTCGTTTATATTGACTACATAGGTTGACAATAGTGTGGGACCGTGATGTCAAGAAACCAGGAGAAAGCAAAAAAATATAGTTGTACATAATAAGGAGGCACTTGCGTACGTACGGCTATGGCCCTAGTGGGTCCCTACTGTCATCCATTCAAAATAAAGTCATCTCCTGAATCCTCATGTTCATTGACCATGTTAACAATGCTCGGCGCCATGGCGAGTGCAATAACTCGAAGGACGACGGAGAGGGCCTCGCGGGCCCTACGGATTGTCTGATACAGCGCCCGCTGCTCATTCAGGAAGCCAGGATCATCGAACACCTATGAGCACCTTCGAGAGACTAAGACGGCATGAAACGGTAAGGCCGCGCTTGGGAGCTCTGGTTTATTTCACACATGTATTAAGATACAGGTGTAATTTACTCGTCATCGGAAACACCACATAGAATACATGCGTAATGAAACCGAGGGCCCGAGGTCTGTAAGTAAAACCGGGGGGTTACGCGTGTAATTTGAGAGACCAGTGTATATTTTACTAGTTGAAATCGACCAACCAAGCGCTTCGCCCGAGACCATCTGCTTTTATTTACAAGCGTCAGTTTTACAAGCGGTTTTGGTTGGAAAACGACGATCCAATCACGGCCTAAGACGATGAGTTAGTCGGAAGATCATATGGTTTCACGTCTAACCTACCCGACTTGTCGTATAGGCTATGAATGAAACATAAGACGATGAACTTCTTAAAGCACGGAAACAACAGAAGAGGATGATCTTCTTAACAAGCAAATCACTGACATTAGATCAACATGCAAAACAATACGATGCATTATTCTCAGGAGGCACGGTGAACAGCTCGTGATGCCTCATGCCACAACATTCCAAGCTCAACTTTGCAATCAAACACAAGGCCTAGCATTACATAGACAATATTCAGAACAAACTCTTAAAATATCTTACATAAGTGAACATTCATGTGACTATGCATCTCAGCAAAGTAAATATTTACTTCTGAACTGAAGACAGGAATAGGAAAAAACGATCGACGTTGCTCACAGCAAAGGGCGTCCCACTCAAAAATATCAAATGCATGTCTTCTGGCTAACAACAATGAGCGAAAATTGACAAGGTTTTCCAATTCCAATATATTAAACTAATGTCAACTTTGACAAGCTTTTCCCATTCAAAATATGTAATGCCTATGATTGTGGAACGGGTAGGGTTTGTCATAAGTTTGTCATCTGATAGTCCGGTGGCTCAAGGTGACGACGAATGATTAGACAAGCATTCAATGTATTATGTGTGATGAAGTATTATGGAGGACACGAACCATCTAAACATTTTGTGCAGTTCCACTAAAATCAAGCTGAGCATCCCTGTGGATTTCGTATTTATATGCTGCCAGAAAACAAAGACACATCAGCACACACATGAATATTGGCCCAGTGTCAACCCACCAACCGGTGGACTCACAAACTGAAAGTACGGTAAATAGATTACCATACCCAGATGCCCCATCATTGTTGTGGAGGACATAAACCATCTGAACATTTTGTGCAGTTCCACTAAAATCAAGCTGAGCATCCCTGTGGATTTCGTATTTATATGCTGCCAGAAAACAAAGACACATCAGCACACACATGAATATTGGCCCCAGTGTCAACCCACCAATCGGTGGACTCACAAACTGAAAGTACGGTAAACAGATTACCATACCCAGATGCCCCATCATTGTTGTGTAGGACACGAACCATCTGAACATTTTGTGTAGTTCCACTAAAATCAAGCTGAGCATCCCTATGGATTTCGTATTTATATGCTGCCAGAAAACAAAGACACATCAGCACACACATGAATATTGGCCCAGTGTCAACCCACCAATCAGTGGACTAACAAACTGAAAGTACGGTATACAGATTATCATACCCAGATGCCCCATCATTGTTTCTTAGAGTGACATTGACAGACTTGGAGTCCTGTCCTGGCTTCTTGGTACTTGTTTATGCACTTGTTTGCCCAGTGTTCCTCCGAACCACAAGTAAAGCAGCCATCTCTCTTTTTGTTTTTCTTCTTACCCTTCTTAATGGCCGCCACTGGCAGCACCATTCAAACATATAGTCTGGTGGCTCAAGGTGACGACGAATGATTAGAGAACCATTCGATGTATTGTGCATGATGAAGTATTATGGAGGGCACAAACCATCTGGACATTTTGTGCAGTTCCACTAAAATCAAGCTGAGCAACCCTGTGGATATCGTATTTATATGCTGCAAGAAAACAAAGACATAACAGCACACACATGAATATTGGCCCCAGTGTCAACCCACAAATCGGTGGACTAACAAACTGAAAGTACGGTAAACATATTACAATACCCAGATGCCCCATCATTGTTGCTTAGAATGACATTGACAGATTTGGAGTCCTGTCCTGGCTTCCTGTACTTGTTTGGGCACTTTTTGCCTAGTGCATTCCATGTGTTATAGAGTTTCCTATGCTCTCTGCAGACTATAGTCATGTCACCAGCGTCTACTAATACTCTGTAAAGCTTCTCGCTCATTCCTTGTGTAATGTAGCGCAAACAGTGACTGCTTCTTTCTGCAAAGTGGTAAGACCAACTGGTCCCACTAATGCAGCAGTTTGCCTTAGACACATTGACTCCTTTTATGCAGTTCAACTAAAATCAAAGTCGGAATAAAACCTATCTTTAATTTTGATATTCCCGTAAGCAACAATAGGTATAAGGGGAACAATTACTGATAAATAACGGTTGATGACTTGTACTCCGAGAAGAAAAACATCTACTGATCTACCCTATCTTAATGGGAAACAAAGCAGGAGAGTAGCAATTCTCAATCAGTGTGATTCATTATTAACTGAGACATTATCTTAACAATGCCTTGTTTCAACATGTATAAAGAACGACAAAGCAGAAAAGTATCATTCCTAAAACAATGCGACTGATTCATTTTAACAGAGACATTATCTTAACAATTCCTTGGTTAAACATGTAGAAAGAACTACAAAGCAGGATAGTGCCATTTGTAAAACACTGTAACTGATATATAATAACAGAGACATTATGTGAACAATACATTTCTTAAACATGTACTCCGGCCGATCCCTAACAGAAATGGTACCCCCGCCGATCCCTAACAAGTGTTGCAGTTTTGAACTACGATTCAGTAGCTAATTCTCAGGAAAGTAGGTACTGACCTTTCAAGACCAAGATTTGAAACAACTCCTGAGGAAGATCTAAAAGAGATCTCAACACATATATGGAAATCCCGTCTCATTTTGTGCAGTTCCACCAAAATTAAGCGAAGCAAAATGTTGCAATAGCAACAAGTTGAATAGATATCCCTGTTTTAACAGAGGCAAAAAAGGAATCAATTACTGGCCAATAAAGGAGGATGAAACATGCGGCCACAAAAATGGTAATCCCGCCAATCCCTAACAAGTGTTGCAGTTTTGAAATAAGATTCAGTAGTTAATTCTGAGAGTGGCATTGCTTAATTTTACCAGCGGCATTAGATTAACAAAAAACATAAACAGTTCCAGGGGAGAGGGGGTGCAACAGCATGTGCTTCTATCTACTTATAAAGGGGGTGATGCAGAGTTTGTTGTAACAAAGCAACAAGCATAATGTCTGGGTTGGTCCCATTTTTGTTCACTACTTAATGGGAAAAGACGGCAATACAATAGCTTCAATTCAACATTTATTTAAATCAGTACCAATACAAGTAGCACAACATCTTAAAACACACTGGACGATCATGTGGATGAAGGCAAGTACCAACCTGTCATGACGCACACAAGATCACAGGAAATCCAATCTCGTTTTGTGCAGTTGCACTGAAATCAAGTAAAGTCGCCGGTGTGACATTTAAGTTTGCTATAGCAACAAGTTGAATAGATATCCCTGATTTAACAGAGGCAAAAAAGGAAACAATTACTACCAATAAAGGAGGATGAAACATGCGGCCACAAAAAGAAGCATCTACCTTATCTTGATGGAAAACAAAGTATAGGACAGTAGCATTTCTAAAACGGTTGCATTGATTCATATTAACAGAGAAATTCTCATAAAATAGTTCAGTAGTTAATTCTCAGAGGGGCATTGCTTAATTTTACCATCAGCATTAGATTAAGAAAAAGCATAAACAGTTCTAGGGGCGAGTGGGCGCAACAACACCATGTGCTTCCATCTACTTATAAAGGGGGTGATGCAGAGTTTGTTGTAACAAAGCAACAAGCATCATGTCTGGGTTTGTACCATTTTTGTTTACTACTTAATGGGAAAAGAGAGCAATACAATAGCTTCAATTCAACGTTTATTTAAAACAGTACCAATACAAGTAGCACAACATCTCAAAACCCCTGTTCAAGAATTCATCCTATTAACCAGTTAACTTGCCGATTAATCCCTACTCGTAGGGTCACCGAGTAGCCTATAAACCGATAAATCATCCGATTAGTTGATTAAATGGCCGATTAACTTGCCGATTAGCCGATTAATCCCCTACTCACCAGCCAACCGAGCAGCTACCAGTTAACGATTTCCTCAACAATGCTCAAAACACACTACACGATCATGTGGATGGGACATGGGACATGCCAGCACCATGTGCGTCCACACGTATAAATGGGTGATGCAGAGTATCACTACTAGGGAAAAGCCTAGCAGCAGCGCGGGTTTTAGGCCTATCAGTAGCGCGGGACGGTGCGCTACTGATAAGACGCTAACTAACGTATAGCGAGAGCGCATTCCCAGCCCACGCCATCGCTAATCGGTTTAGTAGTAGCGACTTCTGCAGGAGCGCCATCGGTAATTAGTAGTAGCGCTTCTCCCCCCCCATCGCTACTATTATTTCGTATTTTATTTATTTTTATTTCATGTTGTATTCATACACCTTTACACAAGTTTTCATACAACAGGAATTTAGAGATTGTTTTACATCATAATGAGTTATTACATCACGGGTGAAAGAATCGTGGACTAGTTTCAAGTGGATGTCCATCCACTTGAAACTAATCATGATTCTTTCACCCAATGATATAATAAATATCATCATCATATCATATCATTAACAACTTATCATCATAATACATCATTGTCATATAACACCTCCTCAAGATCATCGTTTTCATCAATGAGACATCACATAGCAAATTGGTCACTAGTCGTAATCACAACTCTAACACATTGTACCACATAATAAACATATTGTACCTCATAGGACCTACTACATTCTCTTAGGACCTACTATATTCTCTAAGGTAAAATAGCAAAAAACAAGATAGCCCCTGACTCTCCATTATGGAGAATGGAGATTATCCTATCTCCAATTCTTGCCTTTCGCTTAATGTTACTTCCAAGAACCTCCTTGCGAATCTCCAAATATTTTTTCCATTCTTTGATTAGCATGTGTTCACCAGTTTTAGAAATCCGATATGCACAGTGAGCTCCTTAGATTGACTCGCTATATGTTCAGAACTGCAAGGCGACCATTCTGATACATCAGATGAGGCACACAATCCATCGGGATTTTCTGTTGAAAAACATAGTAATAACTTCATAGTTAGCAATGATGTACTAGTTTTAGAAGTATGCAAAATATGCATGGATGTCGTAATAGTAAAAAATCTTACCAGGGTATCTCCATAGAAGTTATCGTGGTTCAACACATGCTCTAGTGGCACGTATTCACCATAATTTGGAGGAGTTCGATAATACGTATTGTAACTCTCAAGATAAGTGCAGTAAGCGATCGGATGACTTTTATCCTTATAAGTTAATTCGGAGCCATCAGTGTAGTGGGTTTTGTCTACCATCTTCCGCACATTGTTTGAACATTCAAAATAAGTTGTCAATGGAAATAAGTTGTCAACTATTTTGAAATAAACAATATAAATTAGTTAATAACTATGTTTGAGAAACTCACATTGCGGTAGAATCGGAAGCGTATCAACAAGGACCCAAATGTCCATATTGTCTTGCTCGATGTCAGGATCACCAAGATCCATCGTGACAATCATACCCTCATAAAAACCATACATTTGCAAAGTGCTTCCCAATTTTGGCAACCAAAATGGGTTACGCTCTGAGAATTTTACAGATTTACTTCAAAATCCATATCATGATGGGTCCTTAGGTGTATTTTCTTTGTTTGAAAATTTTCATGGTCTTCAAAACCCATCCTCTCCAAGACATAGCGTCTTGCATGGCATGGGATAAGCTAGTCGATTTGTAAAAGATGAAAATTAGACGTTAAAATAGTTGAAATCATGCTTAATTACGAAAAAAACACTTGCCGTTGTTGCGTACCGTTTCAACATCGAAGGTCTCCTCGAGCTTAATGCTGAAGCGCCGATCTTCATCCAGCTCAACGAACCTGTCGCACATACCTCGATCGTCGTGGCACCAGCTGCACTCCCCCGGGAGACTGTCGTCGTCCGAGTACGACATTTCTTGCGTTCATAATTCAAAGATTAAACTTGTAAAATTAAATATATGTACTAAAAAACCTAAATTAGATCATTATTTTTTGAGAAAATCCAGACCACTTGATATTTCCTACATATTCTAGCACAAGTCATGCCAGAATTCACGGAAAAATCCGGCATGACCTTTCCTAAAAAAGGACATATCGAGCGCCTGAAATTTTCCGGAACGGAAATTAATCAACACTCCGGCAAAACATAGGCCACTCGGAGGTGTAACCTGAACATGACCGGCCACTTGGGCAACCACATATCCTATTTGAGCAACACAAGATATACATGGAGATTTGGCTGGTCTCACCTCGAGGTCAGAGGGGGTCGGTGACGGGGACGACGGCGGGGATGATGGAGGGGCTCCTTGATTTCTGCAAAAGCAAAAATCCTATAAGTTATCACTAATACATCCCAAATAATTGTTTAACTAAAAAGATAACAACAAATATGACATGTTCAACTAGTTCTATTAATTCAACTAGTTCTTACTAAATATAAACTTACTATTAATAGAAAAAAACTAATTCTTTCTAAAAATAAAGTAGTTCAACTAGTTATATTAATTATCTTACTAAAATACATTAGTTCTATTAATTCAACTAGTTTATTAATTTACTTACTAAACTAGTTCAACTAAAACTAAACTAGTTCAACTAGTTTATTAATTTACTTACTAATTATTTTAAACACTTACTAAAAACAGTAAAAATTAAACTACATTATACAATAGTTAACTAGTACCACCACTACTACTAATTAACATCTACTACTGCTAAAAATCATTATCTATGAACCCTAAATTAACATCTACTACTACTAAAAAACGTCTAGTACTAACTAAGCAGAGAGAACGGGGGTGGGGGAGGGGGGGGCTTACAGAGAGGGGAGAGACGATGGCGGGGAGGTGCTCGGCGACGGAGAGGTAGGGGCGGCGAGGGCGGGTTCGGGATCGAGAGGCGGCGGGGTTGGGGAGGCGGCGGCGACGTTGAGGTCGAGAGCAGCGGCGAGGTCGAGAGCGGAGGGATGGGGAGGCGGCGACGGGCGGCGGCGGTGAGGTTGAGGGCGGCCTCGGGGCGCAAGGCGATCTGAGCTCGAGGCTCGGCGGCTGACAGAGGAGTAGGGAAGAAGGGAGGAAGGAGGACTTAGCGAAATTTTGAGCGGGCGGGTGGTTAAGTCGAACTAGCGAAGACAAGACTTTAGGAAACACGCTATAGCTAAAGTAGCTATATCGCGTTTCTGAAAAAACTCTCTGCTAAGTCTAAGCACACATCAAAATATACATTGGTCATCGTTGATCTTTTGTGCAGAATCTAAATAGTCAACATGAATCCTCCAGATACTGTATAGGCTTGGTGAAGATTCATATTGCAGCCACAAATCCTACACATATAGTTCAATGAAGACCAAGTGCTCGAGGTAGTTTGAGAAGTAACATATTTAAGGTGGTAAACACCTTGTTCGCTTAGCAGTATGGGACTAAACTTAATTAGGTGTAACACTTAGCAGCAGCGAGTTTTGCAAAAAAACGCTGCTACTAAGTACTTTAGCAGCAGCGCGTCCATGGAAGGGCGCTACTACTATATATAGCCTAGAGGCAAATCCGTGGCAACTATAGTAGTAGCGCTTGTTTCACCTAGAGCGCTACTGCTACCTAGTTATTAGTAGCGCGGTTCCGTTAAGCTCGCTACTGCTAGTTAGCAGTAGCGCCTGTTTTTAAACCGCGCTGCTGCTAAGATTTTGTGTATAAGGTTTTCCCTAGTAGTGTATGTAGCCAAGCAGCATATCTGCGTTGGTCCCATATTTGTTCTCTTTGAAACATTTTCCTATGTGAGGGCAGCAAATCCAGTCCTGCACAAACTACCCGACCCCCCAGTTTCTTTCCCTTTTCAATAAGAGTCCGGTTCCTTACAGATGTGTGTACTGGGTTACCCCCTTTTCCCCTTTTCGACAAACAAAGCGGCTGGATAGCTAGTCTATACCACTTTCCCTCCCTCCTTTCCTCATTGAACCACGTCCTAGATTCATGCTCCACCCCACCACACCCTTCTTTCCTCTTTGAACCAAGACCTAGATTCGACTACAGAATTGAAAAAGATGCACATGCAGCTAGACCAATGACGGTTTCAAAGAAACTTATACCTTAGGGTTGTCAGGATGTGGCAAGGCGTGCGGCGGGAGGTCGGATCTGCCCACACTACGTACGACAGCGAGGAAGAAAGGGCCGGTGGCCCTCCCGCACAGGCGCTGGGTGAAAGAGAAAAGCGCAGCCGGTAGTGGATTGGCTCCCTCGCCGAAGGCGATAGAGTGAACGCTGCACCTCCTCCCCTTCCTGGTGACGCAGTCTTGTTTAGATCTGGTGAAGAGGGTGAGAGACTGTGAATATAGCAAACCCTAGCAAAGGAACACTGAGCCTCCAGTGTGTATATATATGTAGTGCGGCGAGAGTGTGGAGAGTGCAAACCCTAGCGAACAAGCGCTGAGGCTCCAGCTTATATATATACTGTAGTACGGACTAAGCTCTGGTACCTGAACTGCACCTGCTTTTGGCTGTATGACAGGTGGGCCAGCCACATTTTGGGCCCACCTGTCATAAACCCAAAGGTAGGTGCACTAAAGTCAATGAAGCTGCGTCCATATAGTACTCGTGTATACGACTAATATATAGTGGAGTGGTTTTCTTATTCTCTCCATAGCAGACGTCCATCCGGGTTTTTAGTCCACACCATTTTTTTAATCAAAGTTAATAGCTTGACAAATAAAATTACAGAGGAGCTGGAGACAAAGTTGTGAGAAGGCTTAGAAATCAATACAAAACTTATGCTCTTAGTACCAACGTTGATCGTTCTTCGAGGAAACATTTGGTTCATAGCCAATTGTGTGATAAAATTGCACCAACGTGAAAGACGACCGCTTCTCCAACGCAACCAAGGTGAACTGACGAAGGATATCATCTTTGTGGGTAACAAGCAAAGAGCACTGATGGAAGGAAGCTTGTTTTTCATTGAAAATCGACCAGCTTCACCAGCCGACACAACCATGAGCATTGTTAGGTCATCGTGGTGATACATCATCCATTTGGCATCAAGTTTGGGTGAGGCACCTTTGAAGTTTGACAAATCCTCAATGTGGTCTATTTCTTCTTAGTAATCAAGCTTGAGGAAGGAAGAACCATGTGGCAGAGGACAGTGAGGCGGAACAACAATGGCCATCCAATTTTGTGCAGTTCCACTAAAATTGAGGAAGACATGCCCGGGTATGGAGATATGCATCGCTGTTTCCAAAAATATAAAAAAGGGATATAGTGTTGTTACTTTGTTTTACAAGATTAACAACGACATCTGAATTTTCAATAAGAATTATGAAAAGTACACCAACAAATAGAAGCATCATGATTATGTTGATGGGAACTAAACTAGGATACTCGAGAAAAAAGCATTTCTTCATTTAACCAGTGATAGTATTAGATTAGTAGCAGCAATAGGAGCATATGGACAATGACCGCACAACCACCATGTACTTTTTGTCGAACAACATGTATACCTCCACCGAGGCATAAATCAGGACAACTTTTCGAGTGGCAATTCCTCTATAATAGTAGGTGATGTTAGACCAGCCGACGAACCCTAGCTACTATACACGGGGAGCTGGGGAGTAGTCGCATAGAAGAAAACCCGCATGCAGCGACCTGGGGAGCTGGACCAGTACAAGAAGTTATACCTCAGGTGGGCGAGATGCCGCTTAGGTGGGCGGGCGGGATCTGCCCACACGACGGCAGCGAACAAGGGCACTGAGGACCTTCGTTCGCGCCAGCGCCGGCTCTGAGAGGATGGTGCGCATCGGCCTCCTCCATCACCGACGGCGACAACGTCAACGCTGCACCTCCTCACCTCCCGCAGTGGACGGGATTCGGCCGGATCTGTGACCACCGGTGAGGAGAGAGATAGTGTGGACACTGTCATCTTGTTTTGATATGGAGAGAGTGAGAGAGCGAGATGCGAGAAACTCTATCAAACAAAAGGCTATAATGGATTAAAAAAATCTCTCCATAGCAGTGTATTTTAAATAGAATACACGTGTTCCCGAAAAAAAAGAAACGAAAACTGGCGGACAATTTTTTAATGTACCAAGAAAGAAAACTCGATCAAAAACACGCCCCCGCTTCCAGGTCGCGAGAGTCATCGCGCACACACACATAGACATAGACATGCATATCTGTGTTTACGTAAAATTCCATTTCCATCTTCATATTCAATCATATTTGTCCAACTGGCACATTATTACGTTGTTAATTATATACGCGACAATATTAACATACAACATCCACTACAAAAAAATACACTTCCGTGATGATACGTGTTTGTCACAGTAGGTCGCATTTTTTGTCATGCATGTACATCCATGACAAATTTATGACAGAATCAAGATAGTCATACCTGTGCTGTCGTAGAAGTGTTCCATGACATTACCAAAATTATCATCACGGAAGTGTGCACTTCAATGACTATAAATCGCGCGTCACAGAAGTGCTTTCGTCAAGGGTGACCACACGTGGCATCCACCGTAACGGAACGCAGTTAAGCTATCGGGTCCGGTTTTGGATCTGATAACCCGCTAACAGCCCCGACCAATGGGGATTTTCCACGTGTAAAATCATCATTGGCTGGAGGAAACACGTGTCGGCTCACCGTTGGGACAGGTGTCATCCACTCATTGGACAGAAGGCGCCTATGATACGTCGACACGTGGCACGGCCTAACAGAGGCCCATTCCTGCGAAAAGGACGGCCCGTTTGACTTGGTCAAAGGTGGCGGGTCGCCCACTAAAGCTCGTTAACGACATGTTCGTGATATAGCCCATTTATAGCCCGCTAACCCAGGGCCCGTTACGACCTATCCGAATTAGGCCCAGTAGCGTCATCTGGGCCGTCCAATATGATTCCAGCCCATTTTAAGTTCCGGCCCATGTATGGCCCATGACATCTTTCGGCCCAGATGAGGCCCTTTGTAACTCTTGGCCCATTAACGGCCCATGGTGAAACTGGCCCGTAATGAACAATGTATCACTTTATACCCATTAATGGCCCATTAATCCATTGGGCCGTTTGCAGCCCATGTTATCTTTCGGCCTTCTCAGGGCCCATTTATTCTTGGGCTCATTTCCAGCATTCAGTTACTTATGGCCGGTTACTGCCATTTTCTGCTTGTGGGCCAAATTCAGCTCGTGGTTACAGTCGGCCCATTTGTGGACCATTAATACATTGGGCCTTTTTCATAGCGTCATCAAATACGACCTATTAAAGATGGCCCGTTATGGTCGGCCCATGAACGGACGACTCCAACTCTAGCCCGTTTATGGCCATAGTGCGGTCTGTTTTTTGCCCATGTTTGGCCAATCGATCATACGACCCGTCTAAGGCCCATTCATGATACGACCCATAGAAGGCCCATTGTTTCTACGGCCCGTAGAAGGCCCATTGTTTCTACTGACCGTAGAAGGCCCATTGTTTCTACGACCCATAGGAAGCCCAGTGTCACTACAGTAAATATGGAGCCCATGGCCTGTTAAAGGCGGGAAACTGCTATAGGTTTAGACCCGCTAATGGCCCAAGATGATTATAGGCCCACGTTCTGGCCCATATGAGAAACGAGCCGGCCTGAAGACCGACGACACTGAGATCCACTGAACCTTCCGGCCTAAATTACAGCATACCGACCAAAGAATAAACCTAGACTATACAACACAGAAATTACGGCATATTAGGAATCAAAGTTTGCTACCCGGTGATAATAAAGCGCAACATGACCGCGGATTACATACTTTGGGCATCAAAGGTCGCCACCGAAGGCATATAAATGCGCCGACAAAAGAATATACAAAACTGAGAGAATTTCAGAAGGCACTAGACCTGGCAAGCTCGGGCCCCATAAGCAGCCGAACAAGTCGATGAGACCTCAGTTGTGTCAATGATAGATGCTTCATCCCTAGTTGTATGGCACCATAGTGCGCAAGGCAGTCCCCTGACATCTTCAATACATCTTTGACTTCAAGTCGGAGCTGAGATGAAGCAAGCCTTTCCGCTTTAAGTTGAGACTGAAGAAGTCGAACTAATTGAGGCAGCGACTACACAGAGGTTGTCTCACACCTGCTGGTGAGTAGCTTCAACTCTTTGCCTTCATCAAGACAGACCTTGGGTCATCTCGTTGTCCTCAAGATGGTTTGGCTCACTATCTTTCCTAAAGTTCTGCACTGGCGAAGAGATACGACTACGAAAGAGAAACAACGAGACACGTAACAGGTTTCACAATTATCTAAGCAAATAAATGGATCTGTTTCAAGATAAGGAACATGTTTTACAACTACAATTTAAAACTGGTAGTTGTTGCAAACATCCAATCAGATGTAAACAGCAGTGGAGGAAATGACGCCTATCCAAATCTATACTAGAACAAAGTTTGAAGGCTTGAGAAGGATGAACTTACATTACATGTTAACACGGGCTGGACAAAGCCCTTCTCCATGTTGATGGAAAGATAATTCAATAAATTCCCCAAAGAAAATTCTTTATAAGCGTTGCCATTATTCTACATTTTGCAAAGAGTAAATATAGATCAAATAATATTGGAAGAAATAGAGGATAATGAAGCTCAGGTGCAGACTGATGATACATAATCAAATAGCAATTAATTAAGTACAGTGTTACAAGGCAAAAGGTACTGACAAGAGGAATGTAGACATCAACGTGTGCAGTGGCATTGGCTTTATTCAACATTTTGGTAAGAGTAAATGTAGATATGATAATTTGGAGAAAGTGGAGGGCAGGGAAGATAAGATGCAGAGTAATGCTAGACAATCAACTATCTCACGATGCATGTACAGTAATACCACCACCGTCCATTATCAGTTGTCGCTCAAATGGATGTATCTAGCACTATTAAGTTCTAAATACATCCAATTGATCAACAATTAATTCGATACAGAGGGAGTACATGACAACAGGTACTTACATGAGCAATCCAAAACTTCATAACCATTGTGTTAATTCTACATTTATCTAAGAGTAAATATAGATCTTATAATTTCAAGAAAAGGAAGGATAAAGAAGCGAACATTTACAGTGATGCTACATAATCAAACATCAATGAGTGTAAGTATGCTAACAAAGGGCAAGAGGTACTGACAAGAGCAATGCAGAGCCCAGTATTGTCGTGAGATCCTATGATCCTTTGAGCAAGGAGATTCATCTGAAATTAGTTTTCATACAAGAGAGAAGGTAAGGCACATGCAGAAATTTAGGAGTTCAAATTTTGAATTGATATCATAGACAAGACTGACGCTGAAGTGCGGCCAGTTCTAATAGGGTTTGGCCCTTTGGAGTAGGGGTAAAGTCATTACAGCTTGGGCTGTGTTTTTTCGTGGCTGCTGATCTATCTGATTTAACAGGTATCACTACCTTTTCCAAATACCTAGTTTGTACTCCTTGAGGATCTCCAATCACTCCGTGGCTGCTGGTCTATAACGAAAGAACAACATTTGACTGGAAACACATAGTATGAGGACACATGGAATAGGTACAGAAAATGGATTGGTATGGCATATACTCATATATGATGCTTAAACTAAGCAGATGGTGTAACAAAGTAGAAGTAATGCAAGAGGTCAGATGTAAAATATGTGCGACCAATACAACCTGGCCAAGTTAGAGCATGCACCTTGATGGGTGAATAAGATAGGCCATCCTCCACCATGCCAAACTGTTGGAAATATGCCCTAGAGGCAATAATAAAAGTATTATTATTATATTTCCTTGTTCATGATAATTGTCTTTTATTCATGCTATAATTGTATTATCCGGAAATCGTAATACACGTGTGAATACATAGACCACAATATGTCCCTAGTGAGCCTCTAGTTGACTAGCTCGTTGATCAACTGATAGTCATGGTTTCCTGACTATGGACATTGGATGTCGTTGATAACGGGATCGCACCATTAGGAGAATGATGTGATGGACAAGACCCAATCCTAAGCATAGCACAAGATCGTGTAGTTCGTTTTGCTAGAGCTTTTCCAATGTCAAGTATCTTTTCCTTTGACCATGAGATCGTGTAACTCCCGGATACCGTAAGAGTGCTTTGGGTGTACCAAACTTCACAATGTAACTGGGTGACTATAAAGGTGCACTACAGGTATCTCCGAAAGTATCTGTTGGGTTGACACGGATCGAGACTGGGATTTGTCACTCCGTATGACGGAGAGGTATCTCTGGGCCCACTCGGTAATGCATCATCATAATAAGCTCAAAATGACCAAGTGTCTGGTCACGGGATCATGCATTACGGTACGAGTAAAGTGACTTGCCGGTAACGAGATGGAACGAGGTATTGGGATACCGACGATCGAATCTCGGGCAAGTAAAATACCGATTGACAAAGGGAATAGTATACGGGGTTGATTGAATCCTCGACATCGTGGTTCATCCGATGATATCATCGAGGAGCATGTGGAGCCAACATGGGTATCCAGATCCCGCTGTTGGTTATTGCCCGAGAGCCGTCTCTGTCATGTTCGCATGTCTTCCGAACCCGTAGGGTCTACACTTAAGGTTCGGTGACGCTTAGGGTTGTATGAATATGAGTATGCAGCAAACCGAATGTTGTTCGAGTCCCGGATGAGATCCGGACGTCACGAGGAGTTCCCGAATGGTCCAGAGGTAAAGATTTATATATGGAAGTCTTATTTTGGTCGCGGAAAAGTTTCAGCACTTTATCGGTATTGTACAGGAGTGCCGAAGGGGTCCGGGGTCCACCGGGGGTCCACCTGCCCGGGGGCCACATGGGCTGTAGGGGGTGCGCCTTGGCCTATATGGGCAAAGGGCACCAGCCCCAAGAGGCCCATGCGCCAAGGAGACTTGGGGAAGGGAGAGTCCTAAATGGGGAAGGCATCTCCGAGGTGCCTTGGGGAGGATGGACTCCTTCCCCTTGGCCGCACCCTTCCTTGGAGGAAGGGGCAGGCTGCGCCTCCCTCTCTCTTGCACCTATATAAAGGGAGGGAGGGAGGGTGGCCGCACCCTGAAATCTGGCGCCTCCCTCCTCCCCGCAACACCTCCTCCTCCCGTAGTTGCTTAGCGAAGCCCGCCGAGTTCTGCTGCATCCACCACCACGCCCGTCGTGCTGCTGGATCATCATCAACCTCTCCTTCCCCTTGCTGGATCAAGAAGGAGGAGACGCCATCCGCTCCGCACGTGTGTTGAACGCGGAGGTGCTGTCCGCTCAGCACTAGGTCATCGGTGATCTGAATCACGGCGAGTACGACTCCATCATCCCTGCTCCATTGAACGCTTCGCACGCGATCTACAAGTGGTATGTAGATGCAATCACTCTCCCATGACTCGTTTCTTAGATGAACTCATAGATGGGTCTTGGTGAAACCGTAGGAAAAATTTTAATTTTCTGCAACGCTCCCCAACAAAGTGGCATCATGAGCTAGGTCTATGCGTAGTTCTCTATTGCACGAGTAGAACACAATTTGTTGTGGGCGTAGATGTTGTCAACTTTCTTGCCGCTACTAGTCTTATCTTGCTTCAGCGGCATTGTGGGATGAAGCGCCGGACCGACCTTACACGACGCTTACGTGAGACCTGGTTCCACCGATCGACATGCACTAGTTGCATAAGGTGGCTAGCGGGTGTCTGCTCTCCCACTTTAGTTGGAGCGGATTCGATGAAAAGGGTCCTTATGAAGGGTAAATAGAAGTTGACAAATCACGCTGTGTCTTTCACGAGGTAAGAAAACGTTCTTGCTAGAACCCTATTGCAGCCACGTAAAACTTGCAACAACAATTAGAGGACGCCTAACTTGTTTTTGCAGCAAGTGTTTTGTGATATGATATGGCCAAAGTTGTGATGAATGATGAATGATATATGTGATGTATGAGATCATGTTCTTGTAATAGGAATCACGACTTGCATGTCGATGAGTATGACAACCGGCAGGAGCCATAGGAGTTGTCTTTATTTTTGTATGACCTGCGTGTCATTGAAGAACGCCATGTAAATTACTTTACTTTATTGCTAAACGCGTTAGCCATAGAAGTAGAAGTAGTCGTTGGCGTGACAACTTCATGAAGACACGATGATGGAGATCATGATGATGGAGATCATGGTGTCATGCGGTGACAAGATGATCATGGAGCCTCAAGATGAAGATCAAAGGAGCTATATGATATTGGCCATATCATGTCACTACTTTATATAATTGCATGTGATGTTTATTATGTTTATGCATCTTGTTTACTTAGAACGACGGTAGTAAATAAGATGATCCTCATAACAATTTCAAGAAAGTGTTCTCCTAACTATGCACCGTTGCTAAAGTTAAATGCGTTCAAGCACCACGTGATGATCGGGTGTGATAGATCCTTACGCTCACATACAACGGGTGTAAGACAGTTTTACACATGCAATACACTTAGGTTAACTTGACGAGCCTAGCATGTACAGACATGGCCTCGAACACAAGAGACGAAAGGTCGAACATGAGTCGATGGAAGATACGATCAACATGGAGATGTTCACCGACGATGACTAGTCTGTCTCACGTGATGATCGGACACGGCCTAGTCGACTCGGATCATGTATCACTTAGATGACTAGAGGATGTCAAATCTGGTGGGAGTTCATTAAATAATTTGATTAGATGAACTTAATTATCATGAACATTAGTCTAAAATCTTTGCAAAATGTCTTGTAGATCAAATGGCCAACGCCATGTCACCATGAACTTCAACGGGTTCCTAGAGAAAACCAACTTGAAAGATGATGGCAGCAACTATTCGGACTGGGTCCTAACCCGAGGATCATCCTCATAGCAGCCAAGAAACAATATGTCCTAGAAGCACCGCTAGGTGATGCACCCATCCTGCAGAACCAAAACATTATGAATGCTTGGCAGTCTCGTCGCGATGATTACTCCCTCGTTCAAGGCGGCATGCTTTACAGCTTAGAACCGGGCTCTAAAAGCGTTTTGAGCAACACGGAGCATATGAGATGTTCGAGGAGCTGAAAATGGTTTTCCAAGCTCATGCCCGGTCGAGAGATATGAAGTCTCCGACAAGTTCTATAGTTGTAAGATGGAGGAAAACAGTTTCGGTGAGCACATACTCAAAATGTCAGGTTGCACAATCGCTTTGTCCCAGCTGGACATTAACCTCCTGGACGAGGCGGTCATTGACAGAATCCTTCATCGCCCCACCAAGCTACAAGAGCTTTGTGGTGAACTACAATATGCGGGATGGTGAAGACCATTCCGAAGTATTTTCAATGCTGAAGTCGCAGAGGTTGAAATCAAGAAAGAACATCAAGTGTTGATGGTCAATAAAACCACTAAGTTCAAAAAGGGCAAGGGTAAGAAGAACTTCAAGAAGGACGGCAAGGATGTTGTCGCGCCTGTAAGCAAGTTGCCGGAAGAAGTCAAAGAATGGACCCAAGCACGAGACAGAGTGCTTTTATTGCAAAGGAAGGGCCATCGAAGCGGAACTGCCCCAAATACTTAGCGCATAAGAAGGCCGCAACACTAAAGGTATATTTGATATACATGTAATTGATGTGTACCTTACCATTACTCGTAGTAACTCCCGGTATTTGATACGGTGCCGTTGCTCATATATGTAACTCACAGCAGAGCTGCGGAATAAACGGAGGCGAAGGGACGAGGTGATGATGCGATCGGGAATGGTTCCAAGGTCGATGTGATCGCCGTTGGCACGCTACCTCTACATTTACCTACAGGATTAGTTTTAAACCTCAATAATTGTTATTTAGTGCCAAGTTTGAGCATGAACATTGTATCAGGATCTCATTTAATACGAGATGGCTACTCATGTAAATCTGAGAATAATGGTTGTTCTATTTATATGAGAGCAATGTTTTATGGTCATGCTCCGATGGTCAATGGTTTATTTTTAATGAATCTCGAACGTAATGTTACACATGTTCATAGTGTGAATACCAAAAGATGTAAAGTTGATAACGATAGTCCCACATACTTGTGGCACAGCCGCCTTGGTCACATTGGTGTCAAGCGCATGAAGAAGCTCCATTCCGATGGACTTTTAGAGTCTCTCGATTATGAATCATTTGACACATGCGAACCATGCCTTATGGGCAAAATGACCAAGACTCCGTTCTCCGGAACAATGGAGCGAGCAACCAACTTATTGGAAATCATACATACCGATGTGTGCGGTCCAATGAGCGTCGAGGCTCGCGGAGGATATCGTTATGTTCTCACTCTCACTGATGACTTGAGTAGATATGGGTATGTCTACTTGATGAAACACAAGTCTGAGACCTTTGAAAAGTTCAAGGAATTTCAGAATGAGGTAGAGAATCAACGTGACCGAAAAATAAAGTTCTTACGATCAGATCGTGGAGGAGAATATTTAAGTCACGAATTTGGTACACACTTAAGGAAATGTGGAATCGTTTCACAACTCACGCCGCCTGGAACACCTCAGCGTAATGGTGTGTCCGAACGTCGTAATTGCACTCTATTGGATATGGTGCGATCTATGATGTCTCTTACTGATTTACCGCTATCATTTTGGGGATACGCTCTAGAGACAGCTACATTCACTTTAAATAGGGCACCGTCTAAATCCGTTGAGACGACACCGTATGAATTATGGTTTGGGAAGAAACCTAAGCTGTCGTTTCTAAAAGTTTGGGGATGCGATGCTTATGTCAAGAAACTTCAACCTGAAAAGCTCGAACCCAAGTCAGAAAAATGCGTCTTCATAGGATACCCTAAGGAAACCATTGGGTACACCTTCTACCTTAGATCCGAAGGCAAGATCTTTGTTGCCAAGAACGGATCCTTTCTGGGAAAAGAGTTTCTCTCGAAAGGAGTAAGTGGGAGGAAAGTAGAACTCGATGAAGTACTACCTCTTGAACCAGAAAGTAGTGCAGCTCAGGAAAATGTTCCTATGGTGCCTACACCGACTGGAGAGGAATTTAATGATGATGATCAAGGTACTTCGGATCAAGTTGCTACTGAACTTGTAGGTCCACCAGGACACGTTCCACACCAGAGTGGTATGGCAACCCTGTCCTGGAAATCATGTTGTTAGACAACGGTGAACCTTCCAACTATGAAGAAGCGATGGCGGGCCCAGATTCCAACAAATGGCTTGAAGCCATGCAATCCGAGATAGGATCCATGTATGAAAACAAAGTATGGACTTTGACAGACTTGCCCGATAATCGGCGAGCGATAGAAAACAAATGGATCTTTAAGAAGAAGACGGATGCGGATGGTAATGTTACCATCTATAAAGCTCGACTTGTCGCTAAAGGTTATCGGCAAGTTCAAGGGATTGACTACGATGAGACTTTCTCTCCCGTAGCGAAGCTTAAATCCGTCCGAATCATGTTAGCAATTGCCGCATACTATGATTATGAGATATGGCAGATGGACGTCAAAACGGCATTCCTTAACGGTTATCTTAAGGAAGAGCTGTATATGATGCAGCCGGAAGGTTTTGTCGATCCTAAGAATGCTAAGAAAGTATGCAAGCTCCAACGATCCATTTATGGGCTGGTGCAAGCATCTCAGAGTTGGAACATTCGCTTTGATGAGATGATCAAAGCGTTTGGGTTTATGCAGACTTATGAAGAAGCCTGCGTTTACAAGAAAGTGAGTGGGAGCTCTGTCGCATTTCTCATATTATATGTAGATGACATACTTTTGATGGGAAATGATATAGAATTCTTGGACAGCATTAAGGCCTACTTGAATAAGTGTTTTTCAATGAAGGACCTTGGAGAAGCTGCTTACATATTAGGCATCAAGATCTATAGGGATAGATCGAGACGCCTCATAGGTCTTTCACAAAGCACATACCTTGATAAGATTTTGAAGAAGTTCAAAGTGGATCAGTCCAAGAAAGGGTTCTTGCCTGTACTGCAAGGTGTGAGATTGAGCTCGGCTCAATGCCCGACCACGGCAAAAGATAAAGAAGAGATGAGTGTCATCCCTATGCCTCAGCCATAGGATCTATTATGTATGCCATCTTTGTGTACTGCATCGATGTAAACCTTGCCGTAAGTTTGGTAGGTAGGTACCAAAGTAATCCCGGCAAGGAACACTAGACAGCGGTCAAGAATATCCTGAAGTACCTGAAAAGGACGAAGGACATGTTTCTAGTTTATGGAGGTGACGAAGAGTTTGTCGTAAAGGGTTACGTCGACGCTAGCTTCGACACAGATCTGGATGACTCTAAGTCACAAACCGGATACGTGTATATGTTGAATGGTGGAGCAGTAAGCTGGTGCAGCTGCAAGCAGAGCGTCATGGTGGGATCTACATGAGAAGCGGAGTACATGGCAGCCTCGGAGGCAGCACATGAAGCAATTTGGGTGAAGGAGTTCATCACCGACCTAGGAGTCATACCCAATGCGTCGGAGCCGATCAAACTCTTCTTTGACAACACTGGAGCTATTGCACTTGACAAGGAGCCCAGGTTTCACAAGAAGACCAGGCACATCAAGCGTCGCTTCAACTCCATTCGTGAAAATGTTCAAGATGGGGACATAGAAATTTGCAAAGTGGATACGGATCTGAATGTCGCAGATCCGTTGACTAAACCTCTCTTCATGGGCAAAACATGATCAACACCAGAACTCTATGGGTGTTCGATTCATCACAATGTAACTAGATTATTGACTCTAGTGCAAGTGGGAGACTGTTGGAAATATGCCCTAGAGGCAATAATAAAAGTATTATTATTATATTTCCTTGTTCATGATAATTGTCTTTATTCATGCTATAATTGTATTATCCGAAATCGTAATACACGTGTGAATACATAGACCACAATATGTCCCTAGTGAGCCTCTAGTTGACTAGCTCGTTGATCAAGTGATAGTCATGGTTTCCTGACTATGGACATTGGATGTCGTTGATAACGGGATCACACCATTAGGAGAATGATGTGATGGACAAGACCCAATCCTAAGCATAGCACAAGATCGTGTAGTTCGTTTTGCTAGAGCTTTTCCAATGTCAAGTATATTTTCCTTTGACCATGAGATCGTGTAACTCCCGGATACCGTAAGAGTACTTTGGGTGTACCAAACGTCACAACGTAACTGGGTGACTATAAAGGTGCACTACAGGTATCTTCGAAAGTATCTGTTGGGTTGACACGGATCGAGACTGGGATTTGTCACTCCGTATGATGGAGAGGTATCTCTGGGCCCACTCGGTAATGCATCATCATAATGAGCTCAAAGTGACCAAGTGTCTGGTCACAGGATCATGCATTACTGATGCGAGTAAAGTGACTTGCGGTAACGAGATTGAACGAGGTATTGGGATACCGACGATCGAATCTCGGGCAAGTAAAATACCGATTGACAAAGGGAATAGTATCTGGGTTGATTGAATCCTCGACATCGTGGTTCATCCGATGATATCATCGAGGAGCATGTGGGAGACAACATGGGTATCCAGATCCCTTGTTGGTTATTGCCCGAGAGCCGTCTCGGTCATGTTCGATGTCTCCAACCCGTAGGGTCTACACACTTAAGGTTCGGTGGACGCTAGGGTTGTATGAATATGAGTATGTAGCAAACCGAATGTTGTTCGAGTCCGGATGAGATCCCGGACGTCACGAGGAGTTCCGGAATGGTCTGGAGGTAAAGATTTATATATGGAAGTCTTATTTTGGTCGCTGAAAAGTTTAGACTTTATCGGTATTGTACCGGAGTGCGAAGGGGTCCGGGGTCCACCGGGGGTCCACCTGCCCCGGGAGCCACATGGGCTGTAGGGGGTGCGCCTTGGCCTATATGGGCCAAGGGCACCAGCCCCAAGAGGCCCATGCGCCAAGGAGACTTGGGGAGGGGAGAGTCCTAAAGGGGGAAGGCACCTCCGAGGTGCCTTGGGGAGGATGGACTCCTTCCCCCTTGGCCGCACCCCTTCCTTGGAGGAAGGGGCAAGGCTGTGCCCTCCCCCCTCTCTCTTGCACCTATATAAAGGGAGGGGAGGGAGGGGTGGCCGCACCCTGAAATCCTGGCGCCTCCCTCCTCCCTGCAATGCCTCCTCCTCTCGTAGTTGCTTAGTGAAGACCTGCCGGAGTTCTGCTGCATCCACCACCACGCCGTCGTGCTGCTGGATCATCATCAACCTCTCCTTCCCCCTTGCTGGATCAAGAAGGAGGAGACGTCATCCGCTCCGTACGTGTGTTGAACGCGGAGGTGCTGTCCGTTCAACACTAGGTCATCGGTGATCTGAATCACGGCGAGTACGACTCCATCATCCCCGTTCAATTGAACGCTTCCGCACGCGATCTACAAGTGGTATGTAGATGCAATCACTCTCCCATGACTCGTTGCTTAGATGAACTCATAGATGGATCTTGGTGAAACCGTAGGAAAATTTTTAATTTTCTGCAACGTTCCCCAACACAAGTTTGTTAGCCAGTGGATTGTTCCGCAATATTACTCTCGTGCGCCCATTCTCATATTCATTTTGATAATGTTCAATACCCGACATGCATGAAAACATAAAAACAAGTGAGATTATCTTTGTAATGCAGAAGTGATTCTAATCCAATACTTCCTCCCTGTAAACCCCTTTGTGCTATCTCTGCAATTCTTCTAAGAGGTGCCATGCATGCTGTAGTTTGGTGTGTGCATTAATATAATGTGGCCTGCTACTCAAAATATGAGAGCTCCAGAAGTGATGATACTTCGCAGATGACAGCTTCAACATATAGTAAAGAAGAACAAGTCGACCTGACCTGACATATTCAAAATATACTAAGGGAGAATAACTCGACCTGACCAGTCGACCGCAAGAGAAGAGGATCATCTTAAAGAAGAGCAGAAGAGCAAGCAGATTGAAGATATTACAAGTCTTTCTATACAATGTCGACACACCCATGATGAACCGAGGCACAGAGAATACTATTCCTTCCGGTCTCTCCATATGTGGCTCACATGCATTTCGAAACTAAAGTAGGAACATTTAGCTGACCAATTAAACATCTCTTAGTTTTACTAATATCAGCATAATATTAGATTTGAATTTGTACAACTAAGCTTGTTTAGCTCGATGGGTGGAGCAGTGCTATTATGACACGAACCATGTAGGCTGATCGTGGTCATCATAAAATGGGGAAACCGTAAGCATGATGAGTATAGTGTTGACCGTGGCAGTGGGATGGAAGATCTGAAGCTGCAAACCGCACAAAGGGTAGTTAGCAACCGATATTTGCTTTGAAATAACAACTAAGATTTGGTATGAACAAGAAAGTACAGTCAACAAGTGACAAAGAAATGCAATTCTGCTGTCTCTCTATATGTCGCGACATGCATTTGGAAACTCAAGTGGGACCTTTAGCTAACCAACTAAATGTGTCTATTAACTAATATCAGTATCATATCACAATCATATTTGAACAACTAAGCTTTGGAATTTTGAATGTTGTGTTGTTTAGCTTGAAGGGTGTAGTAATGCTAGTATGACAGAAAGCACCTACGCAGATCCTAGTAGAGTAGATAAAAGGGGAAAACCCTAAGCATCAAGAGTAAAATCAGGAAAGTGGAACTAGCTGGACCAGTGGGTGGCGCACATGCTTTTCAAAACGAATATAGGAACATTAGGTGACCAATTAAACGTTCTTTGTTTTAGTAACATGAGCATCATATCAGATTCGTATTTCAACACGTAAGCTTTGGAATTATGAGTGGCATGTTGTTTCGCTTGATGGGTTGAGGTCTTGAGGAGCAGTGCTAGCACGACACGAAGCAGGGAGGCACCTACGATGATGGTAGTGAATATAAAGGTGGGAAACCATAAGCTTTACGAGTATAGTGACCGTGACATGGTGGATCTGAAGGTGCAAACCAGACAAAGCTACTTCGCAACCAATGTTTGCATTCAACTAGCCACTACGATTTGGTACGGACAAGAAAAGTACAGTAAACAATTTAAGATCTATTTTCCGGGTGAGATCAATAACTTAAGCACATATGGAAGAGTACCACCTCTCTTGCAACGCCATGTAGGCCCCTGCTGATATGTTGAGGGTGCTGCGGGTGCGATGGCTGTCGGCGGCAGGGAAGAAGACTTTAGATGGCAGACGACCGGGTTGGGGGATAAATCCTGTTAACGTGGACGAGGCGGTCGTAGGAGCGGCAACAGCAAAGTGGACGACAGCGCCGATGAAGCAAGACGACGCGATGAAAGAAAATTCCAGAAATTGTTGCAAACTTCAAAAATTCATAGAAAATAATCTATAACTCGGATGGAAATAAATCATATATGAAAAATGATCAGAAAAATCCAATCTATCCATCTGTACTATTTTCATGCATTTTAGAACAACTTATGGCTGCTGTTTATTCCAAATCACATAAATAGCATTTAAACCCTCACATATGGAGTTTGAATTTGAACCTAGGGTTCAAACCAACTCCATTTGACATGTTGCTAGTTGCATTAGCACAAAACACAGCATATTGACATGTCATGATCATGCATCATATTGAGCATTGCATTGGTTGTGTTTTCCTTCTCTGTTGCCGGTATTTGTTCCCTCTCGATAGACGTGCTTCCGACGATGAGTTCGATGACACCGATGAAGAGCTATACTATCTTCAGAAGTGCCAAGCAAGCAAAACCCCCTTGTTCATTCCGATACAAACCCACTCTCTCGCTCCTGCTCTCTTTTATTGCATTAGGACAACATCGATTCAACTGTTACTTGTTGCGGTAGTTGAACCCCTTATCCTCTGCATGACCTGTCATTACCACAGTAAATAGATGAAACCCACTAGCATGAGTAGGAGTTGTTTGAGCCCTGATGTGCCTACTCATTCATGCTTGTTTGTCGTGCCTGCTATTGCTTAGAGTTGTGTCAGGTCTGATTCATCGGGGATGAATCGGAGGTGTGTGAACATGTCCTACTATTGAGAGCTAAGTGTGTGAACACGATTTGGTAAAGGTATCGGTGAGAGGCCATGTAGGAGTACATGGTGGGTTGTCTCATTGAAGCCGTCCTCAGGAACTGAGTTCTGTGTTTGTGATCCATGAAACAGCTACTACCATGCATTGGGCCCTGAAATATGACCCCGCTCGACTTCTTAATCACCCTTGTCCTCTGTCCAGGAGTTGCAAGTAGTTTCTGGTGTTTGTAGTATGCTGGAGGCCATGCGCAGCGCTGACCCGAGGGGTGGGCTGTGATGCGGTAGGCACGTGGCACGGTGTACCGGGCGCCTGTTTGGTGTCTCGGGAACCCTGCACACATCGTTCGGGGCCGTATGTGGAAACTTCGGCCGGACTCCCTGCGGATGGAACCTGAATAGGCGATAAACCTGGACTAGAGACTTGAGTGTTTAGGTAGGTCGTGGTCTACACCCACGTCGGCTTTCGCTTGAAGTCTGCCGAGCACATGTCGTGTGCACACGCTAAGTGGTGGAAACATGTATGAAGAAGTACACCCCTGCAGGGTTAACATCATCTATTCGAATAGCCGTGTCCGCGATAATGGACTTCTGGGTTGCCTATAACAGTTCATAGACAAGTGAAAGTGGATACTCTAAAATGCGCAAGATAAGCGTGAGTGCTATGGATGGCGTTCTCGTAGGGAGACGGGAGCAGATCCATAGTGGTGTATTGATATGGTGAATATGTGGACTCGTGTGCGCCACCTCAAAAGAGTTGCTTGAAGTAGTAGTTCAGGATAGCCACCGAGTCAAAGCTGGCTTAGTGCAGTCAAAAATCCACCACCCCCCTTTTGTTGATACCGATGCATATGTAGTTAGTTCTGATGTAAGTCTTGCTGGGTACATTTGTACTCACGTTTGCCTATTTTATGTTTTGCAGAGAGACGTCAGTCTCGCTAGAAGTTCCATGTGGACTTCGACGTTTAGCTTGATACCTCAACTACGATCTTGTGCCCTCGGCAGGATCTGGTAGATAGTAAGGCTTCTAAGCCTTTTCCATTTGTAGATGTCTGTACTCAGACATGTTAAGCTTCCGCATGTGCTTTGATTTGTATGCTCTGAATGTTGGGTCATGAGACCCATGTTTGTAATATCTCGCTCCTTGGAGCCTAATGAATAAATACTTGAGTCGTAGAGTTATGTTGTGATGCCATGCTGTATTTACACATATCGAGCATATTGTGTGTATGATTGAAATGCTTGGTATGTGTGGGATCCGATAACCTAGTTGTTTATCCTTAGTAGCCTTTCTTATGGGGAAATGTAGTCTTGTGCTTCCATCAGCCATAGTAGTCCGCTACAGCCCGGTTCACCGGAGTCCTGCTAGCCCAGCACTACTGCTCTGGAACATTTGACTGGCCGGCATGTGATTCACTTTGTTCTCGTGGTTCTGTCCCTTCGGGAAATGTCACGCGGTGACATCCGAGTCCTGCCTAGCCTGCTACAGCCCGGGTTACCGGAGTCCTGTTAGCCCAATGCTACAGCCCGGATTCACATGCTGTTGACCGACATGCTCGAAGTTGATTCATGTATGCCTGTCCCCATGGGTTAGCACCGCTTTGGGTTCACGACTATTCATGTCGGCCCGGGTTCTCTGTCATATGGATGCTAGCGACACTATCATATACGTGAGCCAAAAGGCGCAAACCGTCCCGGGCCATGGTAAGGCGACACCCACGGAATACCGTGCGTGGCGCAAAGTGATATGAGGTGTTACCGCTAGATCGATGTGACTGGAATTGGGGTCCCGACAGCTTTGGTATCGAGCCCGATTGCTGTAGGATTACCAAGCCAAACTGGTCAAGTTGAGTCTAGAAATGCTTTAGTTATATAAGGAATTTATTGTGGAAGGAACATAAGGCTCTTTTACTCCTTTATCTTATGCCCTTACGCTCTCGAGTCATCCTCTTCTTTTCTCACGGGTTTAAGAACTAGGCTTCTCATCTATCTATCAGGATGACGTGTTACTAATCCATAGACTTATAGAATTGATAGTTTCAAATCTCAGTTCAGTTTCTACTACTTCCGTGTGTTCATAGTTGGTCTCAGAACCTTGATATTGTGATGTTGAGTGGTCATGCCACCATTTTTGCAGGATGTCTCAAACCATTTTGAGCATTTACAACCGTTATGCTGTCCAAGTCATCCCAGGTTTCTAAATAGTCTGATGCATTTGCAAATCCTTTCTTTCCGTTCCCGATGTCCTTTATGGGCCAGATTAACCACACTAATCGGTGAGTTGAGGTACTTTGTTGCCTCGACATATATGTTGGAGCTATTATTATGACCCTAGGCGTCTTATGAAACCATCTAGTAATCTAGCCATATTTTGTGTTCCCAGTGTGATGATTCTGGCCATCATTCTCGAAAGCATCCCGTGATGCATTTTAGTTAGTAGGTATTCTACTCCTGGGTTCTTGACCCAAGATTCACTCTACTTACCTCGTGTTGATAGTGTTGCTCGTACCTTTAGGGTACTAGTAACCTTGTGATAGTCTTCGAGGTCCCTGGTACATCATTCTTCCAAATACCATGAACCATCCTTGGCAGTAGTTCCTTTGAACCAAAGATCACAATAAGAGTGCTCTTGATGTGTTCTTCGTTCTACATTGTGAATCTACCAGTTCTACTTTCCTGCATGGGTTATCCGGAAGAAACTTGTTGAACTTGATTCGACATACTAACCTATACATCCACAACTCAGAAAGTTATATGTTCCTCAAGTTGTTCCTCCTTAGTTGTATTCTGACCCCCGTCTATCAATTGATAGTCAAGGGTATGTGTGCGATCGTGTTTATCGATGCCTATTATCCTTGTGGTCCGTCAAGCCATTCTATTCCGGAATGACTAGGAGAAACAAACTCCAGTACCTTATCCATATCCAGGATTGGGTCAAAGTAGTTGTATTCCGCAAATCAAATGCCAAACCATCTTTTGTTCTGTTCTACCTTGGAGTATTACTCTATTTATGCCAAGAATATCATAGGAACTGCACCATCTCTTATGAATTTTTGACGTAGTGATACTTCTTGCCATCATTGTTCATTCCTCGGCTCCCGTGTTATTGTAACCGGAATGCTGGCAAGTGAGTTGTGATGTGTGAAATCAATACTCCTAGCAACTCCGTTGCTTGGTAGTTAATGGACAATATTCTCATTCTTAGTGTGTTGGTTATTAAATCATCATCCTAAGATTGATCGTGCTATCTAGTCCTTATTTCCTGGTGCACTTTCCGATCAATGAGATAGGATTGTGCCAATCCCTCACTCTTTTGATCATATCATCTTGCCCTGAAAAGCAAGGTTGTTCTCGAGCTTAGTAACATACCGGTGGTTCATGATTTTCCGAATATCTTCTCGGAAGTATTACCAGGTTGTCCCCTGACTGTTACGTTGAGCTCGTGATCAAGTTGGTTTTCCAATAAACCACTTCTCTCCAAGAATCTGTGTTGGATACCCCTGAGCTAGTTGGTTAAGCCAAACAACAACTTGGAGAGTTGGGAGATAAAAGCTTGTCTAACTTAGTTCACTTCCAAAGGGATATCTGTGTGTGTGTGTGTGTGTGTGTGTGTGTGTGTGTGTGTGTGTGTGTGTGTGTGTGTGTTGAAGAAAGATGATATCTTCACCAATTGGTCCTCGTGATCAGTTGTTGGATCTATTGCCTTGTCAAAACTTTGACTTGAGTATGGGCTATCGTCAAGTCAAATCAGAACCAGCGATGTTCGTAATGTTGTCTTACTCGTGGGTGATCCCTCGAGCATATACCATTACATCTTTTGGACTGACCAATGCTATCACCGTGTTCACATGATGGTGGAAGTCCAGTGATATGGAAATTCGGATGAGTTTCTGTTGAGCCCATTAGTAGCATCTTGTCTCCACCATGATTCGTGTTAAACATTAAGTTAGTGTTGGAAACTTTTGTAAGCAATGCCTTCGTGTTCCGTTCATGAAGCTTATGCTTGGATGGAAGAAGTGACTTCCACGAATTCATGTGCATTTGGTGCAAGTTGCCACCATGAGTTCGAGAAAGTTTGTTTTTGCTTCCTCTGGAATCATCCCAAGTCAGTCATGCATGTGCGAAGTATTCTATGGTCTGATAGACTGATCATCTTCATTCCATATGAATTTCCTAGCACATCAAGCCACTGATTGGTTTGTTCAAGGAAAAGGAGTTGCTGTGTGAATACTAGTTCATGCAGAAGATTCCAATATCCTTGAAGATGGTTCCCCACCTGAACTTGGTAGTGTTTTGTTATAAGACTACTACGTGGTCATGCTTGTCTTGGACAGCGTGTTCACAGGTTTGTAGCAGAACCAGCTCATGTTTTGGAGCTTGCTATCATAGTTCGTCTCCCGAGAATCTCGCAATATCATCTCGTCGATTTGTGTTGCAACATTTCCTCTTCGGACATGTTGTCTGAAGTACCCTGTTACTAACCAGATCTGAATCTCAGGCAGATATGATGGTTGGAACATTCCAACATTTGCATTTTGTTCCTAGCTTGCACCGTCTTTGTGCCATTTCACTATGGGCTGCCTTCTTAGTAATTCTTTCTCAGGATCATCCTCAAAAGTGGTCCTACCATGGGTCCCATCCATTTCCGGTGATAAGCAAAATCATCAATTGTGTTGTCTTCAACAAGGTAGTCCACATCAGCTATTCTGGTATGAGCATGCCATTCTTTCGAATTCGTTCATACGATCGTTTGTGATTGCCTTAGGCTGGTATAAAGAATTTCAATGATCTTTGTATCAAAAGTAATTATTTTTACCACTTAAGGGAATAGTTCTTCGAGTCACCTTCCCTGAGGTGCCCCGTTTTGGAATCATGGCAATTTCCCTCGCTACTTTGAAACCCTCGTCAAATTGTTTCTTCTGTCGCTCCTGATGCATGTTTTGCCTCTCAGCTCCAGAGATGTTTTCATGTCTTATTCCGTGAGTTGATCTTGTGATCATTAAGATGATCCTAAGTTGCTCGAACCTCAAGAATATCGATTCTTCTAAAATTCTTCCTGTTTACTCGTTGTCATGTTGGATGTAGTTCTCAAAGCAAGACGTCAAGATCAATTTGAAGCAATGAATCAACATCCTCGAGAAAGACATCTGGATCGTGAAGATCGTGTTAGCTTGCATCCCTCTGTCTTCTTACCTCACGCCTTGAATCTCGGGACGAGATTCTTGTTTAGTGGGGGTGAGTTGTCACATCCCTAGTTCTATTAATGCTTAGTGCTTGCATTGGAGTGCTGCATCATGTTTAAATTCTTTTGAATTTGAAATGGGGATTGATCAAACCCTAGCACCAGATCAAATCAAATAGGTTCAACATAAAAACATTTTCAATGAACCTGAAATGCCGTTCGAAAATGTTCATCACCTCTGCCTTGGTCTTAAACCACTGTCAAAGGTGATGCACAAATTTCTAGGTCACTCTAAGGTCACTGGATTAAATCTTTAGTTATTTAAGTTTGGGCATTTAAATTATATAAAATATTTCAAATGCTCAAATAACCCCAAACTAAAATGTTCCATGCTGGACATATTCCAAGTAGTGGCCATGTGCAGTTTGGTGTTTTTTGGAGTTGCCTAAGTATTTTAGAAATGCAACAAACCTACGAAATAAAAATAAAAAAGAAACAAATGAAAATCCTCTTACTGGCCAAACCAATGCCCGGCCCACTGGCGGCTCAAAGACCTTTATCTTGGCCCATGCCAGACCAATTGCTTCGTCCCCGCCAGCGGAGCAGGAGTCGACGCCGACGAGCGCCTTGAGCTCGCCATGGCGTCACTGCTTACCGCCCACGCCTCGACACTGGCGAGCTCCACGTCGCCGCCCCGACCCCGTGGACATCTCGCATTCCCCCTGCCTCTCTCTCGCTCTCCCTCCGCCATGGCCGACACTGCTGCACCCGCGCCACCGTGAAACCGCGTCCACCGTCGTCCCCGTAGCGAGCCACCGTGTCCAACAACTCCACCGTCGTCGACTCCGTCGAGCAGCCCGAGCCCCGAGCACTCACGAGCCCTGCTTCGTCTTCTTCGAGCTCATCTTCACCGAGCACCGCCGCAGATCCCCTTCGCCGTCGCCGCCGCATCAGCTCGTCCCTGACCGCGCCGTCTGCTCCTACGTGACCGCCGTGAGCTCAGCTATCTCCTCCCCCTTCTCGTTCTCGCTCTCGAGCACCGCAGCGACCCCATGGAGCTTCACCGCACGCGCCACCACTGAGCTCGTCGCCGACGTGTCTCCGGCAAACCACCGGCCACACCACCGTGTCCAACACACTCACCGCATCGCGAGGAGTCCAACGCACCTCACCACGTGCCTCGTCGTGCCCCGTAGCCACGGGTTCATCTTCACCCGACTCCGGCGACTGCCAAGGTCGTCGCCGGCGACGTTTCCGGCCAACCCGAGCTCCTCCACCGCCACCAAACGCTGCGGTCTGCTCCCAGCTACGCGTAGATGCCCACCGCCGCTCATTTGGTCGCCGGAACGCGTTAATGCACTCTCACCGCCGCGTCTGGCCTCGCCGGAGGCTAAACGCCGGCGAGTTTGACCCGTTGACCTTGACTGGGTGGGCCTAGGTTGACTCCCCTGAGTCTATGACAAGTGGGGCCCCCCTCTGCTAATTAACTCAGATTAGTTTTAACTAAATTTAGTTAGTTTAAATAACTGCTGACACGCGGGACCCACTGGTCAGGTTGACCTGGACGCCCCTTTGACCACCGACGTCACCACGACGATCGCCGACATAATAACTAATTTCTGGATTTATTTTTATATAGAAAATTCCAGAAATTGTTGCAAACTTCAAAAATTCATAGAAAATAATCTATAACTCGGATGGAAATAAATTATATATGAAAAATGATCAGAAAAATCCAATCTATCCATCTGTACTATTATCATGCATGTTAGAACAACTTATGGCTGCTTTTTAGGCCAAATCACATAAAAGGCATTTAAACCCTCACATATGGAGTTTGAATTTGAACCTAGGGTTCAAACCAACTCCATTTGACATGTTGCTAGTTGCATTAGCTCAAAACACAACATATTGACATGTCATGATCATGCATCATATTGAGCATTGCATTGATTGTGTTTTCCTTCTCTGTTGCCGGTATTTGTTCCTCTCGATAGACGTGCTTCCGACGATGAGTTCGATGATACCGATGAAGAGCTATACTATCTTCAGAAGTGCCAGGCATGCAAAACCCCCTTGTTCATTCCGATACAAACCCACGCTCTCGCTCCTGCTCTCTTTTACTACATTAGGAGAACATCAATTCAACTGTTACTTGCTGCGGTAGTTGAACCCCTTATCCTCTGCATGACCTGTCATTGCCACAGTAAATAGATGAAACCCACTAGCATGAGTAGGAGTTGTTTGAGCCCTGATGTGCCTACTCATTCATGCTTGTTTGCCGTGCCTGCTATTGCTTAGAGTTGTGTCAGGTCTGATTCATCGGGGATGAATCGGAGGTGTGTGAACATGTCCTACTGTTGAGAGCTAAATGTGTGAACACGATTTGGTAAAGGTATCGGTGAGAGGCCATGTAGGAGTACATGGTGGGTTGTCTCATTGAAGTCGTCCTCAGGAACCGAGTTCTGTGTTTGTGATCCATGAAACAACTACTACCATGCATTGGGCCCTGAAATATGACCCCGCTCGACTTCTTAATCACCCTTGTCCTCTGTCCAGGAGTTGCAAGTAGTTTCTGGTGTTTGTAATATGCTGGAGGCCGTGCGCAGCGCTGACCCGAGGGGTGGGCTGTGATGCGGTAGGCACGTGGCACGGTGTACCGGGCGCCCGTTTGGTGTCTCCGGAACCCTGCACACATCGTTCGGGGCCGTATGTGGAAACTTCGGCCGGACTCCCTGCGGATGGAACCTGAATAGGCGATAAACCTGGACTAGAGACTTGAGTGTTTAGGTAGGTCGTGGTCTACACCAACGTCGGCTTTCGCTTGAAGTCTGCCGAGCACATGTCGTGTGCAGACGCTAAGTGGTGGAAACATGTATGAAGAAGTACACCCCTGCAGGGTTAACATCATCTATTCGAATAGCCGTGTCCATGGTAATGGACTTCTGGGTTGACTATAACAGTTCATAGAAAAGTGAAAGTGGATACTCTAAAATGCGCAAGATAAGCGTGAGTGCTATGGATGGCGTTCTCGTAGGGAGACGGGAGCAGATCCATAGTGGTGTATTGATATGGTGAATATGTGGACTCGTGTGCGCCACCTCAAAAGAGTTGCTGTAGTAGTTCAGGATAGCCACCGAGTCAAAGCTGGCTTGCTGCAGTCAAAACTCCACCACCCCCCTTTTGTTGATACCGATGCATATGTAGTTAGTTCTGATGTAAGTCTTGCTGGGTACATTTGTACTCACGTTATTTTATGTTTTGCAGAGAGACGTCAGTCTCGCTAGTAGTTCCGTGTGGACTTTGATGTTGAGCTCGATACCTCAGCTACGATCTTGTGCCCTCGGTAGGATCTGGTAGATAGTCAGGCTTCTAAGCCTTTTTCATTTGTAGATGTATGTACTCAGACATGTTAAGCTTCCGCATGTGCTTTGATTTGTATGCTATGAGTGTTGGGTCATGAGACCCATGTTTGTAATATCTCGCTCCTCGGAGCCTAATGAATAAATACTTGAGTCGTAGAGTTATGTTGTGATGCCATGTTGTATTTACACATATCGAGCATATTGTGTGTATGATTGAAATGCTTGGTATGTGTGGGATCCGACAACCTAGTTGTTTATCCTTGGTAGCCTTTCTTATGGGGAAATGTAGTCTTGTGCTTCCATGAGCCATAGTAGCCCTTCTAACCAGTTCACTGAGTCCTGCTAGCCCAAAGACTACTGCTGGAACATTTGACTGGCGGCATGTGATTCACCGTTCTGTATACATCCTTCGGGAAATGTCACGTGGTGACATCCGGAGTCCTGCCTATCATGCTACAGCCCGGGTTATCGGAGTCCTGTTAGCCCAGTGCTACAGCCCGGATTCACACGTTGTTGACCGACATGCTCGAAGTTGATTCATGTATGCCTGTCCCCATGGGTTAGCGCCGCTTTGGGTTCACAACTAGTCATGTCGGCCCTGGTTCTCTGTCATATGGATGCTAGCGACACTATCATATACGTGAGCCAAAAGGCGCAAATGGTCCCGGGCCATGGTAAGGCGACACCCGTGGGAATACCGTGCGTGAGGCCGCAAAGTGATATGAGGTGTTACCGGCTAGATCGATGTGACTTGGAATCGGGGTCCTGACATAGCATGCAAGAAGTAAAATAGTAGGCAATGATATCTAGGAAGTGCAGTAATACTTAGGACAAAACTAAAGCATATTAACAATATGTGCACTGGTATGTAATTTAGCACATGTAACATGTTCACTGCCAGAAGTATGGCCCTACAGGTGCAAGAAGAATAACACGTCTCATGAAAAACCGATTGATACCTTGAAGAAATTCAAAGGTGCGGTGCTTATGCTAAGAAAGTGAACATAGGCGGCGGCCATTGGATAATAGTAACTGATTCTCGGCGGCGTATGGGTATCGTTGGCATACTTGATAGCTAAGGATCGTCGATGGTGCTCGTGTTGCGGTTGAGTTTGGGCCGGCTGTCGCCGTCGCTGAAGCAGCTCCGGTGCTACGGTTGCGGTGCCTGTCGACATACAAGAAAGCTCATCTGTGGTAAGTGAACAGTTGCATGGTAAAGAGAAAAACCGAAGGAGTACAGATCGAAATAAGATGATGAGGCTGCGGCATCGGTAAAGCAGGGCCGATGGATTTGAATATGGCGTCCGTGGAGCGGGTCCGGTGCAGTGGACGAAGGCTTCGGCGGGCGCGTTGTACAATGCTTTCGGTGAGGCGGATCTGTTGCGGTGGACGAGGGCTTGCATGAAGGGCCAACGAAGGGACAGACGAGGGAGTCAGTGAAGGGCCTACACTTTGGTGGACGAGGGCGTCGGTTAAGCAGATCCGGTGCGGTGGACAATGATGGCGGTCAAGGAGATCTGGAGCGGTGTACAAGCCAGTCGCTGAAGCGGCTCCGGTGAAGTGGTGAGTTGGCAGTTGGGGGTTCCAAGGTGCGGAAGGTAGATCCGTCGGGGTGTGAGGTCCACCGCTGCGGCGGAGGACTAGATTCGGCGGCTTGCCGTGGTTGGGGGGGGGGGTCGGGGAGGGGCTCTGGGGAATAATGTTGGGGGCAAAGAGGGGAAAACAATGGAGTTACCAAAGCAGCCCTTTTCCGTTCATGTGGCAGGGGTAAAACAGGAATATCGCAGGGCTAAACTTTCGGGGGCAAGATATTTCGATGTGAGCGAAGTTTGAAAGCTTTTGGCGCGTGAAACTATATTCTGCTCTTGTACGGCCGACTATGATATCATGGCCGAGAATTTGTTTGTTTTGCACGTAAAAAAGTGCAAGTTTTGAAAATCAGTGTCCCCAACTCGAAACTTAGATTGTCCATTCAATTCAAATATGGATCATTGAGCTACTACAAGAAAATACCATCATATGGTCCAACTCAAAAGAAATTCCAAATGTGTTTATCCTAAATATGATGACAAAAGCAAAAATGTGTATGTGTATGAATAAAGTGGATGATTATAAAGTTTGAACATGCCCATATGTGTATATCTCTAGGTTTGATATATGAATTTGAAATCACGAAATCCCTGCTTAAAAATGTACCTCCATTTAAATGAATTACAAAAGGTAATGATGGAGTCGAATTCCAAAATTCCAATCTTAGGTTTGTAATTCTGGTACATCAAAGTATATCACGCATGTTCAAAAGTATCGTTATCTCATAGTCCAAACTGTGAAACAAATTGATCAACCTTGAGTGCACACACTATTAACCATGTATATCTTAATTACGCTAAAGTCCCTCAAATATAGAGACCTCACTCTTTATCTGAAGCAACCCCCCCCCTCGTCGCCCCCCACATAGAGAAGTCGCTCTCTCCCCCAAACACCAACACACGAGCACATTAACACAACTCGCTCTTCTAAAGTCTGGACCCCAATATAGGTCTCTATCACTTTATCTCTTGGGCATGCACACATCTCTTCCCCCACTCTCTAGCTAGGTCTCCCGGCATCTCTATTTCCCAAGCACACGCACTTTGTAGAGTGTATCTTTCCCATACACACAAAACATCACCCCCAAACGTCTATCTCCCTATTATGTGGTTCTCGCACACTCACCTCACACACCACCCCCACTGCAAAACAAGCACACTTTGTCTCCTTGTTCACCACTCTCCTCTTTCTATCTCTCCCACATGCGGACCCGCCCAAGCTCCTGCCTGTATACGTATATGTCGTTACTCTTTCCATAGCTCCCTAATGTATCATCGTTCTTGATCTCGCACATTGTTCTCTACACCATCTATTCTAGATCTCTCATGAAGTCCCTATCACACACACGATGACTCGCTTCCCTTGCGTCTCTATACATATGCTAATTTCAAACAACATCAACATTGTCTCCCTATCTATACGCCATTTATGGACACAAACGCCCCCTCTATTGCCCCCTCTCTTCCTCTCTCTCTCCCCGTCGCTAGCTCTCTCTCTCTCTCAATCTCTCTCTCTCTCTCTCTCTCTCTCGCTCTCACACCCCTCTCCCACGCACAATCGATGTCTCTTCCAAATAGTCTGCTCCCCCCGCCCGCACCCATGCTATCCCGCTACTACACATGTCACACCATTCCCCCTTCCCTTATACTAGGTTTACATCATTAGTGGTCTCTCTAATCCACATACACACACTCCCTCTCTCACACAAACGCGCGCACAAACACACACAGACACGCACAAACACCCATTAATCTGGATCCTCATCTCTCCCCATGTCTGCATGTGTATCTCGCACACTCACTCTCTAATTATGTATAGGTGTCTCCACGTTACACAACACAAAGCCCTGTGACGCCCCCGATTCGATCATACACTAATCATACATGCAAACGTGTACGATCAAGATCAGGGACTAACGGGAAGATATCGCAACACAACTGTAAAATAAAATAAGTCATACAAGCATCATAACACGAGCCAGGGGCCTCGAGGGCTCGAATACAAGTGCTCGATCATATACGAGTCAGCGGAAGCAAAAATATCTGAGTACAGACATAAGTTAAACAAGTTGCCATAAGATGGCTAGCACAAACTGGGATATAGATCGAAAGAGGCGCAGGCCTCCTGCCTGGGATCCTCCTAAACTACTCTTGGTCGTCGTCAGCAGCCTGCACGTAGAAGTAGGCACCTCCAGTGTAGTAAGAGTCGTCGTCGACGGTGGCGTCTAGCTCCTGGGCTCCAGCATCTGGTTGCGACAACCAGGTAGAATGGAAAGGGGGAAAAGAGGGAGAAAAGCAACCGTGAGTACTCATCGAAAGTACTCGCAAGCAAGGATCTACACTACATATGCATGGGTATCTGTGTAAAGGGGCAATATCGGTGGACTGAACTGCAGAATGCCGGAATAAGAGGGGGATAGCTAGTCCTATCAAAGACTACGCTTCTGGCAGCCTCCATCTTGCAGCATGTATAAGAGAGTAGACTGAAGTCCTCCAAGTAGCATCGCATGGCATAATCCTACCCGACAATCCCCTCCTCGTGTCGCCCTGTTAGAGAGCGATCGCCGGGTTGTATCTGGCACTTGGAAGGGTGCGTTTTATTAAGTATCCGGTTCTAGTTGTCATAAGGTCAAGGTACAACTCCAAGTCGCCCCACATCAAGATCACGACTTTCGAATAGATTAACTTCCTGCAGGGTGCACAACATAACCCAACACGCTTGATCCCATTTGGCGGACACACTTTTCGGGTCATGCCCGACGCGAAAAGATCAACACGTCGCAGCCCCACCTAGGCCAACAGAGAGGTCAAGACGCCGGTGAAACCTAAGCTCACGAAGTGCGGACCCATCGCCCTTAGCACACCAAGACGTTGCATGGGCGGCGGAAGCGTAACTAGCCCCTTAATACAAGAGCAGGCTTACGTTCCAATCCGGTAGCGCCGCTTTCATCGACGTCATGAAGGCTTGGTGATACCACGATGCCGAGTGCCCATATCTTTCCCACATAGTTGGTTAGTGCGTATAGACCAAATGGCCAGACTCAGATCAAATACCAAGATCTTGTTAAGCGTGTTAATGATGTATCCGCGGACACCGACTAGGGCCAGGCCCACCTCTCACCTAGGCGGTCTCAACCTGCCCTGTCGCTCCGCCACAAAGATCCACACAAAGGGCCGTTGGGACAAAGGTCCTTTCAGCCCCCAATCCGTGAATCACTCGCGGGTGCTCCACGAGCCGACCGGACTTTAGTCACCACATGTATCATGTATAAAGTATATAGTATATACCCGTGATCACCTCCCGAGTGATCACAACCCGATAGTATAGCATGGCAGACGGACAAGAATGTAGGGCCACTGATGGAATACTAGCATCCTATACTAAGCATTTAGAATTGCAGGTAAAGGTAGCAACAATAGTAGCAAGGACAGGTTGTGCATCAGGATAGGATAAACGGAAAGCAGTAACATGCTACACTACTCTAATGCAAGCAGTATAGAGAAGAGTAGGCGATATCTGGTGATCAAAGGGGGGGCTTGCCTGGTTGCTCTGGCAAGAAGGACGGGTCATCAACACCGTAGTCGAACTAGGGGTCACCAGCAGCCTCGGAGTCTATCAGAAAGAAGTAACGTAGGGGAACACAATAAATAACAGAGCAATCAAAGCATCACTAAGCGTAACATGGCAATACGCGATGCTAGAGGTGATCTAACGCAGGGATAGGTAATAGCGGCGAAGGGGGAAAACATCTGGGAAAGTATCACCGGTGTTTCGCGTTTTCGGACAGGTGAACCGGAGGGGGAAAGTTGCGTGTTCGCTATGCTAGGGATGTGTGGTGGATGAACGGGCTACGTATTTAGATTCATCTCGTCGTTCTGAACAACTTTCATATACAAAGATTTTTCATCCGAGCTATGGTTTATTTTATATGATTTTCTAAAGTTTTAAATCATTTTTAGAATTTATTTAATTAATTTAATTCAACCTTATCCAGAATAGTGTTTGCTGACGTCATTATGATGTCAGCATGACGTCAGCAGTCAACAAAGGTGTTGACTGGGTCGCTGACATGTGGGTCCCACATGGCATAGGTACAATAACCTAATTAACCTATTAATCAGTTTAATTAGTTAATTAGGTATCTAATGTTTAATTAGTTTAATTAAACATGATTAGTTAAGTTAATTAATTAACAGTTTTATTTACTTATTATTTATTTATTTATTTTTAACTTCCTCTTTTTTTAATCATTCTCAAGTGCGTGGGGCCCCCATGTCATTGGCCTAGGGGCCAAACGGGTGCGGGTGGTGGCTGGCGCCACCGACTGGCCTTCGCCGATCGAGAGGGGCTGACCATAGGCGCAGCGAGGCCAACCGGGGCTGCGGTGCGCCGCCGCAGGCGATGGCGCGGTGGTCGGCGAGGGGTGGCCGTGGGCGGATCTGGTCGCCGGCGCAGAGTCAGTCAGCGTCGAGGCGTGGGTCGCGAGCAGCCTAGGAGGCGCGGAAGGAGGCGGACTCGTGGCGGGAAGGCAGGGTCGTCGCCCATGGGCCGGGCAAGGACGGCGACGAATGGCGCGGTGGAGGCGGGGCCGTGGTGAGCGCGTCCGGGGCGAAGCAGCGCATGGCCGACGCGGCCGTGGTGAGCACGGAAGGGCGCGGTGGCTGCGCATGGTGTGTACGGGGTGGCCACGGCACGTGGTCGTAGCTAACGGCACGCGAGGGCGCGATGTGCACATGGGGATGGGGAAGGAGGAGAGGAAACTGGGGTGGTCAACCGCGGTGCGTGAGGAAGAGGGGAGGCCGAGGGCCTCACCGTACGATGCAGGGACATGGCAGCGGGGCTCGGGGAGGAGGACGGGGATGGCGCGAGCGACGACGGGGACGAATCGGTGACCTAGAGGATGACGGGAAGGTAGTCCGGTGAGGGAGGCGTGGTCGAGGGCACGGCGCAGGAACGCCGACCTCGACACGGGGCGAGGAGGATGCCGAGGCACGCGGGGCGATGACGATGCTGCGACGCGGGAGGCGATCCTCAAAGCGCGGGCGCGCCGGTTGAGGCGGCGGCGACGGCTGGTCCGGGGGTCGCTCCCGATCCGAAGCAGTATGGGAGAGGGAGGAGTGGGGAGAGTGGGGTTCGATGCCCTAGGGTTTCGGGGGTGAGTGGATAAGGGGGAGTTGGGGAGTGGTGGTGGGGAGGAGTGGGGGGTTCCTTATATTTTTGTATTTGTTTGTTTTCTGTTTTTATTTGTTTTATTTTATTTATTTTCTTTTCTGTTTTAAATCACTTTAAAATACTTAGGCAATTTCTAAAAATGAGTTTTCTCCACAATAATTACCTAGGCATTTAACTGCACACTCCGAACATTTTTATTTTTGATATTTGAAAACTTTTATTGTTTGCTTGATTTTGAATTTAAATCCGAACCGGTTTCGAACTAACTCGAGATTAGCAAAAGTAATTAGGGTGACATGGTATCATTACTAGAGGTTCACTGTAGCTTAAATATCCGGGCGTCACAATTCTCCTCCACTACAAGAAATCCCGTCCCGAGATTTAGGAGGGGAGTAAGGGGAAGGGATTTGGTTACGAAATTCTAACGGGTCTTCGTTGTCCTTCTTGAAGAGGTCGATCCATTATGTTGGTGTCTTCATTTCTCTGTTTCAGGTCATCATGATGAAGTCGGCATCCTGTCTTCAGGAACTCCATCGTACTTACGAAAGAATAAAGGGTGGGTATTTCGAGAGGACTGACCTCTGCAAGGTAGACTATCTGGTAGAAAACAACGGGGAAGGAGGCGGGAAGTAACTCTCGGACTGAAACCTCTGAAAATGTCGAGAGCAAAGTAAAGAGGCATTATGGGAAGTTCCGAGCTAGCAGGCAATCGTTCGTTGCCTGAAACAGAGTGTGAAAGGGGTTCGCAGCAACGGAATTAAGTATTGTGTTTAATACCAGAACTGAGGATCACACGGAAGGTGGCTCGTGAATTACATACAAAGCCAAGCGTGAGGAATATCTTTGGAAACAGGGTGTACAGGAGAGTCAGGTTTCGATCCTGTGGAACTGTGGGTTATGGGCCCACCATGTGGGTTAAAAGTAGGAAGGGCGATGACGTCTTGCACGATCATGTGAGCAAGGCATGTCAGAGGTTAGCCTGTCAGTTATATGTTAGTAACAACGTCGGTACCAAGGGAGAGTGACGAAGAGAACCATTTTCCTGCTCGTTGAAACGAGGCGGACCAATAGGCAAAGTTCTCGTCCATCGGTGGTTACCGGAATGTCATTCACAATAGTAACAAGGTCTTAGTGACAGAGTTGCACACCGAGGTGTTTGCACAAGCAGGGAACTATTACTGCTTATATCATATAGATCATAGAAAGGGTTTAAACAAACCAATGGAAAGGGAAAAGTGTTTATCAGATTTAATCAGAATAACGGACAGAAAAATGTGTTTAAACACATAATTCAGGGGTATATCCTTCCCAAGGACAAGCATAGCATGATATCCATGACAGGATATAACGTAGAAAACCATTTAGGTAATGGGAGAGAATTTTCATGGAATTACCCATAGAACGGTGTTAGGATAATTAAGAAAGAAACATTTAGCATTGGGCTTCAAATGTTCTTGTTGAAATTTGGAGTACCACATACATTTTGAGATAGCATTGACATGGTCTTCAAGCAAAGGTCAGACTTTGGATACATAAAGGGTCCATCAGGATAAACTTATTAAACAAGGCATTCAATTTCCTCATGGAAAAATGGTTAACCTTGTTAAAAAGGAAACTATAACACTAGGTCCTCCGGTCAGGTGTGCTAGGCATGGCATCACCTTACCGGGTCATATGAGGATCAATGTTATAACTCTTGAAAATATGTTCCAACCATCATATCTGACCGAGATTTAGGTCTGATTGGTGTCAAGATACCTCAGACACGGGATGCCTGAGAAGAAAAGGTGCAACGCAAATTGACGAGATGACATTGTACGATTCCCGAGGAAATGAACTATGAAAGCAAGTTCCGAAACAAGAGTTCATCATTAAACCAAGGAGAGGATGAGGAGGTGGCTGATGGACTCAGCGACATATCATCGAGATTTCCAAAGATGGATTTCCACAATTATGTGAACAAGGAGATAACATTTGTCATATCAAATATAATGATGTATGCTAGAGGAAAAACATACATAATTAAACTTTGGTTGAAAGGTGCACCCAAAATATGGGCTTATGTAGCATGACCGATGTTAGAATGGTGATTTGATAACCAATGGTCTAAGAATAAAATGTCGACCATTAACTTCAACACAATAGGGTTACTAGAAGTGTTGAATTCGCACCTCATAGTTCAATGGTTGGTAATCCGGTTAGAAACAACACGGGACCAAGATATGAACGGAGATGGCAAGAAGTATTGCTGCATCAAGAATTTCCTAAGAGGTGGCGAAACTCTCACAACATTCTTGATATACAAGACAGTAATACTACAAGGTAGATCCTAACCTAAGTAGTTAGCAAGGAAATCAAGGTACAACACAAAACATGAACAAGTTTGTGTTGGGGGAAGGCAAGAATGTTACCGATGATAACACAAATCATCAAGGGGCAAGGATGGTATTTCTCATCATGAATTCAATTGATATCCTGGAAGAACTCAGTATGCTGATGATGATCACAACACATTAGTCGAGAGATTTCAAGATGTAATCGATCGGCGATGACATCAGGTCAAAGGATTGGTGAAGCGAAAGGTTATTGGAACCAAGGTACAACACAAACTCCAAACAAAGCTTGTTGTCCAAAGCGAAATGATAGGATGAGGAAAATCGACGTAAGCTTAGCTCATCGTCAAAAATTGTGCTCCGGGAAGAAGGACCAGGTAGCACAGTTAAAATTAGAATGATAATGATATAGCCGATCAGACTAGGAATGACTTGAAGGATTTATTAAACATCTCAACCACAAAGTACTAGGAGTACTGAATCACATGGGTGATTCGATTCACTAACCGGTGTTCTCGGTTGACGACAACCCAGAAGCCGTGCTGATTGTGACGGGGAAAAGGTACTACTTCATCAGAAATTCATAAGATGAAGTGCAATGGGTTGATATCCTCGAGATACCAGGGGGTAATACTCGAAGGTAGATCAAAGTAAAGGTTGGGCAGGTGCAATGATCTGCAGAAGACAAGTACTTCAACTTGTCCGAGAAATGGTATTTAAAAGGAGAACATGGCCGGAACAACGATTGCAAATGATCAAACCATGGATACAAGATGAACTTATAACAAGGGGGGTAATTATTTTTACGAGCAGCTTCCATGATAAGTTATACATCGTGTCCATGGGCATGAACACAAAGTTCAAGGTCGACTCCCACTTCTCCAATGCATAACCTTTCATTCACTCCTCGCGTTTGATGAAGTTGTAGTGCTAAAATTTTATTTGGCATAACACCGTTAGAGTATGACCCGTAGAAGCTTCCGGGTTTACACAGATTAGAAAAGGCATAGCTTTCAATCCATCAGGGTCTCTTAGGAACATATACTACAAACTTCAGGAGTAAATAACATAAGCTCGAAAGCAGAGCATGGTTGCTCAATCAGAGGATAGGATTTACCAATGGAGAAAGAACTTCCAAAGTGATTGAATATGAAGGACGCTATCGAATAAAATCCAACAAAGGATCCGGTGGTCCTCAAAGGATCTGATGTGAGCATCGGTACTTAACCAGAGGAAGAAACAATGCAAGGAGATCAGACTATAGAAACAACTGACTAATTCAAATCTGAAATGCAAAAGAATTATGATTTCCTATCAAGGGATAAGAAGAAAACACTCTGATTAAGGATGGATAAGTCGCGTATGCTTAGGGGTACAATCGATGGCAATCCAATTGGTCAAGAACCAGCTCATGTTTAAAATGATGTATGAGCTAGAAGGATAATTCCTGAGGATTGCAAGCGTTCGCAACATATCGAATCAATAGACTCTAAATGATAATGAAAAAGGATGCCAATAAGATTACCAGACTTATTGGATTAATCATAATGCTAGCAAGCAAGAATTTCAAGAGCATTAGGCTGTTGAGGATTTATAGAAGAACGAACGGTATTATGAAGACTTTTGTGAAATACATGAATCAACTGGGGATGAGCGGATACTCGGTAAGTGCGAGAATTATCCGTAGGGGTATTCAGGTGACAAAGAACAGCAAGGCACTAAGCTCAAAGGATTCTCGGAACAACAGAGAGAATTTCGGGGTATCTTGCAGTAACAAGATCAACTAGGAAACATTGTATGAATGGCGAGTATACGTGGTTATCCATAGGGTTTTATCAATGAAAGGGGATTGCAAAAGCGACGCCATAAAGTCTCGAGAGAACATCGGATAGTATCTTTGGATTATTTTGGTGCAGTAGACGGTCATCTGTAATAAGGGGCTCTCCGAGAGAAAGTTGTTACGAGAACCTAATGTTAGAGTTAGTAAATTCGTTTAACCCGAGTAGGAGAGAGTTCAGAGCCCCAGACTAAAGGTCGAGGAATAAAAGATCCTACTACCACCCAATGGCGACGTGGGCCCATGGGCCGCACAGCCATGTTAGTAAAACTGTTTTCATCGACTAGACACAACTTCGGCCAAGGAGTGTGGAAGGGGGATTCCTACAGGCAGTCGGCTCTGATACCAACTTGTGACGCCCCTGATTCAATCGTACACTAATCATACACGCAAACGTGTACGATCAAGATCGAGGACTCACGGAAGATATCACAACACAACTCTAAAATAAAATATGTCATACAAGCATCATAATACAAGCCGGGGCCTCGAGGGCTCGAATACAAGTGCTCGATCATAGCCGAGTCGCGGAAGCAACAATATCTGAGTACGGACATAAGTTAAACAAGTTGCCATAAGATGGCTAGCACAAACCGGGATACAGATCGAAGAGGCGCGGGCCTCCGCCACAGGATCCTCCTAAACTACTCTTGGTCGTAAATCAGCCCGCACGTAGTAGTAGGCACCTCCGTGTAGTTAGAGTCGTAAATCGATGGTGGCGTCGGCTCTGGGCTCCAACATCCGCCTTGCGACAACCGGTAGAAAGGAAAGGGGGAAAAGATGGAGAAAAGCAACCGTGAGTACTCATCCAAAGTAGTCGCAAGCAAGGATCTACACTACATATGCATGGGTATCTGTGTAAAGGGGCAATATCGGTGGACTGAACTGCAGAATGCCGGAATAAGAGGGGGATAGCTAGTCCTATCAAAGACTACGCTTCTGGCAGCCTCCATCTTGCAACATGTAGAAGAGAGTAGACTAAAGTCCTCCAAGTAGCATCGCATAGCATAATCCTACCCGACAATCCCCTCCTCGTCGCCCTGTTAGAGAACGATCATCGGGTTCTATCTGGCACTTGGAAGGGTGTGTTTTATTAAGTATCCGGTTCTAGTTGTCATAAGGTCAAGGTACAACTCCAAGTCGTCCTGTTACCGAAGATCACGGCTATTCGAATAGATTAACTTGCCTGCAGGGGTGCACCACATAACCCAACACGCTTGATCCCATTTGGCCGGACACACTTTTCTGGGTCATGCCCGGCCGCGGAAGATCAACACGTCGCAGCCCCACCTAGGCCAACAAAGAGGTCAGCACGCCGGTCTAAACCTAAGCGCACAGGGGTCTGGGCCCATCGCCCTTAGCACACCTGCACGTTGCATGGGCAGCCGGAAGCATAACTAGCCCCCATAATACAAGAGCAGGCTTACGTTCCAATCCGGCGCGCACCGCTCATCGCTGATGTCACGAAGGCTTCGGCTGATACCGCGACGCTGAGTGCCCATCTCTTTCCCACGTAGTTGGTTAGTACGTATAGACCAAATGGCCAGACTCAGATCAAATACCAAGATCTTGTTAAGCGTGTTAATGATGTATCCGCGGACACCGACCAGGGCCAGGCCCACCTCTCACCTAGGCGGTCTCAACCTGCCCTGTCGCTCCGCCACAAAGATCCACACAGAGGGTCGTTGGGACAAAGGTCCTTTCAGCCCCCAATCCGTGAATCACTCGCGGGTGCTCCACGAGCCGACCCGACTTTAGTCACCACATGTATCATGTATAAAGTATATACCCGTGATCACCCCCCGAGTGACCACGTCCCGATAGTATAGCATGGCAGACGGACAAGAATGTAGGGCCACCGATGGAATACTAGCATCCTATACTAAGCATTTAGGATTGCAGGTAAAGGTAGCAACAAGAGTAGCAAGGACAGGCTATGCATCAGGATAGGATAAATGGAAAGCAGTAACATGCTACACTACTCTAATGCAAGCAGTATAGAGAAGAGTAAGCGATATCTGGTGATAAAGGGGGGCTTGCTTGGTTGCTCTGGCAAGAATGACGGGTCATCAACACCGTAGTCGAACTAGGGGTCACCAGCAGCCTCGGGGTCTACCGGAAAGAAGTAACGAAAGGGAACACAATAAACAACAGAGCAATCAAAGCATCACTAAGCGTAACATGGCAATACGTGGTGCTAGAGGTGATCTGACGCAGGGATAGGTAATACAAGCGAAGGGGGAAAACATCCGGGAAAGTATCCCCAGTGTTTCGCGTTTTCGGACAGGTGAATCGGAGGGGGAAACTTGTGTGTTCACTATGCTAGGGATGTGTGGCGGATGAACGGGCAACGTATTCAGATTCATCTCGTTGTTCTGAGCAACTTTCATATACAAAGTTTTTTCATCCGAGCTACGATTTATTTTATATGATTTTCTAAAGTTTTAAATCATTTTTAGAATTTATTTAATTAATTTAATTCAACCTTATCCAGAATAGTATTTGCCGACGTCATTATGATGTCAGCATGACGTCAGCAGTCAACAAAGGTGTTGACTGGGTCGCTGACATGTGGGTCCCACATGTCATAGGTAGTTAGGTACAATAACCTAATTAACCTATTAATCAGTTTAATTAGTTAATTAGGTATCTAATGTTTAATTAGTTTAATTAAACATGATTAATTAAGTTAATTAATTAATTAACATTGTTAATTACTTATTATTTATTTATTTATTTTTAACTTCATCTTTTTTTAATCGTTCTCAGGGGCGTGGGGCCCCCATGTCATTGGCCTAGGGGCCAAACGGGTGGGCGACGGCAGGCTGGCGCCACTGATCTGGCGCTGCCAGATCGACAGAGGGGCCGACCATAGGCGCAGCGAGGCCAACCGGGGCTGTAGTGGGGCGCCAGCCAGGGCGGTGGCGCGGTGGCCGGCAGGGGTGGCCATGGGGCGGATGTGGGTCGCCGCCGGCGAGGTCAGGCGGAGTCGGGCGCGGGTGCACGAGCAGCCAAGGAGGCGCGGGAGGAGGCAGACTCGTGGCGGGGAAGGCAGGGGTCGTGCGCCCACGGGCCCGGGCAAGGACGGTGACTAGCGGGTGCCGTGGAGGCGGGGCCGCGGTGAGCGCGGCCGGGGCGATGCAGCGCGTGGCCGACGCGGCCGTGGTTAGCGTGGACGGGCACGGTAGCTGCGCACGGTGGGTACGGGGTGGCCGCGGCACGTGGTCGTGGCTAACGGCGCGCGAGGGCGCGGTGTGCACATGGGGACCGGGAAGGAGGAGAGGAAACCGGGGGTGGTCGACCGCGGTGCGTGAGGAAGAGGGGAGGCCGAGGGCCTCACCGTACGATGCAGGGACATGGCAGCGGGGCTCGGGGAGGAGGACGGAGACGACGCGAGCAACGACGGGGACGAATCGGCGACATAGAGGACGACGGGAAGGCAGTCCAGCGAGGGAGGCGTGGTCGAGGCGACGGGGTCGAGGGCGCGGTGCAGGAACGACGACCTAGACACGGGGCGAGGAGGATGCTGAGGCACGCGGGGCGATGACGATGCTGCGACGCGGAGGCAGCAGTCCTCAAGCGCGGCGCGCCGGTTGAGGCGGCGGCGTGGCGCGCTGTTCGGGGGTCGCTCCCGATCCGAAAACGGGCGGGAGAGGAGTGGGGAGAGTGGGGTTCGATGCCCTAGGGTTTCGGGGGTGAGTGGATAAGGGGGAGTTGGGGGAGTGGCCGGCTGGGCCTGGTGTGTTGGCCCAGTGGGGCTAATGGCTCTTGGGCCGAGCCCAGGGGGGTCCTTCTTTTTTTGTATTTATTTTTTTTCTGTTTTTATTTCTTTTATTTTATTTATTTTCTTTTCTGTTTTAAATCACTTTAAAATACTTAGGCAATATCGAAAAATGAGTTTTCTCCACAATAATTACCTAGGCATTTAACTGCACACTCCGAACATTTTTATTTTTATTATTTTAAAAAATTTATTGTTTGCTTGATTTTGAATTTAAATCCGAACCGGTTTCGAACTAACTCGAGATTGGCAACAGTAATTAGGGTGACGTGGTATCATTAGTAGAGGTTCACTGTAGCTTAAATATCCGGGCGTCACAAGCCCCATGTACATGTCTCTCTCTATCCTCCACACACATAGACGCAAAGAATCTGTAATCATTTCCTTAGTACGGCGAACACGATACGTGAAAAAGAATAAATCTACATGTGCTTAGACCACCTAGTATGACTATTAGGACTAGAGCAAGCCAAAAAGCACACCGCCGTCACCCCCTCCTTATCGGCGACGGCAAAACCTTTGTTTTACACAGTAGAGAAGTCATTGTGCTAAGGCCTCACATGCTGAGGCGTTGAATAGAATGTAGATTCTAGTTTACGGAAACAGGTATCGATAATACGTTAGTATCTCCATACTTATATTTCTTCTCTTATAAAAAACCGAGTTGGTGATGATGGTACGCGTGCCATCTTGCAATATAGACCGTCCGATCTATATCTGACTGATGGAAATTAAACTAAAAGATACCCGCACCCTTCTGCACATTTGCAGACAAGGCCTTCCCTCGTTCATCCTTATCTCCAACAACCTCATTGTTGAGCAATTAAGAAAGGAAGCCTCTGGAACAAACTGGCCTGGTGGCCACTGCCGGCGTCATCAATCCCTATGCCTCCGCTCCGTCCGACCACCAATCACCACCACGCCCCACTCCTCTTCACCTTATCTCCTATTTCTCGAGATATCATTAGTTTTTACACATGGTATTACTCCCGCATGGGTCAATCACAACGAGTGTTTTTATAAAAAAATGCATCTTGATGTTTCGTGCAATGCACGGATCTTGCTAGTACTCCTACAGAAGACTAAGTTGGTGATGATGGTGTGTCTGCCATCCGTCGTTTGTGACCCTTAGATCCACATATAACGACTGTGAGGTAAGTTGTTGCCTTTTCTTACAAACATCCCACTTGTCTACCAATTTGCAGAAAACCCCATAATTATTATCTTAAAACCAACCACATCCCTCCCTGACCTCACCAAAACAGCCCAAGGAATATATTCTAATTGAAACATAATATATCTCTAGTGATATATGTATATCAAAATTAGAGTGTTTTGTATCAAGTTTGTGAATAAGTATTATTCTAATTATGATTCGTTGCAACACACATGAACATTGCTAGTATTTCCAACCATGCAATTTTTTTCCATAGTATTCCATAGTTTTGAGTTTTCCATCAAGATCACTCATGGTTGATATTTACTTTCAATCATGTACACATATGCACTATGTAACTAGCATTGCTTATTGGGTTCCAAAGCTTAACTTTCACTCCTACTTACAGTATGTAGAGTATTTAACAAAAAACTACCACTTTCAACCAGCCCTAGGAAGAATCTATTGTACAAAAAATAGCAAAAACATACCCAAAATTTCTTAATCCACGCCAAAAACTACTACATACCGATGAGGTTAGTTTAAACCCATTTATGACAGGGTTGGCCCACACGTCCGTGCTGACGAGGCAGCTTAAACCAACACATTTGTTTGATCGTTGACACGAGGGACCCACATCAGACCTTCTATCCTGTTATTCCCCCTCAAATCATTATTTCTCCTGAACATTACTTCAAACAGTGCTGATGCGTGTTCGTCGGTGGCGCTGGTGATGAGCGAGTTGGCCGCCGCTCCGCCGGACGGGCCGGACGCCGCGCTGGCCTCCACACGGGTTGGCAGGCTAGCCCGAGCGTGACTCACGAGCGAGCAAGCCGCCGCGCTGGCCTTCTCTCAAGCCAGATGGCTGGCCTTAGCGCGGCGCACGCGAGCAAGCCGCTGCGCCGCCGTGCCAATCTAGCTAGCAAACCTTGCAGACAAGCAGCTGGACACAACTATCTTGGCTAGCTAGCGGCCGCAAGCACCGGACGGAGCTGGCATCCGGGCTGCCGCAAGGTGGGCTCCGCACCGCCGGCGGTTTTGACCTCGCCTTCTGTCGGCGGCGGTAGCTATGTCCCATGGCCAAGGATGACTAGGTGGACGGGCCGGAGGTAGGAGATCACTCGGGGATTTTTGTGCAGACTGACATGTAGGTCCCATAAGTCATAACGCCCGGTCGAATAGAAGGCGTTGACTTAATGGGTGGCACGGGCCCTGTTTGGACACTGTAAGTCAGAGGTTAGATTCTAACCCTGAACTAACTCTAACCAAAGTGGTGTTTGGATGGCAGGGTTAGATTGACAACAAATGTATCCAAACAGGGCCATGGGTTGAAACGTGCCTATAACGACACTTTGTAAAGTAGTCGTTTCTTGGTAGGGCTGGTTGGTAAGAGCATGTACAATGGTTGATAAGGTAGTCTTATCTTAAGTCTGCCACGTATGCAAGTGGTAGTAGTTTCTTGGTATTATTAGTGGTTTCTTGCATTATTAGGGGTTTCTTGTAAGGAACAATGTACTATTAGCGACGAAAGGAGAACCAGCTTCACCCAATCTAACCCCAACCCCAGCAGATAGTAACCCAGTTCCTGTTGACACAGCACCATCTCCACCACAGAGCTCCCAAACAAGAGCAATTAGTAAGGCAGCTCCAGTGCCCAAAGGGCCAGTACTACCACGACGAACCCCAACTCCACCAGTTAATACGCCTATTCCTGTGAAGGAAGCACAACCAGCTAGTCATAGTTTAGCATCTAATGCATTTGATGTTGTTAAATCGTATGTGCGTATCTTACCATCTTGGAAATATTATACTGAAGATGAAGGAAAATGCCAGTTGCATGTGTTTGTCCAGGAGTTATGTGTAAGTAATGTTATTCATGGCAATTACTTTGCTTTGTCCCATACATCCTACCTCCATGATGGTTATAATACAACAAATTTTCCCATTTTCTCTATAGAGAAGGACCGATTTGGAAACTCAGGATGAGGTAACCTGTGCTAATACCTCTGCTATCTTCAAGAATGCTTGGTGGTAGTATCGGAATTACCTGAATAAAATGTACTTCACCGGCAAATAAACTCATCAAATTCCCTTACGTTCTCCTGAGACACATTTACTGGACGATGACTGGGAATGCCTTGTTCTGTACTGGTCCCGAACCAAGAATGTGGTAAGGTCTATGAGCTCATTTTCTATTTTTAAGTACTATATTCTTGCATCTTATTGTACTATGTTCATGTAGAACAAGTGCCTAAACCTGAAGAACAATTGTTCTAATTTAAGATTCCATTGCTATCATAGTTCAAAAAAGCGCTAGGCGTTAGTTGTGTGTTTTGCCACCGCCTTAAGCTTTACTGACCAAAGCGCATGCTTATGCGCAGTTATGCACAGACTAAGTGTAGTTATGCGCAATGCATTTTGCCAACGCCTAGAGCCTAGGCGCGCCTTTTTTAACTATGATTGCTCTGGTGCATACTGCTTTGCTCTTGTATCACTGTATTTACTCATACAAACTTATTTTTAAATTGAAGGATCCAATCGAAACTCCAATGGCACAGCAGGTACATTCACGCATGTTTCTTTAACAGGTTTGCTCTTATGAATAGCTCTGTTGATTTCAATTTCAATTGTGTGTACAGTTGACTTCTCATATCGTGCACATTACTAGCATCACAACAGAGCCAATAGTGTTGTTGTACATGTAGACCCGTGGTACCCATCTGAAATCTTGTTGTGCCATGTAGTTTCCCACGCTTTGTATTCTTTCACTGCTGCTTTGTCTTGAACTGATATGATTTGAACCGTGTCTCTATTTTGATTTGGCAAGACAATGCAGTGACCATAGGACATAGATATATGTTTGTTTGATGCTTTTATTATGTACTAGTACTTGTCAATAGAAGACTTGGTAGTTTAATCTTGTCCACCTTACTAATGAACTGGTTCACTGAAATGAGTTTGATATACTAGTACATGCTAAACCTGTTATGTGTTTGCTTGTTTCTTCTTTTAGAATGCTAACAAAATATTGGGGAAGAGTGCCTTATTAAGAAATGGTAAAGGAAGTAATGCAGATAAGGTTCAGGATAGTGACACATCCTTGTTGGTCTCCAACAAAGCTGATAAAACAGCTAAGGAAGACTATCTCGAAGACAGTGAGAAAACCCCAAAGTCCTGTCTTGGTTTAGTGTTCGAGTTACTGGCCACTACCGCTTGCAAAAGCTATTCAAACTCACTGTCGGTGTCAAAACCGGCGGATCTCGGGTAGGGGGTCCCGAACTGTGCGTCTAGGCGGATGGTAACAAGAGACAAGGGTCACGATGTTTTTACCCAGGTTCGGGCCCTCTCGATGGAGGTAAAAATCTACTCCTGCTTGATTAATATTGATGGTATGGGTAGTACAAGAGTAGATCTACCACGAGATCAGAGAGGCTAAACCCTAAAAGCTAGACTATGGTATGATTGTTGTATATATCTATCGACTAGCCTGGCCTCGATTTATATAATGCACCAGAGGCCTAGGATAACAAGAGTCCTAGCCGAATACGCCGGTGGGGGAGGAGTCCTTGTCTTGATCGCCAAGTCTTGTGGAATCTCCCTTGTGGCGCGGCAGCTGTCCGAATCGCCCATGAGTATCTGGCCATGGGGTCCTCGCCCAATCTAACGGATCGGGAGATGACGTGGTGAGTACCCCCTAGTCCAGGACACCGTCAGTAGCCCCCTGAACCGGTCTTCAAGTTAGGGACGCTGCTCGATTCTTCCGAGCCGTTCTTCATCTTCAGTCGTCGGTCTTGAAAACTGGTTCAACAAATCTTCTCATCTTCGATCTTGAGGATCGCCGAAATGCATTCGACGAGTTTACACGTCGGGTAACCGAGGAGCCCCTTTAAGTTTCCGGCCTTTATCAATGCCTTGTTATTTTTATGCCACACCTCGGGTTAGAAGTTGTTCCCGGGCGGCAGCGTCCTCTTGCGTCCGAGCTCCAATGCCGGACTGCATTCGAGGTATCTTTTGCAGCTGAGCACCAATGCCGGACTGCTTCCCAGCTCTAACACCGGAATGTATCTGAGCTCCAACGTCGGACTATGTATCCGAGCTCCAACTCCGGACTGTATCCGAGCTCCAACGCCGGACTATGTATCCGAGCTCCAACGCCAAACTGTATCCGAGGTGTCGTAAATCACCTTGGTTCAAAGAAGTTTGAAGGAGTTTAGCCGAGCTTAATGCCGGAAATGCCCTCTATGGAGCCAGCCACTTGGCGCCCGAGCTTTATGTCGGATCTGCTTCGAGGTGGTGCACCACCCGAATGTGGGCGATTTTGTCAATATTTTTGATTGGTGCAATTTATTCTCTGCCGAGATACATAGCCAGTAGCCCTCAAGGTGGGTATCGGTCTAAAACCCGAGATGCACATGAAGGATGACATAAGACTGCTGATCCCCGTAGCCGTTGAGACTCAGGTTGATTTGCAAAATCGGTCTGAGGATCAAGTCCTAGCTCGGCAGAATACTTCGGGACACAAAAAACGGCGTCCTCAGTCCTCAAGACTCAGGTTGGGTGCGGCCGACCAACCTGAGGATCAAAATCTCCTCGGAGACTGTATTACACTTAAAATTTTCTGCGTTTGGACAGGCAATGCAGTAGCCCCCGAGACACTGGTCGGGTGGCAACACAAGATCAGGGGATCGATGTGCCCCTTTAATATTTGTAAATAATAAGCCCGAAGCCCAGTAGCCCCCGAGCCTTAATGCGGGCACGGGAGGCCGAATTAAGTATCGATATCCATAGTAAAATCACAAATTATGTGTAATGACTCTATGTATCCAAGTACTTTACGTCATTAATGCTCGGATCCACATTGTACAAAACCTTGTTGACCGACCATCGGTTTCCACCTCCTCGGCCAATAGTCGAGGAGTGTTTGTCCTACTTTATAAAGCCTTTATGAGGGCAAAGATTTACAACAACACAAGGCAATCTGGCCATACGGTTTTATAAACAAAGGTATGGGGAGAGATATGTTATATTACTATTTAACAAAATAAATGTCTTCCAAAGAAAATAGTCCCGCTATCGGTTCCTTTCTTTGGGTTGTCATGCTAAGCATGATCATGAAACCTCAGCTCCAATGTAAACAAAATATCGAGGATTTAGTTTGGGAGGCCAGTTAATAGCCCCCAGTAGTGTTCAGCGATAGTCGAGGTCAAGCTGTAAACACTTCGGCCATTGTTATGAATGGCCCGTCGTTTAACATCGTCATCGGATCGCTGACCAGTTTACGCTTATTGTGACAGTCAGTTTTCGGCTTTCTCCACTGAGGTGCTTAACCATGTGAGCTAGAAGCACAATCGCAGTGGTTCTCCCTTTGCACACCTAGCCGAACAAAGCGGAACGTAGGGGGCAAGCGCAGGAGCCGGGCAACCCAACTATTGACCGAAGACACAATTCGAAACCAATGCATATATAGCAATATCCGAGAATGTTTTTGCGAATCTCTAAAGGTGTCGGCGTTGAATCTGCGAGACTTGTGCTGAAAATACACAAATAGTTTAAAAGTGCCATAAGCTTGAAAACCAAAAAAACGTCATAAAAACTTGACGCATTTAACAAGATCAGTGTTGGTGCCAATCCGAAAATTGGCCTTAGCAAAAGAAGTGCTTCTGTCGTGCTTTAACATGATACATCTTATCTCAAGACTTCAAGCGGGTCAGCCTACAGCTTCAACCTCCTATCCCGAGGGCGGAGTACTTCTCATTAGGCCAGTTTAGCAAACTAAACTCTAGCGGCTTTGAGAGAGAAATTAGGCTCCTCGGCTAGTGACCACACGCTTGTGTCGAAAAAAAGAGTGATAGATAATAATAATAATAATAATAATAAAACTTTGCAACGACTAAGAAGAAGAACACTTATCATAAAACCGCTCATATAAATTTAAGAGCCCCCAAGTGACTTGGGTAAACGAATGATTGCATGTACCGAAGTACTTATATCATATCTATGTTCAACCGAACTTTAAACGCGTCTTAACCGACCGTCGGCTTCTCCCTCTTCGGTCAAGCACCGAAAAGTGTTATGTACTCCATCTGTCGAGAATATCGACGGTGTTTCCAATAACCAGGCAATCAGGCCATAAGGCTGTAATAGACAAAGCGCTCGAGGAACTTATGCTATATTCTGCGAAGTGTAAGAAGCATCTTGAAGAAAATAGTACCCCCACCGATACCTTTCTTCGGTGCTCATTGTTATTATGAGACTTGTGCAATAGATTTTTTGCACTCATGAGTTCCATTGTGTGCCGACCATCATTGAAAACTATAAGAGCGCTAGCTTCCGGCTTCACCCAGTCTGAGGTTCGGCTCGGATGACCCGACCGTGACAATCGCAGAGGTGCTCCCTTTACTCCCTAGCCGAACAATCGGGAACGTAGGGGTAAACACAGGAGCGAGGCAACCTAGCTTGCAAATCGCTTAAGTCAGTATGGTGCATACTCTGGCGTAATACACGAACAAGGAACGAAACCGTACAAGTATAAGCGTATGCAAGAGGAAAAGCTTCATGAAGGAAGCCCCCAAATGAATTGGGTATTTGAATTTATGCGTCACAAACAAAGTTTGGAGAAGGAAATTTTTTACAAGCAACATTTTTCCAAAAAAGTATAATGCTTGGTCGAACCGAACACAAGTTAGAAATTAAAGCTTTGAGAATGAAAGCGGCTTAGCTGGTTAATGTGTTCGGTATTGATGACGCAGTCCGAGCTTGATACGGGACAAGGTTCCATCTTCCAAGCCGGTCCCGAGGTGGCGGAGCGGAGAGCTCGACACGCTGAAGTGGTGACATAGCACGGTCAATGCAGACCGGCAGAGTGACGCCGAAGTCCCCGGATCATTTTCCTGTGCACAAAAAATTGTACAAACCGGAGATAATAGTAATAATGATAATTAAAAAAATCATTGCATAATAAATAATTTATGCAAAGTGAGTAATAAAAGAAATATGGCCTGGAGCCGAAGTCAATGTCGATGCAGGGCGTCGGCGTGATGCGGTAAAGGCGTGGCAAAGCCTGAATTCACAGGTCGGTCCGAGCTCGGATGCGGCGTTCAGCGGACTATGTCTGAAACCGACCGAACCACCATGCGATTGTCGTTAACGCGCCACCGAGGAGTCTGGACTAGGGGTGTCCGGATAGCGAACTATCATCATGGCGGACTCCAAGACTATGAAGATACAAGATTGAAGACTTCGTCCCGTGTCCGGATGGGACTTTCCTTGGCGTGGAAGGCAAGCTTGGCGATACGGATATGTAGATCTCCTACCATTGTAACCGACTCTGAGTAACCCTAACCTATCCGGTGTCTATATAAACCGGAGGGTTTTAGTCCGTAGGACAGAACAACAATCATACCATAGGCTAGCTTCTAGGGTTTAGCCTCCTTGATCTCGTGGTAGATCTACTCTTGTACTACCCATATCATCAATATTAATCAAGCAGGAGTAGGGTATTACCTCCATCGAGAGGGCCCGAACCTGGGTAAAAACATCGTGTCCCTTGTCTCCTGTTACCATCCGCCTAGACGCACGCCGGGACCCCTACCGAGATCCGCCGGTTTTGACACCGACATTGGTGCTTTCATTGAGAGTTCCTCTGTGTCGTCACCGATAGGCCCGATGGCTCCTTCGATCATCAAAAACGACGCGGTCCAGGGTGAGACTTTTCTCCCCGGACAGATCTTCGTATTCGGCGGCTTTGCACTGCGGGCCAATTCGCTTGGCCATCTGGAGCAGATTGAAAGCTACGCCCCTGGCCATCAGGTCAGATTTGGAAGTTTGAACTATACGGCCGATGTCCGCGGAGACTTGATCTTCGACGGATTCGAGCCGCAGCCAAGTGTGTCGCACTGTCTCGATGGGCATGATCTTGCTCTGCAGCCGAACAGTGCCCTGGAGGCCGCACCAGCATCCGCTCCGACCTTTAATCCGGAGCCGGATTCCCCGATCGAGGACGATTGGTTGGACACCGCCTCGGGGGCTACAATCTCTACGACGATTGAGCCGAACTCCATCCCTGTCCTTTGCGAAGACCTCAACTCCAGGGTGCCGGACTCCACTCCGGACTCCGAACCCTCCGCGCCCCTGCCAATCGAATCCGATTGGGCACCGGTCATGGAGTTCATGGCCGCGGACATCTTTCAGCACTCGCCCTTTGGCGACATCCTGAAATCACTAAAGTCTCTCTCTTTATCCGGAGAGCCCTGGCCGGACTACGGTCAGGAGGGTTGGGATGTGGACGACGAAGAAATTCAACACCCACCCACCACCCACTTCGTAGGCACCGTCGAAAGCTTACACGACGTGCTCGATTTCGACTCCGAAGACATCGACGGTATGGACGACGATGTAGGAGACAACAATGAACCAGCACCTATAGGATGCTGGACAACCACCTCATCTCATGATGTATACATGGTGGATACACCTAAAGGAAATGAAGACGAGGAACAACGGACGCCACGAAGGATAAATCCTCGAAAAGGTCAAACGGCAACGTAAACGCCGAACCAAGTCCCGCCAACAGAGACCCAGCCATAGAGCAGAGGCGAACCGGTGGGCATTTAACACGCTATCGAGCAATCGTCGTAACAAGACAACTTGGATAAACAACCCGTCCCGGCGAAGACAACAGTCCGGACGATCTCACGCGGACAAATTGTTGGAGCAAAATAACCTCGAGAAAAGGCTCGCCGCCATCTGCGCGTAGCTGAAGAAGCGAAGCGGAAGCTCAAAACAGCGGAAGATGCACTCAGGATCAGATGGAGCAAAGTATTCAACACCGCAGACAAATACGGCGATAGTCGCCGAACAAAGAGCTACCCAAAAAGAAAGCTACTGCCCGAATTCGACGAGGAGGCCTTAGAGCCCCCACAATCAAAAAGTAATAAGGCCACCCGGTCGGATAGACGACCCCACGGCAAAAAGAGAGCGGCAAATGTCGCCGCACACAAGCCGATATGCGATCCGCATAAGGATTCGCATCAAAAGGATGGCCCAGTTAGGTCCATCTATGGGCCAAGAAAGCAGGCTCTTCAAAGCAATGCAACACGCCAAAAATCCGAACATCACGGCACACCCAAATACAGGGGTGCCGCACATCCCCTATGTTTCACCGATGAGGTGCTAGATCATGAATTTCCAGCGGGATTCAAACCCGTAAACATAGAAGCATACGACGGAACAACAGACCCTGGAGTCTGGATCGAGGATTACATCATCCACATACACATGGCTTGAGGAGATGATCTACACGCCATAAAATACTTACCCCTCAAACTCAAAGGGCCAGCTCGGCATTGGCTTAAAAGCCTTCACGAAAATGCCATTCGAAGCTGGGAAGAGCTCGAGGATGTGTTTCGGGCAAATTTTCAGGGGACCTATGTCCGCCCTTCGGATGCAGACGATCTAAGTCACATAACTCAACAGCCCGGAGAGTCAGCCCGGAAATTTTGGAACATGATCCTTACTAAAAAGAACCAAATAGTCGACTGTCCGGACGCCGAAGCCTTAGCAGCCTTCAAACACAACGTCCGAGACGAATGGCTCGCCAGACACCTCGGCCAAGAAAAGCCAAGAACAACGGCCGAATTAACAAGCCTCATGACCCGCTTTTGCGTGGGAGAGGATAGCTGGCTAGCAAGATGCAGCACCAGCAACCCAAGTACATCCGAAGTCAGGGATGGAAATGGGAAACCACGGCGCAACAAGGACCAGCGCCGGACTAAAGGGAACGGTCCAAAGAGCACGGCAGTCAACGCCGGATTCAAAAGCTCATGGCAGAACAACAAAAAACTACCCCGTAAGGACAATAGCGATGAGCTATCCAACTTCAACAAAATCTTGGACAAGATATGTCAAATCCACAGCACTCCCGGGAGGCCTGCAAACCATACCCACAGAAATTGTTGGGTCTTCAAACAGTCCGGCAGACTCAACGCCGAACACAAGGGGCTTGACACACCTAGTGAAGATGATGACGAGCACCACAAGCAGAGCCCCGGAAAACAAAAGAATTTCCCACGAGAAGTCAAAACAGTAAACTCACTTCATGTGATAAAAGGAAAAAATAGAGCGGCGCCCATTAAGAGGCACGCCACACATACTACCCTAGCGGAGTACCAACACTGGTTGTCAAAACCAATCACCTTCGACCATCAGGACTACTCCGGAAGTATCCGGAACGCGGGATGGACTGCCTTGATATTGGATCCTATAATAGAGGGATTTCAATTCACACAAGTCCTCATGGATGGCGGCAGTGATATAAACCTGATATATCAGGACACAATCCGCAGGATGGGGATAGACCCAACCAAAATTCGCCATAGCAACACCTTCTTTAAAGGGGTAATGCCAGGCCCATGCGCCCATTGTACGGGCTCCCTACTACTAGAAGTTGTGTTCGGTTCATCCGACAACTTCCGTCGCGAAAAGCTAGTCTTCCGTGTCGCCCCATTTAAAAGTAGCCATCAAGCACTATTGGGACGCGAAGCTTTCGCCCGCTTTAACGCAATACCGCATTATGCATCTCTAACATTTAAAATGCCCGGTCCACGAGACATCATCTCATTAAAAGGAAGTATTAAGTGTTACTCGAGCACGGAAGGACGTGAGACTGCCTTGACAGCCCCACACCTATCCAGCTCCGCTAGTCAAAGAACCTGGATAGGTCATTCCAACTCCGGACACGGCTAGACGAATCCGGCGCCCACTAGCGGCCTACCCCCATACAAGGGGCTGCATGCAAGAGAAAATAAAGCTCAATTTTATTCACTTCTTCGAATTGTACTCTGTTTATTTAATATAAACTACATCTTTCGCATGATCTTTTTTCTTTTAAACTGAGTTCCCCTCTTTTACAGATGAACAACGTGCTACACCCGTCTAGGATACGGCACAATGGAGACACAGGCGCAGACGTGCAGTAGGGACCCGTTGCAAGGATTCTTTTCAGATTAAGTCCCTGCGTAAACCTTTTTTACTGTCTCTTGTTGATATACATCCCCTGGTTTCTTACTATAACCAAGGAGGAGGTCTGGCGTTTGGCATTGGCCGCACCAGAATTTTTATGCGTGCACGGACACTAGGGGCTTAGGGCATTATTCTACCCGTTTTATAAAGACCGAATACCTTAGGGAGTATTCGCGCCTCGAGAGTTAGGCCTTATATGCATCAGCTCGAATCATGTCTTTGGTCAAATGTTGTGTTTTCCCGCTCCTGTGTTTTGCTGCCTTACGCCCGTTTTATCGGCTAACGCGGCACTGTGGAGAACTATCTGCGATTGTGCCCGGTTCGCCGCAGGCGAGCACCTCGAGAGAAAAAGCCAAAACTGATCGTCATGATATAGCGAGCGACTAGTCAACCACTCGATGACTCCAGGAATGTTTAGGATTCCTCCGCATTAATGAAGGACCGTTTTTCGGTCAGGCACATACGCACCCCGAATCCGAGAGAGTGCGGTGCCCCCAGGGGCTATATAGTAGCCCCACTCTCGAACTCCTATGGCTAAGTGAAAGTGATAAAGCATTATAGTCCGGTTGACTAGTTTGCTACGCTATCACCTCCTTAACAGGACCAAGACGTTGGATTAAGTGTGAAAAAGCACCTTCTTTGCAAACACCCCCGCACTATGTGCGTGGGGGCTGAAGCCAAGGACTGCAATCTTTCAGGTTATATATACATATACATAAACGGCCGCACAGGGAGTAGTTTACTACTTGAACGCACAAGTATAAAAAGATCTTATATTATATGGAAACATTGTTTTCACAACTCATACATGTCATTTAAACATAATATCCTTCGAGCATCTTTGCGTCTCTATTAAACGAGCGCCTGCGGCAGACTTCTTCAAAGTAGTGCTCGGCGGTACTAAACCTGTCCAAATCTTGGGATGCAACGTCGGTGGCCTTCATCTCTGCCCAAGATGTCTTGACACGGGCCGAGCCATCCGCGCTCCTCAATACACGCCGACCGCTTCATTGCGCCGATACGCTGATAGCGCGCAAGGAACTGCTGCACTAAACCAAAATAACTCTTCGGCTGGGGTCCGCCCGGCCACAAATGAGTCATGACATGCTTCATGGCGAATCCGGATAATCGATTCAGCTCGGCCCATTCGGCCAACCGATCAGTCAACGAAAGAGGACGATCCGAACTATGGAATTGAGACCAATATAGCTCTTCCCTTTTGTGCCCCTTCTGGCCCCGGAAGTGCTCAACCGCGTCCGCAGCGCTCGCCGCAAAGTCCAGATAAGCATCCTCCGAACTCCACAACTTGTCCAACTGAGCATACTTTGGATCCGTATATTTCCTCCGCAGCAAAAATGGTTTTCCAGCCGTAATAGCCCCGGCCTGACTCAGCTTCTCCTTGGCAGCTCTCAAAGCGGAACGGGCATCCTTGGATTCGGCGGTGGCCCTTTTCAGGCCCTCTTGCTCCGCTTGACGTTCTTTTTCAAGAACCTCGCAGCGGTCGGTAATATTCTTCAACTTTCTGGCCATATCGGCCATTTCCTCTTTGCTTCAGCAGTGAGCAGCCCGTTCGGCTTTTAGCTCTTCGGCCGCCCTTAAAGCGGCCACATTACTATTTCTGGCTTGCTCTTTCGCTCGGGCGAGTTCCGCCCGCAGCTCCTCCACAGCAGCGACACCATCTGCATTAAGCATACAAATAGTAAGACATGGGCGTCAAGCTCCCTTACCAGGTGTCCGCGTATAAGTCGCATACCTTGTGACTCGTCAAACCGTTTATTGACCAGCGCGATGTCCGCATCCGCCTCGTTAAGTTGCCGCTTTAGTTCGGCATATTCATCAGTCCGGCTGGCCACCGGACGCCCGCCACCTGTTTAGGAGCGGCGATATGTTATAATGAGATTTGATCCTCGCACGCTGTCAATTTTGACAACATACCGAGTCTCGGGGCTACTATCTATACAGGCGCATTCTATATGCATAACTCGCGGAAGGTACATCATTTTTTGCGCACCTCGAACCCCATCAAGAAGCTTCGACGGCTTCATTCAATCCGCCTCGCGGATGCAATTCTTTCAATCACCGCACCCATTAGAGCACGGTGATCTTCGAGATAACCGCCGCCCGAGCAGATCCTTCACTCCTCCGACCGCACACCACTTGGCGCTGGACCTTCCGGCCCGCCCGGACTTGGGAACCCTCGCGACGACACCTCGTGGTCGTCCGCCTCGCATGAGGGTGCGACAGGTGGAGGCGTTGCTCTCCATCATCTCCGGAAGAAGATCCCCAAGACGAGCTCACGAGAAGGGCTGAGATCCGAACTACAAGGTACAATTTGGTTATCTTTAGAAATAAATACAGGATGTTCCTTATTTACAAGACCCCTACTTTTTACTTACGGCTCATTGGAGGGCTGATCCCTTGGGGAAATAGTGCGGCTGGGTTACTTCCGGCACGGACTCTCGACGAAGATTCCTCCCCCTCTTTGAGGCCTTGACCTCCGGATCTTCCGAAGCGGTCCTCTTCTCCCCTCGAAAGATGGGACTTTTAATCCCTCCTTCCTTGATAGCCTCCTTCGTAGAGGCAGTTGCCTCCCCGCTCCCCCCTTCGCCTTCTTCAAAAGGCGCGGCCTTCAACATCTTGGTCAGCATGGGATCCGGCGTGGTCTCCGGGAGGGGAGTCGGACACCTTATTAACTTTGCCTTGGCTATCCACTCCTGTTCAAGAAACGGCTCCTTTAAAGGGCATATATATATGATAAATGAATGAACAGCTTGTCGGTTTACAGGACTACTTACTTGAGTATCCGGGGATTGCAGCTTAGTCCTGCGTCCTCGGTCAGGTCCGGACACTTCTCTTGTGATCTGAAGAACAGTTTATACATCTCCACAGGCGCCGTGCCCATAAAATTTTGAGAGCTCGTGGTCCCTCCGGATTAAATTCCCACAGGCGGAGGCGGCGTTTGCAGGCGAAGGCGCCGGATCAACATGACTGCGCCATCGCAACCAGATTGATCTCTCTTTCTTGGAGGTCTCGAATCGGCCCTGCAACAAAGGAACGCCCTTGGACGGCCCCCACTCGAGCCCCTTGTTGGCCCATGACGCCGGCCGCTGTGGTGGACTCTGGCGGAAGGCGGGGCGCCACCCATTTGGTGCCCCCGGGAGCGGTGATATAAAACCACTCCCGTTGCCACAAACCAAGCTCCTCTTGAAAAGAGCCCTCGGCCACGGAGCATCAGACATTTGCTTATGACCGCCCCTCCGCAGACTCGCTTGTTGCCCTCGATCATCTTTGGCTCCACCTTGAAGGTCTTGAGCCATAATCCAAAGTGGGGGTAATATGGAGGAAGGCCTCACATACGACAATGAATGACGAGATATGGAGGATGGACTCGGATTCAAGTCATGGAAATCCAGCCCATAATAAAACATGAGCCCCGCACAAAGGAATCCGTCGGAAGCCTAAACCCGAAGGAAGTGAGACACGAACACCACGTTCTCGCGGGCTCGGGAGTGGGAATGACCTGCCTGGAGCAGGCAGCCTATGCGAGATCTCGCCGGTAAGATACCTGGCGTCTCGCAGCTTTAGCACATCTTCTTCTGTGACGGAGGAAGACATCCATCAGCCGTGCTGGTCGGAGCCGGACATCGTCGAAGATCTGAAGCGCCTAAATCTGAAGCTTTGGGTGTTGGAACTCGGCGCGAGGCGAACTCGATGGAGGGTGTAAAAAGAAGAGGGCCTTGGTCTCATTATAAAGAGGTCGAATACCAAGAGCCCACCCCGTGGTCGATTAGGACTCGCCTTTGATAGAGGAGGCATGCCAATGGGCACGGTTGGGTTACCCACGTCCGTATTGATGAGAATCCCGGAATAAGGGGGCACGATCTATGCTTTGAAAAGACGTGCCAGGGAAACCGCCTCGCTAAACGCGCTGAGGTGGTACAGTAAAAAACGATTCATATAAAGGCCTGGCCGTGGTGTGATGTCACACCGCGAAATACGTCAGCAGATCTGTGCAAAAGTTATTCTCTCTACGGTGGTATGTGGAACTTGTTTTGTAGAGCCGGACACTATCCTTGTGTTCAAAACCTTCTATGAAGTATTCGAGGAGGAACCCGCCGCAATGCCAAGACAATCAACGCACGGACTCATCGTCATTGAAGCCTGGTTCAGGGGCCACCGAGGAGTCTGGACTAGGGGTGTCCGGATAGCGAACTATCATCACGGCCGACTCCAAGACTATGAAGATACAAGATTGAAGACTTCGTCCGTGTCCGGATGGGACTTTCCTTGGCGTGGAAGGCAAGCTTGGCGATACGGATATGTAGATCTCCTACCATTGTAATCGACTTTGTGTAACCCTAACCTATCCGGTGTCTATATAAACCGGAGGGTTTTAGTCCAGAGGATGTAACAACAATCATACCATAGGCTAGCTTCTAGGGTTTAGCCTCCTTGATCTCGTGGTAGATCTACTCTTGTACTACCCATATGATAAATATTAATCAAGCAGGAGTAGGGTATTACCTCCATCGAGAGGGCCCGAACCTGGGTAAAAACATCGTGTCCCTTGTCTCCTGTTACCATCCGCCTAGACGCACAGTTCGGTACCCCCTACCCGAGATCCGCCGGTTTAGACACCGACAGCCACCATTTGATAGACTTGTGCACATATGATGGACAAACCAGAGTAATAATTCCTTGGGAAAAATGAACCCAAACAAGCAAAAAATACTGGGATTAATAGCACCTAGTTTATTTGTTGTAGCAATCTGAAGGAAGATGATTCCCAAAATTGGGACTCGATCCGTGCACCCATTGCCTGGTGGGCGATAAAACGACGGCATGGCAATGCTGGCAAAGGTTGGCTCGCCGAGGCAAAGCCCTCGGTGCAGCTAACGTGACGGAGTTGGTCGGCTAGTGACGCCGAAGTGTCCGGAGTAGGTTGATGAAGAGATGGCGAAGTAGGTCAGCGTGATGGACACCAGCTTGAAGAAGCAATAGTGCGGCCCTGCCGATGCAGGTCGTGACGTGGTCGATGCCGGCTTGGTGAAGCGACCATGCGGCGATGCCGGTATGCCCGCTCCGTGTAATCCGTGGGGCGGCTATGTTGGTGATGATTTATCCTTCGCGATGCCGGACTCTTGTTCGGCTTGCCAAGATGATGATCCGAAGAAGTCGAGCTCGGCTCACCAAAGTGACGACGTGTCTAGCGCAGGTCGGCAGCCGTGGAGCAATATTGCCGGACTGGTTTGACACCAGCATGATATTGAAGATCATGTTCAAAAGATTTTAAAGTTAGTGGGATGTGTTCGGGAACGAAACACAATACTCCATACAAAACTTCCTTCAAAAAGGATGTCCGAAATTCAGTTCGTAAAAAGGACAAACTCGGGTCGGATTTGTTTTCACGTAGAAAACAGATCCGAAAAGTGAAGCACTAATCGGAAGGTTCCTGGAGTTTGGACGGTCGGATCGAGCAGAAATTTTGAGGGGTGGTAGATATAGGAATTCCGCAGTCGACCAACGGTTGGATCTTCCAAAGGAGGCCGAGCTAGAAGCTGGACACCACGCCCTAAACTCGTCCAGATTCTCGTCCAGATTTGACAGGGCTCCGGTATATCGTAGATTGTTGGAGATTCCTCCATCGGAACTCGACGAAATTCAGCATGGCTGTTGTAGACGTAATTCCGCACTATTCCACCGAAGCAATCGTCAAACCGACGCTCGAGGAGGCGGTGACGGCGGATACAAGTTCATTGTCCAGAAAAACAGCACGGTCGCCCGAGGGCAATGTTGACGTTGAGCCCCCAGGCTCCCTGGATGATTCCTCCATGATCTTGATAGAGATCGGAGCTGATGTTGATGAAGGCCCTCATCCGAACATGACGATCGGAGGTAGGGCGCAGTCCTTGGTCGAACCAAGGTGACCGGTCGAACTGGTGACGAAGATGCCGAAGTCGCAGTTGATCTGAGGGCGAGCCATCGACCTTTTGAAAACATACAGCGGAACTCTCAATGAAAGCACCAATGTCGGTATCAAAACCGGCGGATCTCGGGTAGGGGGTCCCGAACTGTGCGTCTAGGCGGATGGTAACAGGAGACAAGGGACACGATGTTTTTACCCAGGTTCGGGCCCTCTCGATGGAGGTAAAACCCTACTCCTGCTTGATTAATATTGATGATATGGGTAGTACAAGAGTAGATCTACCACCAGATCAGAGAGGCTAAACCCTAGAAGCTAGCCTATGGTATGATTGTTGTATATATCTATCGACTAGCCTGGCCTCGGTTTATATAATGCACCGAGGCCTAGGATAACAAGAGTCCTAGCCGAATACGCTTTGTGTGGGAGGAGTCCTTGTCTTGATCGCCAAGTCTTGTGGAATCTCCCTTGTATGCGGCAACTGTCCGAACTGGCCCATGAGTATACGACCATGGGGGTCCTCGGCCCAATCTAACAGATCGGGAGATGACGTGGTGAGTACCCCCTAGTCCAGGACACCGTCACTCACTGTCTGAATTAGTTCGGTTTCTTGAGTCTCAACTACAAGCTGAAAGACATCGATCAGATGTGCTGCGACAAGAAGCGGAAGGACTGCGGAAGTCCCTGGAGCATTCAGATGCATACTTTCTGGTGCAACAGCAAGCGTTCGAGGATTTTAGCGCCAAACAGGACAAAGCTAATAAGCTTGCTAAGCTTATTGCCAGCATGGTGGATACCACGTTTCTTGAGCTCTACTGAAGTTGTTTCAGGTATGCTCTTGTTTTGCTGCCGCGTTTATTTGCACTGGTGGACAATTTTGACGGCCAGTGTATGTAATATGCTGCTTTGTTCCCTATATTTGCACTGGTGGCGAACTTTGATGCCCAGCGGATGTAATATGTGTAATAGCCGTGATAGCCTAGCGTAAGTTGCTTGCTTATTTATTTCCTTATTGTCTTGTTTATTTGTTTTCTTCTAGTCAGCGCGGTTCTTTTTCCGCGGTTTGCTAGTGGCTGCAATAACCTATTTTTTATAACTAGGCCACAATAACCATGGGCTACATATTTACTGTAGTTAACATGGGCCTCCTACGGGCCGTAGAAACAATGGCCCTTCTAAGGGCCGTAGAAACAATGGGCCTTCTATGGGGCGTAGAAACAATGGGCCTTATACGGGCCGTAGACACAATGGTCCTTCTACGGGCCGTATCATCAATGGGCCTTCTACGGGCCGTATGATCGGTTGGCCAAACATGGGCCAATAACACACCACATTATGGCCGTAAATGGGCTAGAGTTGAGATCTTCCGTTCATGGGCCGACCATAACGGGCCGTCGTTAATCGGCCGTATTTGATGATGCTATGAAAACGGCCCAACGTATTAACGGGCCACAAACGGGCCGACTGTAACCACGGGCTGAATTTGGACCACAAGCAGAAAATGACAGTGACGGGCCGTAAGTAACCGAATGCTGGAAATGAGCCCAAGAATAAATGGGCCCTAAGAAGGCCGAAAGATAACATGGGCTGGAAACGGCCCAACGGAATAATGGGCCGTTAACGGGTATAAAGTGATACACTTTTCCTTATGGGCCAGTTTTACCATGGGCCATTAATGGGTTGAGAGTTACTGAGGGCCTCATATGGGCAGAAAGACATCATGGGCCATACATGGGCCAGAAGTTAAAACGGGTTGGAATTATATCGGACGGCCTAGATGACGGTACTGGACCTAATTCGGATAGGCCGTAAACGGGCCCTGGGTTAGCGGGCTGTAAATGGGCTATATGCGAACAGGCTGTTAGCAGGTTTGCCGTGGGCCGGCCCGCCACCTTTTGACCAAGTCAAACGGGCCGGCCTTTTCACAGGAATGGGCTTCTGTTGGGCCGTGCCACGTGTTGACGTATCATAGGCGCTTTGGGTCCAATGAGTGGATGACATTTGTCCCAACGGTGACCCGACACGTGTTTCCTCCAACCAATGATGATTTTACACGTGGAAAATCCCCATTGGTCGGGGCTGTTAACGGATTATCGGATCCACTACCGAACCCGATAGCTTAATGTCGTTCCGTTACGGTGGATGCCACATGTCGGTCACCCTTGACGAAGGCACTTCTGTGACGCGTGATTTATCGTCATGGAAGTGGACACTTCCGTGATGATAATTTTGGTAATGTCATGGAACACTTCTACGACAAAGACATGTATGACTACCTTGATTCTGTCATAAATTTGTCATGGATGTACATGCATGACAGAAAACGTGACCTACTGTGACAAACACGTATCATCGCGGAAGTGTATTTTTTTTGTAGTGTCTACGCTCACCTGATGTTTGCTTTACCTAAAACAAGTGTGAAACTATTTTGCAAAAATAAAACTATGAGTACTTTGCGAGAATAAAACTACGAATAAATTACAAGGTAATAAAAGTGGATAGCTTTTGTCAACAAGAAATTCATTTGTCCCTAGGCAATCGATAACAAGTACCGGTAATCATTCTTGTAATTTTATATGAGGGAGAGGCATGAGCTAACATACTTTCTCTACTTGGATCATATGCACTTATGATTGGAATTCTAGCAAGCATCCGCATCTACTAAAGATCATTAAGGTCGTGAAACCCAACCGTAGCATTAAGTATCAAGTCCTCTTTATCCCATACGCCATAACCCACCTACTCGGGTTTAAGCTTCTGTCACTCTCGCAACCCACCATAAGCGAATCATGAACGTACTACAACACCCTACAGTGGGTATCCCTCACGTTTGCGCGAGACGGACGGCACCGTAGCAAAGCACCATAAATAAAATATACAATCATACCAACCAAGATCACGATTAACCCATAGGACAAAACGGATCTACTCAAACATCATAGGATAGCCAAATATGATTGCGGAATAATATATGGAGTTGAGCACCATGTTTAAGTAGAGATTACAGCACGGAGAAGGGGTCTTACACCGCTGCATAGAGAGGGAGAGAGTTGGTGTTGACGGTAGCAAGATTGTTGATGTAGATCGCCCTCACGATCCTAGGCCCGGCGGCGTTCCGGCGGCACCGGGAGAGAGAGGGGGAGAGAGCCCCCTCCTTCTTCTTCTTCCTTGGCCTCCCCTTGATGGGAGGAGAGTTCCGTCTCTAGTCCATGGCCTCCATGGCGGCGGAGGGGCGGGAGCCCCTCCGAGATTGGATCTCCCTCTTTGTTCTCTTCTGTTTCGCGTTCCCCAGAGCTGGCCCTTCACGGTTTCTTAAATTCCCGGAGATCCGTAACTCCGATTGCGCTGAAATTTTTACACGATTATTTTTCCATAAATTATCTTTCTTGCGCCAGAAGAAGGGCCCCAGCCGACCTTCGAGGAGGGCACAAGATACCTCGGTGCTCCCTGGTGGGTTGTGGTCACTGTGGGCCCCCGTTTGAGTTGATTCCACATCCCAAAAATCATCAATATTCCAAAATAATTCTTCGTAAAATTTTATCGCGTTTGGACTTTGTTTGATATGGATTTTCTGTGAAACAAAAAACATGCAACAAACAAGAACTGGCACTAGGCACTGGATCAATAGGTTAGTCCAATAAATCATATAAAAAGTTGCCAAAAATATGTGAAAGTTGTATAATATTGGCATGAAACAATAAAAAATTATAGATACGACGGAGACGTATCACACAGCCGGTGACTTGCCCTCTTCGCGGGGGCGTAGGCCACGACGACTGTCTTCCCCCGCCAAAAAAGGCTACCCTGCCCGTGCTTTGAAGTTGTGGAGGGATGTATTCTTATCCTACTACTGAAGCATATTCCTCCGATGCTCACCTCAAGCCAGTTCGATGGGCAGGCTGTCGGACATAGGAAAGACATGGAGTGGAGATCTGCCCTGGCCGGCATTAGCTACCTAGGATGCGTTTGATTACCTGCATCATTTTTTCCCTTTTGCATACTTGTCCTAGTTGAGCCTGGCTGAGCATATGCAGGCAAAAAAACATCATCTGCATGTTGATTGGTTGCATGCATCCCTCTTCCTGCATCATAGCAACGCCTCTATGAACTGTGTTTGGTTGCTTGCATTGGTTGTGCTCGCATTGATTAAGACTTAACAGCTAACCATAACACACAGTGATGTAGCAATTGCGATGAACGATGACGAGGACACAAGCAACTAGTACATCGTGCCTCCGTCGAACTCGATGCCGAGGCCACCGTCCACCGCCGCGGGCTTGCCTGTGCGGAACGTTGGCCTCTTCGGGTCGATGAGAAAGCCTCCCACCGTCGTGGCGAGCAGAGTCTCTGGAGCTCATCAATGGTCGATAGATACCAAGCAGGGGAGGGGAACAACCACCAGCAGAACGCGACGCGGTGAACTGGAACATCAGGCTCTCCTGCATGACACTAGTACGCGTCGGTGCTATACAAACGGTTTTTAACCACTTTCCACGATGGCATTTTCAACCGTCGCCTAGTGAGTGTGGGCGATAGGGGGGGGGGGGTCCTTCCCACATGACCTAGAAACCATCGAGGATATGCCCTCCTGGCACACACGCTCGAAAAAATGAGGCCGTGTGCGACCGGCGAGCGCTCAAATACGGAAATACGTACAGTAGAGCTAAAAAATACAATTATAAGGTGAAATTGTTTCCGGTCGCAAGTACATCCCACACAGTCAGTCCCCACTAAACGTTTCCGTTCGTATGTACATCGCACACAGTCACTCCAAGGAAAACGTTTCCATTCATAGGTACATCACACACAATTTTCCCGTTAAATTGTTAGCGTTATTGAATGTATCAAACACGGTCCATGAAGAAACTGTGTGGCAAAGGTTGTCCATCACACATAGTTTTTATGTGGTAAACGTTTCCGCAAGGTGGCCTAACGCAAACAGTTTTCAAGAGAAAGTCGTGTGTGATTGTTCAGTGATCCAACACGGTTTATTCCTAGAAACTATGTGCGTTGCCTGAGGTCATCGCCCACGGTATTTTTCAATACCATTTGCAATAGCAAAACCCAATTAGCAGGGTAATTCGCCATTAGCAGGCTAATTGCCCTATTATTAATTATCCATTTATTAATCTAATTGACATTCATATTAAGCACATAATATATTTCATTTCCATATTAAGGAAGCAGAATTTCATAATTGAAATACATCAGAGTACAACATGATATAGCTTCAGCACTCAGCTACCCCATTACACAACTGCACCAGCACCAAGTTTCACATGCAACATGTAGAACCTTTAGAAATTAGCATCATAGATGGTATATAGACAAATGCATCTCATCTAGAAATCTGCTGAAGCGGAAGGCGAATATGGAGCTTTCATTCATGTTGAAGGTCTTTGCAGCTTTAGGCCAGTGCCTATGGATGATTGATCATCCGTCCTTCGTCCTCTTCAGGAACACTTCAATATTGATCCGTGGGTGTTGTATGAAAACCTTCCTCGCCTCCTGACCGTAGAGGTGGGTTGAGAGGTAATCATCAGTGAACTGCTTTGGAAAGGCCTGAAAACAAGGATGTGCATAAATATCTTCTCTATATTGGAAATGGGGCAAAGGAATAAAAAAAGGCAAGGTATAATAGTTAGTACCATCTTGTAGTGAACTCATGTCTCCTTCATTGTGCAGACAAAGATCTTGTTGTTTTTGTCGCTAATTTCTTTATCTTGACAATCTTTCCGAGTTTCTTGATTTGATTGATATTCATGGACAATTCATTTCCCCATATGCAAAAAGGGTCGAAAAGTGGGTCAAAACCTTTGACGGCAGGACCTACATGTGCAAGACCAAATTGTTAAAAACCTAAATATTAGAATTTTTCCTGCAATTGCACAATAATGTGCTATTAGACAACGGATCATGCACCTGCTAACCTCGATTGTAAACCTCAGTGCTTCCCATTGTTTCCCTGCAACACATATACGGTAGTTAGTCATCAGGTTAAGTAAGGGTTCGCATGCTATCAGTAAAATATGTTGATGAAAAATAAGCACATTGCAGATTCATCAGATTAATTTAAGCCACATGGAAAACCCATTTATCCAAACCAAGCATGATTAAGAACTAGGAAATATAGCACTCGCATATGTTTCTCATGTATTAAGTGCAGCCAAATTCGATTTATTCCTCACATGCACAACAATACAAAATTCTACCCACGACAATTGGACATCGCATTGCAGAATTGAACCAAGTTAACTAAACACCACAACAAATCAACCAAACATTAACTGAGCATCATATTGCACAATATAACATACTCCTAATAGAAGATCAGACAGTTAACCAAAGAGTTAACTACAGCCAATTGTATCAATTGTATTTGTTTCTCATGTATTTACTACAGCCAAATCCAATTTGTTCCTCACATGGTATACAATAACAGAATGCACCCACAACTATTGAACGTCGCATTGCAGAATTGAACCAAATAGTTAACTAAACACCACAACACAAATGAACCAAACGTTAACTGGGCACCACATTGCACAATGTATAACCAAACCAAGCATGGTTGACAACTCGGAAATATAGCAACTGTATTTGTTTCTCATGTATTTTGTAAAGATAAATTCGAATTTATTTATCACATGGAAGACAATACAAAATTGCATCCTGAAGAATTGAACATCACATTTGTAGAATTGAACCAAACAGTTAACTGAAGATGACAACTAATTAACAAAACAGTTAATAAGTGAGAACCACACTGCACAACATATAGAACATATACACTAGAGCAACAGATTGCATGGTAAAATTAGATAGCACAATTCACTAGAATTGGTGAAGGAAAGGCAGGAGCAGCACACGCAACGGGTAAACCGAGCATGCTTAACCGGCGTAGCTAGAAAATGGCAAGGTGCACCTCCAAGATCTGGGGGTTGGCACGAACGACAGCCATCGCGACCTCATCCGCGCGTGCGGCCACGATTTGCTTCTCCGCTGCCAAATGCTCCTTGAGATCCTGGCTAGACTGCGTGCACCATGGCTCATGGCGGCGCTTAGTTGGTGGAGGGGTCGGTGATTTGGATGGAAGGTGTCGCGCTCGCGTCGGCAGTCGGGGAATGTGGTATGTGGAAGGAGGAGGAGGATGGGGGTTGGGTGTGGATTACCTGCCTGGATAGACGAGGCCAAGTAGCGTGAAGGAGGGTCGCCCACGAGGAGGCGGCGCTGCAGGCAAGGAGTGAAGGTTTCAACTTGGAAAGGAAGGCGGAAACAGGGGAAATGTGGCTTTTAGTAAGGGGTGAGGTAGATATTTTTGCGGAAGCCGAAAATTTGGAATCGCTTCAGTGAAAAAACTGGCGCACAAAGTGTCATCAGACACGGTCCCTTATTCAGAACTGTGTATGATATGTGAACATGACAAACGATTTAGATAGCTTAACCCGTGTGTGATGAGTTTGAACGTCAAAAAATTTGGTTCGAATTTCCATAGGCGTACTATACACCGACGGTGCTCCAGGATATTTTGTGGTGCATCTCACACGGTTGGTGATAATAAATTGTGTGTGATCTACTTGATTTTTCATCTTGATTTGAATTACATAATGGGGTCACAGCAGCAATGGACGGTGTTTGAATTGCTAGACCTTTTATATGGAGTGAACATGCAACTATATGGGTGTTGTAAATGAATTGGAATTGTTCAGGGTTTGTTTGAACATTTTATACATTAAATTGGTTTTCTAGCCATTTCAGGTGCACAATTCAAAATTAAACTACATGCATATGCTCCGGTGCACAAACATGGGTTGTAAAATCATATATGTGTCCATGGGTTTATGCTTATATCCCATGCAAGAAATGGGGGGTGAAATTCAAACACCACGGCACCGTAGCTCTCCGGCAAACATCAACGTACTTGCTTTTGTAATTCTAGTAAATCCAAAATTCGTCCGAAATTCATGAAACTTGGCATGCTATCATGGAGCGGCATCAACATGCCATGATAAAAATTTTGTCCCATTTGGGGCAGGTTTTGGTATGAGCTTCTCATAAACCAGAGCTTCTCACAACAAGTGTGATGGTTTCGGTAGGGAACGTTTCACCTTTCGGGAAGAAATGATATCCGTTGCCTCTTCTCGATTTCAAATTTTTACGTAGTGTCAACATAGAACAACAGGAGTGTTGTGTCAATTTTTGGGATTTTTTGGGGTTCGCTTGGACATTTTTATATATTAACTGAGTTTTCTATGCATTCATGTGCATAATTCAAATTTCAACTACAGGCACATGCTCTAATGCATATAAATTAGTAGAAAATTCAAATCTGTGTCCTTGGTTGCCTACTTAAGTCACAGGCAAGAAACGAGAATGAATGTCAAACACCCTGCCACCGTCACTCGGCCGCAAACATTGAGATACCTGGTTTTTAAATTCTAGTAAATCCAAAACTCGTCTAAAATTCATGAAACTTGGCATGCTATCATGGAGCGGCATCAACATGTCGTGGTAAATTTTTTGTCCCATTTGGGGAAAGTTTGGGTATATGCTTCTCACACACCAGAGCTTCTCGCAACAATCATGATGGTTTCGGTAGGGAACGTCCCACCTTTGGGGACGAAACGATATCCATTGCCTCTTATTGCTTTCAAAAAATTTCTCGTGTCAACATAGAACAACAGGAATGTTGTGTCATTTTTTGTGATTTTTCGCGGTTCGTTTGGACATTTTTATGCATTAACTGAGTTTTGAATGCATTTATGTGCATAATTCAAATTTGAACTACATGCACATGCTCCAATGCATATAAATTGGTTGAAAAAATCAAATATGTGTCCTTGGGTGACGCTTAGGTCCCATGAGAGAAATGGAAATGAATTTCAAACACCAGGGCACCGTTGATTGACGGCAAAACATTGAGATGCCTGGTTTTTAAATTCTAGTAAATCCAAAACACGTATGAAATTCATGAAACTTGGCATGCTATCATGGAGCGGCATCAACATGCCGTGGTAATTTTTTTTGTCCCATTTGGGGCAGGTTTGGTTATATGCTTCTCACAAACCAGAGCTTCTCATAACAAGCATGATGGTTTCGGTAGGGAACGTCCCACCTTTGGGGACGAAATGATATCCATTGCCTCTTATTGCTTTCAAAAAATTTCTCGTGTCAACATAGAACAACAGGAGTGTTGTGTCAATTTTGGTGATTTTTCGGGGTTCGTTTGGACATTTTTATGCATTAACTGAGTTTTCAATGAATTTATGTGCATAATTCAAATTTGAACTACATGCACATTGATGCGGAGCATCCCTCGACTACCCTCACCGACACTCCATCACTACCGCAAGCACCGAGAGGACCAATGACAAGAGCACGTGCACGCGCCATCAAGAACGAGGTTGACTCTCTCCTCTTCGAGTTTCGGTCGGATTCGCATGAGAATTGGGTTCTACCTCATAAATACATGTTATGCATTCTAGGATACCAGGGAGATGATCGTGAGAAGGAGAAGGTGAAGGTTCGAGCACCCATGGAGGAAGAAAAGTAAGGAGAGGACAAGAAGAACGAAGGAAAGGAGTCTCTGGACACTCCGGGTGCCCGAACGGAAGGACCCCGGGTGCCCGGACGAGCAACCAAGGGGAGGGACAAACTCCCCGGGCACCCCGGGTGCCTGGCCTCCTTGGGCCCGGGTGCCTGGCCACCACCTGGGCTGCGCCCCTGCCCGCCTCGGGTGCCCGGTCTCCCGCCCGGCTGCCACCTGGGCTGCACCCGGGTGCCCGACTTGTGGCCTCGGGTGCCCGGCCCCTCCCGCGCCCTGCTCCAGCCCCGATCGGGTGCCCGGGCCTTGGACCCCTGGGTGCCCGGCCAAGGCCACCCAGCCGCTTACACCGACCCCGGGTGCCCTGGCTTAGGACCCCGGGTGCCCGGTCCTCCCGTCGCCAGGTCCCTGTCCGGTCCGGGTGCCCAGTCCCCTTTGCACCGGGTGCCCGGACCCCTCTGAGGCTTGCGTGCCTCCTTGGGGCTTTGCCCTTGTATCCCCTCTCCTCACTTATTTCGTCTAAAAACTATAAGTACCCCCACCTAGCTCTTTGTAGAGGTTAGCAAAGTATTTAGAACACAAAAGAGGGCTTTGCTCATCTTCTACCTCTAGGAGATCGAGATCTCCTCTTGGAGATCAAGCCCTCCTCTTGGAGAAGATCCTCTTGGATGCAAGACCTCACCTAGTGGGAAGAACCTTACCCTAGTGCTTTTTTTCCTTGAATTGTTCATGTAATCTTGTGGATCACATGTATGCTACCCTAGGGGATGTGATATTGGGTTTGTTTGAGTGATTTGAACCTTGTGTTCTTGAGTGTTCTTCCTCTTTTCCCCCTCCAAGTGTGAAAAGATCCCCTCTTGGGTTTCACCCTACAACATCTTGGTATCATGAGCAAGGTTGATTCACATCTTGGAGTCTCACCCCCCCCCCCCCCATTTGCTAGCTTGATTTTGTTGTTTTCGTCCAAATTCAAAAATTCCCCACAAAAATATCCCCCCAAAAAAAATTCTTGCAATTTGTTGGATCTTGTGAGATTTGGTTGTTTTGGTCCATGGATTTGATGTTTGGCAAGTGGATCTAGCCCCTCCCCAACAATCCCCACCATTTCCACCACGAAATCCTCGAAATTTTGCATTTCCCCCAAATTTTCCGCCCAAATCGGAGACCACCGGGTGCCCGCACCTTGAACCACGGGCACCCGCACCCCCGGGCCGTTGGCACCAGCCGACCCTGGGCACCGGCACCTCCCACCCCCGGGTGCCCACACCCCCCCCCCCCAAATCAGCCCACTTCCAACACCGTTTTGGCCATAATTTCCACCTCCCAAGTCCGTTTTTCGCGTTCTTTAGCTCATTGGGAAACTCTTGACATCCCCCATCCACATATATCATTACCACCACCATTAGCCTACACCCAAAAATTCATCATCATAGCACCCACCTTCCGCATTTGACCGATTTTGAGTTGCGGTTTCCGTTTCCTAAGGTGTTTCGGCTACTTAGGAACGTGTGACATCGACATCACCGCCATTCATCATCGCCTCGGAGTCATCTTCGCCAACGATCATCACCATTGCCACCGATAACCATAAGAAAGGACGGTAATCTCGATGACACTTACTTTTTCTTTTGCATTGATAGCCCGAGCCATTTTGTGTTGCTTACCCATCGAGACTAGCAAGTTGAGAATTGTCGGGCCACGCTATTGTGCACCATAGTGATCTTGCTATCATCTTTGTGCCATAAGCCTCTCCCGTGCATTTCTTACATACTTGTCTCATATCATACTTGGCTCGGGCATCAAGTAGGAAAAAAGGAAAAGCTTTTTAGCAAAAGAGGAGAAAGAAAGAGCTTGTAAGCAATAGCATTGAGCCATTTTGCATAGTCATATCATCTTGGTCACCACATACATAGCATAGTTGGGATTGAGGACGGCATGTTTCTCTCATAGGTAGGTGCACAAGCGTATCTTGCCCATTAGAGCAATCGAGCTAGAGTCTCTCTAGCATTCGCACAATAAGAGCATTTTCTGAGGTTTCACATTTTGAGCTTATTCCTTGGTTGTGCGGATCCCATCTATCTTCCGTGCGTGTGTTCCTAGTGATATCCTTGGGTTTGATCTATTTGCTTTACTTGCATTTTTGTGAACCTTCTCGACCTTATCGATATCTTGACTAATATTTGCTTGAAATGTTTGCCACCATCCTAACCGAGCTCCTCCAAAACCCTTTTACTTGTAGGTGTGAGAAACAAACCCGGTTCCAATTCTCCTATTGTGGCATTACATTGAGTGACACTAGTTATATCCTCAATCCTCGGAAAAGGTAACTTCAGTATTTTTCTCTCATTTTCCTACTCACCCCACTTGGTTATGATGAATAGGCCAAGTTCGTCGGCAAACCCACTTTTCAAATAGCAAGCTGATGATTCGGGCTTCGTCACCAAGAACCACTTCTTCATCGTGCAACGAGTGCTACATCAAGAAAGTGAAGCATTGAGTGAATGCATGGAGCAACTCGCCTCCGACCTTTGTCAATCGGAAACAAGGAACCGCGACTACATCGACCCCAAGTTCACCACACAAATGGAAGAGCTCCGCAACATGATCGTGCGATGCCCGTCTTCCTCATCCTCTTTAACAAGACGGCGCCACTCAAGCCGCCGTTCAAGTCAGCAATCTTCGGAACTCCTCTTATGATGCAAGTCCTCCACGAGTTCACTTTCCTCGACATGATGATCCTCAAGATCGCCAAGCTCAAGAAAATACATTCCATGGCAATGGCTTACAAGACCGAGTTCGAGCACGTGAAAGGGTGCGACACCAAGCGCAAGAGGCAATGGAGCAAGAGCACATACCTCTACAAGTGCCACGTCAAGAACCTCAAGACGGTGATGCAATTCGACAAGCACAAGAACGCCATGAAGCACAAGCCCTCGAACGTGAAGCTCAAGCAGTCACTAACAAAAATACACTTCCGTGATGATACGTGTTTGTCACAGTAGGCCACGTTTTCTGTCATGCATGTACATCCATGACAAATTTACGATAGAATCAAGATAGTCATACATGTGTTGTCGTAGAAGTGTCCCATGACATTACCAAAATTATCATCACGGAAGTGTCCACTTCCATGACGATAAATCGCGCGTCATGGAAGTGCTTTCGTCAAGGGTGACCGACATGTGGCATCCACCGTAACGGGACGTTGTTAAGCTATCGGGTCCGGTTTTGGATCCGATAACCCGCTAACAGCCCGGACCAATGAGGATTATCCACGTGTAAAATTCTCATTGGCCGGAGGAAACACGTGTTAGCTCACCGTTGGGACAGATGTCATCCATTCATTGGACAGGAGGCGCCTATGATACGTCAACACGTGGCACGGCCCAACAGAGGCCCATTCCGGTGAAAAGGCCGGCCCACGGAAAGCCTGTTAATGGCGTGTTCGTATGTAGCCCATTTACGGCCCGCTAACTCACGACCTGTTACGGCCTATCCGAATTAAGCCCAGTAGCTTCATCTGGGCCTTCTAATATGATTCCAGCCCGTTGTAACTTCCGGCCCATGTATGGCCCATGATGTCTTTCGGCCCATACAAGACCATTTGTAACTCTTGGCCCATTAACGGCTCGCGGTGAATCTGGCCCGCAATGAACAGTGTACCCCTTTATACCCATTAACGGCCCATTATTCCATTGGGCCGTTTCCAACCTATGCTATCTTTCGGCCTTCTCAGGGCCCATTTATTCTTGGGCTCATTTCCAGCATTCGGTTACTTACGTCCCATCATTGGCCTTTTCTGCCTGTGGGCCAAATTCAGCCCGCGGTTACAATTGGCACGTTTGCGGCCCGTTACTCCATTGGGCCTTTTTCATAACGTCATCAAATACGGCCGATTAACGACGGCCTGTTATTGTCAGACCATGAACGGACGATTCCAAATCTAGCCCGTTTACGGCCCATAATGCGGTTTGTTACTGGCACATGTTTGGCCTATCGGTCATACGGCACGTAGAAGGCCCATTGATGCTACGGCCCGTAGAAGGCCCATTGATGGTACGGCCCGTAGAAGGCCCATTCTTTCTACGGCCCTAAGAAGGCCCATTGTTTCTACGGCTCATAGGAGGCCCATGGTAACTACAGTAAACATGTAGTCCATGGTTATTGTGGCCTAGTTTAAAAAAATAGGTTATTGCGGCCACTAGAAAACAGCGGAAAAAGAACTGCACTGACTACAAGCAAACAAATAAACAAGGCAACAAGGAAATAAATAAGAAAGCAACTTACGCTAGGCTATCACGGCTATTACACATATTACATCCACTGGGCATCAAAGTTTGCCACCAGTGCAAATATAGGGAACAAAGCCGCATATCATATACTCTGGTTGTCAAAGTTGGTGACCAGTGCAAATAAATGCCGCAGCAAAACAAGTCCAGAACTGAAACCACTTCATAAGAGCTCAAGAAACAATATCCTCAGTACCCATAATTGTTGCAAGATGCTTAGCAAGCTTATTAACTTTCTCTTGTTTGGCGCTTAAATCCTTCTGCACTTGCTTTTGCACCAGAAAGTATGCATCTGAATTCTGCAGGGACTTCCTCAGTCCTTTGGCTTCCTGCCGCATAACATCTGATCGATGTCTTTCAACTTGAAGTTGAGACTCAAGAAGCCGAACTAATTCAGCAAAGTGAGTTCAAGAGTGGTGCCAAGAAGATTAGCCAAGAATCGAATAAAGACATCAAGACAGGACTTTGGGGTTGTCTCAGTGTTTCTATATAGTTTTTATCAGCTTTCTTGGAGATCAACAGGGATGTCTCACTATCTTGAACCTTATCTGCATTACTTCCTTTACCATTGCATAACGGGGTACTCTTCTTCAATATTGTATCCGCATTCTAAAAGAGAAACAAACAAACACATCTCAGGTTTACAATATAGCATATGAAACTCATTTTGGTAAACCAGTTCAGTAGTAAGGTGGACATGATAACAGCATGAAACAAACATATATCTATGTAGGATGGTCACTGTATGGTCTATATCATTCTAGGTTATGTTTCCAAATAAAGATAGATACAGTTTGAATCATATCTATTTAAGACAAAGAAGCATAGACAGAATATAAGTGTGGGAAACTACACAAAATAGCAACACTTGTAATGTGCATGGCATGAGAACATAACTGTTTATTCAATTGAAACTGAAATCAACATAGAGCAAGTTACAACAGCAAACACGTTAAATAAACAGGTTTAAAACATACCTGTTGCACGATTGGAGTTTCAATTGCATCCTTCAATTTGAAATTAGTTGGTATGAGTAAATACAGTGATGCAAGAGCAAAGTAGTACGAACCATAGCTACGGAACCTGACCTGAGAACAATTCTTCTTCTGCTTTAAGCGTTGACTTGGGGTTCAGAGTGGTGGTCCTCGTGCTTTGGGCACTGCAGTTGCCTTACTAACTGCTCGTGTTTGGGTGCTCTGTGGTGGAGACGGTGCTGTGTCAACTGGAACTGGGTTACTATCTGCTGGGGTTGGGGTTAGAAGGGGTGTAGTTGGTTCTCTGTCCAACTGGGTAGGGGTACAATCTCATGTGAGTCTGAGTTATGTGGTGGGGCTAGTTCTTGGGCAAGTACAACCGTGTTTCTATCTGCATCGATGTGTAGCACAATCTTTTCTCAAGACCGTGTTTTACTCCCACAGATACTGCCATCACCCTCCAATTGAAATGGCTGATAAACAAGAAAAGTAATTGAATGTACAGACATTGTAAGATAGACAGGTGCAATGGATAGTAGGGAAGAAAACAGGGCACGAAATAATTCACATTTATGTTGTCTAACCAAACAGAATAGCAGGACACAATTTCACATATAAGATGGCTAATTAAACAGGATAGCATGACACAATTTCAAATGTATGATGGCTAACTAAACAGGATAGAATGACATAATTCAAAATATGATGACTATGTAAACAGGATGAGATGATATAACTATATTATGTCTTTAGAAAATGGGTTGGCATGCCATAATTCAGATACATGCTGTCTATTTAAACATCTTGGCATGATATAATTCAAATATATGATTTATATACTAAGCAAGTGAGCAGAGGGAAATTGCATATATGATGTGTCAACTAAGGAGATGGCATTCAATATTGTGCATATGATGTAAAAAATAAGCATTGCAATACAACATATGCATGATATGAGTAATATAACCCTGCCAAGTTTGAGCATACACCTCAGGGGGATAATAGGACTGGTCATCTGCCTCGGAATCCTCCTCTGAAGAGCTATTCAGAATCAGGAAGATATCTGCTTCAGCAGGTAGCATTGTCTGCTCTGAAGACCTTGTTTTCACTCCAGATTTCTCCATCACCAATTCAAATGGCTGATGCACAGGAAGAGCAATTGAATATACAAACATTGTCGACAAATGCAACGAGAAATACAAAAAAGGACAGCATGATATAATTCTTATATATGACGCTTGGCTAAACAGCATGGCATTGCATAATTCACATATATAATGCCTTGCAACAAGATAGCATTGCATAATTCACATATATAATGTCTTGCAACAAGATGGCATCGCATAATTTACATATATGGTAATTAGACACTAAACAGGTGGCATTCACACAAAGCATGTCTAAACTAAGCAAATGACATAGCAATGCAAGATACCATACGCACGATATGAGAAACATAACCCTGCCAAGTTAGATCATGCACCTCAGGGGGGAATAGAACTGGTCATCTATCTCTGGATCCTCCTCTGAGGAGCTATCCGTAACCAGCAAGACATGCGCTTCTTCAGATAGCATTGTCTGCTTTGAAGAACTTGTTTTCACTTCAGATTTTTCCATGACCGTGCCGAATGGCTGATGCAGAGGAAGAGTAATTGAATGTACTAAAATTGTTGACAAATTTAACATGTAATAAAAAAATGATGGCATGATATAATTCACATATGAGATGACAGGCTAACCAGGGTGGCATTGCAAACTTCACATATATGATGTCTGGCTAAACAAGATGGCATTGCATGATTCACATATACGATAAAGAAACTAAACATATGGCATTGACACAAAGCATGTCTAAACTAAGCAGATGACATATTTGATGTATCCAGTAAGCAATGCAAGGCACCATATGCATGATATTACCAATGTCAGCATGCCAAGTTATAGCGAAGATCTCAGGAGGTAAATAAGAGTGGTCTTCTCCTTCTGAATCCCCCTCAGAACAGTTATCTTCCTCTTGATTACGATCCGAAATGGGTGGAAGGGGGGCTGACTTTGCGCCCACCATGGAGCGACGTCTGCATGAAATTTTATTGCCACGCAAGGCTCGTCTCTTTTGCTCTACATGTTCAGTTCCATTGTGTACAATAACTGACATGCATAGGAATAAAACATAGTGATATTATGTAAGGAATGCATGGGACAACTCCAGAGTGATGCTAGCAAACTGTGGATAGACCCTAAACCAATGATAGCAGGCAGATAATAGCTTTAGTTAAAAATACAGATAATGGCTCCTTTAATGTTTGTTTGCACCCAACATGAAACTCATAGTAGACATCCGAGATTAACCAGACAGCAGACAGATAGTACTGATTGCTGCCCCAATATGTACCCCACAACCATTTAAAAACTCAAGTTTCATCATTAGTTTGGACCTGACTCGGAGTCTAATAGGTGAACACGACGATAAAGTAGCATGTCATCATATTAAGCGATGCATAACATAAGCAAACAGGGAAGAGTGTGACCTCTCTTGCGGACCCTGTAGTCCTCAAGGTCATCTGCTTAGGTGATGATGGTAATGCAGTTGTCGTGGCTGCCGGCGACGGGGAAGAAGATCTGAGGCGGCGAAAGACAGTCCGGAAAGCGGATACCTGCTGTAGTGAACCCTTTCGTCGTTGGAGCAGCTGAGCTGGGGTGGAGCACAGCGTAGCAGGAGCAGGACAAACCACACAAGGTTTTCTTTGACACATATCTATAACAGAATTAATTGTGTAAGGGCTTGTTTGAATTTGAGGATTCTAACAATGCAGGGATAGGAAATAGACAGGAATAGGATAGGAATGCACGTGCAAAACAGAGGATTTAAAAACACGGGATTTATGCCAATCTGGGTGTTTGATTCACAAGAATTGGAAGATCACAGGATACAGAGAAGCAAGGTGAGATTAAGTCAAACCACAAGAAAATGTACGGTTATAATGCTATTATGCTACTATCTCTTAGACTTGTGCTTCATGAATAGGAATTTGAAAAGGAGGACAAGTGGAAATTAAAATTCCTATGGTTTTTCTTTCAAGGAGACACTAAAGGAAAAAATCCTACGGTTTTCCTTTGCTCCATTCCTTTGAACCAAATTCATGAATAGTAGTACCATAGGAAACTTTCCAATTCCTATGTTTTTCCTTCACTTTTCCTTTCAAGCACTGGCGATTCTAGTAGGCAGGCTTGAGCAAGGAAAAGCCTACACTCAAAACAAATATTTGTGCTACTTCTATTACTTTGGACCCAGGCCACTGCCCTACTAGCTCAACTCCCAGGCCCATCGACAAATGCACATCTCAAACGAGCAGAGATTAATAATGATGGCGTTCAAGAGAGTCCATCACGGATAGCTAAGTTACCTGGTACCTCACTGCTTGTCATATAGTAGGAGAAACTAATCGTATTTCACGTTACTATGTGTGCTCAGTGGACAATATATATAACATGTAGAGTAAAAAAGAGATGCAACAAGTGTACAACCTCTTTGGCGAAGCCATGTCGATCTCAGCGTGATTGGGTTGGTCGGTGAGGATTATCCGGCTGACTTGGCTGTCGGAGGAGGGGAAGAAGATCTTAGGCGTCTGGAGATGGAGCCTAGGGTACTGCTCCGCTGTGATGGAGGGTTTCGTCGTTTGAGCAGCTCCGGTGAGTTGTACGACGCCAAGGCTGAAGTAGGACAAGAGAGACAATGTTAACCTGAGTGGAATTCTAATAGCATCTCCAATAGATGACGTAAAATACATAACCACAAAGTGCTAGATGTAAAATACATCAGCCGCCCATCTCTGAACTTAACTGTAGAAACTGAATTTAACTGTCGAAACTGAACTTAACTGTCGAAACTGATTTTTTCTGTCGAAGCTGAACGCACTAGTAGCAGAAAAGCAGCAGCAGCAGCAACGCGTGCGAGAGCCGGGGTAGCTGGTCAGGTAGCAGCATCAAGTGAGGCTACCCTGAGCCGCCAGCCACCACCGGCCAAACAGCCGCTCCCCGCCGCTCGCGGCCGGTGGTGCGTGCTGCCCCGCCCTCCCCGAAACCACTCCCCGCTGCCGGTCCGCCGCCGCCCCGGCCATCCCTCTAGGCCCCCCTATGCCGAGCTTTTTCTCTGGCGATCCCCACGCCACTGCCCCACCACCGCCGGCGACCACCGCCCCCACCCTGAACCCTAAGATAGATAGTGGGGTACCTCTCCGGCGAGCCCCCCTCCCTGCTGCGGCCGGTTCTTCCTTAACTCCAGCGAGCCCCCCACCCCCTGAAAATCGACTAACCCAAAAGTTGATTCAGTCGACTGAAGTGTAGCTAAATCGGAGCAGCATCTCAAGCAAGAGCAAGAGCGAGAGCAGCAGCGCGAGCAAGAGCAAGAGCAATAACAAGAGTAGACCAAGCAGGGGACCAAGAGCAAGAGCAGAGAAGCAGCGCGAGCGAGAGCAAAAGCAGCAGCAGCTCCTACTGATGTGGACGTCGCCACCGACAGATCGACGCCACCGTGGATGGAGTCGCGCTGTGTCGGCTCGGGACCGAGCGCCGACAGCACCGTGAGATCGAATCAAGAAGAAAATGCGGCGATTAGTGTACAACCTCTTTGGTGGCGCCCATTAGGCCTCAGCTTCATCCGAGGAAACGGTGATGATGATGCTCTTCCGGTGGTGCAGGTGAAGACGGCGGTATGGGAGGGAGGTGGCGCGAAAGACGAGGGGAACGTTGGGGCAGCTCCTTGGAGGTGGAGGACGGGGTGGATGAACCGGAGGGACGACGAGATCGACGACGGATCCTCATCCGGTACGGTGGATGAGGGACGTCGAGGTGTTGCTGTGGACGACAACGTCATGGAAGAGGCTCCGACTGGGTTGCGGACGGAGGAGGGTGTGGGGCTTCATGGGTTTTCGCGGCCTCGGTGTACGAATGGGTGGGCCGATGGGATGGGAGCAGGGAACCATGGCTTAGGGAAGCTTGTCCGAAATGTGGGGTAAGTTATGAAAGTACCCCCACCGATTTGACCTAGGCGGTTCTTTCGGTTCAGGGGTATCACGGGCATTTCGCGTGTCGGGATTTCACAGGAGGTGGGAGTTTTCGCGCACGTTGTAATTTTGGAATAGCAAGGCGCGGGTTTATATGGTGGGAGTTGTGGGAGCACAACGAGAAAAATATATTATCTTAAATATTCGGGGTAACAAGGCGCGGGTTGAAGAGGCGGGAGTTTCACAGCACGATAAACATAGACGCTAACTTGAAATTTCGGCATAACAAGGCGCGGCTTGAAATTTCGGGAGAACAAGCTTAACGTGTACCCAAAAAAGACAATTCGCACCTCATCACTAGAGAGAGCAATGTCCCGTTTTACTATATTACTAGAAATGCATTCAAATACAACAAAAAAACTAAAAAAAGAAGGACAACAAACATAACGTGTACAGTACCAAAACAATTTGCACTGCCCTCAACAATAAAAAAACAATGTGTGTTGTCTAGCATATGGACTAAATTTGAGTACATTTTCCCTGTTTGAATGGTATTGTACTCGGGTTAGTTATACAACCATCTAAATATTATCTTCACAACACATGACATGAATATAGGAGAAGTAAATTCCTACATAAATACAAACTACATGTACATATGATCTCAAATTCAAATATATGTATAGATTTTATGTTGAATTTAAATCGTAGTACATGTATGCTCTAGCTAGATGTTCGGAATCTAAACCATGTATGATATACTACGTACAATGTGTTTAACAAGCACAACACACACACAAACACCATTTAGACTAGTAAGGTACACGTGCATTGCACGCATGAAATTTGGCAACCAAATTATGAATAAATACCACATTATAGCATGTAAGCTTTGAGTCATATATGCATGATGTAGATGTTCATTTAATTCTATAGTTCATTTCATTCAAAATCATATAGTTTTTATAAGAAAGCTAATCTATTTTAAGATTCATGGAATTGTGCGTTGTAAGGCATGAAGTAAAAACAAATAATGGCAAATCATGTAGAAAAATATTTGGGAAATTCTGATACGGAAGATTCTAGAACAAAGAAGAAGTGCTTGTGTTTTGAGGTTTGTGCATTATGCTTAAGTTCAACCATGGAGTCTTCTAGATTGTACATGTGGCAAAATCTGGTGGAATCTAGTTGATATCCAACGGCCAGTTGTGCTCAAATTTGCCATCTCTGCACCATCGGATTGGCCTCAACCAACGACCATCTTTCAAAGTTAGAGTTATCCGCACACTATATAAAAAATATATAATATAATATATAGAGGGGTATAGATATAGATATGTGATAGGAAAGCCACCCATCATCTCCAATTAGAATAGTGTGTCCATGCACGGATACAATGTGGCTAAACGATGTCTGCCATCGATATCACAAATACAAATTAGTCTGACCTTGTTCAATGGGTATACAGTACACCATGCTCGTTTCCAAACCACACCACGCATATCTCAGTTATATTCATGCATGCATGGGTTTCAAACATCATGATCTCTTATTCAAATATTGGAATTCTACTTTACATTGATTATGACGTCACCTAGTCTTTTACACCCACACATTCATGTTCTCTTTATAATTGTACCATTAACTTTCTCCCGTGCATGCATGCACACACAGTACCAGTCGACATTATCCATCGCACACATGCAATCTTTTTTTCAGGTCGGTCTCCCATGCATGCACACACACACACACCTCCCCCTCCCCATCATATCGGGCATTCTTTATCTCTCATGTGCATGCGCAACGATCAATGTTCCTCTATGTGTGTGTATATATAGCTAGGTCTTTCACAGTTTTCCACACAAACTGATCAATCTATATATCTAGTGAGGTCTCACCCTCTTTCCCACGTGCACATCGATCAATCTATACCTCTCTATATAGGATTACATAGCTAATACACCCACATTAATTATATATCCAACGTCCCCCTCTCATCATCCATGCCTCCGCTTCATCTCTCGAGACAAGACAAGACATGGCGAAGACAGGGGCAGCAAGGGCCCTGCCCCCCTAACATCACTATATATCGAGGCTAATATGAATGTGATCATTAGACAATTGCTGGTAAAATGGTTTAAGTTGATGAATTGGCCCTCCTCGTAAAGGATTAGCAATTCTTGGCCCCCTAGCTCATTTATTTTTCATGGCTCCGCCACAGCACGCAATAGCGCATGTTCTTGCCCCCTCTCTTCAAATATCGATCTCGCACTTGCGCACTCCTTCATAGTCTCCCTCCACTTGGCCCCTCGCACCATCTTCTAGCCCCCCATCGGATTTTGCCACATGTACACTCTAGCAGACTCCATGCTTGAACTTAAGCATAATGCATAAACCTCAAAACACAAGTGCTTCTCCTTTGTTGTAGAATCTTCCGTATCATAACTGCCCAAACCTTTTTTCTATTTGAATTGCCATTATTTGTTTTTACTTTATGCTTTACAAAGCACAATTCCATGAATCATAAAATAGATTAAGGGCTTCTTTGACTCAAAGGATTCTCAAACGAATTTTGGAGGATTCTAATCCTTAGGAATTTTTCCTATCTTGGTTGTTTGATTCGTAGGATTGTAAACCATAGAAATTTTTCCATAGGATTCATTTGCACTAGATTTCATAGGAAACATCCCATCCACTCAAATCACTTTGAAAGAATCCTACGTTTTTCCTATGCACAATCAAACACTCGTACAATCCTGTAGGATTCAAGACGACATTCCCATCTAATCCCATGTTTTCCTATTCACGCGATGTCGGTGTTCTGGGAACGGGGGTCCCCAGACTTGCCTGCCTGCGGCCCACGGCGTGGCTAAGCCAGCAGGTCGTACGGCCCATCTTCATCAACAATGCATCCAAGACCCTCGCGAGGGGCCAAGCCTCACGAGGCGGACGACGCAAGACCTCCTCAAGAGTGGCCTAGCCAGGCAGGCTCACGAGGAGTGGAGATATCAAGGTGGGGCAAACCTCACGAGGCTCTCGTGACGTGAGCCATGACGATCGGCACCAGGCGAGCGCGAGCGCACTCAGCGTCCTTGTTTCCTCTTTGGTGCTAAGGAGGCAAGCGCAGGTGAGGAGTATCGAGGCATCAGGCAAAGGTTGCCATATCGGTGCAACGAGACCAAGACCTGAAGGTCGGCAGGACGGAGGTCATCGTGGAGCCCAAGACGGCATCACCACCAGAGCCTTTCGCAGGTGAAGACCACTTTTGTCAGGATAGCTTGTACTAGCTGTCCCCCTTCAAATTTGCCCTCCGGTGTTGGCTCCCTTCCCTCTCAATATTTGGGGAGAGGACCAGGGCCTATATAAGTAGAGCTAGCCACCACAATAAAGGCATCGAGTCCTCACTCGCACAAGTTCGGCAAGCACAAGAACACCTCAACCTTAGGAGGTTGTTCTTCCCCTTTGTACTGTTCATCATCGGCCCTAGAGGCAATCCACCACCACACACACTGGAGTAGGGTATTAAACCACAATGGTGGCCCGAACCAGTATAAATCTCGTGTCTTTTGTGTGTTGCGAGTTCGTCGAGTTCGTCTGCGAGATCTTAGCGAGCTAGGGCATGGATCGGTAGGAGGGAAAGACTTCGTGCGCACCCCTGATTTCGAACCTTAAGGGTTTGCCGGAACCCCACATCTGACATGCATTTTGGAAATCCTACGAATCAAAGAGGCCCTAGCTTTTTTATAAAACTAATTTATTTTGAATGAGATGAGCTATAAGAATTAAATGAAGGTCTACATCAGGCATATATGACTCAGAGCTTACATGCTATAGTGTGGTATTTATTCATAATTTGGTTGCCAAATCTAATGCGTGCAATGCACGTGTACCATACTAGTACTTCGAGTATGTGCAAACACGTAAATTAGAATTCCAATGGCACGCTACACAGTGTCTCTCTTACAGTTCATGAACCTACGTGGCACGTGTGGAGGGGTTGTCGCGACCTCCTTGCGTGCATTGATCACAGTGACATGCTGCTGCTTCCAGAAGAATGTACTTGTCCTCTCCGAGCCACATGGCGGTACATGCACAAAGCAAAGATGTGCACGCACGCCACGCACACACTCATTCCCTCGCACGCACACGCGGGTACATGGGGTGACGCATTTTTGTACGTAGATCCACCCCATGTGATAATTTGACGCGTGTAAAGTCCTTCATTTCATTGATGGTGAATTAATACAGCGCATGCAAATTAAGTGGACATGAGGGCGGAAGAAAGACATTACTACTCCACTGCGCGCATGCGAGTAGTTAAATCAGGGGGTGCCAGTACTTCCATTGGTCTCCTTCGTATTTTGTGCCAATTTTGACCATATTTGTAAGTAACATAATATTTATGCATGACATAAAAAGTGGCACAAAAAAAGGGGGCCAATAAACCAGGACGCAGGCAGCATGATCAATTTTTGTCAGGGCTACTGTTGGTGGCCTTTGTATTTAAATATGGACGGAATGGAGTAGTACTATCTTTATCTTAGCCTCGTAGGGCTCTCCCAGCGCCTAGGCTCGCCTACCCACCTCGCCCACCGGATCCCGACATGGAGGATCCCGCCATGGATAATCCCTTAGATCCCAGGATCCCGTGGGCTGCCCTCTCGTTACGGCCCGTAGCACTGCTGCCTTTGAGCGAAACCCACATGTGTTTTAGAGGGGATCCATTTCTCTGGAATCATAGATCGGTGGCGCTGGAGGACATGTCAGGGCTGCATTTCAGGTGGCGGGAAGCAAGGGCAAATCGGATCGAGGAAGCGTCGCATCAATTGGAGAGAAGTTCCAAGGACCTGCGCCTGGCACAACACAAGGCGGAGGCGCAAGTCGATCTCAAGGGAGAGATGCTGAGGGATGTCAGCATCTGGAGCATCGCGTTGATTTTGAGCTAGGGCTAATGGCAGAGATCATATTCACGGAGTCGACTGCGGAGGAAAGAACGCGCATGCCTGCGCAATGGCATGAGCAGCCGGTGCAACTGTTCAAATGGGCGGTAGGAGAAGCCAAATCCCGGGACCAGTTGCGGCGGCGCCGCTGGGCATGCATCATAGGCGAGGTGAGCTGCCCTCCTTCCCCGCCAGCGATGCAGTGACCTAGTCGATTGCTGCTGCAGTGAACTTGCAACGCTATGTCGGTTTGCAACCTTGATAATCACTCCATCTATATGTATTGTTTTCTTGTAAAAAAATACTTGGTCATTTGGAAAAAGATGGTAATTGATTTATCACTAGTTTTAGAATGCTTGGTCGTGACAATCAACCGAAGCCCCAACCAGAAGTCTCCATCGCGTAAGTACTTTATTGTCGGTCGCACCAACAGACGATCGGTCGGACCCGCGTCTCACCGAAGGGACACGCATCAGCTTGGTCTGACATGTACGACCAGTTACATCGCTGACTTGTGTGACCGCATTTGAGCAGTGTAGTACTCCCTCTATCTCAGTTTACAAGTCTTGCACGTGTCCCTAGGTCGTTAATTTGACCAACTTAATAAGAGGCATACATTACGAAAAATATATCATTACAAACTTCAAATATTCTTTTTTTAATGATATATTTTTTATGTTAAACAATTTATGTTCTACTAAACTCATCGGGAGTACTTGAAATTTATGTTCTACTAAACTCATAGGGAGCCGTATCGGGCCTCGAAACCAAAACCATCAATTAATCTTTACCTTGTTCCCATCACATTCCAAAGTAATAGTGTTACAATTAAGTGCAAGCCTTCTCACACCTACCAGTACGTACTTAACCTGAACGTGTTCCCACTATGCAGGTTTTAGTACTAGTGCTAGTACTTAGGTTATAAAAAGGGGAACTACCTAACCGAAAATTACTCTACCTTCCTCCTCATAAGTCCTCCTTCTTCGTCCGTCCTTGCCATGGCCGGTGTGTAGAGCTCTAGGTCGAGAACTACTCGTAACAAGGGAGCGGCAACCAAGGTTGCGGAAAAAAAAGAGGTCTCTCACGGGCAGGCGATGGCTCCCAGGAGTGCCCTAGCCGCGGAGGCGAACATGCCGAGCTGGCGGCGCTGGAGTCATTATCCCTTGACGGCATGCCCGACCAGCTCAATAAGCACCTCAATAAGAAGGAGTTCATCCACGGCTTGGTGGAGCTGCTGAAGGAGAGCCTCGACGACATGCCCGCTGAGCTCAATGAGCAGGGGGAGTTGACCGCCGACTTGGTGATGCTATTGAAGAAGAGCATTGCCTCGGAGAAGAAGGCGACCGGTGAAATCCTCCAACTTCAGGAGGACAAGGCGAAGCTCTGCCACGAGCTCGACCTGCTGAAGGAGGGGAACGCCGGCTGGAAGAAGCTGCATAAGAATAGTAGTTCCTCGATGAAGATACTGCAAGCCCTCATCATGGAACAGAAGGAGGAGTTGGCGAAGCTCCTCATCGAGCACCCAGCTGCTGTCAAGGTACGTAATGCGGCCGTGGAACAGATGATGAGGGCTCGCGTCGAGAAATCCCGCATCATGGACACAATGAAGAAGATGGCGGAGGAGACGCGCAAGGAGATGGAGGTCGTGGAGGCGATGAAGAAGCAGTTACGACTTCGCGGCCAGCAACCCTTCATGTAGTGAGAGCAGCGCCCCAGACTTGTGTGTGCGTCTTCCTTCTTTTGTTCGGGTGATAATCTTCCTTCTTCTTTTGCTCCTGTGTTTCTTCTTTTGCTTCGGGTGTTTCATCGCACGTGTCACCTTCTCTGCGAGGCATGAATAGAACAATGCTAAAAATGAGATGACTAGAAAATTAGATCTTTCTTTATCGCCAATAGAACAATGCCTCTTGCTAGTAATATATAATAAGAGTATAGAGTAGAGGATATGGCACTGGGCTGCCGTGTTTTGTGCTCCTCCGTCGTACTCCAGTGGAAAACTTGAGTATACCGCACGGTTCTTTGCTCCTCCTCAGGTCATTGGCACATTTATACGAGCAGTCAAATCACAAGGCCCCGCCTTCTAGCAGTAATGAGCTGTCAAATCACAAAGGCCCTCGCCTCTCTTGAAACCGACCTAGCTAGACTGCCCTACCCTCTAGCCTTTTAAAAAATGTATACTTTTGTACAGTAGTAGGATCGATGGATTGCGCCATGGAGCAAAACTAACAAGATGAAATTAAAGAAAAAAGGTGGTACATATATAGAGCGCTCGTCGCCAAATTATGCATATAGTACTATTAAAAAAAGCTAGCACGTGCTTAAATGGGGTGCTAAATTCTATTAAAGAAATTAGCATACCTATTTAATTCTTGGGTTCTTATTATTTATGCCACTATGTGTATCACTACTTAGTTTTGCCATTAGAAGTTACAACTACTCAAAATGCCATCGATCAGTGAGATGCCTGCTCAAAAATGCAATTAGATATCTCAAAAATGCCATCGTTAAGTTAGATGTTTGCTCAAAAATGCCATTAGACATTGTGATTTTCACGTCAAAACCGTTGACCATGTTACATGACAAAAATAAGCCGATTCTCACAATGATAAGTGTGGCCCCGCTTGTCAGGAGTAACCAAGAGAAAAATTTTACAGGAAAATAAGAACGCTGTTGGGATCAAGTACGCCCCACAATTTATTTTACTGTAGTGAGATAGAGGGAGAGCTGGCATGTTGGTCCACCGGTATTTATGTCATTATAACATGGCAAAAGATATTTGAGTCACAATAATGGTGTCCAGCACAACACACCCCTCAAATAAAACTAAGCACCCTGAAATTCTTTGACAAAACTAAGCCCCCTGAAATTCTTTGACAACTAAACTGCTGGCTATATGATGTTGGCCATAAATATTGTACGTATATAATGTGAAGAAACGAGTGGTAGTCGTAGTACTATACCAACTAAAAGATGAACTGTAAGAAATACTAGTATGTATGTACTGAGGAGTTAAAGTAACAAGAAGAAACATAACATAGTTATGCTGGGGGCTCAGCACAACACACCCCTCAAATAAAACTAAGCACACTAGAAATTAAACTAAGCAACTAATTGGTAGACACTGCATTAGAACCACCATGAGCAACGACACTTCCACCTTACTCGAAGTCCTCATCCACGTCCTCGACTTCGTACTTGTCCTTCTTCCTCTTGGCCAATACTTCTTTGCTTGCGCACACTTGGCTCTTGCTCTTCATCCAACCCTTGTAGATATTGAAACAAAGGTAGCAATCCATTGCAGTGTGGTGGATGTGGTCTATATCTAGTACATTTCACTCCCGTGCACGATGAAACGTGTGCGGAGGTTTCTTCAGTTTACCGTACGAAGGATGAACCATGGCTCCTGGCAGGGTCAGCATTGAAGGCTTATCATGGGAGGACACCAGCCCATTATTCTGGAGGTCGAAGGGTTTTCCTACAATGAGGCATATCCGTTCCAGGACTCTTATGTCGTTCGTAAAGTCTACATTAATGAATTTGACTCGGCCGCCCTTGAGGAACTTCTTAAATTCCTCGCACTCAACGTCAGCATGGCATATGTGGTAGACCAAGCATAAGTCATGCACGCAAACCTGGATCACAGCGGGCTTCTTCCTTTCTTCCTCCTTTAGATTATTCTCTTTTCCCAGGACTATGGTGTACTCAACATCTAGCCCAGCGACCCACTCATCACTTGAGTTTTCGAACATGCGTCTGAAGCGATCAAGGCATCCTTTCACCGTCGCGGAAGAACGGGTGTAGATGACGTCGAACTCATCGCCGGTGATGATTCTAACCTTGTACTCACCGCCGACCATGAAGATTTGGGACGCCATGGATTTGGGAGGAGGGTTAGGATTAGTGGAACTGCCGTAATGTGAAAGGACGGGGCGACTAGGAGCGGTTTATCAATTGAAAAAATGCCGAGTGGGGGGCGCGTGCGAACGGCAGGGTAGTGGCTTGCCTGGTGGATAAATGGATTCAGGCATAGTACTATGGGTCCCAATTAGATGTCATGTCTACTCGACGCCCAATTAAATGGCTTTTGATGTCATGTCAAGCGTCGGGAAAATTACAGGTGATACGAAGCTTCCGAGAGCCCTTGGATCTGAGATCGAATGGTTGCATGGCGTGATTCTAGAGCTATGGGTGAATATCCTATCCTGGAGGGTTATTCTGCAAATTTTCAGCAACTTAGCATGCGACCGTTCGATCTCAGATCGAGGGGCTACCAGCAGCCTGTATCATCATCGCGCCTACCACGACCGTCGCCTCGCTCGCGCAGTCGCGCCCTTGGAGATTTAACACGGTGCGTTAGGCTATCTAATGTTGGCATGTCGTACATAGTCATCACTTAGTCACTCATACTACAACAAGGTTAGCTATAAGGTTGGCTATAAGAGTATTTTTTTTGTTTACTTCTCTCTATCTCTTTCTTCGTAGTATTTATTGCATTTGCCAAGGAGTGACCTCTTCCAATGAAATGGTGTGTTATGGGCATTAAATGGCTTAGCAACTCAAGTCCCCAATGCATAGGTGCTTAGTTTTTTGTTGCTAAGTTTGCTTCATCTAGGTACACGCACTTAGCACCGTTTCTTTCTGGGGTCACCAAACTAGTCTCTCTCGTCTTAATTAACTTGCCACATCAGACTTTATGCCTATGTGGCAGGCTTAGCACCTGTAGGATCAAGTACAATAGTGGGCTATAGGCTCGGTTTACATGGCATTTTTGCATATGTGGGGGAAAGAGGCAAGGAAAAAGTGGAGGAGTGGGCTCTTGTCACGACCCGGATTTGACAAAATCCAAGTCTCGGTGCTCCCTGTGCTATCCCTGGATCATAGCTAGCACACACAGTAACAATAATGAATATCAGTAAAACATACATCATTTTACTACAACGATAGATCCAGAATTAAGCAAATACATACCATTTGCACAGCTCAATGCTGGCGCATGATACAACGGAATTATACGTAGTCGCTAAGTTAGGGAACCATCAACGCCACTGGGCTCATTGAGTGTAGACCATAACCCTATCGTCTCTTAATCTGTTGAGATCTGCACATGACAGGTGCAGATGAGTACGTGGAATGTACTCGCAAGTTGCAAAGAAAAGTATAACAGAATATATATGCAAGGTAAGTATTGGTGGAGGTTTCCTTTGCATAAAGCCAATTTTCTCCTATACTAAATTTTTGTAAAGTTCTTTTGAAATTAAAAAAAATAGTTTTTGGTATAAAAGATAGGAGTGAGACAGTTGGAATACACACCAGTGCTCATTCTCCAAAATAGTTTTAAAACATACGTAAGGTTGAAGTGAAACACATTCACTGTGCTCATTCCACAACTTTAACCCTTAAAACATATTTTTAGAAAAAGAGAGGGGAGATTCTTCTTCAGTCCAAGTCTTCAGTTGCTCAAAATTGCCCGTAATCAGGGGCACGGCTAATCGATTAGGTTTAACCCTCTGCAGAGATCGTACACGTTCCCCACATGACACAACCAACCCCGTTTATCGTTGCACACTTGGGTGCACGACTAGGAGGAGATTGTGACGAAGCCTTTCCGTAACAGCCCCCTATACCACCAAGCCGCCCGCAACTTCGGCACGAAGGCCTCTCTCCGATGGCGGTCCTGGGGTAGGGTTTCCCGTTAGTACTAAGCTAAGCCAGAGCCCATAGTAGCATGTGGCTGTACTAGAAGCTACATCAAACTGTACTTGGAAGATCTCAGTTCCCTGGACGATGGTCCCCACCAAAAACCTGTGTGCAAGACCCCAGTCAGGCGCATTCACTGCAAGACCCCGATTGGGCGCAATCACTTGTAGACGCTCCCGTCAATACCATTCCGCCCAGGGAGTAGAAGGAAAACAATATATAGTTTTTGTTTTTCAAATTTTTTCACAAAAATGTTGCCCCAAAAGAGGGCAAGTTTATTTGTTTAAAACTTGTTTGATTTTCAACCCACCCATTTGTGCAAGCGCGACCAAGCATGGTAGTAAGTCTTGAACCTAAGGCTCTAGATAGTAATAGTACTTTGCAAAACTTTTGTAAAACATGCATAGTATTTAAATTCAAAGAGATATGCATAATATGAAAACATAGGTCAGGGCATGATCAAATTGCAACTTGCCTGTGTCTTGAAGTTGATTCTCTACTTGTTATTGTCACTCCTTCACTTTACGATATATCTAACGACAAAACAAAATACTTCAACACACAACAAATCCAGATGAAGATCCAAATGAAATATTCAAATTAACAGTATAAATACATTCGTAGGATAATTATCATGTCGTAGCTATGGTTGAGATAAGAAGTTTCTTTGGATGGAAATATGTCATAGGTTTTATTCTAGGGTGGGTCAAGTTGGTTCAAGGGAAGATCATGGTGTCAATATGTATAGTGATTGAGAGACAAGTTTTGACAACCAAATTTCCATAAAGAAACTTTTTAGAATATTAGACTTGTGGTCAACTATGGGAACTGAAAGTTATGAGTTTAGGGATTTGAAACTAATAATTCAGTAACTCCAAATTTTTGTGGTAGTAACATATGACCACAGAGGTTTTCTAGGGATCAATCTAAGAGATTTATCTAAGCATAAAATTTAATTGGTCGAAGATGTTAAATTATGAGTAAAGAAAGTGATTTTATGGTGTGGAAGCTAAAACATGAAATAGGCATGGTTGAAAAATTAAGTTATGGGTCCTAACAGATAGGTATAATTCTAATGACCAATTTTTATATAATAAGCTTTTTGGTATGAATTGTAGATTAAAAGATATGGCAAAAATATTCAATTTACCATTCAAATCAAAACTAAATTTAGTTTGCTCAAAAGTGAAATTTTATAATTTCATAAAAAACTACAGATTCCCACAAATTCGGGGATATCTTATTTGTCGAAATCGGACATATGGTTTAGGAGATATGAATTTCCAAAGTTTGGATATTTTTCTGGAAAATTTTTTACGGGATTTAGAGAGACCTCATCGGCGTTGGTCGCCGGCGACGAGAGGGACGACGGCTCGGGCGTGCTCTGGTGATGTTCTCGGGGTGTAGGGAAAGAGGAGGTCGAGGCGAACTCTTCGTACTCGGTAGTGTCCTCGGCCTCTTCCTCTGTGGCGGTGAACAGCTGCCGGAGTTGGCGAAGCTTCGGTCAGAAGCAGACAACATGAAACTCGTGCTCCGACTGCATATTCGAACGATTAGGCCTGTCAGGAGGTGTGCACTGAACATCCTAAGAGAAAGGATAAATAACGGGGGTCCGAATCACCTTGTAATCGCCGGAGTAATTGACGGACAGCAGCGGCAGAGTAGAACTCCGGCGGGCAATTTGGGAAGATGGAGAGAGTGATAGCTCCTCCAAGGAGGGGGCTTCGGACAAGGAGAACCTGGGAGACTACTTGGGCTTTTATAGAGGGTCAGGGGGAGCCAGAGGAGACCGGGGCATCGTCGGATTTAAGGGCGTTAATGGCAGCAGTTACCTGTGGTTCTAATGGCCATTAGGGGGGGAATTAGGGCGCACTAATGGAGGGGAGGGGTCGAGGGAGGAGAGGGGAACCGGTTCTGGAGGTTAGTGGGTTGGGAGAGGAAGAGGAGGGAAGGAAGAGGTGGAGGCGCCATGGATGTAGCCTCTGTTCGTGTTCCTGTGAACATGAACGAGGAGGAAGAAGAAGCGTGCGCGTATGGGCCTTAGGGAAGTCAAGGCCCAAGAGAAAAATGAAAGAGAAAGAAAAGAAAAAAAAACTTTGATTGGCTTGGCTGGTTGTGTATGATGTACTTACTCGGTTATATGCGTGCACAGTGCTCCAAAAAATGGTGCTTAGCCCTAAAAGACTTGGGATTAGATTTCGTAGATTAATAATTAGGTGACAAAAAACTTTAACTAACGAAACCAACGAAAATGTCTACATTTACATATTTGTTATTTAGAGTCTAGGAAAAAATAGTTTCATAATTTCGTAAAATTAATTTGTGTGCAACACTTATAAATGCATTATAGACTTAATTGAATTACTCAAAATTCAATTCAGAGTTTTGCAATTCACAAACTGTTAATTATCAATTACTAAATATTTCCGAATACGTCTTGGAGAAGTCACATTATCTCCTCTCATTAATTTATTTTAATAATTTGAAAATATTTAAATGGCATTAAAACTCCAAACAAGATCCAGTTTCAAATGGAACTCCAAATGGGATACTCATACACCACATTTGAGAAAGTCATTTTATTCCCACTCCATAATTTGATTATGGTTTCAAAATATTTCATAGGAGTCCAAACAAAAAAAAATTCAAATAGGACTCAAAAAGATTTTAATTTCCCCTGATAATCATAGCAATTCACTCAATTTTAACTTATTATTAACATTCCAAAATTTGGAAAATTTTGGGATGTTACAACTCTCAAGCAAGAGCCAGCCTCTACATGGTGGAGCATCGGGAGAGGCACCTGTATGGAGGTGGTCAGGAATCGGGCGACTCACGCTGATCGTAGCACTGCAGTTAAAATGATAAAAGGAAAGTCAAATCACCAGGCCCCACCTGTCCAGCAGTAATTCGCTGTCAAATCACACAGCCCTACGTTTGCAGCAGCCTACTCCCTCATCTTCTCGCGTCTCTGTCGAACCGACCAGGCGAAACTGCCCCGCTTACCGCGTGGGAAAAGCCCCGTCCTTGAGTTTTAAATAGTACAGTATACTAATTTTGTATCCATGGATTGCGCCATGGAGGAAAGCCTCAAGAAAACGGTGGTACACATTTACGGAGTACAGTATACAGCACGCCCGTCGTGTTCGCGCCGCACCCCAGATGGTCGGTCGGTCTAGCACGCCGCTCTCCGATTGGAACGCGCGCCATATTGCGTTTGCACACACATGCGGGACCGCATTGAGAACCGACCATAGGCACACTCCCCGGCCCCGCAAGTCGGGTGAGTTAATAGAAGAGAGAGACGAGCGATAGTACTAGAGAAGTGTTGTACAGACATTGGTGCCTGGACGATCCCTGCATGACACAGAAGATCAATTCGTCCATGCATGTGACCAGACTCCAGCAGACACACCTGGATTAGCTATCGTCTACATATCGTGCAGGTTGTGTTGTACAAGGCTGTAGTTCTGGTGAGAAATCTAAAAAAAGGTTTCTTGTCATCTCGCAAAATTAGGTGTCATGTGCTTCGGATCACTACGAGGGTTAAACAGCGACAACTGAGTTCCTCCAAGGCGCTAGTCATGGGGGCCACATGCACGAAGACTACTCGGCTGCCATCTATGTCAAGCCGGCTATGTTAATTAGGGCATCTATCGATGGACCCCTTTTCTACAAGTTTATCTTTAATTTGAGCTTTGATCATCGTCTAGTTTGTCCGTCGGGATTCATGTTGTCTCCTTTGGGCAGTGAGGTTATGGTTTCTTGTCATGTGGCATTTTTTCGTGTTATATGTTATAATCCAATGCTTCAGATCAAAATGAGGACAACTGCGCCTCCGGGGCACGTGCATGAAGACAGTCATTGACGAGGTCAAGCCGGCTCCGGTAGACAAAAGAAAACTAGTAGTACTCCATTATATAGGCAGGAGCCTCCGCGCTTGCTTGCTAGTGTTGCTCTCTTCACACTATCTCGTCCTCTCCAGATCTAAACACGACAGCGGTGGCCACGCACTCTCTCTCTCTCTCTCTCTGCTCACCGCTGGTCACAGATCCAGCCGGACCCACTGTCGGCACTTCCCGATCAGCATGCCTTGCCCTTCTCTCCCAAGCACCACTGGCTAGGGAGGGCCTCCGACCCCTTCTTCCTCGCTGCCGTAGTGTGGGCAGATCCGGCCTCCCGCCGCCCACCTAGCGACATCCCAGCGACTCTCAGGTATAACTTCCTTCAAAAGCGGCCTTGCTCTACTTCCCGAGCTCCTGACGTCGCTGCATTTGTATCTTTTACTATTTCTCAGGCCCCCTCGTAGATAGGATCGATCGGTTGTTCGAAATAAACCTAAATGTTTACTGTGAAGAGGTAAAACTAGTTCATGCACTCGAATCTAGTACTACTTGGTTCAAACAAGGAAGAAAGGGGGTGGGGATGGAGGGTAGGGGAAGATTTGTTACCTGAATCTAGGACTTGGTCGAAGAGGAAATAATGGGGGCGAAAAGTAGCAGAGACTGGCTATCCAACTGGTCTCTAGGTCTAATAGGGAAATAAAGGGAAACGCAGTACAAACTCAATATAAACCCGATCTATTGGTTGAAAAAGGAAATAAAGTGGGTACTGGGGGACAAGTCATCAGAGTAAGTCCAGCACTAGATTTGCTAGCCTCACACAGTATAAGGTGGCTATACCGAACAAAAATGGGACCAACCCAGATATCCTGTTCTTATGTTTGTTACCCCGAGCCACTCTTATGTATTGCCACTGGTAAAATGTAGCAGTCACACTGCTAAAAGTAAGGACACTAAACCAATGTTGCTGGTAAAATAAAGCAATGGCCCCATTAAAGTAATGTCGTATTTAATTGTTGCCATAGTTAATCCTAATACCCACACTAATATCTAGCAATGCTGCTGCTTTAGAGCTACTGTCCTTGTAGGATTGCCATTCAGATAAGGAACATGCTTCTTTTCATTTGATGTATGTTTCATCACTTGTTTGTCACCCTCCTTTCCACCTTTTTTGTGCAAATAGAGACATACATTTCACGGTTGATCTTAGTGGAACTGGACAAATGATATCCAAATTATAGTTGAACATTCCAGGAGCTTCACAACCAACCTTGATGTTTCTCAATTTCATTGCAACTAATGAAGAAGAAGCTCTGTGGGTTTTGTTTTTTGATGGAAATGGAACCGGGGCTAGAGCCCTTTTCTTAAAAAAATGAAGAAGAAGTTGCTAGCTCATGGGACATTGCTTCATTTTAGGTGAACTGCACCAAAAGGTCCCATGAATTGAATCATCCATGTTGGTGACTAGTGTCATCCCTTCTATGATGGCGTTGACTGCGGACATGGTTCCCATCATGAGGTATGTTCCTTTTTGGTCTGACCGTTTGCCAAAGATCCTGCATGTTGAGTCTCTCTTGTGCTACTGTTTTGGCACTGCCATGATAAAGCAGTAATGTTATTATTTTGCACCTTAATCTAGTGGCACTATTAATTTGAGGCAATGTTTTGGCACTGCTAGTGGCACTGATTTTTTTTATATATCGAAACAGAGGGTTTCCTCCAATTTCATTAAAGAAATCCAACCATAGAGAACCATTATCGGACAACATCTCAGTGTAAACGGGCAGTTATGCAACTACTACTAGAACGGACTCAGTACTAGCAGAAGACAAGTTCGCCACATAAGCTAGGCAGGTAGGGGGACGCAGCACCAGCTCGACCAAGTTTGGATTACAACCCAAATGCTACCACAGAAACATCAGAGGGGAAGATAGGGACTGAAAGAGCTAGCTTTAGCATCCCAGTCTAAGCACCCCCGCCCTCCATCCTTGCGATGCATGGTACACCTCGTTTGCCACCTGCTCGACCCTAGTGCCACTGATAAAATGAAGTAATAATACAGTTAAAATAGAGCGAGTGTCCTCTCTATCATTTCATTTCCAATGTAGATAAAGAAAGTGCTTCTCTTTGTTAGTATATGTTTCATCAACTAGTCCCATTGTTAATGTTTAAGCGTTACTCCAACCGGGGTGCTTAATTTTAGTTGATCTGCACAAAAATAGAGATTGGAATGTCTCAAGGCCCCTCCTTGTACTACCGATGTACACTAATGTTCATCACTGGCAGAAGGTGTATCGGGGAGACTTGGGTCGACTTCCAGTATGAGGCGTACCGTATGAGGTGTCGCAGGGCCCATCTCGCCCTCGGAGCACGGCATACTATGATACTATCACAATATTTTCTTCTATTTATTAGTGTATGTTTCATCAACTAGTGCCTTTATAATGTAATCACACCTTTTCATTATCTGTGCAAACAGGGTTATTCAGCTGCATTTTGGTGGAACTGCACAAATGTACGGATGGTACCGACATATATGCAGAGTGCGAGGTGCCAAGTAAAATTTACCGACACCAACCCTGCTCCATCTAAGCATTGGCATCCACCACCATCAGTGGGATGTGTGGCGCTCACTGTGAATGGATCTTTCTCGGCAGCAAATCCTCTAACCAAATACTAGTAACTTAGACTTCAAAAAAAATACTAGTAGCTTATATTGGAAGCTTTCTAGGGTGTACTCTTTTCTGAAAGAAGCACCAATCTATTTTTCTTTATTTGTACACAGTGTCACAACTTTGACCCAAAGGTCCAGAACTATTTTAGGGTGATTGGCGTAGTACTCGGAGACTGATTTTAAGCATGATTTTTATTAGCTGTCACACTGATTGTAAGCATGAGCAGATGGAAGATTAGGTTAGTGTGAAGCTTACCTTAAACCCAAATGAGGCGAGCGTCGAGGGAACCGTGGAGAACGGCGGGGAAGCGACGTCGTGCCATCCGGCCTCCTCTTGGGGTGGGAGAACGAATACTCTTGTGGCTCCGGCTGGCTCTGCACCCTCACGAACGGCACACCGTACTCGATCGATTCGTTACCCTTTGGGTGCTCGACCTTCGACATGTACGCCCACCACATCCGCCTGACTTTCATCTTGGGCGAATCTGTCTGCTCCATCGCCCAGAGGAGATACTCGATAAACTCGAAGGACTGCGGCGTGACTGCCGCCGAGGAGTGCATCGCCTCCCTCATCGCCGCCGTCTCGCTCTTTCGCATACATTTCCACATGGCCCTCATCGTCCTCAAAATCTCCCACTCATTGTCAAACCAAGTAAGGATCTCCTTCAACCTGGCTAACTTTGCCTGGTCGCCGCCGGCGATCTGCCTGATTCGCTGTTGCATCCTCTCCATAGATGTCCTTCTGAGTGGTCCGGTGCTAGCTTTGGAAGATGGGAGGAGAGACGGTGGTCTTGCAATAGAGAAGAGGGAGAGGCGAGACGGTGGTTTTGGAATGGAGATGATGGAGAGGAGAGGGGTGGCTTTTAAACGGAGAAGAGGGAGAGGCGAGACAGTGGTTTTGGAATGGAGATGATGGAGAGGAGAGGTTTCCCCGCCTTTCGGTCGCTGACAAGTGGGCCCCTCGCTTGGTGGGACCCATGTGTCAGTGTCTCAATGGCAGGATGGGCTACGTCAGGGGATCCTCGTCCGAGGAGAGAGGAGGTGGTTTTGCAATGGAGAAGAGGGAGAGGCGAGATGGTGGTTTTGGAATGGAGATGATGGAGAGGAGAGGTTTCCTGCTTTGATGTCACGACGGTGTGGGCCCAGGCTTGGTGGGACCCATGTGTCAGTGTCTCAATGGCAGGATGGGCTACGTCAGGGGAACCTCGTCCGACGAGAGAGGAGGTGGTTTTGCAATGGAGAAGAGGGAGAGGCGAGAAGGTGGTTTTGGAATGGAGATGATGGAGAGAAGAGGAGGTGGTTTTGCAATGGAGAATAGGGAGAGGAGCGTGCGGCAGCGATTTAGAATTGGACGAGAGGGCCGGCGCGCTGTGAATGGATCAAAATCAAAATCAATTTACCCTTCAATTAAGAAAGCGAACCCACATTAACTAGTCTCCCTTTTATTCTGGGTCATAATTGACCATGATTTTCACAAATAAAATATATGTTATACGTTGCAAAAATAGTATAATTTGAAAGTACATTCAGATACGAAGCAAACGATACAATTTTTGGTGACAAGCATTCACATTTTGCTTGTCAAATATGGTACGTGGTCAAACTTTGACCCAGAATACGCAAAACAAAAAAATACTTCCAAGACCAGCGCCGCTCCTCTCCTCTTAAACCACCGCCGCTCCTATCCTGTTCCAATCTAAATCCAGCGTCGCTCCTCTCCTATTCTAATCCAAAACCAGCGTTGCTCCTCTCCTCTTCCATTCAAAAACCACCGTCGGCGAGTGAAGGTGTTCTGGAGAAGTAGATCGATGGAGGAGTACAACCGATACGTGAGGATCGCAGACGGCGACCCTGTGATGCTAGCTAGGATGTTGGAGATACAGTCTTGGTTTGACAACAAGGACCAACTAGCAACGATGGTGACATCCATGGCCAAATATCTGCAACAGAGCAAAAAGGCGGCAATCCTCCCGAAGGGAGTCGCGCGGGAGTACATAGAGCCGCTCCTCTGGGCCATGGAGCAAACAGATTTACCAAATCCGATCGTGAGGGAGTGGTGGTGGGAGTATCGATCCTAGATGGAGCATCCACCAGAGATTGAAGGATCGAGCATCTACAGGGTGCCGTTTGTGAGGGTGCCATGCCAGAGTGAGCCGGTGGAGTCTTCGTAAACCGAACCCAGCAGCAAGAGGAGAAAAGCAGTTGGCCCGACGATGCTTCCCCCCCCCCATCCTCTCCCTCGCCGTTCACATCGTCTCACGGAGCGGCAGTCTGCCGCTGAGGAATAGGAGGGGACTGCCCCCCAAGCCCAATAGTCCGGCAGGTTGTGAATTGTCTGGAGGAGCTTAGGGTTGTCAGTATTTGCAGGTTGTGAATTGTGTTTTGTGTTGTGTATTTTGAGGGTACTTTCATATATGAATGTCTTTTGAATTTCAGATTTGCAGTATTGAACATATGAAGTATTTTATGAATTCTAGAGATCTATTTCTAGCACTTAAAAAATGTAGTTTCATAGGAATATAAAAGTGCAAACAATGTGATTCTCAGAGAAGAAACTGCAAGTTTCAGTTCCAGATAAGAAACTACAAGTTCAGTTTCAGATAAGAAACTAAAACTTTCATAGGCAGAGCATTTATATTAACACGGCCTTTTCAAACAGGGTTAACATCATGTTGGAAGTTTTATTCATGGTCGAAAATGGAACTACCAGCCAGTTAACATCATGATGATCAACATTCATGCATAGCACATCTTCATATGATGCATGGTCAAAAGATATGCTATTTTCAAAATGCCCACACAATGTCGAGTGTGCGAAAAACAGAGAAAACGAGGGACGAAGTTTTGGCAAGTGTTGGACGTGGTGTGCGTAGATGACAATGGGGACCCACATGTCAATAATGGCACAGGCAAAAAATTTGGAGATATTTTCCCTGCATCAGGTGGAATCGAACCCGGGCGGAACAGCTGTCGGGTAGTGTCACTTGGCGACTGGGCTAGTTCAGTACTTCCGTTACAAATAAGGCACTGCCTTGGGTGGTCCGATTACCTCCTGCGCCTTTGTGCGCTCGCCGCGGAGCCGCTATCTACCGTTGTGAACATGCTGAGCGAACGAAAGGAATCTGGAGAGGACTGTATGTGGAGAGGCAGGCAGTTGGGACCCACTACGTCTATGGCCGTGCGCAAGCAAGTGCCTCATTGAAAAAAACTTCCTCCTAATGTTATACTCACGTTAGGACCCACGGGTTTGTCAACATAGTTACATTTTCTTAGGTGCTTCAACATAGGAGATAAATTCACAATGAAGCTGTGGAGCTGGCGGGTAGTATCATTTATTATCACTGGGGCAGCAAGTATCCGCTGGGTTTTGGGCTGGCCCGTCTAGGCTTTCTTTTTTAACATGCGCAGCCCACGACATGCCGGTTTGTATTTTTTCAGGGTCGTCATGTATCGACCGGTCTATGGACCTCCCATCTCAGCTTTTATTTTTCCTGAAACATCGGCAGCCCAATTTATGTATTTTTTTGAAGAAAACACAGAGGTCTGTTCTATTTTTCTATATAAGAATAGGAACACCTGGTCCAACTTTTGTTCCCCTTCTAACTATATTATATATATTTAAATTATTTTATATGTTATTATATATTATTGTTATTGTCATCACATATTTAACAGATACTTACATATGTAAGAAAACAATATCCCACATCTTATTAACTTATAAAATTAATTTCTTAACAATAAAATACTGGATTTTTTGGCAACAAAAATCCTGATGATTGTGTACAAAACCTTGGTAAGATTTAAGGACCAATGTAATAAAAAATCACTTATTATTTAAATATATTTATAACAAAATGCTCAGCCCCTGTTTATTTTTTGATAACATTGTTGCGCCCATCCCAACATTATAATTAGAATCAGCCCAGCAAAATCATCTATTTCGAGAAAGTGCAAATGGCCTGTAATTTTTTATGAGAAAAATAAATGGGCCGCATGGACGCTACATTATTTGTTCACCCAGCCCAGCAAATGGACTGTAATTCTAAAAAGGAGATCAAATCGACTGTAAATTCTGGGAAAAAATGGGTTGAATACGTGCCACATTTTTGGAGGCTGGAATGTGGGCCAATAGGTCGAAGCCAATGCAAGTCGTTGTCAACTTAGTCAACAAATGATTCTGACATCGTTAGCCGTTGGATTTACACCCAACGACCGACATCCATCTTCGATCTCTCGTCTTCTTCCTCCAGTGCCGCTGGGACCACCTGCTCCCGCCTCCTGCTGCTAGCAGCTCTGCTTAGCACGCTTCGCTGTGAAGCGCTACCCCACCGTTGGCCAGGCCATCCCTCCACCCATCCACACATCCTGTTCTTCTCCACCGACTGCCGAACCACACCTCACCAGAACCAGTTAACCCTCGTACACCTCTCCGTCTGCGCCTCTACTCCCACATCTTCCCATCTCCGGCTCGTTGCTGTCCGGGGCCTCGCCGTCGTCCACCACCTTGGATGCGCTCGGCGCGGAGTAGTCAACATGTCAACGAACGACATCCATCAGAAGTAGACTGTGCGTGGAGAGGCTGACAGCTGGGTCCACGGCCGCACGCAAGGAAATGCCTCCTTATTACGCGCAAAATAATGATTCCTCCACCTGACAGTTGGGACCCACCGGAAGGGCCTCTGTATTTCACGAAAAACGTTCCCCCGGCTGACAGGTCGGTCCCACCAGCTATATCTTTGCATGCAAGGAAGTGCCTACTTATTACGCACAAAAAAATAATACCCCCTGCTAGCTGGGACCCACCATAGTGGGAGGCTGACTTGTGGGCCTACTAAGTTGACGGGGACGGAGGGCTTTGTCAACTTAGTCAATATGAACGATTCTAGCTCCAGTGACCGTACGATGTCCATCCAACGGTGGTAGTGCTTCTTCAACCTCTGGTCTTGTTGCTCTAGCCGCCCAAACTAGCGCCGGTCGTGTCGCGTGATCCTGCTTCCGGTGGCCGGCTGTGATATCGCGGAGGCCTCACCGCCCCCTACTACTCCCACCGCTGGCCAGGCCCTGCGGCGACGGCAGCCTCACACCGCAGCCGAACCAGTGAACCCTCGTACTCCTCTTCGCGTGGGCATCCACTGCCGCGTCTTCCCCGGCTCTGCGTCGTCCCCTTCCTAGGCCTCGCCGTCGTCCACCACCCTGGTGCTCTCGCCGCGGCATGGTCAACGTGGTCAAGGAAAGACTTCCATCAGAAGAGTACTGTACATGGAGAGGCCGATAGCTGGGTCCACGGCCGCAGCAAGGAAGTGCCTCCTTATTTCACAGAAAATAATGATTCCTCCACCTGACATCAGGGACCCACGGGATGGGCCACCGTATTTCACAAAAAAAACGTTTCCCCCTAACTGCTGGGACCCACCAGCTACATCTTCGCACGCAAGGAAGTGCGTCCATATTACGGGCAAAAAAAATGATTTGCCCCCTGACTGCTGGGACCTACCAGCTACATCTTCGCACACAAGGAAGTGTCTGACAGTCGGGACCCACCCAGTCGAAGCATACGTAGCATTGTCATTCCGGTCGTGAACGTGTATGTACATACTGGTCGATGTAGAGGCGCGCACGTGTGGTAGTAGAGGCGCGCACGTAGCACGTACACGTACTATAGCGGCCAGGGTGCAAGAAAGTAAATACGGCCACGTACATACATACGGGCGAGGTCTCGAACGCCTAACCGCGCATACGTACAGCCAGGGCTCGTGTACATGGTTGTGGCTGGGTCGGAACGGAGAAACTGCGTCGTCGTCGTGTTCATGGGGAGGCAACGGAATGCGTCATGTTCATTGGGAGGCAACGGAACGCGTGTTGTTCATCGGGAGCCAACCGGCTTGGACGGAACAGGCAGAGGAAACGAGGCCTGACGTACCACAGAACGGAGGAAACGGCCTTGTGTTCGACCGGCCACAGTGGAAACAGGATCCTATTCATCAGGAGGGGTCTGGCGTACCGTAAAACAGAGGAAACGGACTTCTGTTGGACCTCCTACGGTGGAAATGTGGTCATGTTGATCGGGAGGGGTGTGGCATACCGCAAAACGGAGGAAACGGACTTGTGTTGGAGCGCTATGGTCGAAATGGGGGTCCTGCTCATCGGGAGGGGTGTGGTGTACCGCAAAACAGGACTCCACGGAATACTGTTCATCTCCATCGTCGACCTCCTCCAGCCTCCACGGGCTACTGTTCATCCGCCGCCGACCTCCTCTAGCCTTCACCAGCGACTTTTCATCCACGGGCTCCTGTTCATCCAGCCTCCAGCGCTCCTCCACCGGCTACTGTTCAACCAGCCCTCTCCACGGGGTCCTGTTAAACCACCCCTCCATGGGCTACTGTTCATCCAGCCCTCCACCGGCTACTGTTCTACCAGCCCTCCTCGGGGTCATCCTGTTCATCCAGCCCTCCATGGGGTCCTGTTCATCCACCCCTCCACCGGCTCGATCGATCGGGGTACTGTTCAACCAGCGGCAACGACCTCTACTACCACAGGGTCTTGTTCATCCAACCCCCGTTCGGGAATTGTTCATCCAAACCCCCCAACAACGCTCACTGTTCATCCAGAGGCAACATCGATCGGCTTCAGTTAGCAGCAGTAGCGAACGAATCACTCAGGTTCAGTTAACAGCAAGGGATCGATCGATCGCTCGGGTTCAGTAACGCGTAGCATGTAGTGCAATCGCCGGGTTCGATGGCGAAACTAACGCTCGGGTTCGATTAGAGCCCAACGCCGCACTCCACGCAGCGCACGCGTGTATGATGAAAGCAGCGCATCGCCGCCCCGACCACCCACCGTACCGGGAACTCCCCGATATTTTCCGTGCCCTGGCTTCTACCATGGTTTTTTCCATCATGGACGGCCCAAAGAATGTCATGTAGCTGCGTGTCCGGCCCGCCCAGGACGAAAAGCCCATTTTCTATCATGATTTCTTCTCATAGAAGTAGGTGCCCACCACATCTATGATGATACCGGGTTTTGTCACAATTATCGTCATAGAAGTGTCATAAGTATGACAGAAAAAAATTTCGTTCGGCCCAAAATGTCATGGATGTGTCTTTTTTTTGTAGTGACTCGAAGCACAACGCACACTCAACGAGGCCACTAGAGTTGTCGAGGAGTGCAACCGCCAAGTCCGCGAACAAGAAGATGCACTTCGCCAAGCACGACAAGAAGAAGCCGCTCGACTTGAAGAGCAACAAGAAAGGCGTAACCAAGCACATATTCCTCGTCCTCCTCCAAGACAAGAACGATACTAAGTGGAACAAGTGCTTCAAGACCCTCCGCCATGCCAAGAGCGACATCTCGAGGAACGAGCATTTGAGGACCTTCCTCCATGGCAAGAGCGACATCAAAACCGCTACTATGATGAAGAACTCCGCTACGGCAAGCTCAAGTTCACCATGCCCAAGTTCTCTGGAAGCAATGATCCCAAAGAATACCTCTCATGGGCCTTGAAGGTGGATGAGATATTCCGTCTTCACAACTACGACGAGGAAAAGAAGATCGCCATGGCCTCTCTCGAATTCCAAGACTACGTCCTCATTTGGTGGGAACAAGTGATTGAGCGACGACAAACAAGAGGTGAACCACCAACCAAAACTTGGACGGAAATGAAGAATGTCATGAGAGCTCGATTTGTGCCTACACACTACACCCGTGATCTCTTTAAGAAGTTGCAACTCCTCAAGCAAGGCACAAAGATGGTGGAAGAATACTACCAAGAAATGGAGATTGCCATGATATGAGCCAATGTCAAGGAAGACGACGAGCAAATAATGGCACGCTTCTTGAACGGCCTCAACCACCCAATCAAGCGGATTGCTGACTTCCAACCATACTCAAACCTTCTTGAGCTTCATCAAGCGACCAAGGCCGAGAGACAAGTGCAAGCTCAAATATGCCAAGTACTCGTCCAAGACCTACGTCTCCTACTCTCAAGCTCCCGCGACTTCGGCACCTCCTATCTCAACTCGACCATCACCAAGTACCGGCGACAAGTCAAGTTCCAAGCAAGCTACACCCTCCTCGACTTGTCCTCCGGCAAGCACCTACAAATCCAAGACTTCCTCATCTTCGGCGCCACCAAACGACACCGTCAAGACAAGTTCATTCAAGTGCTTCACATGTGGTGGCCGAGGAGACAAGTCCTTCGAATGCACCAACAAGCGAACCTTCAATGATGACAGCACATATGACTCGATGAGTGAAGAAGAAATGGAAGCCCTTGAGCACGTGGCCATGCACCGGCGCGTGAACGAAGATGAAGAAGACCAAGTGTTTTGCGACAATGATTCAAGTCCCTCTCTTGTGGTGTCCAAGGTATTGACGCTCCAACACCATCAAGAAGAAGACCAACGGTGTCACATCTTCCACACAAAGGCCGACATCAATGGGCGTTCCGTGAAAGTCATCATCGATGGAGGAAGTTGTCACAACTTGGCAAGTGAAGAGCTATGTTCCAAGCTGCAATTGGTCAAGAAGAACCACCCTCGTCCCTACAAGGTGCAATAGCTAAGCGACTCCGACACTATTCAAGTGGAGCATAGGGTGCAAGTTTCTTTCAAGATCGGCGCCTACGAGGACACCTTGGAGTGCGACATGGTTCCGATGTCCGTGTGCCATCTCCTCTTAGGGAGGCCTTGGCAATTCGACCGCGAAGTCATCCACAACAGACGAACCAACCACTATAGTTTCAAGATGAAGGACAAATAATATGTGCTTCGACCAATGTCACCAAGCCAAGTGATCACCGACAAGCAAGCATCCACCCATCATGGGGATCCTAGTGAGAGAGTGAACCACCAAAACGGAAGTGAGAGCCACAAGCCAAAATTGCGCGCTTCTTCGCCAAGAGAGAAAAACTTAGTCCTCCTATCCACAAAAAGAGAGATGAGAGAAGTGTGTGAGAACCCATCGAGTGTCATCCACTTTTTCCTCCTACGCAAAGATGAGGTGACAAAAACTAACAATCCTAATCCTCTTCCTCTAGTGTTTTCTAACTTGTTGCAGGAATTCGGGGATGTATTTCCCGATGAGCTACCTCCCGGTCTCCCTCCTCTACGCGGCATTGAACATAGGATCGACCTCATCCCCGGTGCTCCTCTTCCGAACAAGGCTCCATACCGCGTCAACTCCGAAGAAACGAAGGAGATCCAACGGCAAGTACAACAACTCATCGACAAAGGTCATGTATGTGAAAGCTTAAGCCCTTGTGCCGTTCCGGTTATCCTAGTACCCAAGCAAGACGGTAGTTTTCACATATGCTCCGATTGTGGACCCATCAATGCTATCACTGTTCGATATAGGCATCCCATACCTCGCCTTGATGATATGCTAGATGAGCTTAGCGGTGCTACTATTTTCTCAAAAATTGATCTTAAAAGTGGCTATTATCAAATCCGCATTCAAGAAGGTGATGAATGGAAAACCGCTTTCAAAACTAAATTTGGCGTGTATGAGTGGTTGGTTATGCCTATGGGTTTATCAGAAGGTCCCGTTACTTTCATACGTCTTATGCATTTTGTACTTCGTCCCTACATTGGAGTGTTTGTTGTGGTCTACTTCGATGCATACTTGTTTTTAGCAAATCCATCAAAGATCATATAAAGCATGTTAGGGCTGTTTTGCAAACTCTTCGCAAGGAACGTCTTTATGCCAACATGAAAAAGTGCACTTTTGGAGTTGACAAGCTTGTTTTCTTGGGTTTCGTTGTTTCGTCAAAGGGTGTCCATGTTGATGAGTCTAAAATTGAAGCAAATAAAACTTTGCCACAACCCACTAATTTGCAACAAGTGCGTAGTTTTCTTGGCCTTGCGGGTTACTATCGTCGCTTTGTGAAAGATTTTAGCACTATTGCCGCACCGTTGCATGCCTTGAGTAGGAAAATTTATCCTTTTGTTTGGGGACCTTTGCAATCAACTTCTTTTGATGAGCTCAAATCCTTGCTTACTCATGCTCCGATTCTTGCTTTGCCCAACTTTGAAAAACTTTTGAGGTTCATTGTGATGCGAGTGGTAACGAAATTGGTGGAGTTTTGATGCAAGAAAAGCGAGCTATTGCATATGTTAGTGAAAAATTCTCCGGTGCTCAACTTAACTATCCCATCTATGACAAAGAATTGTATGCTTTAGTGCGTGTGTTACATGTTTGGGAACATTATCTTAGACCACATGAGTTTGTCATCCATACCGATCATGAGACACTTAAGTACCTTAATGGTCAAACCAAGTTGAATAAACAGCATGCTAAATGGAGTGAATTTATTGAATCTTTCCCCTATGTGATCAAGTACATTAAGGGCAAATAGAATGTTGTGGCGGATGCCCTTTCCCGCAAATGCATGTTACTTACTCAACTTGAATTGAATGTTGTTGGATTTGATCATATCAAACATTTGTATGAGCATGATGTGACTTTTGCTACTCCTTATGCTAAGTGTGTGACGCATACTTCTTGGGAATGATACTATATCAAAGATGGTTATCTTATGAGAGCTGACAAACTATGCATTCCCGAGTCTTCTCTTCGTTTGTTACTTTTGCAAGAGGCTCATGGAGGTGGACTCATGGGACACTTTGGATGCGACAAGACTTTTGCCACGCTCTCCAAGAACTATTTTTGGCCCAAGATGTTTCGCGATGTCGCCCACTTCACCAACCGGTGCTCTACATGTTGGAAAGCTAAGTCACAATCTCAATCCCATGGTTTACATATGCCACTACCTATTCCACATCAACCTTTGGGAGGACAGCATGGATTTTGTGCTTGGATTACCTAGGACTCAAAATGGCAAGGACTCCGTATTTGTTGTGGTGGACCGTTTCTCTAAAATGGCTCCCTTTATCCCATGCAATAAGATAGACGATGCTTCACATGTTGCCAATCTCTTTTGTAGGGAAATTTTGAGGTTGCACGGTGTGCCAAAGACAATTGTGTCGGATCGAGACGTCAAGTTCTTAAGCTACTTTTGGAAGACGTTATGCGCCAAGCTCGAAATCAAGCTACTCTTCTCCACGGCGTATCATCCTCAAACCGATGGCCAAACGGAAGTCACCAACCGGACGCTTGCAACTCTCCTACGCGTGTTGATAATAAAAACATCCAGGAGTGGGAGGAGTGCCTACCCATCGCCGAGTACGCCTACAACCGTGCAAGACACTCTACCACCGGCAAGTCCCCCCTCGAGGTTGTCTACAGCTTCAACCCATTGTCACCCTTGGACATTCTTCCTCTACCACTTCAAGAACGAGCAAACATGGACGCAAGTGCAAGAGACACATACCTCAAGAAGATGCATGAAGAAACACGTTCCACGATCGAGCGCCAAGTACAATGACTCGCCTACAAGCTCAACATCAACAAGTCTCCGATGGTGTTCCAACCGGGTGATCAAGTATGGATACATCTCCGCAAGGACCGCTTCCCCAAGGAATGCAAGTCCAAGCTACTCCCGAGAGCCGACGGACCATTCAACGTGCTAGCACGCTACAACGACAACACCTACAAGGTCGACATCCAATGTGACAAGTACAATGTATTCAATGTCAAAGACTTGGCCAAGTACCATGGTGGTGAAGAGCACGATCTGTGGATGGATCTCTCCCAAGGGGGGGAGATGATGCGGAGCATCCCTCGACTACCCGCATCGACACTCCATCAACACCGCAAGCACCAAGAGGACCAATGACAAGAGCACGTGCACGCGCCATCGAGAACAAGGTTGACTATCCCCTCTTCTAGTTTCGGTCGGATTCACATGAGAATTGGGTTCTACCGCATAAAGACATGTTATGCATTCTAGGATACCAAGGAGATGATCCGTGAGGAGAAGGTGAAGGTTCAAGCACCCATGGAGCAAGAGAAGGAAGTAGAGGACAAGAAGAATGAAGGAAATGAGTCTCTAGACACTCCGGCTGCCCGGACGGAAGGACCACGAGTGAAGGAAATATGCCCTAGAGGCAATAATAAAGTTATTATTTATTTCCTTATATCATGATAAATGTTTATTATTCATGCTAGAATTGTATTAACCGGAAACATAATACATGTGTGAATACATAGACAAACAGATAGTCACTAGTATGCCTCTACAAGACTAGCTCATTGATCGAAGATGGTTATGTTTCCTAACCATAGACATGTGTTGTCATTTGATTAATGGGATCACATCATTAGGAGAATGATGTGGTTGACATGACCCATTTCGTTAGCTTAGCACTTGATCGTTTAGTATGTTGCTTATGCTTTCTTCATGACTTATACAAAGTTCCTGCAACTATGAGATTATACAACTCCCGTTTACCGGAGGAACACTTTGTGTGCTACCAAATGTCACAAGGTAACTGGGTGATTATAAAGGTACTCTACAGGTGTCTCCAAAAGTATATGTTGAGTTGGCATGAATCGAGATTAGGTTTTGTCACTCCGATTGTCGAAGAGGTATCTCTGGGCCTTCTCGGTAATACACATCACAAAAGCCTTGCAAGCATTGCAACTAATGAGTTAGTTGTGAGATGATGTATTACGGAACGAGTAAAGAGACTTACCGGTAACGAGATTGAACTAGGTATTGGATACCGACGATCGAATCTCGGGTAGGTAACATACCGATGACAAAGGGAACAACGTATATCGTTATGCGGTTTGACCGATAAAGATCTTCGTAGAATATGTAGGAACCAATATGGGCATCCAGGTTCCGCTATTGGTTATTGACCAAGAATGGTTCTAGGTCATGTCTACATAGTTCTCGAACCCGTAGGGTCCGCACGCTTAACGTTTTGATGACAGTTCATTATGAGTTTATAAGTATTGATGTACCGAAGGTTGTTCGGAGTCCCGGATGTGATCACGGACATGACGAGGAGTCTCGAAATGGTCGAGACATAAAGATTGATATATTGAAGCCTACATTTGGACATCGGAAATGTTCCGAGTGAAATCGAATTTATCGAGTACCGGAGGTTACCGGAACCCCCCGGGAACTATATGGGCCATAGTGGGCCTTGGTGGAAAGGAGAAAGGGCCAGCCCTAGGTGGCCGCGCGCCTCCCCCCTTTCCCTAGTCCTACTAGGACTAGGAAAGGTGGGCCGGCCCCCTCTCTCTCTTTCCCCCTCCGGTGAATCCTATTCCCACTAGGATTGGGGGAATCCTACTCCCGGAGGGAGTAGGACTCCCAGCGCCTCCTCTGGGCCGGCCGGCCCCCTCCCCCTTGGCTCCTTTATATACGGGGGCAGGGGGCACCCCATGACACACAAGTTGATCTACGGATCGTTCCTTAGCCGTGTGCGGTGCCCCCTTCCACCATATTCCACTTCGGTCATATCGTCATGAGCTTAAGCGAAGCCCTGCGCGGAGAAGTCATATCGTCGCGGAGCTTAAGCGAAGCCCTGCGTCGGTGGAGCATCATCATTGTCACCACGCCGTCGTCTTGTGGAACTCATCCCGACACTTTGCTGGATCGAGTCCGGGATCGCCATCGAGCTGAACGTGTGCGAACTCGGAGGTGCCGTGACGCTCGGTGCTGGATCGGTCGGATCGTGAAGACGTCGACTACATCAACAGCGTTGTTATAACGCTTCGCTTTCGGTCACGAGGGTACGTGGACGGACCTCTCCCTCTCGTTGCTATGCCATCACCATGGTCTTGCGTGTACGTAGGAAATTTTTGAAATTACTACGTTCCCCAACAAATGGCATCCGAGCCTGGTTTTATGCGTTGATGTCATATGCACGAGTAGAACACAAGTGAGTTGTGGGCGATATAAGTCATCCGCTTACCAGCATGTCATACTTTGGTTCAGCGGTATTGTGAGATGAAGCGGCCGGACCGACATTACAGCAGACGCTTACGCGAGACTGGTTTCACCGCCCGAGCACTAGTTGCTTAAAGGTGACCGGCGGTGTCTGCTCTCTCACTTTAGTTGAACCGAGTGTGGCTACGCCCGGTCCTTGCGAAGGTTAAAACAGCACCAACTTGACAAACTATCGTTGTGGTTTTGATGCGAGGTAAGAACGGTTCTTGCTCAGCCCGTAGCAGCCACGTAAAACTTGCAACAACAAAGTAGAGGACGCCTAACTTGTTTTTGCAGGGCATGTTGTGATGTGATGTGGTCAAGACGTGATGCTATATTTTATTGTATGAGATGATCATGTTTTGTAACCGAGTTATCGGCAATGGCAGGAGCCATATGGTTGTCGCTTTATTGTATGAAATGCAAAAGCCATGTAATTGCTTTACTTTATCACTAAGCGAGAGCGATAGTCGAGAAGCAATAGTTGGCGAGACGACAACGATGCTACGATGGAGATCAAGGTGTCGCGCGGTGGCGATGGTGATCATGAAGGTGCTTGGAGATGGAGATCACAAGCACAAGATGATGATGACCATATCATATCACTTATATTGATTGCATGTGATGTTTATCCTTTATGCATCTTATCTTGCTTTGATTGACGGTAGCATTATAAGATGATCTCTCACTAAAATTATCAAGAAGTGTTCTCCTGAGTATGCACCGTTGCTAAAAGTTCAGTAGTACCCGGACACCACGTGATGATCGGGTGTGATAAGTTCTACGTCCATCTACAACGGGTGCAAGCCAGTTTTGCACACGCAGAATACTCAGTTAAACTTGACGAGCCTAGCATATGCGGATATGGCCTCGAACACGGAGACCGAAGGTCGGCGTGAATCATATAGTAGATATGATCAACATAGTGATGTTCACCATTGAAACTACTCCATCTCACGTGATGATCGGACATGGTTTAGTTGATTTGGATCACGTAATCACTTAGATGACTAGAGAGATGTCTGTCTAAGTGGGAGTTTTTAATATGATTAATTGAACTTAAATTTATCATGAACTTAGTACCGATAGTATTTTGCTTGTCTATGTTTCTTTGTAGATAGATGGCTCGTGTTGTTGTTCCGTTGAATTTTAATGCGTTCCTTGAGAAAGCAAAGTTGAAAGATGATGGTAGCAATTACGGACTGGGTCCGTAATTTGAGGATTATCCTCATTGCTGCCGAGAAGAATTACGTCCTGGAAGCACCGCTGGGTGCCGAGCCTGCTGAGAGCAACGCCGAAGTTGTGAACGTCTGGCGAGCAAAGCTGATGACTACTCTATAGTTCGATGTGCCATGCTTTACGGCTTAGAACCGGGACTTCAACGGCGTTTTGAGCGTCATGGAGCATATGAGATGTTCAGGAGTTGAAGTTAATATTTCAAGCAAATGCCCGGATTGAGAGATATGAAGTCTCCAATAAGTTCTATAGCTGCAAGATGGAGGAGAATAGTTACATCGGTGAGCACATACTCAAAATGTCCGGGTATAATAATCACTTAATTCAGCTGGGAGTTAATCTTCCGGATGATAGTGTCATTGATGAATTCTCCAATCACGCCACCAAGCTACAAGAGCTTCGTGATGAACTATAATATGCAAGGGATGACTAAGACAATTCTGAGCTCTTCGCAATGCTAAAAGCAGCGGAGGTAGAAATCAAGAAAGAGCATCAAGTGTTGATGGTCAACAAGACCACTAGTTTCAAGAAAAGGGCAAAGGAAAGAAGAAGGAAACTTCAAAAGAACAGCAAGAAAGTTGCTGATCAAGAGAAGAAACCCAAGTCTGGACCTAAGCCTGAAATCGAGTGTTTTACCGCAAGCGATCGACCTCGAAGCGGAACTGCCCCAAGTATTTGGCGGATAAGAAGGATGGCAAGGTGAACAAAGGTATATGTGATATACATGTTATTGATGTGTACCTTACTAGAGCTCGTAGTAGCACTGGTATTTGATCTGGTTCTGCTAATATTTGCAACTCAAAGCAGGACTACGGAATAGACGAGCACCGCAAAGGACGAGGTGACGATCGCGCGTGGGAAATGGTTCCAAAGTCAATGTGATCGCGGTCGGCACGCTACCTCTACATCTACCTTCGGGATTAGTTTTAGACCTAAATAATTGTTATTTGGTGCCAGCGTTGAGCATGAACATTATATCTGGATCTTGTTTGATGCGAGACGGTTATTCATTTAAATCAGAGAATAATGGTTGTTCTATTTATATGAGTAATATCTTTTATGGTCATGCACCCTTGAAGAATGGTCTATTCTTGTTGAATCTCGACAGAGTGATACACATATTCATAATGTCGAAGCCAAAAGATGCAGAGTTGATAATGATAGTGCAACTTATTTGTGGCACTTGCCGTTTAGGTCATATCGGTGTAAAACGCATGAAGAAACTCCATACGGATGGACTTTTGGAATCACTTGATTATGAATCACTTGGTACTTGCGAACCGTGCCTCATGGGCAAGATGACTAAAACACCGTTCTCGGTTGTATGGAGAGAGCAACAGACTTATTGGAAATCATACATACAGATGTATGTGGTCCGATGAATGTTGAAGCTCGTGGCGGATATCGTTATTTTCTCACCTTCACAGATGATTTAAGCAGATACGGGTATATCTACTTGATGAAGCATAAATCTGAAACATTTGAAAAGTTCAAAGAATTTCAGAGTGAAGTTGAAAATCATCGTAACAAGAAAATAAAGTTTCTACGATCTGATCGTGGAAGAGAATATTTGAGTTACGAGTTTGGTCTACATTTGAAGCAATGCGGAATAGTTTCGCAACTCACGCCACCGGAACACCACAGCGTAATGGTGTGTCCGAACGTCAGAATCGTACTTTACTAGATATGGTGCGATCTATGATGTCTATTTCGATTTACCGCTATCGCTTTGGGGTTATGCTTTAGAGACGGCCGCATTCACGTTAAATAGGACACCGTCAAAATCCGCTGAGACGACGCCTTATGAACTGTGGTTTAGCAAGAAACCAAAGTTGTCGCTTCGAAAGTTTGGGGTTGCGATGCATATGTGAAAAAACTTCAACCTGATAAGCTTGAACCCAAATCGGAAAAATGTGTCTTCATAGGATACCCAAAGGAGACAATTGGGTATACCTTCTATCACAGATCCGAAGGCAAGACATTCGTTGTTAAGAATGGATCCTTTCTAGAGAAGGAGTTTCTCTCGAAAGAAGTGAGTGGGAGGAAAGTGGAACTTGATGAGGTAATAGTACCAACTCCCTTATTGGAAAGTAGTTCATCACGTAAATCAGTTTACGAATAACTACACCAATTAGCGAGGAAGATAATGATAATGATCATGAAACTTCAAATCAAGTTGTCCTTGAATCGTAGATCAACCAGAATAAAATCCGCACTGAGTGGTACGGTAATCCTATTCGAAGTCATGCTACTAGATCATGGTGAACCCACGAACTATGAAGAAGCGATGGTGAGCCCAGATTCCACAAAATGGCTTGAAGCCATGAAATCTGAGATGGGATCCATGTATGAGAACAAAGTATGGACTTTGGTAGACTTGCCCGATGATCGGCAAGCTATTGAGAATAAATGGATCTTTAAGAAGAAGACTGACGCCGATGGTAATATAACTGTCTACAAAGCTCGACTTGTTGCAAAAGGTTTTCGACAAGTTCAAGGGGTTGACTACGATGAGACTTTCTCACCCGTAGCGATGCTTAAGTCTGTCCGAATCATGTTAGCAATTGCCGCATTTTATGATTATGAAATTTGGCAAATGGATGTAAAAACTGCATTCTTGAATGGATTTCTAGAAGAAGAGTTGTATATGATGCAACCAGAAGGTTTTGTTGATCCAAAGGGTGCTAACAAAGTGTGCAAGCTCCAACGCAATTTAGTGTCTGGTGCAAGCCTCTCGGAGTTGGAATAAACGCTTTGATAGTGTGATCAAAGCATATGGTTTTATCAGACTTTTGGAGAAGCTTTGTATTTACAAGAAAGTGAGTGGGAGCTCAGTAGCATTTCGATATTATATATGGACGACATATTGTTGATTGGAAATGATATAGAATTTCTGGATAGCATAAAAGGATACTTGAATAAAAGTTTTTCAATGAAAGACCTCGGTGAAGCTGCTTACATATTGGGCATCAAGATCTATAGAGATAGATCAAGACGCTTAATTGGACTTTCACAAAGCACATACCTTGATAAAGTTTTGAAGAAGTTCAAAATGGATCGAGCAAAGAAAGGTTTTTACCAGATTACAAGGTGTAAGATTGAGTCGGACTCAATGCCCGACCACAGCAGAAGATAGAGAAAATGAAAATGTTCCTATGCTTCAGCCATAGGCTCTATCATGTATGCAATGCTGTGTACCAGACTGACGATGCTTAGCTGTAAGCTTGGCAGGAAGGTACCAAAGTAATCCAGAGTGGATCATGGACAGCGGTCAAGAACATCCTGAAATACGAAAAGGACTAAGGATATGTTTCTCGATATGGAGGTGACAAAGAGCTAGTCGTAAATGGTTACGCCGATGCAAGCTTTGACACCGATCCGGACGATTCTAAATCGCAAACCGGATCGTATTTTTATTAAACGGTGGAGCTGTCGGTTGGTGCAGTTCTAAACAAAGCGTCGTGGCGGGATCTACATGTGAAGCGGAGTACATAGCAGCTTCGAAGCAGCAAATGAAGGAGTCTGGATGAAAGAGTTCATTTCCGATCTAGGTGTTATACCTAGTGCATCGGGACCAATGAAGATCTTCTCGTGACAATCTTGGTGCAATTGCCTTGGCAAAGGAATCCAGATTTCACAAGAGGACCAAGCATATCAAGAGACGCTTCAATTCCATTGGGACCAAGTCCAAGTGGGAGACATAGAGATTTGCAAAATACATACGGATCTGAATGTTGCACACCCGTTGACTAAGCCTCTTCCACGAGCAAAACATGATCAGCACCAAGACTCCATGGGTGTTAGAATCATTCTTGTGTAATCTAGATTATTGACTCTAGTGCAAGTGGGAGATCAAGGAAATATGCCCTAGAGGCAATAATAAAGTTATTATTTATTTCCTTATATCATGATAAATGTTTATTATTCATGCTAGAATTGTATTAACGGAAACATAATACATGTGTGAATACATAGACAAGCAGATAGTCACTAGTATGCCTCTACAAGACTAGCTCATTGATCAAGATGGTTATGTTTCCTAACCATAGACATGTGTTGTCATTTGATTAATGGGATCACATCATTAGGAGAATGATGTGGTTGACATGACCCATTTCGTTAGCTTAGCACTTGATCGCTTAGTATGTTGCTTATGCTTTCTTCATGACTTATACAAAGTTCCTGCAACTATGAGATTATGCAACTCCTGTTTACGGAGGAACACTTTGTGTGCTACCAAACGTCACAACGAATCGGGTGATTATAAAGGTACTCTCTGGTGTCTCCAAAAGTATATGTTGAGTTGGCATGAATCGAGATTAGGTTTTGTCACTCCGATTGTCGGAGAGGTATCTCTGGGCCTTCTCGGTAATACACATCACATAAGCCTTGCAAGCATTGCAACTAATGAGTTAGTTGTGAGATGATGTATTACGGAACGAGTAAAGAGACTTACCGTAACGAGATTGAACTAGGTATTGGATACCGACGATCGAATCTCGGGTAGGTAACATACCGATGACAAAGGGAACAACGATATCGTTATGCGGTTTGACCGATAAAGATCTTCGTAGAATATGTAGGAACCAATATGGGCATCCAGGTTCCGCTATTGGTTATTGACCGAGAATGGTTCTAGGTCATGTCTACATAGTTCTCGAACCCGTAGGGTCCGCACGCTTAACGCTTCGATGACAGTTCATTATGAGTTTATAAGTATTGATGTACGAAGGTTGTTCGAGTCCCGGATGTGATCACGGACATGACGAGGAGTCTCGAAATGGTCGAGACATAAAGATTGATATATTGAAGCCTACATTTGGACATCGGAAATGTTCCGAGTGAAATCGAATTTATCGGAGTACCGGAGGTTACTGGAACCCCCGGGAACTATATGGGCCATAGTGGGCCTTGGTGGAAAGGAGAAAGGGCCAGCCCTAGGTGGCAAGGCCTCCCCTTTCCCTAGTCCTACTAGGACTAGGAAAGGTGGGCCGCCCCCTCTCTCTTTCCCCTCGGTGAATCCTATTCCAACTAGGATTGGGGGAATCCTACTCCCGGAGGAGTAGGACTCCTGGGCGCCTCCTCTTGGCCGGCGGCCCCTCCCCTTGGCTCCTTTATATCTGAGGGCAGGGGCACCCCATGACACACAAGTTGATCTACGGATCGTTCCTTAGCCGCAGCGGTGCCCCTTCCACCATATTCCACTTGGTCATATCGTCGCGGAGCTTAAGCGAAGCCCCGCGCCGGAGAAGTCATATCGTCATGAGCTTAGGCGAAGCCCCGCGTCGGTGGAGCATCATCATCGCCACCACGCCGTCGTCCGACGGAACTCATCCCCGACACTTTGCTGGATCGGAGTCCGGGATCGCCATCGAGCTGAGCGTGTGCGAACTCGGAGGTGCCGTGACGCTCGGTGCTTGGATCGGTCGGATCGTGAAGACGTCGACTACATCAACAGCGTTGTTATAACGCTTCGCTTTCGGTCTCACGAGGGTACGTGGACGGACACTCTCCCCTCTCGTTGCTATGCCAGCACCATGGTCTTGCGTGTACGTAGGAAATTTTTTGAAATTACTACGTTCCCCAACAACGAGTGCCCGGACGAGCAACCTACGGGAGGGCCGAACTCCCTGGGCACCCCAGGTGCCCGAACTCATTGGGCCAGGGTGCCTGGACACCACCTAGGCTGCGCCCCTGCCCGCCCCGGGTGTCCGGTCTCCCGCCCGGCTGCCACCTGGGCTGTTCCCCGGGTACCCGTCCCCTCTCGCGTCCCGCTCCAGCCCCGACCGGGTGCCCAGGCCTTGGACCCCCGGATGCCCGGCCAAGGCCGCCCATCCGCCTACACCGACCCCGGGTGCCCGGGCTTAGGACCGCGGGTGCCCGGTCCTCCCGTCGCCAGGTCCCTGTCCGGTCCGGGTGCCCGGTCCCCTTTGCACCAGGTGCACGGACCCCTCCAAGGGCCTGCGTGCCTCCTTGGGGCTTTGCCCTTGTATCCCCCCTCCTCACTTATTTCGTCTAGAAACTATAAGTACCCCCACCTAGCTCTTTGGAGAGGTTAGCAAAGTATTTAGAACACAAAAGAGGGCTTTGCTCATCTTCCTCTAGGAGATCTAGACCTCCTCTTGGAGAAGCTCCTCTTGGAGATCAAGCCCTCCTCTTGGAGAAGATCCTCTTGGATGCAAGACCTCACCTAGTGGGAAGAACCTTACCCTAGTGCTATTTTCCTTGAATTGTTCATGTAATCTTCTGGATCTCATGTATGCTACCCTAGGGGATGTGATATTGGGTTTGTTTGAGTGATTTGTGCATTGTGTTCTTGAGTGTTCTTCCTCTTTTCCCCCTCCAAGTGTGAAAAGATCCCCTCTAGGGTTTCACCCTACAACACACATGCTCCATTGCATATAAATTGGTTGAAAAATCAAATATGTGACCTTGGGTGCATGCTTAGGTCCCATGCAAGAAATGAGAATGAAATTCAAACACCGTGGCACCGTTGATTGCCGGCAAAACATTAGGATGTCTGGTTTTTAAATTCTAGTAAATCCAAAACTCGTCTGAAATTCATGAAACTTGGCATGCTATCATGGAGCGGCATCAACGTGTCATGGTAAAAAATTTGTCCCATTTGGGGCAGGTTCGGGTATATGCTTCTCACAAACCAAAGCTTCTCACAACAAGCATGATGGTTTCGGTAGGGAACGTCCCACCTTTGGGGACGAAACGATATCCATTGCCTCTTATTGTTTTCAAAAAAATTCTTGTGTCAACATAGAAAAACAAGAGTGTTGTGTCAATTTTTGTGATTTTTCGGGGTTCGTTTGGACATTTTTATGCATTAACTGAGTTTTCAATGCATTTATGTGCATAATTCAAATTTGAACTACATGCACATGCTCCAGTGCATATAAATTGGTTGAAAAATCAAATCTGCTTCCTTGGGTGCATGCTTAGGTCCCATGCAATAAATGGGAATGAATTTCAAACACCAGGGCACCGTTGATTGCCGGCAAAACATTGAGATGCTTGGTTTTTAAATTCTAGTAAATCCAAAACTCGTCTGTAATTCATGAAACTTGGCATGCTATCATGGAGCGGCATCAACATGTCATGGTAAAAATTTTGTCCCATTTGGGGCAGGTTTGGGTATATGCTTCTCACAAACCAGAGCTTCTCACAATAAGCATGATGGTTTTGGTGGGGAACGTCCCACCTTTGGGGACGAAACGATTTCCATTGCCTCTTATTGCTTTCAAATTTTTTTTCTCGTGTCAACATAGAATAACAGGAGTGTTGTATCAAATTTTGTGATTTTCGGGGTTCGTTTGGACATTTTTATGCATTAACTGAGTTTTCAATGCATTTACGTGCATAGTTCAAATTTGAACTACATGCACATGCTCCAGTGCATATAAATTGGTTGAAAAAACAAATATGTGTCCTTCGGTGCATGCTTAGGTCCCATGCAAGAAATGGGAATGAATTTCAAACACCAGGGCACTGTTCATTGCCGGCAAAACGTTGAGATACTTTACTTTTAAATTCTAGTAAATCCAAAACTCGTCTGAAATTCATAAAACTTGGCATGCTATCATGGAATGGCACCCGACATGCCGTGGTAAAATTTTGTCCCATTTGGGGTAGGTTTGGGTATATGCTTCTCACAAACCAGAGCTTCTCACAACAAGCATGATGGTTTCGGTAGGGAACGTCCCACCTTAGGGGACGAAACGATATCCATTGGCTCTTATTGCTTTCAAAAAAATTCTCGTGTCAGCATAGAACAACAAGAGTGTTGTGTCAATTTTTGTGATTTTTCGGGGTTCGTTTGGACATTTTTATGCATTAACTGAGTTTTCAATGCATTTATGTGCATAATTCAAATTTGAACTACATGCACATGCTCCAGTGCATATAAATTGGTTGAAAAATCAAATCTATTTCCTTGGGTGCATGCTTAGGTCCCATGCAATAAATGGGAATGAATTTCAAACACCAGGGCACCGTTGATTGCCGGCAAAACATTGAGATGCCTGGTCTTTAAATTCTAGTAAATCCAAAACTCGTCTGAAATTCATGAAACTTGGCATGCTATCATGGAGCGGCATCAACATGTCGTGGTAAATTTTTTGTCCCATTTGGGGCAGGTTTGGGTATATGCTTCTCACAAACCAAAGCTTCTCACAACAAGCATGATGGTTTTGGTAGGGAACGTCCCACCTTTGGGGACGAAACGATATCCATTGCCTCTTATTTCTTTCAAATTTTTTCTCGTGTCAACATAGAACAACAGGAGTGGTGTGTCATTTTTTTTATTTTTCGGGGTTTGTTTGGACATTTTTATGCATTAACTGAGTTTTCAATGCATTTATGTGCATGGTTCAAATTTGAACTACATGCACATGCTCGAGTGCATATAAATTGGTTGAAAAATCAAATATGTATCCTTGGGTGCATGCTTAGGTCCCATGCAAGAAATGGGAATAAATTTCAAACACCAGGGCACCGTTCATTGCCGGCAAAACGTTGAGATACTTTATTTTTAAATTCTAGTAAATCCAAAACTCGTATGAAATTCATGAAACTTGGCATGCTATCAATGGCACCCGACATGTTGTGGTATTTTTCGTGTCCATTTTGAGAGAAGGCGCACTCGAATAATGACAGCCAACAAAGGCATTTTGAAAAAATAGCTGCCACTTTAATATCTCAAACGTTTGTATAATTCAAACCGTGTGCGTTCTGTTAACCATTCACGTGACGCCACGTGTCTTGGTTTTAATGGCTGTAGGAGGTGCCCGTGCGGACAGCTGCTTGACCTTGACTGAACGGGAGGCGTGCGAGCGCAGTCCGGTGCGCAGGCTGACCGAGAGGCGTGCAAGCTATCCTCGAATGCATAGGCTCACTAGGAAGCGTGCGAGTTGTACGCTGCGCAGGCTCACTGGCAAGCGAGCCCTTTGACTTCCATGGCCACCCGCCATCCTCTCCGTGCGCGCGCCCCCCTCAGCGGCATGGGACACCATCGTCGAACGCTACCTCTTAGCGCTGCCAGCTGCCGTCCTCCCGCGCCCCGCCTGTCGACCCCGGGACGACATGATGCAAAGTAAGAGCAGGATTTGTGCATCTCTTCAACGGAAACGGTTCTTTTGGATGACCCATGTGCAACCATTTCCAAACAATTTGGTTTTGATTTGCATCTGTCATATTGGGTATGTTGCCATTTGTCAAACTGGAAAGATTGACATTTGTTGATCTAGTAACATTGCCATTTGTCAACCTTGTAACACTGCGATTTGTCAAATTATGAAGGTAAAAATCACTAGCAGTATCTAATTTTTGCAACTAAAATTCAGTAATTAAGCATAGATTTCATTCATAGATTAAGCAGAAGTTCTTAATTTATACAAACAGTTCAACTCGACAGCTGAACCGACCAAACTTTTCCCCAATTGTTGCCAGCCACGTACTGAAAAAGCTAGTTCAACTATATATACTAGCTAATTTTAAGTACGTTGTACAGTTCCACCACATCTATAGTCAGATGAACTGAACAAAATAGCCCCTAAATACTACTACTACAGAGGGGCTTTGTACTACTTATGGCTGCCTCTCCTCTGCGGAGCACGCTCAGTAAGAGGCGGAGGAGGAGCCTACCGATGAGCTGGACAATTGCAATACGGTGCCTGCCACTGCTGCAGCTTCAGCGGCGCTCACCTCGAACGCCCTCCGCCGCTCCAGACGACCCCTCTCGAAGCGGTGATTCTCCTCGTAGATCTCCTGATTCCTCACTTCTGAGGCGGCGTATGCCGCAGCCACGACGGTGGTAAGGCTCTTTGTGTGCTAGACGAGGCGCTCCTCCTCCCATAAGAACTCGGTGTAGCGCGCAAGGTCGCTGATGCACGTGCGGGCATCCACCTCCGCCTCCCGCCTTCGGGTGATGGTGGCGGAGTGGGTGATGACCCAGGCGGTCAACGGTGGGCTGGCGGCCACGGCGGCCGACAATGGGTTGGCGGCGACGACCACCACCTCCCGCCTTCGGGCCACGGTGGCGGAGTGGGTGATGGCCACGGTGGCCGGCGGTGGGGTGGCGGCCACGACGGCCACCTCCCGCCTTTGGGCCGCGGCGACGGAGCGGGAGATGGCCCTGGCTTTCAACGGTGGTGTGGCGGCAACGGCGGCCGGCAACAGCTGCCGATGGGCAGCGGCAGCGGAGCGTGTCACGGGTGTTCCCACACCCAACAGGGACGCCACGCGCACTACACTACGCCGGGGACTGCACCGCCACCGCGGTGTAGCCTCCCAGCTGGAGTTGTCCTCTGATGACGGCAGAGTGGCTGAGCGACGATGACGGACCGGTGCCATTGGCGATTGTGGGAGAAGTAGACAAGATAAGCTACAGGGAGGGAGGGGAAAATGCGACGCATGACTCGCCGGCCGTGAGGGTTTTTATAGCAGGCCGGTAAGCATTGCGATTTTGGGGGATTTCACCGAGTCGGGTGGGAAGCTTGCGCAGGAACCTACAAGATTGCGCGGGAACGGGCTCACCGACGATTCATTGGCGCCATTGCGTTTAAAAGAACACCCCAGCGTACAGCAAGCTTGCGCTGTAAGCCGTCTGCGGCAGCGGGGTGACAAGACGTGCGAGAGGAGGAAGAAAGGCCACGTACACACATGGTTAATAAAAAAACGTTTGCGATTTAATTACCTACAATACCCCCATCCTGGTTTATAAGTATGATTTAACTAATAAAATACAAATGCATGTCGCCAAAGATTATATAGTTGGATTCGTATTTGAACATAGTTTCCGATTATATAATTTTTATAACATGCATTAACATTTTGTGGATTAAATTTGAGGGCAAAGTATGGCACAGAATATAAATGGGACTATAGACTAGACGGAGGTGGTAGCAAACAGCCGGTCTCTACGCAGCGACTCAACTGTCGGCCGGCTTGTAGGCGACCATTTCCTGCATGTTCAACTGCTCTATGCGTGTGGTTGCTTGCGGTTCAGGCGGCCGCAACGCGCTCTGCTCGCGTCCCGCCACGCGCGCTCTGCTCTCGCGTCCCTCTGGGTGCTCTGCCCTCGTCCCTCCATGCGCGCTGCCAGTGTTTGAGGCCGGCGCACGATCACGCACGTTCGTGTGCATGCGGTTGTGCCGGGCACGGCGCAACGATGCAGTTTGTCGGTGTACAAAAGTAGGGGCACACCTTTGTACACCTTTACTTGTGCGCGGGCAGTCGGAGCCACGCGCCACAGCCACACTAAGCAGGGCAGAGGAGGGGAGCCGAAGAGAAGCCGAAGCCCAAGATAGCCAGAGCAACGCCAAGGCCGAGACCACAAAAGAGCGGAGAGACAAAGCAGGTTCCCCCGGCAAGACCCTTGCCGGGGCAGCCTCTGCGGCCCCGGCAAGGCCCTTGTCGGGGAGGCTCGTCCAACACCATCGGAGCGCACCACCCTTGAGCCCACGGGTTCCAACTCAACCAACCACGTTGGAACTAGGGCTCGGGAGGCACCTCCATGGTGGCATGCAGATCTTTGTCAAGACCAAGGAATATTCAAGATCAGATGAGGATTAAAAGACAACGGTCCTCAGCAAGATCCTTGCCGAGGAGAGCCACAAGACCCCCGGCAAGATCCTTGCCAGGGACGACAGCACGCCATGGCAAGACCCTTGCCGGGCCACCCGGCAAGGCCCTCACCGAGGACGCCAGCAGGGCCATTGCCAGGCCCGCACCAGCCAAGTCTCCACCGCCGTTCGCATGCAGCTGCCAGCTCAACTAGCTGGGCAGGCCCCTGCGTGGCAACATGCAGCTCCCAGGCCAAGTCAGCAAGCGCCTGCATGGCAGGATGCAGATCTTCATGAGGACTTTGCCACCACGCCACCTCAGCTGCTAGCCTGCCTACGCGGCACCGCATGCATCACTGACCAGGGCGCGTGTCGAAGCAAGGAGTGCGACGGATGGGACGGGCCTCGTTCCCATCCCCAATAAAGCAAGGGGACACCTAAGAGATGCATTAAATGTGTCTTGTCTTGTAATACGAGCGATAAGCTCGTAGCACTTTACGCCTTTCCACCTCCTGTGTGCCACTGTGGCAGCCCCTTTCGACTATAAAAGGAGGCCCGTGGCGTACTGGAGAAGGATTAGGGTCTTTGGAACTACTCAGCCACCGTAGCTAGTTCGAAGGCTCAAGAACACTCAATACATCCACCAAAGCAGGACTAGGGTTTTACGCATCCTCGCGGCCCGAACCTGGGTAAACGATCCTTGTGCTGATTACTAATCCTGCTCTTCTTGCAACCCTGCACCCGGGAAACCGTAGTAGGGATTCTTGTGATCGCATAGGTGTCGTTCCACACCGACATCTTTGGCGCGCCAGGTAGGGGGCGCAATTGTGAGAATCTGGTCTAGTAGTTAGCCTAGCGTTTCTTCATCGCCATCGCTCCCAAGAAGAAGAAGGCCAAAAGGAGCGCTACCTGCAAGCGCAAAGGGCGCCATAGCGGCGACAAGAAAGCTAAGTCATGCCGAACCTTTGAGTATTTCCTTTTTTATATAAGGTTATCGTGCTCAGAGATCCTGCCTATGTATGGAAAACCTGCACGCAAAGGGGCCCTCCCGCGATTGGCAACGCCCTTGTTCTGTTTCGAGTCCGCTCAACAGCTCAAGCGGTCGCGTCAAGAGTGGCGGGGTAGCCTTCCGCACCTGGCAACGCTCTCGATTCTGACTTGAGTTAAGCTCGACAGTTCAGGCGGCCGCATTAAGGGCGGTAAGGTGGTTCGCCCGGCAGCAAGCACACCCGGCAGGCCAATGGGGATCCGTCCCCAAGACGTCCGCACAGGTTTACGCTGCCGCAGTGCCTACCCAGCCACGAGGGTGGACATACAAAGGAAAATCGAACAGGAAATTAACTTGCATAATATCAAAGTACTGCATAAGTTATATTACATCGCTTGTTGCCGCGGTTCTAACTAAAGATAAAAATCGTCTTGGTTGTGAACTTGCAACAACGAAAAGAAACGGGGTGCCCAATCCCGGTGTTGGCCCTCCACCCTTAGAATTCCGCCGACACCGCTGATGACGGGCTTGATGCGCCCTGGGCGGCGCGAGGTCAGTATCCTCCGGCAAGTTCTCCAGCGCGGCGTTGAAATCGAGGTCGGGGTACCAGTACGCCACCTTGGTGAGAACCTTGGTCATGGCGCCCTGGCAAAGCCTCCGAGCCTCGTCGGCCAGCGAGGCCGCCCGGTTGGCGTGAAGTCGTTTCAAAGAGCCGACGACCTTCTCAAAGAACAGGGTCAGGCTGCAGTTGGCGCTCACACTCCGCTCCGGGGCGTACCTCACGTCCGGCATCCCCATGGTGGCCAGCTGCGCTGCGGCCTGGTTGGCAACGGTGGCGAGGCGATCGAGCCAGCGGTTCTCGCCCTCCATGTGCTCCTTGAAGTTAAGGGCCTCGTTCTTCCATAGCTGCTTCTCGGTCTCCAGTGGTCAGGGTCCCATCCCGGGCCCTGGCCTCCGACAGCATCTTCTTGAGACCCTCCAGCTTCAGCTTGAGGTCTTTGATGGAGTTTTTGGCCTCGGAGAGCTCCCCTGCCCTGCTGACGGCCGCGCCCTACGCCTCCGTCAAGGCACTGTTAAGCGTGTCCTTCTCCTGGAACAGCTTCAAGGCCTGCTCCTTCAGCTCGTCCCGCTCCACCTCCAGCTCCTTCACCTTGCCGGCGTGAACCAGAGCCTGGGCATCGAGTGTCTCTTTGTGCCTCTGCTCCAGCTCTTGGGTCTGCTGCGCGGCAAACTTCTCCAACTCCTTGTATTTGGCGCAGAGTTTGGCGTCGAGGTCAGCCTCACGCTTGGCGAGGTCCTCCTCATGGGAGTTCAGTGCAGCATGGTGCTGGGTCCAGGCGGCCTCGGCAACCGCGGCCAAGCCCTTCACCGTCTCCTGGGCCTTCTCGATGTCGGCTAGCTTCATGGTGTGCTCCACGTCGCGCTTGGCCAGCTTGCCCTGGGTGGTCTTCAGCTCTTTGCTAGCTTGGCGGAACCAAGCCTGCACCTCGGCAATGCGCACCTTGAGGTCCGCCTCCGCTTGGTCCACCGTTGCCATCCTGGACTTGGCCTTGTCCAGGCGGGCGCGGTGGAGCGCTTGGAGCCTCCGAAAGTTGGCACCCATGGCCTGGAGGATCTGCTCCTCCTGGGAGCTGTCACCACCTGCACTCGGCTCGTCGACGACTTTGAGCCCGGCGGCGGCAAGCACTTCATCGTCAAACACCTCTCCCTCGACGGGCGTCCTGGTGCTCGACGCACCTGGAAGGTGGACGAACAAGTCGTCACTCACCCTCAGGTACTTGCCGGAGCCAGAGGCGGCAGCGGAGGAAGGATGGTCATCGACCACCTCCTCCTCAGCGGCGGCCTTGCCGGACTCCCTGGAAGGTCCCTTGTCGGGTTCCTCGGCAGGCCCCTTGGCGACGTCCTCAGCAGTGCCCTTGGCGGCCTCCTCGGTGGTGATCTCCTCGGCCTCCACCGCGGCAGCCTTGGCGACGTCCTCGATGATGGCGTCCACGTCCCCTGGGTCCGCCGAGGAGGGATCTGGGCACCAAAGGAGGGAGTGAGGCAAGGCCAATACCAAGGGTTAGAAAGAAAAAGGAACGGGGACGAAAGGCGAACAACTTACCAGTGCCAGGCTGGGAAGCAGAAGTCCCTTCCCCGCCAACGTTTGACGCCGAGGCGAAGCCACCGGCGCCCGAGTTCTCCTACTCCTCCTCCATATGCGTGGGCTCGGTGCTCGGCGCCCTTGCTGGGGATGCCCCTCGGGGCGGCGTGGTCGATGGGGGCGGCGTGTTGGGAGTAGCCCTCTGTGGCTCCTCCTGCCGCTGCTCTCCTCCTGCGCACCCGGTGAGGTCAGTACCAAAGCGTCATACCCCCGACACATGTCGGCGAGGGGAGAGTGATGGACTTACGTTGGGGGCTGTGCCGGGGGCTGCTGTCCGGGCTGCTCAGCACCACCAATGGTGCCCTCGAAGTACCCGCCGGGGGCTGGCAGCCCGCCGAGGCCTTGGCCCTCATCACCCTCTGGGCTAGTATCTCCGCGTCCCTGCGAAGGCAGAAACAAATCAACACAAGTGGCAAAGATTGAGGAGACGGAGATGACAGAGAGGAACAGGATACTCACTCGTCGTCCACCTCCTCCTCGGTTGCCTTCCTCTTCCTTCTAGGGCTGAGTGATCCAAAGTCGAAGGTGGCCCCCGCGTCAGCGTCTGCCGGAGGAGGGGAGGAGGCGGAGTCTGGGCACGCTTGGACGAAGACGAGGCAGATGCCTTCTTCTTCACCACAGCGGCTGACGGTGTCCTGGACTAGGGGGTACTAATCACATCGTCTCCCTATCAGTTGGATTGGGCCGAGGACCCCCATGGCCGTATACTCATGGGCCAGTTCGGACAGCTGTCGCATATAAGGAAGATTCCACAAGACTTGGTGATCAAGACAAGGACTCCTCCCCACCGGCTTTATTCGGCTAGGACTCTTGTTATCCTAGGCCTCTGGTGCATTATATAAACCGAGGCCAGGCTAGTCGATAGAGAACAACAATCATACCATAGGCTAGCTTCTAGGGTTTAGCCTCTACGATCTCGTGGTAGATCAACTCTTGAAATACTCATATCATCAAGATCAATCAAGCAGAAGTAGAGTATTACCTCCATCGAGAGGGCCGAACTCGGTAAACATCGTGTCCCCGCCTCCTGTTACCATCCGCCTTAGACGCACTGTTCGGGACCCCCTACCCGAGATCCGCCGGTTTTGACACCGACATTGGTGCTTTCATTGAGAGTTTTGCTGTGTGTTCGGCAAAAGATCGATGGCTCGCCTGCAGATCAACTGCGACTTCGGCATCTTCGTCACCAGCTCGACTGGTCACCTTGGCTGGACTGAGGACTGCGCCCTACCTCCGATCATTATGTTCGAAGGAGGGCCTTCATCAACATCAACTCTGATCTCTATCAAGATCACGGAGGAATCATCCAGGGAGCCCGGGGGCTCAACGTCAACATTGCCCTCGGGCGACCGTGCTATTTTTCTGGACAGCGAACTTGTATCCGCCACCACGGCCTCCTCAAATGTCGTTTTAACAATTGCTTCAATGGAATTGTGAGGAATTGAGTCTACAACAACCCTGGAAAATTTCGTCGAGTTCTGATGGAGGAATCTCTGGCAATCCACGATGTACCGTAGCCCTGTTAAATCTGGACGGGAATCTGGACGAGTTTAGGGTGTGGTGTACAGCTTCTAGCTCGGACGTCCTTTGGAAGATCCAACCATTGATCGGCTGCGGAATTCCTATATCTACCACCCCTCGAAATTTCAGCTCGATCCGACCGTCCAAACTACGGGAACCTTCCGATTAGTGCATCACTTTTCGGATCTGTTTTCTGCACGAGAACGAATCCGGCCCGAATACATCTTTTTTATGAACGGGATTTCGGACATAATTTTTGAAGGAAGTATTGTATGGGGTATTGTGTTTTGTTCCCACACACATCCTGCTAATTTTGAAGTCTTTTCCAATATGATCTTCACCATCGCGCTGGTGGCAAACCAGCCCGACGACGTTGCTCTACGGCTGCCGACCTGCACTAGACACGTTGTCACTTTATTGAGCCGAGCTCAACTTCTTCGGATCATCATCTCGGCATTCCGAACAAGAGTTCGGCATCGCAAAGGATAAATCATCACCAACATCGCTGCCCCACGGATTACACGGAGCCGGCACACCGGCATCGCCGCACGGTCACTTCATCAAGCCGGCATTGACCACATCACGACCAGCATCGGCAGGGCCGCACTGTTGCTTCTTCAAGCCGATGTCCATCACACCGACCTACTTCGACTCATCGGCTGACATCGAGGCTTCGACATCTCAGCCGGACCGGGGGCTTCGCCATCTCTTCATCAACCTACTCCGGAGAATTCAGCGTCACTAGCCGACCAGCTTCGTCACGTTAGCTGAACCGAGGGCTTCGCCTCGGCAAGCCAACCTTTGCCAGCATCGCCATGCCATCGCTTTATCGCCCATCAGGCAATGGGTGTGCGGATCGAGTCCCAATTTTGGGAGTCACCTTTCTTCGGATTGCTACAACAAATAAACCAGGTGCTATTAATCCTAGTAATTTTTGCTTGTTTGGGTTTATTTTTTCCAAGAAATTATTACTTTGGTTTGTTCCATCATCTGTACACAGGTTTATCGAATGATGGCCGCACTAACGACGGTCGCATGGTGGTTCGGTCAGGTTCCGTAGATAGTCCAGCGCACGCCGCATCCGGAACTCGGACCGACCTGTGAATTCAGGCTTTGCCACGCCTTTACCGCACGTCGACGCCCTCCACTTCGGCGCGCAGGCCATATTTTCTTTTATTACTCAATTTGCATTTTATTATGCAACGATTTTTTTAATTATTATTATTACTATTATCTCCGGTTTGCACTATTTTTTGTGCACAGGAAAATGATCCGGGTCGGGCAGTATCATCAACTCGGTGTACTGACATACCACGTCACCTCGGGTGAACGGGGGGCTTCGTAAACACTTCATTACCCCACGCCGGGGACTTTGGCGTCACTCTGCCTGCCTGCATTGGCCGTGCTATGTCACCACTTCGAAGTGCCGAGCTCTTCGCTCCGCCACCTCGGGACCGGCTTGGGGGATGGAACCTTGTCCCGCATCAAGCTCGGACCGCGTCATCAATGTCGAACACATTAACCAGCTAAGTTGCCTTCATGCTCAAAGTTTTAAATTTTTAACTTGTGTTCGGTTCGACCTAGCATTGTACCCTTTTGGCAAAAAGGGGCTTGTGAAAAAAAATCCTTGCCATAACCTTGTTTGTGACACGCAAATTCAAATACCCCGTTTACTTGGGGGCTTTCTTTATGAAGCCTTTCCTCTTGCATATGATTATACTTGTACGGCGTCGTTCCTTGTTCGTGTATTATGCCACAATATGCACCATGTTGACTTAAGCGATTTGCAAGCTGGGTTGCCTCGCTCCTGTGTTTACCCCTACGTTCCCGATTGTTCGGCTAGGGAGTAAAGGGAGCACCTCTGTGATTGTCACGATCGGGTCATCCTAGGCGGACCTCAGACTGGGTGAAGCCGAAAGCTAGCGATCTTATTGTTTTCAATTATGGTCGGCACACAACGGAACTCATGAGTACAAAAAATCTATTGCACAAGTCTCATAGTAACAATGAGCACCGAAGAAAGGTATCGGTGGGGTACTATTTTCTTCAAGATGCTTCTTACACTTTGTCAAGAATATAGCATAAATTCCCGAGCGCTTTGTCTCTGTTACAGCCTTATGGCCCGATTGCTGGTTATCGTAAACACCGCCGATATTCTCGACAGGTGGAGTACATAACACTTTTTGGTCCTTGACCGAAGAGGGAGAAGCCGACGGTCGGTTAAGACGCGTTCAAAGTTTGGGTGAACACAGATATGATATAAGTACTTCAGTGCATACAATCATTATACATAAAATTCTTTTACCCAAGTCACGTGGGGGCTCTTAAATTAATATGAGCTATTTTTCTTCTTGGTCGTTGCAAAGTCTTTTTTTTATCACTCCTTTCTCGAGCAAGTGTGTGGTCAATAGCCGGATAGCCTTGCTTCCCTCTAAAGCCGCTCGAGTGCAGTTTGCTAAACTAGCCTTGGAGAAGCACTCCGCCTTAGGGATAAGGAGGTTGAAGCCATAGGCTGACCCACTTGAAGTCTTGAGATCGGACGTGTCCCGTTACAGCACGACAGAAGCGCAATTTTTAAGACCAATTGTCGGATTGGCACCGAACACTTGATTTAATTCGGACGTCAAGTTTTTACTAAATTGTTGGGTTTTCCAAGCCTACAGCACTTTTTCAACTATTTGTGTGTTTTCCGCATAAGTCTCGCAGTGCAGTGCCGGACACCTTTAGAGATTCGGCAAAAATTCTCGGATATTGATATATATGCATCAGTTTCGAATGGTGTCTTCGGTCAATAGTTGGGTTGCTCGGCTCCTGTGCTTGCCTCCTATGTTCCGCTTTGTTCGGCTAGGTGTGCAAAGGGAGAACCACTACGATTGTGCTTACAGCTCGCATGGTTAAGCACCGCCGTGGAGAAAGCCGAAAACTGACTGTCACAATAAGCGTAAATTGGTCAGCGTTCCGATGACTATATTAAATTACGAGCCGTTCATAACATTGGCTGAAGTGTTTACGGCTTGACCTCGGCTGTCGCCGAACACTAACCGGGGGGCTACTTGCTGGCCTCCCAACTCTAAGCTTCTATGACTAAGTGAAAGTTATAAAGGCCGCATATCTGATTGCCTCGTTTCAGCCAACACAACCGCCTTCGGGCACCGAGACGTCGGCTAAGGGTTGTTTTGTAATTTCGGAAACACCCTGCGTAGTATCTACAAGGGGGTAGAAGCTGACGATGGATCACTTTCAGATTATAAACGGTCGCAACGGAAGTGAAAATGTGGGTTCATTTAGACCACAGAGTTTGGAAGCTTTCCCCAAACTAAATCCTCAGTATTTTCCTCCCACATTGATCGGAGCTGAGGTTTCATGATCATGCTTAGCATGACAACCCAAATAAAGGAACCGATAACGGGACTATTTTCTTTGGACGATGTTTCTTATGTTAAACAATAATATAACATGTCTCTCCGCGTACCTTTGTTTATAAAACCGTATGGCCGGATTGCCTTGTTTGCCATAAATCTTTGCCCTCATAAAGGCTTTATAAAGTAGGACAAACACTCCTCGGCTCCTGGCCGAGGAGGTTGAAGCCGATGGTCAGTCAACAAAGTTTTGTACAATGCGGATCCGAGGATTAATGATGTAAAGTACTTGGATACATAGAGTCATTACACATAATTTGTGATTTTACTATGGATATCAATCCTTAATTCGGCCTCCCGTGCCCGTATTAAGGCTCGGGGGCTACTAGGCTTCGGGCTTATTATTTACAAATATTAAAAGGGCACATCGATCCCCTGATCTGGTGTTGCCACCCGACCAGTGTCTCGGGGGCTACTGCATTGGCAATCCAATGCAGAAAGTTTAAAGCGCAATATAGTTTTTGAGGACATTATTATCCTCAGGTTGGTCGCCCGCACCCAACCAGAGTCTCGAGAACTTTGCACGCCGCGTTTCTATTCCTAAGTATGTTGTCGAGCTGGGAATTGATCCTCAGGCTGATTTTATGAATCGACCTGAGTCTCAGGGGCTACTAGGGTCAGTGGTTTTGTTTTTTCCTTCAGGTGCATCCCGGATATTAGGCCAACACGCACCTTGAGGGCTACTGGCTATACATCTCGGCAGAGATTACATTGCACAATTCGGAATTAAATTCATAAAAATCAGCCCATGGACGAGGTGGTGTACTACCTCGAATACAGTCCGGCGTTGGTGCTCGGCTGCAATAGACACCCCGGAAGCAGTCCGGCATAAAGCTCGGACGCCAGTGATTGGCCCTGTAGAGGGCATTTCTAGCATTAAGCTCGGCTAAACTCCTTCGACTTTTTTGAGCCAAGGTGATCTATGACACCTCGGATATAGTCCGGCGTTGGAGCTCGGATACTCTCCAGCGTTGGGGTTTGGATTCAGTCCGGCGTTGGAGCTCGGATACAGTCCGGCGTTGGTGCTCGGCTGCAAAAGATACCTCAAATGCAGTCCGGCGTTGGAGCTCAGATGCAAGAGGACACCGCCGCACGGGGACAACTTCAAACCCGAGGTGGGCGTGAAAATAACAAGGCATTGATAAAGGCCGGAAACTTAAATGGGCTCCTCGGATACCCAACGTGTAAACTCTTCGGATGCACTTTGGCGATCCTCAAGATCGAAGATGAGAAGATTTGTTGAACCAATTTTCAAGACCAACAACCGAAGATGAAGAACAGTTCGGAAGAATCGAGGAGTGTCCCCAACTTGAAGACCGGTTCAGGGGGCTACTGAAGGTGTCCTGGACTAGGGGTACTGATCACATCGTCTCCCAATCAGTTGGATTGGGCCGAGGACCCCCATGGCTATATACTCATGGGCAAGTTCAGACAGTTGCCGCATACAAGGAAGATTCCACAAGACTTGGTGATCAAGACAAGGACTCCTCCCCACCGGCGTATTCGGCTAGGACTCTTGTTATCCTAGGCCTCTGGTGCATTATATAAACCGAGGCCAGGCTAGTCGATAGAGAACAACAATCATACCATAGGCTAGCTTCTAGGGTTTAGCCTCTATGATCTCGTGGTAGATCAACTCTTGTAATACTCATATCATCAAGATCAATCAAGCAGGAAGTAGGGTATTCCCTCCATCGAGAGGGCCCGAACCTGGGTAAACATCGTGTCCCCCGACTCTTGTTACCATCAGCCTTGGATGCACAGTTCGGGACCCCCTACCCGAGATCCGCCGGTTTTGACACCAACAGCGGCCCTCACCACCTTCTTCGCCGCCGCGGCCCTCGTCTGACATGTGGACTCCTCCGGAGACTTTGGCTGCCGTGCGGCCTTGACGGGCCGTATCGGCTCGCCAGGAGTGGCCCGCCGTAGTACTTGCCCTCTCCCCGTGGCCGGAGGATCAACAGCCCCGGCCTTCTCCTCCGACGACTCGTTGGCCGCATCCTCAACAAGAGGAGCCTCGGTGCCGGTGCTGCTGGCCTCCCCAGCGGCCTCCGCCCACCGGGCAAGCTCCTCCTCCTCCGCGGCCGTCGCGGCCCTGTCCTCCATGCCACTGGCGCTGCCGGCCTCCTCGGCAAGCTTCGCCTCCATCGCCCTGGCGGCGATGTAGTCAAGCTCCGCCTGGGTTGTGTCCTGGACAAGCCGCGGCTCAGCGGTGACATACCCCTCATACAAGGTTTTTAAGAACTCCTGCACCTTAATCTCCTCCGGCTCAACCCAACTCGGGTTAAGGCCATGCGCGTTGAAGTCCGGCATCATGGCAATGATCTCGGTCCGGCGCGAGTTGTTGCTCAGCGGGACCACTCCTGCCGGCAACTTGAACAAGGGCCCCTTGGCGACCTTGCCGGCCTTTGCGGCGGCCAGCTCGACCTCGCCGTCGCGGTTCACATCGATCTAGAAGAGCCGCTGGCAGAAGTGAGCGTGCCCCATCACTGTGAAGTTGTGGTCGAGGCCAGGGCGAAGCCTCATGATGTCGGCGGCGTTCATGAAGAGCCAGGCCGGCCTCCCCTTATTGTGCAGTGGAGCGATCCAGTGGCGGATGAAATCCGCCCCGATCATCTCAAGGGTGAGCCCGGCCTCAGTAAGCCGAAGGATCCTAGTGGTGGCGATCGTGAGAATCTCGTCGTTGGCGTCGACATCGCCCTAGTCGCTCATGTGGGCCGGCGGTGCCTGGCGAACCTCACAGAACGTCGACGGGTCCTTCTCCTCGATCCAGCACCACCGGCCCCGCCATTCCTCCCACCTCTCCTTCATGGCGCCCTCCGGGTATGCCCCCTTGGATCGTGGGATCCAGGTGATGCAGCCAGAGATGGCTCCCCCCGGTTGGATCCGAGGGGAGAAGTAGTGGCGGAAGAGCGCCGTGTTGGGGTGCACCCCGGCGAAGCCCTCGTAGAGGTGCACGAAAAGAGCCATGCACGCCACGACATTTGGAGTAAAATCCAAAAGGTGGAAGCCGTAGGTGTGCATGACGTCGCTGAAGAAATCAGAGAAGGGGGGACAGAGCCCACGGGAGAAGTAATCGACGAAGAAAGGGTACCGATTTGGAGCGGCCTCGGCGCAATCGGCGGGGACGACGCACGTGGTTGGATGCCCTGTCTTATCTCCCCGTCTTGACCCCCCACAAGGGTTTGAAGGCCTCCCGGAGCTCGAACACGTCGACCGTCGAGGGGAAGCAGGCGAGTTGCGTCCGCTGCGCCGCCAGCGAACTCTCCGGTGGCTCCGTCGCTTCGGCGTCCTTGGCCTTGCCCTTGGTGGATTTGGGCGCCATGGCGGCTAGGGGAGCAAGAGATAGAAGACCACGGGGACACGGCAGCGGCGAGCAAGAGCGAAGCTTAGGGAGCAAGGAGAAGGGGGCGGCAGCTGTGAGATTGGAAGAAGGCGCGGAAGGGGTAAAGTGAGCAGCGCGCCCACGGTTATTCCTTTTTACGGGGAAGGCGCTGGACGCCTCCTTTCCCATTAACTGCGACGTGATGCATGCGTGCGGAAACCGCATCATGCATGACCCCCACGTCACGCACGACCCTCCACGTCACGCGCAGGTCGTGGGGAAGTGGAGCGGATGAGCAGTTACTGCGGTAAAATCCGCCCCGCCTGCCCGCGCACCGTTTTGGGCCTGGCCCAACAATGTGTCGCGCTTATGTATGGCCCATGCCCGGGGGCTCCTGTCGGTGTACAAAAGTAGGGGCACACCTCTGTACCCCTTTACTTGTGCGCGGGCAGTCGGAGCCACGCGCCACAGCCACACTAAGCAGGGCAGAGGAGGGGATCCGGAGAGAAGCCGAAGCCCAAGACAGCCAGAGCAACGCCAAGGCCGAGACCACAAAAGAGCAGAGAGACGACGCAGGTTCCCCTGGCAAGACCCTTGACAGGGAAGCCTCTGCGGCCCCGGCAAGGCCCTTGTCGGGGCGGCTCGTCCAACACCAGCGGAGCGCACCACCCTTGAGCCCATGGGTTCCAACTCAACCAACCACGTTGGAACTAGGGCTCGAGAGGCACCTCCATGGTGGCATGCAGATCTTTGTCAAGACCAAGGAATATTCAAGATCAGATGAGGATTAAAAGACAACGGTCCTCGGCAAGATCCTTGCCGAGGAGAGCCACAAGACCCCCGGCAAGATCCTTGCCGGGGACGACAGCACGCCACGGCAAGACCCTTGTCGGGCCACCCGGCAAGGCCCTCACAGAGGAAGCCAGCAGGGCCATTGCCAGGCCTGCACCAGCCAAGTCTCCACCGCCCTTCGCATGCAGCTGCCAGCTCAACCAGCTGGGCAGGCACCTGCGTGCCAACATGCAGCTCCCAGGCCAACTCAACAAGCGCTTGCGTGGAGGCATGCAGATCTTCGTGAAGACTTTGCCACCGCGCCACCTCAGCTGCCTGCCTGCCTATGTGGCGCCGCATGCATCGCTGACCAGGGCGCGTGTCGAAGCAAGGAGGAGCGGCGAAGGACGGGACGTGCCTCGTTCCCGTCCCCAATAAAGCAAGGGGACACCTAAGCGATGCATTAAATGCGTCTTGTCCTGTAATGCGAGCGATAAGCTCGTAGCACTATACGCCTTTCCACCTCCTGTGTGCCATTGTGGCAGCCCCTTTCGACTATAAAAGGAGGCCCGTAGCATACTGGAGAAGGATTCGGCTCTTTGGAACTACTCAGCCACCATAGCTAGTTCGAAGGCTCAAGAACACTCAATACATCCACCAAAGCAGGACTAGGGTTTTACACATCCTCGCGGCCCGAACCTGGGTAAACGATCCTTGTGCTGATTACTAATGTTGCTCTTCTCGCAACCCTGCGCCTCGGCAACCGTAGTAGGGATTCTTGTGATCCCATAGGTGACGTTCCACAATGACACAGTTACCCGTTGCAAAAACTGCCATGCAGATGCGCAGAGAATCCAGGCCGCCCGGCCCCCATTTATTCCTGCGGCCATTTACCTTATATCTCTAGCGTCACACGACACAATAAGCACACCCACGAAGACACATACAGAGAGGACATCCGGCGGTTCCAATGGCGCTCCCAGCGACCGACGACGACAACGGCGGGCAGTTCACCACGCATCACGTAGTGGACACCCACGTGAGGAGGAAGACCCTCTCGGTGGTGTACATGAACGATCCGATCTTGATGGAGAGCTCCATCCAAACTATGGAGCAGTTCCTTGCCGAGGACAAGTACCGAGTGGTCGGTATTGACCTTGAGTACACCATGGGTCGTGTCGGGCACGATCAGAAGGTTGTCGTCGCCCAGTTGTGCGTGCGACATGATGTCCTCGTCTACCACTACCAGCTTGCCACAAGGCCTTGCGAGTGTTTATCCAGGTTTATCAACAGCTCCGACTACAGTTTCGCTACTGTGGACACCAGCAACGATCTAAAAGCGCTCAAGGTTTCGGGCTTGAAATGCCTGAATCTTGTCAACATCCAGCACCACTACAAGCCCTGCGGGAGCGACAACAACAAACTGAACTTCCTGGTTGACCTCGCCTCGGCCATCATCGACCCCTACTACGCGAAGATGAAGGAAGAGAGCAAGAAGGACAAGAACGCCTGGCACAGTGTTTGGCATGAGAGACTGGATGTAGAACACATCAAGTACGCGGCCAAGGACGCGTACACAAGCTACGAGATGTGAGGAATTGTCTTCTTCCTGCCCGAGACGAGGGATCGAGCCACATAGCAGTGGCGGGAGTGTCACAAGAAGTAGATGACTAGACCATCGTTTCTCCTACCTTAGAATGCATGCAATTGCTGATTGAGGTGTGTGCGAATGATCTGTATAGTCACTTATGTAATTGGATGTTTATTTCAGTTATATATATACATGTTATTCTACTGTAGATAGAGCAAATCACACGGCTTATTAGCAGCAATCGTCTGTGTTATTATTGGTCTTCGCACACATTTCTGATTACGGACCTGTTTGTCGCGTATCACACACATCTTGTTCAGTTTAACCGTTTCCATTGTGTTGCCTAATCACACATAGTTCATCCTAGTGAACCGTATGCTGTATATCGCACACGCCTTCATCTGGCTTCCCGTTTCTTTTGTTCCCCTCATCCCAAATAGTTAATTGAACTGAATCGTATGCCCTGCATTGCACACGCAACTAAAATCTGAACCTTGTTTGATGCATCCGTCATTGCAAACGTTTTGCACCTTTTTTGACGATTTTTACACCACCGTTTGCGATTATGGCATCGCACACAGTTTCGTCGAAGGGTCTCTGATCGTAGTGTCGCGTTTGGACCATCCTGCAGTAGTGTGAGCTCGGCCTCATTGCGCTATTGCGGGAGCTCGTCCTCGTCGTGCTGCTACTGTCGTAGGAGCCGCTCAGGTACTCCGCCTCTGCCGTTGAGGCACCTATGGCGGCGTCAAGCTGCATCTGTCCAAGGCCAGGATGCCGCCATCCGCATTGGTGGAGGATGACGCCGCGAGGAGGCCAAGATGAACGACTGATACATCCATTTTGCATCATGTTTTTATATAAATATTTATTGCATTATGGACTGTTATTTCACATTATGGTACAATACTTATGCCTTTTCCCTCTTATTTTACAAGATTTACAAGAAGAGGAAGAATACCGGCAGCTATAATTCTGGACCAGAAAGGAGGAAATCTGAGATACCTATTCTACACAACTCCAAAAGTCCTGAAAATTTACGGAGAAATATTTTGGAATATATAAGAATTATTGGGCGAAGAAAATACCAGAGGGGACCCACCAGGTGGCCACAAGCCTGGGGGCGCGTCCTACCCCCCTAGGCGCACCCCAGGGCTTGTGGCCCCCCTGGCAAGTCTCCGGTGTCCATCTTCTGCTATATGAAGGGTTTTTACTTGAAAAAAATCATAAGGAAGCTTTCGGGACGAAGCGCCGCCGTCTCGAGGCGGAACATGGGCATAAGCAATCTAGGGCTCCGGCGGAGTTATTCTGCCGGGGAAACTTCCCTCCGGGAGGGGGAAATCAAAGCCATCATCATCACCAACGATCCTCTCATTGAGAGGGGGTCAATCTCCATCAACATCTTCACCAACACCATCTCCTCTCAAACCCTAGTTCATCTTTTGTATTCAATCTTTGTCTCAGAACCTCAGATTGGTACCTGTGGGTTGCTAGTAGTGTTGATTACTCCTTGTAGTTGATGCTAGTTGGTTTATTCGATGGAAGATCATATGTTCAGATCCTTAAATACCCCTCTGATCTTGAACATGAATATGCTTTGTGAGTAGTTACGTTTGTTCCTGAAGACATGGGAGAAGTCTTGTTATAAGTAATCATGTGAATTTGGTATTCGTTCGATATTTTGATGAGATGTGCGTTGTCTTTCCTCTAGTGGTGTTATGTGAACGTTGACTACATGACACTTCACCATGATTTGGGCCTAGAGGAAGGCATTGGGAAGAAATAAGTAGATGATGGGTTGCTAGAGTGACAGAAGCTTAAACCCTAGTTTATGCCTTGCTTCGTAAGGGGCTAATTTGGATCCACATGTTTCATGGTATGGTTAGATTTATCTTAATTCTTCTTTCGTAGTTGTGGATGCTTGCGAGAGGGGTTAATCATAAGTGGGAGGCTTGTCCAAGTAAGGACAACACCAAAGCACCGGTTCACCCACATATCAAATTATCAAAGTAGCGAACGCGAATCATACGAGCATGATGAAAACTTACTTGACAGTAATTCCCATGTGTCCTCGAGAGCGGTTTGCTTTATATAAGAGTTTGTCCAGGCTTGTCATTTTTTATAAAAAGGATTGGGCCACCTTGCTGTACCTTTGTTACACTTGTCACTTGTTTCCCGTTATGAATTATCTTATCACAAAACTATCTGTTACCGATAATTTCAGTGCTTGCAGAAAATACCTTGCTGAAAACCGCTTGTCATTTCCTTATGCTCCTCGTTGGGTTCGACACTCTTACTTATCGAAAGGACTACGATAGATCCCATATACTTGTGGGTCATCAAGACTCTTGTCTGGCGCCGTTGCCAGGGAGTGAAGTGCTTTTGGTGAGTGGAATTTGGTAAGGAAAAATTTATATTATGTGCTGAAATTTACTGTCACTTGTCACTATGGAATATCTTCCTTTGAGGGGCTTGTTCAGGGTATCTTCACCTCGACCGGAAGAACAAAGAGTTGCTCCTCAAGCTACTGAACCTACTGAGAATATTTATTATGAAATTTCTTCTGGTATGATAGAGAAACTGCTAGCTAATCCTTATGCAGGAGATGGAACACTACATCCTGATATGCATCTAATCTTTGTGGATGAAGTTTGTGGATTGTTTAAGCTTGTATGTTTGCCCGAAGATGAGGTCAAGAGTAAGGTCTTCCCTTTATCTTTTAAGGGAAAGGCATTGACATGGTATAGGCTATGTGATGATATTGGATCTTGGAATTACAACCGATTGAAATTGGAACTTCTTCAGAAGTTTTATCCTATGCATCTAGTTCATCATGATCGGAATTATATATATAAATTTTGCCCTTGTGAAGGATAAAGTATCGCTCAATCTTGGGGGAGGCTTAAGTCAATGTTATATTCATGCCCCAATCATGAGCTCTCGGGAGAAATTATTATTCAGAACTTTTATGCCCGGCTTTCTCGTAATGATCAATCCATGCTCAATACTTCTTGTACTTGTTCTTTTATGAAGAAGGCTATTGAATTCAAATGGGATCTCTTGGAAAGAATTAAACGCAACTCTGAAGATTGGGAGTTTGACGAAGGTAGGGAGTCAGGTATAAACCTTGAATTTGATTGTGTTAAATCTTTTTTGGATACTGATGCTTTTCGTGAATTTAGCACTAAGTATGGACTTGACTCTGAGAGAGTAGCTTCTTTCTGTGAATCATTTGATACTCATGTTAATCTTCCTAAGGAGAAGTGGTTTAAATATCATCCCCCATTGAAATATAAGTAGTAGAACCCATTAAAGCTGAAGAGGAAACTATTACTTATAATGTTGATCCTGTTATTCCTACCGCTTATATTGAGAGACCACCTTTCCCAGTTAGGATAAAGGAACATGCTAAAGCTTCAGCCGTAGTTCGTAAGATCTATACTAGAACACCTACACCCCCTGAACAAATTAAAGTTGAACCTATTATTTGCTATGGTTAAAGATCTCTTGGTCAATATTATTGATGGGCATGTTATTTATTTCTGTGCTGAAGCTGCTAGAATTGCTAAACGCGATGATAAAGATAAACATAGACCTATTGTTGGCATGCCTGTTATCTCTTTAAAATAGGAGATCATTGTTATCATGACTTATGTGATTTTGGTGCTAGTGTGAGTGCAATTCCCTTTACCTTATACCAAGAAATTATGAATGATATTGCACCTGCTGAAATATAAGATATTGATGTTACTATTAAGCTTGCTAATAGAGATACTATTTCACCAATTGGGATTGTTAGAGATGTTGAAGTCTTGTGTGGGAAAATAAAATACCATACTGATTTTCTAGTTCTTGGTTCCCCACAAGATGATTTTTGTCCCATTATATTTGGTAGACCTTTCTTGAACAATGTTAACGCTAAAATAGATTGTGAGAAAGAAACTGTTTGTGTTAGTTTCGGAGATGTGTCTCATGAGTTTAATTTCTCCAAATTTTGTAGATAACCTCGTGATAAAGAATTACCTAATAAAGCTAAAATTATTGGTATTGCTTCTATTGTAGTGCCTCCTACTGATACTTTAGAACAATATTTGCTAGAGCATGAAAATGATATGTTCGTGAACGAAAGGAAGGAATTAGACGATATTTTCTTTAAAAAATGCTTGTTTTGGAACACAACTTGCCTGTTGAGACTCTCGGGGATCCCCTGCCACCGAAGAGTGATCCTGTGTTTGAACTTAAACAATTACCTCATACTTTGAAATATGCTTATCTTGATAAAAAATAAGATATATCCTGTTATTATTAGTGCTAACCTTTCAGAGCATGAAGAAAAGAAATTATTGAAAACTCTGAGGAAGCACCGTGCCGCTATTGGATATACTCTGGATGGTCTTAAGGGCATTAGTCCCACTCTATGTCAGCACAAAATTAATATGGAACCTGATGCTAAACCAGTTGTTGATCATCAACGACGGTTGAACCCTAAAATGAAGGAAGTGGTAAGAAATGAAATAATAAAGCTTCTGGAAGCAGGTATAATTTATCCTATTGCTGATAGTAGATGGGTAAGTCATGTTCATTGTGTCCCTAAGAAGGGAGGTATTACTGTTGTTCCTAATGATAAAAATGAACTTACCCCACAAAGAATTGTCACAGGTTATAGAATGGTAACTGATTTATAAAATTAAATAAATCTACTAGGAAAGATCATTATCCTCTACCTTTCATTGATCAAATGCTAGAAAGACTATCAAAACATACACAGTTTTGCTTTCTAGATGGTTATTCTGGTTTTTCCCAAATACATGTGTCACAAGAGGATCAAGAAAAAACTACTTTTACATGCCCTTTTGGTACATTTTCTTATAGGCGTATATTCTCTAACTGCTATATTCTCTGACTTCTGTGAAAAGATTGTTGAGGTTTTCATGGATGATTTTTCCGTTTACGGAACTTCTTTTGATGATTGCTTAAGCAACCTTGATCGAGTTTTGCAGAGATGTGAAGAAACTAATCTTGTCTTGAATTGGGAGAAGTGCCACTTTATGGTTAATGAAGGTATTTTCTTGGGGCATAAAGTCTCCGAAAGAGGTATCGAAGTTGATAAAGCTAAAGTTGATGCTATTGAAAAAATGTCGTGTCCTACAGATATCAAAGGTATAAGACGTTTCCTTGGTCATGATGGTTTCTATAGGAGATTTATTAAAGACTTCTATAAAATTTCTAGGCCTCTTGCTAATCTTTTGCAAAAAGATGTTCCATTTGTTTTTTATGATGATTGAGTAGAAGCATTTGAAATACTTAAGAAAGCCTTAATCTCTGCACCTATTGTTCAACCACCTGATTGGAACCTACCCTTTGAAATAATGTGTGATGCTAGCGATTATGCTGTTGGTGCTGTTCTAAGACAAAGAGTTGATAAGAAATTAAATGTTATCCATTATTCTAGTAAAACTCTAGACAATGCTCAAAGAAACTATGCTACTACTTAGAAGGAACTTTTAGCAGTTGTGTTTGCTTGTGATAAGTTCAGATCCTATATTGGTGACTGTCGGTGTCAAAACCGCCGGATCTCGGGTAGGGGGTCCCGAACTGTGCGTCTAGGTGGATGGTAACAGGAGACAAGGGACACGATGTTTTACCCAGGTTCGGGCCCTCTTGATGGAGGTAAAACCCTACGTCCTGCTTGATTGATATTGATATTGTGGATGTTTACAAGAGTGGATCTACCACGAGATCAAGGAGGCTAAACCCTAGAAGCTAGCCTATGGTATGATTGTAAGGGTTGTTGTTCTTATGGTCCTACGGACTAGAGCCATCCGGTTTATATAGACACCGGAGAGGGCTAGGGTTACATAGAGTCGGTTACAATGGTAGGAGATCTACATATCCGTATCGCCAAGCTTGCCTTCCACGCCAAGGAAAGTCCCATCCGGACACGGGGCGAAGTCTTCAATCTTGTATCTTCATAGTCTTGGAGTCCGGTTGATGATGATAGTCCGCCAATGATAGTTCGGTGATGATGGTAGTCCGCTATCCGGACACCCCTAATCCAGGACTCCTCAAGAGCCCTGAACCAGGCTTCAATGACGATAATTCCGTAGCCAGATATTGCTTGGCATTGCAAGGCGGGTTCCGTCTCCGAATGATAGAAGATTGTGAACACCAGGATAGTGTCTGGCTCTGCAAAATAAATTCCACATTCCACCATAGAGAGAATAATATATACACAAGTTCAATCTGCTGACATTTTCTGCGGCATGACACCACGCCACTACCAAGCCATTACTTGAATTGTTTTTTACCTTACCACCTCAGCGCATTTAGCTAAGCGGTTTCCTTGGCACGTCTTGTCGAGCGGAGATCGTGTTTCCCTTAATCCGGATTCTCATCAATACGGACGTGGGTAACCCAACGCGCCATTGATGGTGACGCTTGGGAGACAAGCGAGTTTTACCGGGCGGTGGGGACGCAGAGACTTCGCCTGCCCATATAAGGGATAAGGATTCACCTTCTCACCACGCCTTCTTCCTCCTTTGCTTATCCATCTCGCGCAAGACGAGCTCCAGCGCCCAAGTTCGCAGATCTCGTCTCAACCTTCTCCGACCATGTCCGGAGCGGGAGGTAAATGGTTGGCCTCCACCGTTAAGGAGGAGCACATCGCCAAACTTCACGCGCGGATACCTTTCGGGGACATCGCGACCGGCTGCCCGACGAGGGGCAGCTCATCCCCACCCCAAGCCCCATGAGAGGGTCGTTTTCTTCCCCACTTCCTCCATGGATGGGCTTTCCACTTCACCCCTTTGTCCGGGGCTCATGTTCTACTACGGCCTGGATTTCCATGATCCGCGCGAACTTCATCCTCAACATCTCGGCGTTTATCGTCGGTGCGAGGCCTTCCTCTGCATCCAGCCCCACTTGCTTGTGGCTCAAGACCTTCAATGTCAAGCGAAGGTAGTGAAGGGCACTCAAGCGGAGTGCGGAGGCGCCATGTTGGGCAAGATGCCCAATGTCCTTTGGTTGAAGGGCCTTCGTGGAATCCGTCAAGGGTGGCAATCGGGTGGTTCTATATCACCGAGCAGCGTGACCCTACATGGGCGGCGGCCCCGAGTTCAGATCTGGTATCCCCACGCAGCTCACCTCTGGAAAGAGAAGGGCTTGTTGTGGGGTAGTTCGAGGAGCCGACGGACTCCAAGCCTGTATCTAGAAGCTGGTGAAGAAGCTCAGCTGGTTAACGTGGTCCAAGTCATGCTCGTCCGCCGGATTGTCCCATGCCAAGAGCGGGCATTCAATCTGGGAGTTCGATCCGGAACAGCACCAGCGCTGAGCAGGCTCTTGACCTGACGTCTGAAGGCGCTGGAGGGTGCTGTTCAAGGGCGCCGAAGCCCCGCATCCGCGATCAAGATCGCAGATTTATTTCGCAGCGCCAAGCCAACGAGGTAAGTGATTCTACCCTTTACTGGGACACTTGCTTTTCATAGTTTGACTCTATGCGGTTTTAATTTCCCTTTTCCTTTGACAGACTGGATGAGGAAGGCGGAGCAGATTATCCGCCGGCTCCTATGCCAAAAATCCAGAGACGCCTGTCTAGCGAGGCTGCTGGTTCCGCATCGCACGTGGTGCCGGAGAAGAAGGCCAAGAAGGAGGCCACGGGTGCTCGAAAGAGTTCCGTTTCAGGTGTCCGACGACTCGGGCGGACTCCTCCCGTAAAATGCGGAGGAGAAGAGGAATCTCTCCGGAGGAGGAGAGAGGAAGAGGAAGGCTTCCCCAGCAGGGGAGGCCGAAGGGTCCAAGAGGGGAAGGACTATTCCCTTGGACAGCTCCGCCAACATCAACGTTGGCAAGGAAGAATGGCCTTCAAGGGCCAGGCCTCCGGCGAGATCGTAAGTATCCGGATTCCTGATCTATTTACAATTTCTTTTTCTGCGTCACATAGTGTCATTCTGATGCCGCATGATGCCTGTAGTCCGGCCAGCGATGATCTCCCCGCTTCATCGAGCGGGTCGTTGGCTCCGTCGGATGTAGACTCCATCCCGACCGCCTCCACCCCTCGCGACACCGAGGACGCCGAGGTGGGATCCCAAGAAGGACCCATCGGGAGGCTCGAGGCGCCACAAGGCGCCCTCCGGACTTTTGCGCCGGACTCCATATCGAACCCGCAGTGGTTCCGGGTCCGCCGACGCCCCTTCGAATGAAGGGCAAGACCGTGACGCCGGGCGGCTTTCGCCCAACCGAGGCGCGGGAAATTTGTTGAGGCGCTGCAGAGCGCTTCCATCGAGGAAGAACACCGCACTATTATGAGTGCGGTGATTGAAGGTGCGGCTTCGCCAAGGGCGGGCTAACCAAGCCTGCAGAGTCTTCTATCGGGCTTTGAGGTAAGAAGTTAAAATATGCAATGTAATACCGCATAGACAGTAGCCCCGATGCTCGGTTCGGTGTTGGGAAGAAAAGCGGATCGAGGATCTGAAAAAGAAGATATACGCAGGGTTGCTAAAAATTATGTCAATATGGGTTGCAGGCTGCGCTGCTGACCTCTGCCAGACCGATCATGGAGGTCGGTGCTTTGAAGCAGGAGCTCGAGCGGTCCGAGCAAGAGCTTGGCGCGCCAGAAGCAGCTCGGGACAAAGAAGGTGAGTAACACCACTTTGAACTTGTACCTTATGTAAAAGGATTTAGGTTGCAACAAAAATAACAAGGATAACATGGGTACCGCAGGGCCACGAACGAGGTGGCGACCACGAAGGAGGCCGTGTCATGTCGAACGCAATGCGCCACGGAACGGGCAGAGCGAGAAAAGCAGGAGGCGCGGGTGGCGGTGGTTCAGCAAGAGCTCCGTGCTCTCATGGAAAAGCATGAGAGTTTGGAGCGTGACTCAAAGACTCGAGAGTCCGAGCTTGCCTCGGCTCTCGAAAGTGCCAAACTGCCAAGGCCGATGCCCATAAGTCCCTTCAGAGATTGAGTTGATGAGGAAGATAGCGGCGGGTAAGGCATTTTTCATGCAAAGCAAGCATGTGAATGTAAATTACGTGTTACTTACCCGAATTCGGAGCTCTCGAGGCGTTTGTAGATCTGCCTCAAGCGTGTCTCGATGCGCCGCATTCTACCGAGCCGAGGAGGGAGCTCAACGGAGAAGGTCTTCGGTCTCAAGATCGAGGCCGCCATCCGGTGCCCCTAGCGACCAGCTGAAGCAGCTGGTCGAGCTCCACAAGGCGGCCGAGCAGGCCATGAAGGGCCTCATAGTCCGGTGTGGCTCGAGAGGCCATGCCAGGAGCTACTCGCCCTCGGCGACGGTTGGTGGATCGTGCCTCGGGTGGAGGTTATCAAGCACTCCGCTTTGTATTGAAGGTGCTCATCGGGCCCTTGCCCGCGCAAAGGTGCATTGGGGCAAGCTGGATGCGGAGAAGCTAATCACGACGCGCCACCAGCGGGCAAGGAATATCGACGCCGAAATGTACTATAAGGCTGTCTGAAGGGTGCCCGCAAGATTGCGGATGAGTGCCCCCAGGATGTAACTATTGAGTAAATTCGCAATGTGTTATCCTGTGCGCTGAAAACTTTGTTCATATCGCTAAGCAACGCTTGTTAATTTAAAATATTACCTTCATGCGGCCGCTTATTAAATCGAGAGATGGCAAGTCGTCGGCTTCAGCCCCCATGCCACGAGTCTTTGGGGTGTTGGGATAAACTTGAGCACTCTTGTTCCCATTTTGGGTCCATCTAGGAGGCGCTCAACACAACGTAACAAGGCAACCGGACTTATAGTGCTTGAACACTCTCACTTAGCCATAGAATTCTATAATTTTAAATTTGGTGAAGCCCCTAGTATTCGGAGGACCGAATTGGGCGCTATCCACGCCTTCGCTCGGACATTATCCGAACTTCGCTCAAGCGGCGAGGTCTTTAAGGACCGAAAGGACCTCTCGAACAGCGACCAGTCTCGCCTTATCATGACAGTCAGTTTTAGCTTTCCATCGAGGCGTTAACCGGCTCAACCGGGCGCAATCGCAGTGGTTCTCCAGTGCTACCTTAGCCGATAGGACGGAACGTAAGGTGCCAAACATGGGAGCAGGCAAACCCAACTATTGACCCAAGACATGATTGAGCCGATTCATATAATGCTATAAGTTCGGGTGCCGCACTTGTGAAAGTGTTAGGACTTTATCACACCATAATGCGGAGAACATAAGCCCTGGTGTATTTGGCCGTACCAAAAATGCAGGTGCAACATGTCGATATGAATATATATATATATATATATATATATATATATATATATATATATATATATATATATATATATATATATATATATATATATATATATATATATATATATACGGGCAAAAAGTGCTGCATTTTATTCGAGAAGATATGCTATGAGTGCGGAATGATACAAATAGTGCGGAAACCAAGGATTGGGACGAATTAAAGGCGTCTCCCTCGAGGGTAGGCATGGAATGTTGTATTTAACAAATTTAATGCTCGTGATGGAGACCACTGAGTGTTAAATCCGCGCCTTTGTCCTTCCTCGGCTGTTGCATCATGAGTTCGGCAGGTTCGCCACGGACAGAGTTCTGTATAAAAAAGAGAAATAGAATAAAAAGAGCGACACACTTGGGAGCCCTGGTGTGGTCGAACCGCACTGGTCTGTTGTGGTTGTGCCTTTCCCCTATGCCCATGGTATCTCCGGGCGTAATTATGTACTGTGGAGAGTTTGTCTTACAATTTTGCGAGGGCTGGGGTTGAGGCCGCATTGCTACGGCGTGCTCGGGCGTGCAGGTGGTCTTGGTTGATGTTGCTCCGGCGCGTTTGGCGTGTCCGGTCGTTTAACGGCGGACTCAAAATTGCCTTAAAAGGCTGCTCAGTACTTCTGCCGCGAGAGCCGCTGTATGTTCCTCCGTTCGGAGGAGCGTTCCGTGTTTCCATTGACCGTGATGACTCCACGAGGGCCTGGCATCTTGAGCTTAAGGTATGCATAATGCGGCACCGCGTTGAATTTTTGAACGCGGTTTGTCCGAGCAGAGCGTGATAGCCGCATGAACGGGACTATGTCGAAGATTAACTCCTCGCTCGGAAATTATCCGGGATCCGAAGACCACTTCCAGTAATGGCGAGCTGTACAATTGGCCTCGACACCTGGTATGACGCCTTTGAAGGTTGTCTTTGTAGGTTTAATCCTTGAAGGTTCTATGCCCATCTTGCGACCGTATCGATAAAGCAGGTTCAGCTACTGCCGCCGTCCATCGGGACTCTCGTGAGGTGAAATCCATCAGCGATTGGGTCTAAAACCAATGCGCGAATCCGCCATGGCGGATCTTGGTCGGATGGTCTCTTCGATCGAAAGTGATCGGGCAAGAGGACCATGGGTTGAATTTTGGGGCGATGGCTCCATCGCAGTATCGTCCTTTAGTGCACGCTCGCTCCCTCTTGGGAATATCGTTGCGTATATCATGTTTACCGTCCGAACTTGAGGGGGAATCCCTTTTGTCCTCTGTTGTTCGGCGGCGGGTCTCTTCCTCGTCGTCATTTGTGTAGCCCTTGTCACTGTTTTGGCGATTAATTTGCCTGCTCGCTTGAATACCCAACAATCTCTGTTGGTGTGGTTAGCTGGCTTTTCGGGGTTCCATGTATTTGACAGAGCGATCGAGTATTCGGTCCAAATTGGGACGGACCCGGAGTGGTTCTTTTGAATGGCTTCTTCATTGACCGGGCTTGGAGCCTCGGAATCCGGCGTTGACTGCTGTATCCTCATTCTTTGTCGCTGTTAACGCGGCGTTTGTTTTTGTTTCGACGCAACCTGCCATTGCGGTCCTTGGTATCCGGACTGGCAGCGTTTTCTTGAGGTTGTTGCTGCGAGCTAGCCAGCTATCCTCTCCCGCTGAAGCGGGTCATGAGTGATGTGAGGGCTGCCATGGATTTCGCTTCTCTGTCCTAGGTGCCGGGCCAGCCACTCGTCGCGGATGTTATGTTTGAAGGCAGCGAGGGCCTCTGCATCCGGACGATCGATGATTTGATTTTCTTTGTTAAGAACCGTGTCCAGAATTGCTCGGCGATTCGCTCGCTGCTGGATTATGTGGCTTAGGTCATCTGCGTCCGGTGGTCGCACATACGTGCCTCGAAGTTGTCGAGGAATGCGGCTTCCGTGTCTTCCCAAACATCAATTGACTCTGCGGGCAGGCTGTTAAGCCAATGCCGAGCTGGTCCTTTAAGCTTGAGCGGGAGATATTTGATGGCGTGAAGATCGCCGCCATGGGCCATATGTATATGGAGGAGATAATCCTCAATCCAAACCGCTGGGTCTGTTGTGCCATCGTAGGATTCGATATTAACGGGTTTAAACCCTTGAGGATTTGATGATCCATTACTTCGTCGGTGAAGCATAGTGGGTGTGGCGCCTCAGATTGAGCAATATCGCGGCGTAGCTCGAGAGAGCGTTGTCTGCTGTGTTCGGCCCGGCCGGAGTAGTTGTGTCCGGCGCGACGGTATTCGTCGTGGGTCTTGGGGCGCCCACATGATCCATAGATAGATCTGGATTGTCTTGCCTTGTCCTCCAATATATCTCGCAACTCCGGTGAACTTTGATTATTTCATCAATGTACTGTGAGTGCCAGCATGATCTTGGGATGGTACAGACACATAGACTTGACCGATTTTGGGTCGGGTCGCTACATGCAAGTGGGAGACTGAAGGAAATATGCCCTAGAGGCAATAATAAAGTTATTATTTATTTCCTCATATCATGATAAATGTTTATTATTCATGCTAGAATTGTATTACCCGGAAACATAATACATGTGTGAATACATAGACAAACATAATGTCACTAGTGTGCCTCTACTTGACTAGCTCATTAATCAAAGATGGTTATGTTTCCTAACCATAGACATGTGTTGTCATTTGATTAACAGGATCACACTATTAGGAGAATGATGTGATTGACTTGACCCATTCCGTTAGCCTAGCACTTGATCGTTTAGTATGTTGCTATTGCTTTCTTCATGACTTATACAAAGTTCCTACAACTATGAGATTATGCAACTCCGTTTACGGAGGAACACTTTGTGTGCTACCAAACGTCACAACGAATCGGGTGATTATAAAGGAGCTCTACAGGTGTCTCCAAAGGTACATGTTGAGTTGGCGTATTTCGAGATTAGGTTTTGTCACTCCGATTGTCGGAGAGGTATCTCCGGGCCCACTCGGTAATGCACATCACTTAAGCCTTGCAAGCATTGCAACTAATGAGTTAGTTGCCGGATGATGTATTGCAGAACGAGTAAAGAGACTTGTCGGTAACGAGATTGAACTAGGTATTGAGATACCGACGATCGAATCTCGGGCAAGTAACATACTGATGACAAAGGAACAACATATGTTGTTATGCGGTCTGACCGATAAAGATCTTCGTAGAATATGTGGGAGCCAATATGAGCATCCAGGTTCCGCTATTGGTTATTGACCGAAGACGTGTCTCGGTCATGTATACATAGTTCTCGAACCCGTAGGGTCCGCATGCTTAAAGTTTCGATGACAGTTATATTATGAGTTTATATGTTTTGATGTACAAAAGGTTGTTCAGAGTCCCGGATGTGATCACGGACATAATGAGGAGTCTCGAAATGGTCGAGACATGAAGATTGATATATTGGACGACTATATTCGGACACCGGAAGTGTTCCGAGTGATTTCGGAGAAAACCGTAGTGCCGGAGGGGTTACCGGAACCCCCCGGGGAAGTATTGGGCCTTAGTGGGCCTGAGGGGAGAGAGAGGGCAGCAGCCCAGGAGGTGGCATGCCCCCTCCCATGGGGAGTCTGAATTGGACTAGGGGAGGGGGGCGCGGCCCCTCTTTCCCTCTCCCTCTCCCTCTCTTTCCTTCCCCCTCTCTCTTCCTAGTTGGACTAGGAAAGGGGAGTCCTACTCCCACTAGGAGGAGGACTCCCCTCCCTCCTTGGCGCGCCCCTAGGGCCGGCCGGCCTCCCCCCTTGCTCCTTTATATACGGGGCAGGGGCACCCCAGGCACACAAGTTGATCTTCGTGATCGTTCCTTAGCCGTGCAGGCGGTGCCCCCTCCACCATATTCCACCTCGGTCATATCGTTTGCGGAGTTTAGGCGAAGCCTGCGTTAGTAGAACATCATCATCGTCACCACACCGTCATGTCGTGAAACTCATCCCGACACCTGCTAGATCGAGTCCGGGATCGTCATCGAGCTGAGCGTGTGCTGAACTCGGAGGTGCCGACGTTCGGTACTTGGATCGGTCGGTTCGTGAAGACGTACGACTACATCAACCGTGTTGTCATAACGCTTCCGCTTTCGGTCTACGAGGGTACGTGGACAACACTCTCCCCTCTCGTTGCTATGCATCACCATGATCTTGCGTGTGCGTAGGAAAATTTTGAAATTACTACGTTCCCCAACACTTATTGCTTTGAAAACCCACGTGACGCCAAACTATATGAAGTGATGGTAGAGGCTTCCAAGATCCCTGGAAGGTTCTACAGGAACTCAGGGCCATGTGACATTCTGTCCATTGCTCTGGACACAAAAGACCCCCCCTGGCCGTGCAAGGGGTATAGGTGTTAATGTCCCGCACAAGAGGGCTTTCGCACTCGGCAAAGAAGAGAGGCTCAGCATGAAAAAAGCGAGGAGTGAAATGAAGCAGAATGCATTGTTTGAAAAGTTGAAGTAGGAGATTTATGCGGCTGTTCGAAAGTATGTTGAGGAGTCAATGATGATGCAGAAGACTCTAACACTGACAGATAGCAAGCAGATGGGAGGGGAGGCGGGCATGGATGATGCTCCTTATTGCGCGACAACACTGCACAAGAGTAGTTGTGCATCATATGACCCCAGCAACACTGACACTGTAGCTGCTCGTGATGATGCTATATCTGATCTATCTGGAATGAAAGACAGACTGAAGGGCGTGCTTACACATTACGAAGGTACATTAAAATGTGCAACAGCATGGGTTTGCCCGCCCTTCTCGGAAGATGGCCTCTTCTTGGACAATGTGCCATTGAAGCCGGGTTGTGTGAAGTGCTACGTGACTGAAGTAAAGCCTGGATTCAATGAATTTGCCATGAAGAATGTCCTAGGAGACTTCCATGAGCAAAGGACCTTGGGAGAAACACTGTTACATCATATCCTGTGGCCACGAAAGGAAATAGAGTTCATCGATGAGATTCCTGAAGCCCCGCCAAGAGCAACCACTGTCGCCCCTCAACCGATGACGCTCTCCTCGCCAGAGCAGCTCTCGCGGGCTGATGCATCAACCTATGATCAGCCGGACCGACTTTGTGGCGTACATGCCATGTGATCCTCCACCCCAAAGCAGCCAGTGGCAAGGCCTACAACTGCTGATGACGCACCACCGGTTCAGATGCCGGCCGCTAAAGCAGCGGGAGGAGGCCCAGCTGCAGCACATGCTCGGCAGACCAACTCAGGTGGAGCAGGCGCTAAGCGATCGATGTTTTGGAACCGCGCTAAGCGATCAGAGGTCCATAACCGATCGCTCATCGGTCCGTCGGTCCATAGCGCGTGATCAGCATACCAATGCGTCAGCACTTCCTGCTCAGCAAACCAACGCGTTGGCACGGCCTCCTCAGCACACCGACAAGTTGGCACCACCTTCGCAGAAACCCGACATAGCTTCAATGCAAGGTCAGCAGTCCGATGCCTCTGCTCCTACAGCCCGGCAGTCCGACATAGCAGCACCACCATCTCAGCGGTCCGGCATAGATAAACCGTCTGCTAAGCAGTCCGTCCAAGCTTCACCGTCTGCTCGGCAGTCTACCGTGCAGGCAACCAGACGTTTTGCCAGAAATGCTTCAAGTACCAACAAGGAAGTGGCCAAACAGGCTACACCGACGACCACGAGGAAGCGCACCGGGAGAGTGAATAGGAAAGAGAACGATTGCCTCTTACTCAAAGCACTCATCGCCCAGAACCAAATTAACAACAGCTTGTTCCAATCGGGGAGTAATATTATTTCTGACGCCATGGGTGATGAAGAAGTACGTTTGTTGCTTGCTAAAAATAAAGCAGGCGTACTTGAAGCACGCAATTGCGTCCATGGCCAGCCATTTCTTGTTGGCGAATAATTTGATGAGTGCAGCTCCAGTTGCCACGAGTTACATGAATATTGCATGGATCAAATGCAGAAGATCATCACCATTTGCTAGTCCACTACAACAGAGATCATTTCCGACACGATGCTGGTTCCATCATTGTGAGTTTCGAGGACTTACATCTCTTCTTCAACTTCAACGTGCTCGATGCCACTCTTGTTAGATGCATGATTTTGTAAGTACTTAACAAACTCTGATCAACTTCTCCATACAAGGTTGTAAAGGATAAACAGCTAACTGCATTTTATTCCTCTCAGGGGATTGAACGCGCAGAGAAGACAAAGTGGGAGTGTGTATTTCATAGATCCTACATTAGCAAATGGCACAACATTACATGAAAAGGACCGATGGGACTGGGCCATTAAGATAGTCGTCTGTATCTTCGAAAACACATCCCATGCAGAATCATTGCTCTGGCCATATCATGAACGGTAAGTCAAGTAAACAACCACGCATACACTGATTGTCTTTTAGATTTTGACATCATTCGTACGTTCATGGATTTATTAATATGTAGCAATCACTGGATATTGGTATTCATTGTTCCAAACAAGAACACAGTTTACTACATTGATTCTCTCAGAGAGTCAACAAACGCTCAGGATCGGATGCATCTTTAGCAATTCTTGGATAGGTATTGAATTCTATGATGTTGAAATTAATTTGCATTCATATCTGGTTCAATAATTGATGTTGTCAAAATTCATCATCATTTGCAGTGTGCTCGCATTGTGAGAAACTAAAACAGGGAACTTGTTCAAGAGGAAACTACCTCTGCAGCACGAGATCGTTTCTCTGGTAACACACCATTTTCGGAAAATTTATCCAACAGTCTGCAAATACCTTTCCTTACGCTAGTCAAATGTTCAAGCTTCTAAATAAACCTCTTTCTATTTTGTCCAAAGAAAAAATAATACATCTAACACCGGTTAGGTTGTTCCTAACAGGACAAATACATGACTAATTTTGTACAAAAAATTTCATTGTCCTCAGCATGAAGCAGGGACCAACCTTTGTGGATACTATGTTTGCAGACACATGATCTCCATCTGCAAATCTGTTGATAGTTGTGACAATCCTCACAAATTAGTAGCAGTAAGTCTATCTTAATTAATATCTTCTACTCCACTCATATGGCACATTCTGATCTTAAAAATACTGTAGCTCATCTTAAAACCGAGGACCCCTGAACCGCTCCCGGCTGGTGAATTGTTGATGGTTTGGAGATTTATGAGTGACTTCTTCTTGGATCACTACATCAATCCCACTGGTGATAATGAAGATTTCAGCATGTGTTCTCCTGAAACATTGAGTAAGAGTTAGCAGCTAAACATATAACGCATGGATCCATTGTTTTCCATCTGATGAGGTCTTCGTATTTCGTACACTATGATTAATTATGTAATGCATATATGTGTGGACAAATCATTGGAATTTAGCTACCATATGTTCAATTGCAATTGTTGCGAAATCTGGTGAATGTTCTTCCTGTGGAAACTATTTGTTCAATTGAATATTGTGGCGAATTTGATTTTTGCGTGCCAATTCAAAATTGGATATTTTTTTTTACCTGGCAATTGCTCCGCACACGGTTCAACTAAATGAGTGTGTGTGATCCACATCGGAAAGCATACGCCAATCGTAGCGGAACCGTCAGTGATACACAACAGATCGCAAACGATTTGTAGTGCTACTACGTGTGCGTAGGTTCTCCGGAACCATTTGTGATATCGCGTTATCGCACACGAGAACTGGGAGTAAACCGTGCCCAATGAAAAATACAATCCCAGTCATATTTATTTCAGGAAACGTGTGGGATCCCAAACGAAAAGCACACGTCACTCTTGCGGCAACCGTCGGTGATACCTAACAAATCACAAATGGTATGCAACACCTGTATGTGTGCGAAGGGGCTCCTGAACAATTTGTGATAGAACATTATCGCAAACGTTAATTGTTGGAAAACGTGTGCGATGGAGTCTAGCATGGCAGACGGGTTACGCAGAAAACTCGTGTGCGATAGGGCACAAATCGCACACATTTCATATGTTGGCCCATGTGCCTTACATACTGTTTCCCAAATGGTTCGTTACGACAGACCGTATGGTTTCACTACGTCATTAGAAACGCTTATTCACCGATACCACACGTGTGAAAGAATTTAGTGTGTGCTGCATCGCACACGATTACATTTTGGAAGGCCTCTGGATCACTGTTCCATATCCCCGACGGTTTCTGGGTCGTGTGGGAAGGACCCCCTATCGCACACACTCACTTGGCGACGGTTCCGAAGGCCATCGCGAAAAGGGGTTAAAAACCGTTTGTTTAGGACCGATGCGCACCAGTGACTTGTCTAGGTTAGAAAATATTCATGATGACCCACTACCTATTAATGATAGCTTTCCTGATGAACAATTAGATGTCATAAATGCTTCTCGCAGTACCCCATGGTATGCAGACTATGCTAATTATATTGTTGCTAAATTCATACCACCTAGTTTTACATACCAACAAAAGAAAAAGTTTTTCTATGATTTAAGACATTACTTCTGGGATGACCCACACCTTTATAAAGAAGGAGTAGATGGTGTTATTAGACGTTGTATACCTGAGCATGAACAGGAACAGATCCTATGCAAGTGTCACTGTCGGTGTCAAAACCGGTGGATCTCGGGAAGGGGGTCCCAAACTGTGCATCTAAGGCGGATGGTAACAGGAGGCGGGGGACACGATGTTTACCCAGGTTCGGGCCCTCTCGTTGAAGGTAATACCCTACTTCCTACTTGATTGATCTTGATTATATGAGTATTACAAGAGTTGATCTACCACGAGATCGTAGAGGCTAAACCCTAGAAGCTAGCCTATGGTATGATTGTTGTTGTCCTACGGACTAAACCCTCCGGTTTACATAGACACCAGAGGGGGCTAGGGTTACACAGAGTCGGTTACAAGTAAGGAGATCTACATATCCGTATTGCCAAGCTTGCCTTCCACGCCAAGGAGAGTCCCATCCGGACACGGGACGAAGTCTTCAATCTTGTATCTTCATAGTCCAACAGTCCGGCCAAAGGATATAGTCCGGCTGTCCGGATACCCCCTAATCCAGGACTCCCTCAGTAGCCCCTGAACCAGGCTTCAACGACGATGAGTCCGGCGCGCATATTTGTCTTCGGCATTGCAAGGAGGGTTCCTCCTCCGAATACTCCATAGAAGATTTTTAACACAAGGATAGTGTCCGGCTCTACAAAACAAATTCCACATACCACCATAGAGATAATAATATTTCTGCACATCTAATCTGCCGACCGTTTTTCATAATGTGACGTATTGCCGCGGTCTGGCCATGACGAACCGCCCTTCTCAACCAGCCTGCTACCGCATGTTCTGCGAGGCGATTTTATTGGCACGTCTTGTCGAAGCAGAGATCGTGTCCCCCTTATTACAGGATTCTCATCAATACGGATGTGGGTAACCCAATCGTGCCCGTTGGTATGATTCCTTGATTGTAGGCAAGTCCCAAACGGTTACGAGGAGGACGCTTGGTATTCACCCTCTTTATGAAGAGGCCAAGGCTTGTCCTTTTTTCCTCTCAAACTCAATCGAATCCTCCCCGCCTCGAGTTCCAACCCCGAGGCTTAGGTCAGGCGCTTCGGACCTTCAACCATGTCCGGATCCAACCTTCAAGGTCGGTGGATGCCTTCCTCTGTCACAGAGGAGGACGTCAAGAAGCTAAGAGAGGCTAGGTTTCTGACCGGCGAGATCTTGCACAGGCTGCCTGCTCAAGGGTAGGTCATTCCCACTCCCGAACCCGGCGAGAGCGTTGTATTCGTCTATCACTTCCTCCGAGGGCTAGGCCTCGCTCTAGATCCTTTTGTCAGGGGGCTCATGTACTATTATGGGCTGGATTTCCATGACCTAGCCCCGGATTCAGTCCTTCACATCTCGTCGTTCATCGTTGTATGTGAGGCTTTCCTCCGCATTACCCCCCACTTCGGCTTGTGGCTCAAGACTTTCAATGTGAAGCCAAAGATGATCGAGGGGCGACACGCAGAGTGCTGAGGTGTCGTAATAAGCAAAAGTGTTGATGCCCCATGGCCAGAGGGTTCCTTCCAGGAGGTGTCCAGCTTATGGCAACGGGAGTGGTTTTATATCATAGCTCCCCGGGGTACCAAGTGGGTGGCCGCCCCTGCCTTCCGCTCGGGCCCCCCGCCACGACTGACGTCATGGATCAACAAGGGGCTGGACTGGGGGCCAGTAAAGGATGTGTTGACATTGCAGAGCCGCATCCGAGACCTCCTCGAGAGAGATGTCAGCCTGGCCACGGTAATGCAAGTCATGTTAGTTCGTCGAGCCTTGCCCTGCAAACGTCAACCCCTTCGTATGTGGGAGTTCAACCCGGAAAGACCGCGAGCTATTCAGCGCTTCCTCGGCATGACTCTCGAAGAGATGTACAAGTTGTTCTTCGGACCACAAATAAGGTGTCCGGACACCAACGAGGATGCGGGTCTGAGCTACAATCATCCAGATCATACCCAAGTAAGTAGTCCCGTAGCTGAACACGTTGTCCTTTTATTTATCACAACATCATTCTGAAAAGTCGCACTTTGACCAGGACTGGGTAACAAAGGCGAAGATGATCAGGTGTCTGGCCCCCCTTCCTGAGGTCTCACCGGATCCTGTACTAGCCAGGATGCTGGAGCTTGCGCCTTATCAAGCGCCCTCGGGGGAAGATAAAGGGGGGAATAAAGAGGCCGAAAGCGGACCTCGCTCACTGTTCATCCAAACCGGGGGAGTTAGCGCCTCCGTGAAGGAGGATAACCGGGAAGAAGAATCTGAAATTCCCTCTCCCCAAGGGAGGAAGAGGACCACCTCTGAAGACCCGGAAACAATGGTTTCCAAATGGGGGAAGAAATCTTTGCCGGAGGGTCCTGCCTCGGGGGGCATCCTTACCGCACAGTGCCCGCAAGGGGATCAGCCTCCCACCGAGCCGTAAGTAAACAAAAAAGTGCTTAATAGTAAAAATATCCTGCTTTACCTCTAAGGACAATAACCAAGACATATATCTTGTAGTTCGGATCGTAGCCCTTCTTGACAGAGTTCGTCTTCGGGGGATCTTCTTCCGGAGATGATGGAGAGTGAAACACCTCCCCATGCCACCCCGCCTCACGAAGCGAGCGACGCTAAAGTGTCGTCACGAAGGGCTTCTCCTGATCTGCCAAGGCCAGAGGGTAATCCCTCGGCAGCCCGAAGCCCTCAGCATTCGGCTCCTAAGGAGAGCAACAGAAAGAGTCCGGACTCGTTTGGTGTGCGATCGGATGCACTGAAGGATCTTCTGGAGCAACCGGCTATCTCAGAGAGGCATCGTACGCTAATGGGTACGGTGATTCAGAGGATTTCATCCGCTGAAAGCGGATTGCAAGAAGCATTTATGAGTCTGCTGAAAGGCTTTGAGGTACGTGAAACAGTACCGCACACGTTAGGTGTGCCCTATGCAGAAAGTAGCCCCTGAGACTCTGGTTGCCGTCAGGAACGGCAGTAAATGGAGGATCATTGTCCCAGGTGATAATCAGGTTGCCTTTATGTGCAGGTAGCTGAAGGTCCGGTGGCTAGCCGGACTGGTGAGTTTGCCGAGTTGAAGCGGCAACTTGATGCAGCGGATGCTGACATCGTGCTTGTCAACAAGCGGCTCGACGAGGCACAGGGTACGTGATTTCTCCGGTGATCCACACAAAGTAAGAGGAGCATGATGCTAGTATCTTTAATATGTTTGTGTCTGCAGATGGAGCTGCCGCCGTGGAGACCCTTCGGGCGGAACTTGCCCGAGCCAAGGAACAAGCCAGAAAAAGTGATGCGGCTGCTCAAAAGGCAGTCAAAGAGCTAAGAGCCGAACAGGCTGTGCATTGCCGAAGCAAGGATGAGATAGCCAAGATGGTTGTGGAATTGAAGGAAGCCGCCGACCGTTACGAGCTTCTTGAAGGTGGAAGTCGAGTGAAGGTAACGGACCTGGAGAAGGCCACGGTGGCTGCCAAGGACGCCCACTCTACAATCAGAGCGATGAAGGAGGAGCTGCACCAAGCCGAGGATATCGCGGCTGGGAAGCCCTTTATGCTGCGGATGAAGTTTGGAGATCCTACGTACGCTCCTCTTGATCGGTTGTGGAGTTCTACAGACGCGTATCTGGATTTGGCAGCAAGTGCTGCAGACGCAGCTGAATACTTCAAAGATCAAAAAGATCGTGAAGTGGAAAAGCTGTTTTGGTCACAATTCAATGCTCCAGCACGTCCGCTTCGGTTGAACGAGAGAATGGCCGAGTGGGCCGAGCTCCATAGGTTTTCCGGGCTTGCCATGAGGTCTGTTGTGGATCATCTGTGGCCGGAATGGCCAAGGCCGAAGAGTTATTTTAGTTTGGTGCAACAATTCCTTGGTGCTGTGCCGCGCATCGATGCTATGAAGAGGTCGGCGTGCATAGAGGGTGCGCGGATGGCACTTGCCCGTGTCAAGACATACTGGGCAGAGATGGAGGCCACCGCTATTGCAACCCAGGGTTCGGCCGTGGGCCGAATAGCTGTCGAGCACTACTTTGAAGAAGTCCTTGAAGGCGCTCGTTTAATAGAGGCTCGGTGCTCGAAGAATATTATGTTCTAATAACATGTATTCCCATTGTGAAAACAATGTTTTATTGAGTTATAAAGGCTGTGTTTATACTTTTGCCTGAAAGTATTATGATGCCTCCTGTGCGGCCATTTATGTATATATGTATATAAACGAAAGTTTGCGATCGTTATTTCATTTACGCATATAATGCGGGGTGTTATGAGAAGACGCGTGTTCACACTTGATCTAACGTCTTGGTCCATTAAGGAGGTGATAGCGCAGCGAACTAGGCAATCGGACTATATTGCTTTAACACTTTCACTTAGCCATAGGAGTTTGACGATGTGGCTACTATATAGCCCCTGGTGGCTTCGCGCTCTTCTGAATACGGGGCGCGTACATGCCTGGCCAGGAAACGGCCCTTTGTTAATGCGGAGGAATCCCGAAGATTCCGCTAAGTCATCGAGTGGTTGACCAGTCTCGCGCTTTATCATGACAGTCAGTTTTCGGCTTTCTCTACTGAGGTGCTCGTCCGGATGAACTAGGGCACAATCGTAGTAGTTCTCCTGGTGCCACCTTAGCCGATAGAGCGGAACGTAAGGTAGCAAAACATAGGAGCCGGGCAAACCCAACATTTGACCAAAGACATGATTCGGAGCTGATGCATATAAGGCCAAACTCGCGACGCCGAACACTCCCTAAGGTATTCAGTCTTTATAACATATGCTAGGCTGAACAATGCCCTTGATAATGAACCCCGAGTGTCCAGGTACGTGCAATATTCTGACGTGGCCAAATGCCAATAACGTCAGCATCCTTCCCGGTTGTACTGAGAATCCGGAGGATGTGAACAACAAGAGATAGTAAAAAAGGTTTTGCGCAGGGTCTTAATCTAAAAAGAAACCTTTGAGCGGGTCCCTGCTGCACGTCTGCGACTGTGTCTCCATTGTGCCGTATCCTGGACGGGTGTACCACGATTGTCATCTATAAAAGAGAGGAACTTAGTTGAAGGTTGTCGTGCAAAAAATGGTTATTCTAAATAAACCATTTAAAATTCAAAATAAATAAGGTTGAGCCGAACTAGCCCTGTTTACACGCGGGAAGCCCCTGGTACCGTCTATAAGGGTATAATCATCAATCCAATCTCAAGTATATCTAATGATGCGCCGGACTCGTCTAACCGTGTCCGTGGTCTTAACGACCGGTCATTTGTTCTGGTTGGTGAGGCCGTCTAGTGTTCGGCTGTTAAGGCAGCCGCACGTTCTTCCGTGTATAAGGAACGCTCAATATTTCCATTAACTGTGATGGTGCCGCGCGGGCCAGGCATCTTAAGCTTAAGAGAAGCGTAATGCGGTATAGCGTTGAAACAAGCGAAAGTTGTTCGTCCGAGTAGTGCTTGATAGCCGCTTCAGAATGGAGCGATGTCGAAGTGTAACTTTTCACTTCGGTAGTTGTCGGGTGAACCGAATACGATTTCTAGTACTAGAGAGCCCGCGGAGCGGGCCTCTAGGCCTGGTATTACTCCCTTGAAGGTAGTATTATTGTGGCTGATCTTTGTCGGGTCTATCCCCATTTTGCGGACTGTGCCCTGATATATCAGATTTAGACTACTGCCGCCGTCCATAAGGACTCGTGTGAGATGGTATCCGTTTATTATCGGGTCTAACATCAAGGCAGCCAATCCTTCATGTCGGATGTTTATCAGGTGATCCCTGCGATCAAAAGTGATCGGGTGAGCCAACCAGAGGTTGGGCTTACGGGTGACAGACACTACGGCTCGTGTGTCTCGGAGTGCATGTTTGCTTCCCCTCTTCGTCACATGGATCATGTCCACTGTTTTGACCTCTGGTAGGAATTTTTTCTATCCCCTAGTGCTTTGCTGGCGAGGCTCATCCTCGTCTTCACTTGGTGTCTCTCTCCCCTTGTGTTCGGCGTTTAGCTTACCGGCCTGCTTGAAGACCCATCATTCTCTGTGGGTGTGATTTGCGGGTTTATCGGGGATGCCATGAATCTGACATAGTTTTTCTAGAATCTTGTTTAGGCTAGACGGTCCATCATTGTTACCTTTGAAAGGCTTTTTCCGCTGACCTGGTCGAGAGCCCCTGAATCTGGCGTTTACCGCCATGTTATCTGGGATGTCTTCTTTATTCCGGCGCTTGTTTTTACTGCGTCGTGGTTTTCCATTGCCATCCTGACTTTGGATGTGCCTGGGTCACTGGTGCTACTACGAGCTAGCCAGCTATCTTCGCCCACACAAAAGCGGGTCATGAGGCTTGTTAGGGCTGCCATTGTTCTCGGTTTTTCTTGTCCGAGGTGTCTAGCAAGCCATTCATCTCGGACGCTGTGTTTGAAAGCTGCTAAGGCTTTGGCGTCCGGGCAGTCGACGATTTGGTTCTTCTTAGTGAGAAATCTGTTCCAAAGATTTCGAGCTGACTCTCCGGGTTGTTGAACTATATGACTTAAATCGTCTGCATCCGGAGGTCGGACATAAGTCCCTTGAAAATTAGCCCGAAAAGCATCCTCAAGCTCCTCCCAACTTCCAATTGAGTTTTCGGGGAGGCTTTTCAGCCAGTGCCGAGCTGGTCCTTTCAGCTTGAGGGGCAAGTACTTGATGGAGTGGAGATCGTCTCCGCGAGCCATATGAATATGGAGGATAAAGTCCTCAATCCAGACTCCAGGGTTTGTGGTTCCGTCGTACGCCTCTATGTTCACTGGTTTGAATCCTTCTGGAAATTTGTGGTCTAGCACTTCATCGGTGAAGCATAGGGGATGTGCGGCGCCCCTGTATTTTGTTGTGTCGAGGCGTTCTGACGGTTGTAGTGTTCGGTTTTGGTTGTGCGCTGGAGCACGTTTCATTGATCCGTAGATGGATCTGGTTGCGCCAGTCTTCCGATGCGAGTCTTCATGTGCAGCGTGTGCGGACTTATGTGCGGCCTTGTTAGCCGCTCTATCGCCGCCACAAGGTGGTTGATCCGACAGGTCAGCCGTTTTATTTTTTGGCTGTGTGGGCTCTAAAGCCTCATCATCAAATTCAGGCAACAGCTTGCACTTTGGGTAGTTCTTCGTGTGGTAACTACCACCATACTTTTCTTTGTTGTCAAGCACTTTGTTCCATCTACTGTTGAGCATATTCTACGCGGCTTGAAGCCTTTGCTTTTGCTTCTTCAGACTCCTCGCGGTGGCACTAAGCCTTCTGCGGAGGTTCTCTTGTTCCAAGTGCCTTTCCGGGATGACGTGTACATCTTCGTCCGAACTATTTTCCTCCTCGGAGGGAGGTTGGTCGGTTTTATCCTCGGCGTCGCCATGTTCGGACATCCGATCCATACTATGTTCGCCGTTTGTGCCTTCATCGCACTCTGCCGCTGGGTCAGTGTGGTCGTCGTTACCTCTGGAGTCAACCAGGGTGTTGTTTTCTCTTTCGTTGTTATCGTTGTTTTTGCCGAGGCGGGGTTTAGCGCGGCGCCTACGTCGACGCCTTGTTTGCTTCTCGATGGAGCTGTTCTTCGTTGCTTCTTTCCTTTCCTCGTCATTGTTTTCTTTGGGTGTATCCACCATGTATATGTCATGTGATGAAGTGGAGGTCCAGCGCCCTGTGGGCGGTGGTTCCTGTTCGTCTCCTGTATCGTCGTCCATACCATCGATGTCTTCGTAGTCGAAGTCGAGCATATCGGTTAAATCGTCGATAGTGGCTACTAAGTGGGTGGTGGGTGGGCAGTGAATTTCTTTGCCGTCCGTATCCCATTCTAGCCGGACATAGTTCGGCCAAGGTTCTCCTGACAAGGAGAGAGACCTTAACGAATTTAGCACATCCCCGAAGGGTGAGTGCTGAAAGATATCCGCGGAGGTAAACTCCATGATCGGTGCCCAATCGGATTTGATAGGCACGGACGCAGGCGGTTCGGAGCCCGTGGCCGGGGACGAATCCAATGGTTCGGCAGCACACCTCTCGCGAGGGGTAAAGTCAGTATTCAGCTCTATCGCCGCTGAGAGTGCGGCCTCCAAGGCGGGGTCTATCCACCCGTCCTCAGATGGCGCAATTTGCTCCGGATCGAGAGCCGGAGTAGTTGCAGGTGCGATCTCCCGAACACTGTCCGACGGTAGAGCTAAATCATGCTCATCGTGATCGTGCGGCGCACCTGACATGGGCTCGAATCCATCGAAGATCAAGTCTCCATGGATGTCGACAGTGTAATTCAAGTTCCCGAACCTGACCTGGTGGCCAGGGGCGTAGCTCTCGATCTGCTCCAGATGGCCAAGCGAGTTAGCACGCAGAGCGAAGCCGCCGAATATGAAGATCTGTCCCGGGAGGAAGACCTCACCCTGGAATACATCGTTACCGATGATCGAAGGAGCCATCAGGCCTTATGGTGACGACACAGTGGAACTCTCAATGAAAGCACCAATGTTGGTGCCAAAACTGGCGGATCTCGGGTAGGGGGTCCCGAACTGTGCGTCTAAGGCGGATGGTAACAGGAGGCGGGGGACATGATGTTTACCCAGGTTCGGGCCCTCTCGATGGAGGTAATACCCTACTTCCTGCTTGATTGATCTTGATGATATGAGTATTACAAGATTTGATCTACCACGAGATCGTAGAGGCTAAACCCTAGAAGCTATCCTATGGTATGATTGTTGTTGTCCTACGGACTAAACCCTCCGGTTTATATAGACATCGGAGGGGGCTAGGGTTACACAGAGTCGGTTACAAGGAAGGAGATATACATATCCGTATTGCCAAGCTTGCCTTCCACGCCAAGGAGAGTCCCATCCGGACACGGGACGAAGTCTTCAATCTTGTATCTTCATAGTCCAACAGTCCGGCCAAATGATATAGTCCGGCTGTCCGGATACCCCCTAATCCAGGACTCCCTCAGTCATTCTGAGGCCTACGGAGAACACCATGCTAGTGATAGAACTGCACACAAGGTATTACAATCTGGTTTTTATTGGCCTACTCTTTTTAAGGATGCTCGTAAGTTTGTCTTGTCTTGTGATGAGTGTCAAATAATTGGTAACATTAGTAGACGTCAGGAAATGCCTATGAAATATTCACTTGTTATTGAACCACTTGATGTTTGGGGATTTGATTATATGGGACCTTTTCCTTCCTCTAATGGGTATACACATATTTTAGTTGCTGTTGATTACATTACTAGGTGGGTAGAAGATATTCCAACTAGTAGTGCTGATCATAACACTTCTATTAAAATGCTTAAAGAAGTTATTTTCCCGAGGTTTGGAGCCCCTATATATTTAATGACGGATGGTGGTTCACACTTTATTCATGGTGCTTTCCATAAATTGCTTGATAAGTATGATGTTAACCATAGAATTGCATCTCCCTATCATCCTCAGTCTAGTGGTCAAGTAGAATTAAGTAATAGGGAAATAAAGTTGATCTTGCACAAGACTGTTAATAGATCGAGGAAGAATTTGTCTAAGAAACTTGATGACGCATTATGGGCCTATAGAACTGCTTATAAAAATCCTATGGGTATGTCTCCGTATAAAATGGTATATAGAAAAGCTTATCACTTACCTCTAAAACTAGAACATAAAGCTTATTGGGTAATTAAAGAGCTCAACTAGAAAATAGGTTATTTGACATTAGCTCACTTGATAAATGGAGAACCCAGGCCAAAAAAAATGCCAAGTTGTTTAAAGAAAGGGTTAAAAGATGGCATGATAAAAGAATACAAAAGCGGGAATTCAATGTAGCTGACCATGTCTTGCTATACAATTCTCGTTTAAGATTTTTTGCAGGAAAACTTCTCTCTCAGTGGGAAGGGCCTTACATTATCGAGGAAGTTTATCGTTCCGGTGCCATCAAGATCAACAACGCCGAAGGCAATAACCCGAAGGTGGTAAACGGGCAAAGAATCAAACATTATATCTCAGGTACTCCCATAAATGTTGAAACCAATATTATTAATACCATAACACCGGAGGAGTACATAAGGGAAACCTACCAGAACGTCCTAGATCTCCGAAAAGGAGTAGGTATGTGATACGGTAAAAAAAACCGACTCCAAAACTTTTCCAAAAGCAATTTTACTCTGTTTTGGAATATTTAATAAATTAGGAAAATAAAAAGTAGTCTGAATAGTGCACGAGGAGGCGACAAGCCTCGGGGGCGCGCCCTACTCCGCTGGGCGCGCCTCCCTGGCTTGTGGCCACCTTGTGTGCCCTCCAGACTCCGTTTTCTTGCAGAATACTTCTTTTGGTCGGTAAAAATTCATTATATAATCTCCTGAAGGTTTTCACCACTGTACCACGAGAATATCCTTTGTTCTTTTTTCTAGCTATTTCTACAACAGATTTAGAGCGAGATGTCTTCACAAGAGTCCGTCGAGGAGAGCCGTATCTCTAACCCGATATAGGATCCGAGAGCATACAGCGAAGCTGATCACTTTGGGTGGTCAATGAAGGAGGAGATGGAGGCCGACCAAAAAAGATTGGATGCCATGGAGGAGGATCAAGAAGTCACCTCTCTCTCAGCCTAGAGCCTTGCTTGAGAAACTTAAGAGCTCAGCAATACCGGATTCGGTCATACCTCCCAATGCTAAATTTCTCTCTTATGATAATATGAAAAAGAGTGTTGCCTTTTGTCCCGCAGCCAGGATGCATCCATGGGTGGACGACGCTCTAACTGTCACCGGCAAACTCCGCAAGGAAATTATGGACCTCAGGCTGTAAGTGCATCTAGTGCCCCTTAGTGATTTTGGTGTATTGAAGACTTATAGGTTAAGGGACTAATGTGTTTATGAGTGTACACAGGTCTATAAGTCTATGAGGAGTTTGATATTTATAGAGAAAGTCGACCCCTAAAAATGAAGTTCTTCGACTGAAGACTTTGGATTTCTGAAGACTTTCTGAAGACTTTGAAAGTGAAGAAATTGGTGTGACCTTGAAGATTTGGTATTCTTTTGAGGAACATGAAGCGTGAAGACTTTTGTTTTCGTAGTTTCATTTTCTCTTTCTTGAGTCATAGGAAACACCGTACTGTTAAAAGGGGTCGAGGAAATACTAAAGAAAAATTTCGATGTGATGCTCAACTCAAAATCCTACACCTACCAATCCCTTCGAGTGAAGCCATTGGGAATCTCATGCAGTTCAGTCATATTCTTCAGTGACAGAGACGAAGTTCTTCTGGTCTTTGAGGAATTTGTTCTGACTGAGGAGTTAGGAATTCGCCAGTGCGGATTGCCTACACAGTGAGGAACATGATAGCCCTGAGGAATTTGAGCCTCAAATTTCCGAACGTTGTTGTGCTATGCGCCAGTTGTCCCAAAATATCTACCCACCTAACGGTCATATTATTGAAGGGCATTTATGTCTTATCATGTCAGGCTGCTCCCTAGGCTATAAATAGCCACCCCCTACAACCGAAATCATCTCATCTTTCCAGTGGCAAACTTGGTTTGCCAAGTTGATGCCTGGTTCATCTTTTACCTTCCGGAGCGCGCATATGCATTGCATATCACATCTCGCATATCATGTCATATTTTGCATCATGTTGATTGTGCATTGCACCGTGATTTATTGTGGTTCCTTTGTTTGTGTTCTTGCTTTGGGTAGAGCCGGGAGACGAGTACGTGAACGAGGAACCTGTTGAGAACGCTTACGAGGATCAAGCTTTCGACAACTCTGAGAACATTGCAGGCAAGATGACCATACCCTCGAAATCACTTCTATATTTGCTATGATGGTTGCTCGCTCTTTTGCTATGCCTATGCTGTGATGCCTACCACTTGCTATATCATGCCACCCATATTGCCATGTCAGCCCCTAACCATCCTTTTCCTAGCAAACCGTTGTTTGGCCATGTTACCGCTTTGCTCAGCCCTCTTATAGCGTTGCTAGTTGCAGGTGAAGCTGAAGTTTGTTCCTTGTTGGAACATGGAGATGTTGTTCGTTGTCGGAACATGTTTACTTGTTGGGGATATCACAATATATATCTGCTATAATTAATACATCTATATACTTGGTAAAGGGTGGAAGGCTCGGCCTTATGCCTGGTGTTTTGTTCCACTCTTGCCACCCTAGTTTCCGTCATACCGGTGTTATGTTCCTTGATTTTGCGTTCCTTACGGTTGGGTGATTTATGGGACCCCTTGACAGTTCGCTTTGAATAAGACTCGTCAGAAGGCCCAACTTTGGTTTTACCATTTGCCGCCTAAGCCTTTTCCCCGGGTTTTCACGAGCCCGAGGGTCATCTTATTTTAAACCCGGGCGGTGCTCCTTGAGCGTTGGTCCAAACTAGAGCACCGCGGGACCATTCCTCGGCAACTTGGATTACGTCGGTTCTCAGACGCTTCGCTTATCCGGTGTGCCACGAGAACGAGATATGTGCAGCTCCTATCGGGATTTGTCGGCACATTCGGGCGGCTTTGCTGGTCTTGTTTTATTGCCGTCGAAATGTCTTGTAGTCCGGGATTCGAGATTGATCGGGTCTTCCGGTAGAAGGTTTATCCTTCGTTGACCGTGAGAGCTTATAATGGGCTAAGTTGGGACACCCTGCAGGTAATATCTTTCAAAGCCGTGCCCGCGGTTATGAGGCAGATGGGAATTTGTTAATGTCGGTTGTAGAAAACCGAAGTTGACCTCAAATAAAATACACATCAATCGCGTGTGTAACCGTGATGGTCTCTTCTCGGTGAGTCCGGAAGTGAACACGTGTTGGAGTTATGTCGACGTAAGTAGTTCAGGATCACTTCTTGATCGCTACTAGCTTCACGACCGTGCTTTGCTCCTCTTCTCGCTCTCTTTTGCGATGTAGCCACCATATATGCTAGTCGCTTGCTGCAGCTCCACTTTACAACTCTGTCCTTCCTATAAGCTTAAATAGTCTTGATCTCGCTGGTGTGAGATTGCTGAGTCCCGTGACTCACAGATACTTCAAAACAGTTGCAGTGCCGACGATGCAAGGCGGTGTGACGATCCGAGCTCAAGTGGGAGTTCGACGAGGAACGTGGTTGTTACTATGTGTCTTTTCCCGATGATCGTAGTGGTGCCCAGTTGGGACGATCGAGGATCTGTGTAGCATTTGGGGTATCTTCTTTTATTTTGGTTCCGTAGTCGGACCTTGAGTGTACTCTGAATGATGGATGTTTATTTATGTACTGTGTGAAGTGGCGACTATAAGCCAACTATGTATCTCTTTCCCTTACTTATTACATGGGTTGTGTGAAGATTACCTCACTTGCGACATTGCTTTCTATGCGGTTATGCCTCTAAGTCGTGCCTCGACACGTGGGAGATATAGCCGCATCGAGGGCGTTACAGCTTTGCTTTCTTGCTTTGATCTTGGAAAAGAAGACAAATAATAAAGAATAAAAGAAATAAAAAGATTATATAATAATCTTATGGAGAGTGGTGACTTTACATATAAGAAGTATGAGGATTGAAACTTGTTGTGTGTTGACAAACATAGTTTTGGTCATTGTTGCAATTAATAGAAAGTAATAAAGAAAGAGAGGTTCACATATAAATATATTATCTTGGACATCTTTTATGATTGTGAGCACTCATTAAAATATTATATGCTAAGAAGTTGTTGTTAGATAAGGAAGACAACATACTGAGTTATGTTCGCCTATTTCCGAATAGAAGTTATATTGTCATGGATCCTCTAAAATCTGACGCTTGCTTCCACTTCATACTAGCCAAAAATCCCGCACCAAGTAGAGATACTACTTGTGCATCCAAACAGCATAAACCCAGTTTTGCCATGAGAGTCCACGATACCTACCTATGGATTGAGTAAGATCCTTCAAGTAACTTGTCATCGGTGCAAGCAATTAAAATTGCTCCTTAAATATGTATGATCTATTAGTGTGAGGAAAATAAACTTTATACAAACTTGTTATATAGAAGAAATAAAAGCGACGGATTGCATAATAAAGTTCTTTATCACAAGGGGCAATATAAAGTGACGTTCTTTTGCATTAATATTTCGTGCATCGAACCAAAAAGCGCATGACAACCTCTGCTTCCCTCTGCGAAGGACCTATCTTTTACCTTTTTAGTACCTATCTTTATGCAAGAGTCATGGTGATCCTCGCCATTCCATATACTTCACCTTTTTCTTTTGACAAGCGCCATGTGTTGGGGAAAGATCTAGACACATATATCCACTTGGATGTAGGTGACCATGAGTTATTATTGTTGACATTACCCTTAAGGTAAACCGCCGGGAGGGGAAATTATAAGCCCCTATCTTTCTCTGTGTCCAATTGAAGCTTTGTTCTCATAAGTATCTCTTGAGTGTTAGCAATTGTGAAAGACTAAAAGATGATTGAGTATGTGGATTTTCTAGACAAGCTCTTATATTGACTCTTTTCGATGTTATGATAAATTGAAATTGCTTCAATGACCGAGATCATAGTTTGTCGATTTTCAATAAAGTTTTTTATTCATGCTTTACTTTGTGAATAAATTGTCACTTTGGCATAAGGAGTTATATAAAAATATGTTGCTGTTCTAAAGACGAACATGATGCCCTCATCTCCGTATTTTATTTTATCGACACCTCTATCTCTAAACATGTGGCCATGATTATCGATCTCGGCTTTCGCTTGAGGACAAGCGAGGTCTAAGCTTGGGGGAGTTGATACGTCCATTTTGCATCATGTTTTTATACCAATATTTATTGCATTATAGACTTTTATTTCACATTATGGTACAATACTTATGCCTTTTATCTCTTATTTTACAAGATTTACATGAAGAGGGAGAATGCCGGCAGCTGGAATTCTGGACCGGCATATGAGATACCTATTCTGCACAACTCCAAAAGTCCTGAAAAATTACGAAGAATTATTTTGGAATATATAAGAATTATTGGGCGAAGAAAATACTAGAGGGGACCCACCAGGTGGCCACAAGCCTAGGGGGCGCGCCCTACCCCCTGGGCGCGGCCCCCAGGCTTGTGGGCCCCCTGGCAGTTCTCCGATGTCCATCTTCTGCTATTTGAAGGGTTTTTACCTGAAAAAATCATAAGGAAGCTTTCGGGACGAAGCGCTGCCGTCTCGAGGCGGAACCTGGGCAAAAGCAATCTAGGGCTCCGGCGGAGCTATTCTGCTGGGGAAACTTCCCTCCGGGAGGGGGAAATTGAAGCCATCATCATCACCAATGATCCTCTCATCGAGGGGGGTCAATCTCCATCAACATCTTCACCAGCATCATCTCCTCTCAAACCCTAGTTCATCTCTTGTATTCAATCTTTGTCTCAGAACCTCAGATTGGTACCTGTGGGTTGCTAGTAGTGTTGATTACTCCTTGTAGTTGATGCTAGTTGGTTTATTTGGTGGAAGATCATACGTTCAGATCCTTAATGATATTCAATACCCCTCTGATCTTGAACATGAATATGCTTTGTGAGTAGTTACATTTGTTCCTGAGGTCATGGGAGAAGTCTTGTTACAAGTAATCATGTGAATTTGGTATTCGTTCGATATTTTGATGAGATGTATGTTGTCTTTCCTCTAGTGGTGTTATGTGAACGTTGACTACATGACACTTCACCATGATTTGGGCCTAGGGGAAGGCATGGGGAAGCAATAAGTAGATGATGGGTTGCTAGAGTGACAGAAGCTTAAACCCTAGCTTATGCGTTGCTTCGTAAGGGGCTGATTTGGATCCACATGTTTCATGTTATGGTTAGATTTATCTTAATTCTTCTTTCGTAGTTGCAGATTGATGTCTACTACACAACCTTCTTCTTGTAGACGTTGTTGGGCCTCCAAGTGCAGAGGTTTGTAGGACAGTAGCAAATTTCCCTCAAGTGGATGACCTAAGGTTTATCAATCCGTGGGAGGCGTAGGATGAAGATGGTCTCTCTCAAACAACAAAGAGTCTCTTGTGTCCCCAACACACCCAATACAATGGTAAATTGTATAGGTGCACTAGTTCGGCGAAGAGATGGTGATACAAGTGCAATATGGATGGTAGATATGGGTTTTTGTAATTGATAATATAAAAAACAGCAAGGTAACTAATGATAAAAGTGAGCATAAACGGTATTGCAATGATAGGAAACAAGGCCTAGGGTTCATACTTTCACTAGTGCAAGTTCTCTCAACAATAATAACATAATCGGATCATATAACTATCCCTCAACATGCAACAAAGAGTCATTCTAAACTCACTAATAGTGGAGAACAAACAAAGAGATTATGGTAGGGTACGAAACCACCTCAAAGTTATTCTTTCCAATCAATCCATTGGGCTATTCCTATAAGTGTCACAAACAGCCCTAGAGTTTGTAGTAAAATAACACCTTAAGACACACATCAACCAAAACCCTAATGTAACCTAGATACTCCAATGTCACCTCAAGTATCCATGGGTATGATTATACGATATGCATCACACAATCTCAGATTCATCTATTCAACCAACACATAGAACCTCAAAGAGTGCCCCAAAGTTTCTACCGAAGAGTCAAGACGAAAACGTGTGCCAACCCCTATGCATAGGTTCATGGGCGGAACCCGCAAGTTGATCACCAAAACATACATCAAGTGAATCAATAGAATAACCCATTGTCACCACGGTTATCCCACGCAAGACATATATCAAGTGTTCTCAAATCATTAAAAACTCAATTCGATAAGATAACTTCAAAGGGAAAACTCAATCCATTACAAGAGAGTACAAGGGGAGAAACATTATAAGATCCAACTATAATAGCAAAGCTCGCGATACATCAAGATCATACCATCTCAAGAACACGAGAGAGAGAGAGAGAGAGAGAGAGAGAGAGAGAGAGATCAAACACATAGCTATTGGTACATACCCTCAGCCCCGAGGGTGAACTACTCCTCCTCGTTATGGAGAGCGTCGGACGATGAAGATGGCCACCGATGAGGATCCCCCTCCGGCAGGTGCCTAACAGGTCCCGATTGGTTTTGGTGGCTACAGAGGCTTGCGGCGGAACTCCCGATCTATTCTGTTCCCCGATGGTTTTAGGGTATATTGGTATATATAGGAGGAAGAAATACGTCAGGGGAGCCACGAGGGGCCCATGAGGGTGGAGGGCGCGCCCCCCTGCCTCGTGCCTTCCTCGTTGATCCCCCGACGTGCACTCCAAGTCTCCGGATTGCTTTCTTTCCAAAAATAACTTTCCCGAAGGTTTCATTCCGTTTGGCCTCCGTTTGATATTCCTTTTCTTCGAAACACTGAAACAAGGGAAAAACAGAAATTGGCACTGGGCTCTGGGTCAATAGGTTAGTCCCAAAAATAATATAAAAGTGTTTAATAAAGCCCATAAACATCCAAAACGGATAATATAATAGCATGGAACAATAAAAAATTATAGATACGTTGGAGACGTATCAGCATCCCCAAGCTTAATTCCTGCTCGTCCTCGAGTAGGTAAATGATAAAAACAGAATTTTTGATGTGGAATGCTACCTAACATATTTATCAATATAATCTTCTTTGTTGTGGCAAGAATATTCAGATCCGTAAGATTCAAAACAAAAGTTTAATATTGACATGAAAACAATAATATTTAAAGCATACTAACAAAGCAATCATGTTTTCTCAAAATAACATGGCCAAAGCAAGCTATCCCTACAAAATCATATTGTCTGGCTATGCTCTATCTTCATCACACAAAATATTTAAATCATGCACAACCCCGATGACAAGCCAAGCAATTGTTTCATACTTTTGATTTTCTCAAACGTTTTCAATCTTCACACAATACATGAGCGTGAGCCATGGACATAGCACTATAGGTGGAATAGAATGGTGGTTATGGAGAAGACAAAAAGGAGAAGACAGTCTCACATCAACTAGGCGTATCGACGGGCTATGGAGATGCCCATCAATATATATCGATGTGAGTGAGTAGGGATTGCCATGCAATGGATGCACTAGAGCTATAAGTGTATGAAAGCTCAACAAAAGCAACTAAGTGGGTGTGCATCCAACTTGCTTGCTCACGAAGAACTAGGGCAATTTGAGCCCATCATTGGAATATGCAAGCCAAGTTCTATAATGTAAAATTCCCACTAGTATATGACAGTGACAACATAGGAGACTCTCTATCATGAAGATTATGGTGCTACTTTGAAGCACAAGTGTGGTAAAAGGGTAGTAACATTGTCCCTTCTCTCTTTTTCTCTCATTTTTTTATTTTTTTTTATTTGGGCCTTTCTCTCTTTTTTATGGCCTCGTTTTTTCCTTTTTTTATTTTTTGTCCGGAGTCTCATCCCGACTTGTGGGGGAATCATAGTCTCCATCATCCTTTCCTCACTGGGACATTGCTCTAATAATGATGATCATCACACTTTTATTTACTTACAACTCAAGAATTACAACTCGATACTTAGGACAAAATATGACTCTATATGAATGCCTCCGGCGGTGTACCGGGATGTGCAATGACTCATGAGTGACATGTATGAAAGAATTATGAATGATGGCTTTGCCACAAATACGATGTCAACTACATGATCTTGCAAAGCAATATGACAATGATGGAGCGTGTCATAATAAACGGAACGGTGGAAAGTTGCATGGCAATATATCTCAGAATGGCTATGGAAATGCCATAATAGGTAGGTATGGTGGCTGTTTTGAGGAAGGTATATGGTGGGTGCATGATACCGGCGAAAGGTGTGCGGTATTAGAGAGGCTAGCAATGGTGGAAGGGTGAGAGTGCGTATAATCCATGGACTCAACATTAGTCATAAAGAACTCACATACTTATTGCAAAAATCTATTAGTTATCGAAACGAAGTACTACGCGCATGCTCCTAGGGGGATAGATTGGTAGGAAAAGACCATCGCTCGTCCCCGGCCGCCACTCATAAGGAAGACAATCAATAAATAAATCATGCTCCGACTTCATCACATAACGGTTCACCATACGTGCATGCTACGGGAATCACAAACTTTAACACAAGTATTTCTCAAATTCACAACTACTCAACTAGCATGACCCTAATATCACCATCTTCATATCTCAAAACAATCATAAAGAATCAGACTTCTCATAGTATTCAATGCACTTCATATGATAGTTTTTATTATACCCATCTTGGATGCCCATCATATTAGGACTAAATTCATAACCGAAGCAAATTACCATGCTGTTTAGGACTCTCAAAATAATATAAGTGAAGCACGAGAGTTCATCTATTTCTTCAAAATAAAACCACCGCCGTGCTCTAAAAGATATAAGTGAAGCACTAGAGCAAACGACAAACTACTCCGAAAGATATAAGTGAAGATCAATGAGTAGTCGAATAATTATGCAACTATGTGAAGACTCTATAACATTTAATAATTTAATATCTTGGTATTTTATTCAAACAGCAAGCAAAACAAAATAAAATAAAATGACGCTCCAAGCAAAACACATATCATGTGGTGAATAAAAATATAGCTCCAAGTAAAGTTATCGATGAACGAAGACGAAAGAGGGGATGCATCCAAGCAAAACACATATCATGTGGTGAATAAAAATATAGCTCCAAGTAAAGTTACCGATGAACGAAGACGAAAGAGGGGATGCCATCTGGGGCATCCCCAAGCTTAGGCTCTTGGTTGTCCTTGAATATTACCTTGGGGTGCCTTGGGCATCCCCATGCTTAGGCTCTTGTCACTCCTTATTCCATAGTCCATCGAATCTTTACCCAAAACTTGAAAACTTCACAGCACAAAACTTAACAGAAAATCTCGTGAGCTCCGTTAGCAAAAGAAAACAAAACACCACCTCAAGGTACTGTAATTAACTCATTATTTATTTATATTGGTGTTAAACCTATTGTATTCCAACTTCTCTATGGTTTATAAACTCTTTTACTAGCCATAGATTCATCAAAATAAGCAAACAACACACGAAAAACAGAATCTGTCAAAAACAGAACAATCTGTAGTAATCTGTAACTAACGCAAACTTCTGAACTAAAACAATTCTACCAAAATAGGACGACCTATATGATTTATTTATTGATCTACTTCAATTGGAATCAGTATTTTATCACGTTCTGGTGATTTTTAACAATTGTTTTCGTGAACAGAAAGTTTCTGGAATTTTTAGCAAGATTAAATAACTATCATCCAAAAAGATCCTATAGGTTTAACTTGGCACAAACACTAATTAAAACACAAACCACATATAAACAGAAGCTAGATGGATTATTTATTCCTAAACAGAACCAAAAAGCAAGAAACTAAAATAAAATTGGGTTGCCTCCCAACAAGCGCTATCATTTAACGCCCCTAGCTAGGCATGATGATTTCAATGATTCTCGCATAAATGATAAGAATTGAAACATAAAGAGAGCATCATGAAGAATATGACTAGCACATTTAAGTCTAACCCACTTTCTATGCATAGGAATTTTGTGAGCAAACAACTTATGGGAACAATAACCAACTAGCAGAGGAAGGCAAATCAAGCATAACTTCAAAACTTTAAGCACATAGAGAGGAAACTTAATATTATTGCAATTCCTACAATCATATATTCCTCCCTCATAATAATTTTCAGTAGCATAAAGAATGAATTCAACAATATAACCAGCACCTAAAGCATTCTTTTCATGATCTACAAGCATAGAAATTTTATTACTCTCCACATAAGCAAATTTATTCTCATCAATAGTAGTGGGAGCAAACTCAACAAAATAACTATCATGTGATTGAAAATTAAGATCAAGATGACAAGTTTCATGGTTATCATTATTCTTTAAAGCATACGTGTCATCACAATAATCATCATAGATAGGAGGCATGCTTTCATCATAGTAAATTTGCTCATCAAAGCTTGGGGGACAAAAAATATCATCTTCATCAAACATAGCTTCCCCAAGCTTGTGGCTTTGCATATCATTAGAATCATGGGTATTCAAAGAATTTGTACTAACAACATTGCAATCATGCTCTTCATTCAAACATTTAGTGCCAAACATTTTAATGCATTCTTCTTCAAGCACTTGAGAAAAATTTTCCTTTCCATCATTTTCACGAAAGATATTAAAAAGATGAAGCATATGAGGCAACCTTAATTCCATTTTTTTAGTTTTCTTTTATAAACTAAACTAGTGATAAAACAAGAAACTAAAAGATTCGATTGCAAGATATAAAGATATACCTTCAAGCACTCGCCTCCCCGGCAACGACGCCAGAAAAGAGATTAGTTGACGGGGTGTGAGTGCCGCTTACCTAGCCTCCCCGGCAACGGCGCCAGAAAAGAGCTTGATGTCTACTACGCAACCTTCTTCTTGTAGACGTTGTTGGGCCTCCAAGTGTAGAGGTTTGTAGGACAATAGCAAATTTCCCTCAAGTGGATGACCTAAGGTTTATCAATCCGTGGGAGGCGTAGGATGAAGATGGTCTCTCTCAAACAACCCTGCAACCAAATAACAAAGAGTCTCTTGTGTCCCCAACACACCCAATACAATGGTAAATTGTATAGGTGCACTAGTTCGGCGAAGAGATGGTGATACAAGTGCAATATGGATGGTAGATATAGGTTTTTGTAATATGAAAATATAAAAACAGCAAGGTAACTAATGATAAAAGTGAGCGTAAACGGTATTGCAGTGATAGGAAACAAGGCCTAGGGTTCATACTTTCACTAGTGCAAGTTCTCTCAACAATAATAACATAATTGGATCATATAACTATCCCTCAACATGCAACAAAGAGTCACTCCAAAGTCACTAATAGCGGAGAACAAACGAAGAGATTATGGTAGGGTACGAAAGCACCTCAAAGTTATTCTTTCCAATCAATCCATTGGGCTATTTCTATAAGTGTCACAAACAGCCCTAGAGTTCGTAGTAAAATAACACCTTAAGACACACATCAACCAAAACCCTAATGTCACCTAGATACTCCAATGTCACCTCGAGTATCCGTGGGTATGATTATACGATATGCATCACACAATCTCAGATTCATCTATTCAACCAACACATAGAACCTCAAAGAGTGCCCCAAAGTTTCTACTGGAGAGTCAAGACAAAAACGTGTGCCAACCCCTATGCATAGGTTCATGGGCGGAACCCGCAAGTTGATCACCAAAACATACATCAAGTGAATCAATAGAATAACCCATTGTCACCACGGTTATCCCACGCAAGACATACATAAAGTGTTCTCAAATCATTAAAGACTCAATCCGGTAAGATAACTTCAAAGGGAAAACTCAATCCATTACAAGAGAGTAGAGGGGGAGAAACATCATAAGATCCAACTATAATAGCAAAGCTCGCGATACATCAAGATCATACCATCTCAAGAACATGAGAGAGAGAGATCAAACACATAGATACAGGTACATACCCTCAGCCCCCGAGGGTGAACTACTCCCTCCTCGTCATGGAGAGCGTCGGGATGATGAAGATGGCCACGGTGAGGATCCTCCCTCCGACGCGGTCTGGAACAGGGTCTCGATTGGTTTTGATGGCTCAGAGGCTTGCGGCGGCGTAACTCCCGATCTATTCATTCTCGATGGTTTTAGGGTATATTGGTATATATAGGAGGAAGAAATACGTCAGGGAAGCCACGAGGGGCCCACGAGGATGGAGGGCGCGCCCAGGGGGTGGGCGCACCCCCTGCCTCGTGCCTTCCTCGTTGATCCCCTGACGTGCACTCCAAGTCTCCCGGATTGCTTTCTTTCCAAAAATAACTTTCCCGAAGTTTTCATTCCGTTTGGACTCCGTTTGATATTCCTTTTCTTCAAAACACTGAAACAAGGAAAAAAACAGAAACTGGCATTGGGCTCTGGGTCAATAGGTTAGTCCCAAAAATAATATAAAAGTGTTTAATAAAGCCCATAAACATCCAAAACAGATAATATAATAGCATGGAACAATAAAAAATTATAGATATGTTGGAGACGTATCACAGATGTTTGCGAGAGGGGTTAATCATAAGTGGGATGCTTTTCCAAGTAAGGACAACACCTAAGCACCGGTCCACCCACATATCAAATTATCAAAGTAGCGAACGCGAATCATATGAGCATATGATGAAAACTAACTTGACAATAATTCTCATGTGTCCTCGGAAGCGCTTTGCTTTATATAAGAGTTTGTCCAGGCTTGTCCTTTGTTATAAAAAGGATTGGGCCACCTTGTTGCACCTTTGTTACACTTGTCACTTGTTACCCGTTATGAATTATCTTATCACAAAACTATCTATTACCGATAATTTCAGTGCTTGCAGAAAATACCTTACTGAAAACCACTTGTCATTTCCTTCTGCTCCTTGTTGGGTTCGACACTCTTACTTATCGAAAGGACTATGATAGGTCCCCTATTCTTGTGGGTCATCATACGACCAGGTGGAGGAGATTAAGGAGTGTCATTAAAACAGAGATCACACATATGCAAACGTACACCCCATGAAGAAGAGCTAGATCTATTCGTCTATGATCGTCGAAACAGAAATTGTGCAACATGAAAGTGGTGTGAAACTGTAAGGTGAAGCTACTCGTCAAAGGAAATTTCAAACGGTCCACCTTGCACGAAAAATTTGACAAAAAAATCATCCAAAATAGTTTCAAACATGAACACGAAATTGAACATTTATGGTCGACGAAACTATGAACCAATCGTAAAAATGGAACCAAAACATCGATGTGCATCTTTTTCATGTAGAGCTTATTTTAAATCGAAGCATCGATGTGTAGATTAGAAGGGGCGGAAGAAAGAGCATTAAGAAGGAGCTTAATGGAGGTAGAGGAAGAGATTAAGTACAACATGTACGCATCCTTGCATCCGCTCGTGCATCTGGACCCACCGATGTGCACTCGGTATGGTTCTCCTTAGCCTGGCTCACTAGAAATAGTTGATTCGGCCGTTCCTACCGGGCCAGGCTGAGGAGTGCTTTTAAGTTCCGTACTATGCAAGAATTTGATGCAGTCCAGGTAACCAAATGGGTCACTTTCTTCCTGCCCGGGCTTGATGCAAGAATTTGATGTAGTCTAGGTAACCAAACGGGTCACTTTCTTCCCACCCGGGCCTGGTTGGGGTGGATGTGGGCTACCAAACACATCCCAGTGTATGTGGGGGTGGGGCGGGTGTGGTGGTGGTGGTTGGGGCCTACAAGACGATGCCACACACCCCTTAGAGCAACTCCAACGCGGCGACCCAAACGGACAACGATTTTGTCCGCTTTTTGTCCGTTTGGGTCGGCCCGACGGACACCCATGTTCGCTTTTGCGTTTGGGTCGGCACTTGCGACCAACGCTGGCCCGACCCATTTTTGAGGTGCCGCAGAAAACCACAACTATTTTGAAAATAGAAAACATTAATGCCGGACACAAAGGACGAAGAGTCCACGAGTCCACATTACATTAAGTAAAAACATTTAATAAAGCTAAGAACTAGGAGGCGCGCTGCCCTAGGCGTCCTCGTCGTCGTCGTTAGAGCCTGTGAGGTTGACGAACGTCGGCACCGGGCTAGCCCAGGGGAACGCCGCGCTAACGCTGCTCCTCGTGCTCCAATGCAGACCAGACCTCCCAATCGGGGAGTCTGATGCGTATGCGGGGTTGAGGCGCTGCTCCGGCGTCATTGCCGCCAACGCCACACCTTTCAGATCGCGCTGGCCGATCATGACATCGCGAAGATGGGATCTCTCCGGATCCAAGTGCCAGTCGTGTGGCAGCGTGACGTCGGGGTAGGGAAGGAGGACACAGTGCTCCCAGTGCTACTTCGCCTGGTGCACTCGGACGCTAATGCGCTACCGTGGCTGGCGGGAAGACGCCGGCGGAGGCCTTGCCCTTGTTCTTGTCGGAGAAGAACCCCATGTGGCTAGGGTTGTCGCCGACGGGGGAACAGAGGGTGGCTAGTTGGGGACGGGCGTCTGCAAGAGGATGAGAACGCCCCCGGGCCCACGGCCGTCCTGCGTCATTAATAAAAACGCGGGGTAGTTGACCGGCCGCCAGGTGGGGACGTGGCGAACACCGAGAGGACGCACGGCGCATCCGCGCTGGCACAGTTTTGGAATGAGTTGACGTGTTGGGCCATCACTTTTGTCCGCGGCGCTTGAAATGGGTCGCCGCGTTGTAGTTGCTCTTAGTCCTTACTGGGTGCATCTTCCATTTTCTGGTTGTCATATGAGTTACCAAGTGACCTCTCGTTGAAGCCATGTAAAATGCAGCATGGAGAAGCATATCGAACACCCCAGATGAAACGAGGTACGTAGCAGGAAATTGATTTGTTTGGCGCAATGATGAAATGAAAAGCTGCAGATCTGGTTCACCAGAGTTTAATTCCGGTACCTGATTTAGAACGAAAAGGACATCCCCATCGGGTCTTCAGTCTACACACCGCTGTAAAGACGGGTAGGTGCGAAGTTGCGCCAGGAAAATCATTGTACGCTGATCAATAAATGCGCTGTGTCCTCTGCGCCGAGTGACAGATTTCCATTTTATACATTCTGTGGTCGACCCAACAAATGGACTCTGTAGAAATTTCAGTACTCCAAATCGTATTATTTGTCTACCCTGAATATGATGTTTTTTCTTTTTTTGAGAATCGACGGTACCACGCCAACGCCATACCGTAGTACAGTAGCATCATTCATCAGCCGTCATCGGCAGATCCGCCTGTAGAGTCTGGTAGTACTTGTACCAAATAAAATACCCTCCTCTCGGCCTCGGTTGCATCTACTGCTCCAAGAACGCACTAGGGGAGCGGGGTGAGAGCTCCAGAAGCCATCGTCATGGTGCATCTGATTGCGGAGGCCGACGAGCGGAGCCCCTTCGGCGGGCTCACCGAGGAGGAGTACTACGCGCGCCACGGGGTCACGCACACCTCCTCCACCTTCCTCAACCCGCGGGGGCTCCGGATCTTCACGCAGCGCTGGGTGCCCAGCGGCGACGCCCCCGTCCTCGGCGCCATCGCCGTCGTGCACGGCTTCACCGGCGAGTCCAGCTGGATGGTGCTCCTCACGGCCGTCCACTTCGCCAAGCAGGGCTTCGCCGTGGCCGCCGTCGACCACCAGGGCCACGGCTTCTCCGAGGGCCTCCAGGCCCACATCCCGGACATCGCCCCGGTGCTCGACGACTGCGAGGCCGCCTTCGCGCCCTTCCGCGCCGACTACCCGCCGCCGCTGCCCTGCTTCCTCTACGGCGAGTCCCTCGGCGGCGCCATCGCGCTGCTGCTGCACCTCCGGGACAAGCCGCGCTGGCGCGACGGCGCCGTGCTCAACGGCGCCATGTGCGGGGTGAGCCCCCGGTTCATGCCGCCGTGGCCGCTGGAGCACCTGCTCTGGGCGGCCGCCGCCGTCGCGCCCACCTGGCACGTCGCCTTCACCAGGGGGAACATCCCCGGCCGGTCCTTCAAGGTGGAGTGGAAGCGCGCGCTGGCGCTGGCCAGCCCGCGCCGCACCACGGCGCCGCCCCGCGCCGCCACCGCGCTCGAGCTGCTCCGGGTGTGCCGGGAGCTGCAGGCAAGGTTCGAGGAGGTGGAGCTGCCGCTGCTGGCCGTGCACGGCGGCGACGACACGGTGTGCGACCCGGCGTGCGTGGAGGAGATGCACCGCCGCGCCGGGAGCAAGGACAAGACGCTGCGCGTGTACCCCGGGATGTGGCACCAGATCGTCGGCGAACCCGAGGAGAACGTGGAGCAGGTCTTCGCCGACGTCGTCGACTGGCTCAAGGCCCGCGCCGGCGGTCCGCAGCAGGAGTAGTTCGTAGTAGTTGGTTGGGTCACGCGCCGCGCGCGGGCCGTGTCAGTGCAGGTGCGTCTTGTTCGGAGAGATGGTCATGGGTAGGGCGTGCTCCGGCGATGACGCCGGGTGTGTGGTCCATGGCCGGTTCAAGTACGGGCGCAATAAAAGGATTTGTTGACTTGTATTGATGAAATGTGATGTGGTCCTGGTGTGGTGTAGGAGTATCTTCGTCTTTGCAAGCAAGTGGCCATGGCTTCTCATCAATGAAAATGGCGTGGTCTCCATCTCCATGATTTTAGTGGTTGGCAGTTGGGGGATAATGGGGCTGCCTATCTTGCCGATCTGCTTTAATTTCCAGCACAAATCCGTCACTGTTCTAAGAGTTGATCTAAATATCGAATGTGGCAAAATATCGATGATCCGCAACAATCCAATCTTCAATTCTGTGTCAGAGCAACTGTAGAAGAATAGCGGAGTACCAGCATTTTTGACACAAGTATTCCACTCCCTGTCATTGACAACTGGCCTCTAACCCTGCGTATCGGTGACACAATGCTAGCATCTTATCAATGCTAAAATTCTTAAATCCCTCCTCTGATCGCCACATGGCATGCATTATGAGCAGCAGGCACCCACAGACACGGGAGGGAATGGATAGGGAAAGTGTGGCAGGGGTGTGTGGTGTGGTGCTGATGCCGTTCTTGATTTTTTTTTAGGGGTAGAACTAGTCTTTATTCATCAAAATCCACGACATGTGGGATATGGTTTAGATCATGGGATTGGCCAAACCAGAAATGGCGTCCCGGATCTAGAGACAAAAAAAAAATAGCTAAACTATGAGCTTCTACATTCACTTCCCTACTATGAATCGGATACACAGGGTCGTCAATCGGATTCTACTATGAATCTTATAGAGCGACTCCAACTGGGTCTCTTTTTCGTCCGTTTGGGCCTGGACGTCAGTGTCCGTTCTTTTATTTGGGTTCTTTTATTTGGGTCGGCGCGTACACCCAATGCTGGCCCGACCCATATTTTTTAAACACTGACATGAAAAGAACAATCATTCCCTCCAAAAAAAGAGAGAAAAGAACAATCAAATTTCAAACTGGCCAAAGATCACATTTACATTAAATTTAATTAAACATAAAATAAAAAAGTTTGCACCGCATATATTAAAATGTAAATCTAGTATTTTAAAAAAATATTAAAAAGTATTTAAGAATGTTAATCAAGCATTCGGAAATGTAAAATCTATATAGAAAAAAATGTTGATCATGCATTAAAAAATGTTAATCTTGCATTCAGAAAATGTTGATGAAGCTTTTGGAAAAATGTTAAAATGTTCTTACAAAAATGTTGACCGCAAAATGTTAATCTTGTATTTAAAAATGTTAATCAAGCATTCGAAAACTTAAAAGTGTGTATAGAAATTTTTTGACTGTGTATTAATTGTTTTAATCTTCTATTTCAAAAATGATAATCAAGCATTTGAAAAATGTTGAATGTGTACGGAAAAATGTTGATTATGTATTAAAAAGTGTTCAAAACAAGTATTTACGGAAAATTAAGATCATGTATTTGAAAAATGTTTAATGCGTATCAAAAAAATGTTTCATGTGTACACTAAAAATGTATGTTCTATACTGAGAAAACCTACGCGAAATAAAAGAAAATGAAGAAAATCAAAAGAAAGCAAATAGAAGAAACAAAGAAACCAATGTAAAACAAAAAAGACCTTCAAAAAAAGAAAACCGAAGTATAATGAACAAACCGATGAAAAAACAAAGAAAATCGTAGTATATCAAAAAAAGAATAAACAAAGAAAACCGATGAAGAGATAAAGAAAATCAAAGAAAAACAAAAATAAAATTAAAAAAGAAAAACGAAGAATCACCAAAGAAGAAACACAAAAACACCGAGCGAAGAAAACCAACAGAAAAACCAAAAAAACATGAAGAAACAAAGAAAAAAAGAAAACGAGAAAAAAAACCGATCGAGGCAAGCGAACCAGCGAACTCACTCGATCGAACGAACTCAGCGAAGGAAAAAAAAGGCAAAACAATTCGGCGAAGCCATCACGCTATTGGACGAACGCATGTGTTCAATAGGATTTGCCATGTGCTGTAGAGCTCGCTCACGTCAGGGATCGCGTAAATGGCCGCCCAGGTAGGTAGCTCCTCCTTGTTTTACAATTTCGTTTTTTTTACTTTTCTTATATTTTGAAAAATTCTAAATATATCTATTATAAAATCACTTTACGTAGAAAAATGAAAAATGTTAATGATGAATTTAAATATTAACTGTGTATAAAAAGTGTTTGTCATTATACAAAGTATGTACAATGCGCTCGGAAAATTAGACATAAAGAATATGTCTTTTAAAAACATTAATCATGTACCTAAAATGTTATAAAACTTTTAAATGCATATAAAACATGTTTTTGACGTATACCAATAATGTACAGTGTGTATGGAAAAACTTGATACGGAAAATATATATGCTTAAACAGAGTTAATCATGTATCTCAATATTAAGCATGCATTTTAAAATTTTGAAACATGTATAATTTTTCCCTGATGTATACACAAAATGTAGAATGCATATGGAAAAACTATACATAAAAATAAATATATATTTAGAAAATATATTAATCATGTATTAGAAAAGTGTTAAACGTGTACATAGAAAATGTTTGTGGTGTATACAAAATGTAGATGTGTATGAGAAAATTAGACTAAAATATATTTTGACAAATGTTAATTATGTATGTGAAAATGTTAAAGTTTAATATAAAAATGTTCTTGGTGCATACAAAGATATAATGAGTATGAAAAATTGGACATCAAAAGTATATATTTAATAAAAATAATAATCATGTATTAGAAAAAATTAGACATGTATATGAAAAATGTTTAAAACGCATATATAAAAATTCCTGGTGTACACAAAACTGTATGATTTATATGAAAAAAGGGAGACATCAGAAAGTATGTATTTAAAAATATTAATCAGTGTATTTGAAAAATGTTCATGTTATAGAAAAAATAAAAAAAGATGAAAACTGACAAACAAAAAAGGAAAACAAAGAAAAACCTAAAATAATCCCATGGACATGCAACAATGAACAAATGTTCCAAATTCCGATGAAACCGTAAAGGAAAAGACATACAAAAATGGAAGGGAAAAGGGAAATAAATCGGGATAAAACGGTGAAAAAGAAAGAGAAGCAAAGAAAACCAAAAGAAAAATTATAACCGAAGGAAAACAATTCTAAGAAAAAAAACACTAAGAAAAACAAAGAAGAAAGGAAAGAGAAGGAATAACTAATGAAAACCGAGGAAAAAACACAGTGAAAAACAAAAAAAAAAGAAGTTGTCACAAAGGAAAAAAGAAAACCCAAAGAAAACCGGTGAAAAAACAAAGGGAACCAAGGAAAAAGGAAAATAATCGGAGAAAAACCAGACCTATAGTGAACTAGAAACTGCAGTAAAAGTCCCGGCTAGCTCACGCTCGCCTATAACAAGACAACCTACCATCTCGCCATAGGCAAGAAATAGCTATCTCTTGCGCCTCGTGGGTGCCCCTCGCGATGGATTATGCCGTAAGCCTAATTGCCTAGTTTCCCCAAGCCCACACTCCACAACGGCCGTGTTGTTATGCAGTCTGTGTCCGTGAGACCATGGCGTCCGCCCATGTCCGCAGTCACTAGTTGAGTGCTACGGCAATCGCTAAAGTTTCTCAAAGAAAAAAAACTACAATCGCCCATGGCCGTGGTCACCACATTTTACCCCCTATATATGCACTTATGGCACTAATTACCTCGTCGAGTGGAAATTCGTCTAGAATAAGCCTTTTAGAAGCTTTGAACCCTCGTTTCTAATGCGTTTTCATTAGGCAAAGTATGAGGTGACGCTCGGGGTCCAAAAATGTATGGACGACGAGAAAGAATGAAACAGATGGACAAGAGAAGTCTGGACATGATCGTCAATGATGCCTTCCGATCTTTACACATTTTTGTACGAATCATTTACGCAACACACCAATCCTATCTAATATAAACAAGCAAAATTGCAAAACTGGGGTAAAAGTAAAACCGTGTTAAGAGTCTCCAAAATCTGATATTTGACAGAAATGCCACTAAATGGGGGCAATACGTGTAACAGATATACAATTACATGGTAAAAAGTGGAATTCACTCAGAAAAAAAACTTCAGTGCTACAGCATGAGTACTGTCCGTCTTCTGAATTTTAGTGTACACATGCTCATTGTTTTCTAAAATTTGACGCAAAATCGATTTCTTCTTTTTATATAAATCGAGTTCTTCTATGCGTGCAAATGTGGATGCAGCTTGATTGATAAACCGTGTTCAAAATAAACGTAAGCACAAATGACGCACGTAGCTGTCTTTTTCATTTCCTTCGATCAGAGCACACGCTATCATGGTTCGCGCCTCTGACCCTGAACATCTTACTGAGAGCCGTCTGATGTGGATCCAACGTCTCCGATCGATGCAGTTGCCCATCGCTGGCAGTATAGCAGGCCTTGCATTTGCACTCGGCAAGTAAGCCCCGCAAAAAAAAAAGTAAGCCGAACACATCGCAGCGAATCGCGGCGGCGGCATCCCCCCTTGCCATCCGTGGCCTCATCTCTGACCTCTCGCCGCCCCCGGCGTCGCCGGCGCGATGCCTCCGCTCCCGAGGCTCCTCCACCACCACCTCTCCGCCCCGCTCGCCCGCCGCCTCACCCCTTGCAATCCGTGGCAGCCCGCGGCCGACGTCTTCCTCCGCCGCGGGCTCGCATCTTCCTCCGCCGCCGCCGCCGCCGCCGCGGCAGCGGGCCGGGAGAAGAGCTCTAGGAAGACCCTGGGTTACCTCGTCGGCGTAGCAGTCGCCATGGTCGGCGCCTCCTACGCGGCCGTCCCGCTCTACCGCCGGTTCTGCCAGGCCACCGGGTACGGCGGCACCGTCCAGCGCCGCGAGGTCTGCCCCCTCCCCCGCCCCCCTACTACCCCCATTCGATTTACTTATGCAAGTGGGGAGGGTTCTCGGAACGGCGCATTTGCGAGGATCACCATTATTAGGTTGTGCTTGATTTGGTCGACACTAACAACACCGATCCATGATTGAGTAGGGTTCAGATTTAAAATCTGCTTCCTGTTCATGTTATTTGCGGGAGTTGATATGATTCCTAGGTTATGAGGAGTTCATAATTTGTGATCCTCGTTCATAAGGTTAAAATGGGGATGTGTAGACTTCGGAGTGTTAATAGTCCTTGTGGTTGCCATGTTTTAGTTCTCTAATTAGAAGATCATATAGTATGGGGAAATGCGGCCTCTTCTGGGTCTCTGTATGTTCTATCCATGGCCATCTATAATTGTGTGCTTGAAATTTATGCATGTTCTGTTGAAATGCCACCAAACTATTTCTGGTTCATTTCAAGACAAAGATTTGCATGCAAGATGTTGATCTAATTTTGAAAGAAAAAAATGGTAACTGCCAGGCTTAGTCTAAAATTTGGTATGGAGACAGCTCTTATTGGTGCTGGTAAGATAAATAGTCGAAAAGGGCGTTAAGAGTGAACATCCAGTGTGCTTGTACTTGGAGTGTCGTGTTCCTGGTGTATAACAATGTTTGATCCTCTGCAGAGTGTAGAGGAGAAGATCTCCCGACATGCTCGAGTCGGAACGACGCCATCAAGGTGACCCTTGTTAAACATGGGGTACCAAGTTTTTGGGTACTTCCATTTCCGTTTAGATCTTTTTGAACCCCACACCATACCACTGAACTATCATTCCCTTAGCAGTTTCCTCTTGATAGATTATTTAGCACAGTTCATTTTATCGTACCTTGAATGTTAATATAATTATTCATTGATGCGCGAAGCTTTTTTGTGTTTTACTTCTAAAGAAAGAATTGTTGATCTGAAGATTCCATTCAAGGACTTCACCGTGAGTTTACTCTGAGAGGTCGTGAAGTTCCAGTCTGCTCCATTGTGCTTGCTGACTTCTCTAGAATGACTTGCTGTTTCATCTTGGCTGTTCATACCTTATAAAGAGCATTCTAGTGTGACTTCTAACTTGGCTATAGTTAGTTTTGGGAACGTTTGCATGAAGTAGATTCCTTTTGCTTCTCCCCAACACGGTCCTTCTGATTTTCTTTCCTCGTCAATACGAAGCTGATATAACACTTGATCTGGTTCTTGATTTGGTGGGAGATATATGGAATACGTTATCTTGAAGGTTTAGTTGCTACAGTGTTGACCACCATTGCATGTCTGCAGTACTAACCGTAAGCTAACTGTTGTAGAACTTGACAAAAGCGTTAAGGTGCTGAAATAGATCCCTTTTTAACGTTTGAATTGAACTGGTTGTCGATCCTTCAAACAAGAAAAAACAAACTGTTTGCAGTTTCCTGGTATTCACATAAGTGGCATAGCATTTCACCTGTAATGTCATGCCGGAAGTAAAGTAGTGCTTCAGTTTTTATGTTGATGCTTTCCCTTGTTCCTTAGATTAAGGCGTCCATTTTGTTTGCAGAGAGATAGTTATCCAATTTAATGCTGATGTTGCTGATGGAATGCCATGGAAGTTTATTCCTACGCAGAGAGAGGTACCATCAGAACTTTAGTGCCAATGAAAAAGCATTTTTGTTTCTGTGTGTATTTATTGTTGATCTATTCCAATTATAGGTGAAGGTTAAACCTGGTGAAAGTGCTCTTGCATTTTATACTGCTGAAAATCGCAGTTCAGCTCCAATTACTGGTGTGTCAACGTATAATGTTGCTCCAATGAAGGTATAAAAGCTGTAATCTTGCATATTCATTTATTATTATGACACAATCTTCATATCCCTGCTGTTTCCTGTTGGAACCTAATTGCACGTTGCAGTATAGGTGTATCTGTTTATCTTGTTTTATTATTTTGTCAGAAATTTGTGGGATCTTTGTGTAATACGTTGTTCTCATTGCTGCATAGTGTTCCTGAGAGCATCTCTAACAGATGCTCTAAACTTAATCCCTCAAACCTTCTCCATATCCCCAAAATTCAATTTTTTTGAGGGATTAAAGTTTTCTTCAGCTAGCAGATTCCCTAAAACTTAATCCCCTGTACTAAATATTTGGTCATGCATTTTATCAAACACATATAACACGCACGCATGCAGCCCACAATCATCATGATCATACGCATACACAAGCAGTCCCCACACACACAAGCAGCACATGTAGCGCGGAGAAGGTTGCGGCACCGGTTCCGGTGCCGACGGTGTGGTTCGTGCTGAAGAAGTCGCTGCAGTGCCGGTCCCAGCCGTCGGAGGTGCACGTGCCCAAGCCCAAGGCCAGCAGCTCCAGCGCTGGTGCAGTCCGAATGCTCGCGCTCGATAGCCATCCCGGGGGACGTCATCCACGGGAGCAAGTGCCGCCCAGCTGCACCCCAAGGTCCATCGGTGTCAGCGAGTTCCCCAACCCCATCGACCACGAGGTGGTGCTCAGCACCAAGTCCCGCTGCGAGCTCAAGATCACGGGCTTCATGGCTGGGAGGGTGGGGTGGTGGTGGTGGAGCGCACGAGGCGGAGGGCGATGGCGGCGGCGTGTCTTCGTTCGTGGGCACGCTCTGCCTGGCATGCCGTGGCTCGTGCAGAGCGGGCAGCATGCAGTCAAGCCTAACTGCATGATCTTGCTGCAACAGAATTTCGCGTAGCTACATCATGGTCGCTGGAGATGGGGCTGGTGGCGGCGGCAGCGGCCTGGGAAAACGCCTACGGGAAGTGGCTGTGTCGGGCAGGGGCGTGGAGGGAGGAAAAGAACGGACCGGGATGAGCGGGATGCTGCCGACCATGGAACCGGCTGAAATGGCTGCTGCCCGATTTCGTGAAATTCCTCGTTGCTCCGAGATTCGCCGGATTGCGGGGGCGGTGGGGGTGGGGTGGGGTAGGTTCCATTTTCGCGGTCACCGGAGCCGAGCGTCTCCCTGTTTTTACTGAGAACGGTTGCTGCTGGACTAAATTTGAGATGGACGGCAGTTTTTTTTTTTGGGGGGGCATATTTGTGGGATTAAACTTTTTGAGGGATCTGCTAGCTGATGCTTGATTCCCAAACAAAAAAATTCTCCTCAAATATGGCTTTTGAGGCATCTGCTAGAGATGCTATGATGTACGACAATTTGTTCAACCAATAAAGCATAGTTCCTTCTGGCAATATTTCCTATGTTGTGATGGCCAAGAAAATGTCAGGTGCAATATTTTCCTTTCATCTTCTTAGAGCATCTTAGAACATCAGAAAATCTCTGTCGATTTTTGTGGTTCAGACTTTAGAGTAGTAGAGGACCTTCAAAATACATAAGAGCACGAGACATTGTAGTTAAGCCTTGAAAATGCATGTATCATACTGGTTTGCTACTATTTGCAGATGTAAGTTTTGATAGATTTATCCTTTACTCTTTGAAGATTATACTCGACCTGTTACAAAAGCCCCACCCTAGATAGAAGACTAGGTACATGTATTTTTGTGATGTCAAATAAGCTGCAATTGTTATGAATCAAAGAACGCCCTGTCTTTGATGGAGCACAACTTCGAAACCTTAACCTTGTTGGCATGTACTGGGAAGCATGATTGTCAAGAGTGTTCAGACTGTAGACTTCTCATCATGTTTTCTTCTTGTTAGCCTATAATTAGTGCCTTTGTGGCAATACGTTGGGTAAAATAGCTCTGAACTTGATTTGTACCAGAGAAAAATATGAATCACGGTTGACTTTTGCGAATGAGGTGAAAAATGAAATTGCTTTCAGAAAATTGTAGATATAAAACCATTGTTGAGGTGATGGCTATTTTTTTTTAACATGAAGCACTAAGATGACTTTAAATTTTCAGCCTAGTTTGTTGCTGCACTGAAGATAAGTTGAGGGTATTCTCTACCTATGCCAAGTCATGTCTCCTGATGTTTCGAGTTTACGAGCCCTTTTTTCCTACTCTGCAGGCTGCAATTTACTTCAATAAAATACAATGTTTCTGCTTTGAGGAGCAAACACTTCTTCCAGGGGAGCAGATTGACATGCCGGTGAGTTTAATTTTGCACTCTATACAGTAATGATGGCTTTTCTAGTTGCCACCATTATTTCTGCACAAACAGAAAAACAACGTAAACAGTGAGATTCAGGGCACCTCACCTTTCGTTCCAAGGGCAAAAATATATATATTCCAAGAACAATCCTATAAAAGAAAATTCCTAGATATACTGTCATAAATCAGAGGCAAAAAGAGAAAGGTCTACTCTACATTGCTTATTTTGGTGGGGACTGACTTATTATAACAGTCTAGATACAAACCTATTATTTCTAATGATAGGACCTGAAACTGTGTATGTTGAACTACTGTATCATAATATCCACCCATGGTAACTCTGCTAGTACTTTTATTTTTGCGAGTGGTAGCTCTCTGCTTGTTGTAACATGCACCTGAAAAATTTCAGGTATTCTTCTACATTGACCCTGAGTTTGAGACGGACCCCAAAATGGACGGGGTGAACAACATAGTTCTTTCCTATACATTCTTTAAGGTGAAAGAGTAGAAAAGTTTGTAAGTGACCCGTAACATTAATTCTAAGTTGTGCTCCTAAAAATTCCTTGTCATGTAACACCAAGAGTAAAAGGCTAGGTTTTTCATGTAGTTATTAGTTCACATGGTTTGGTGGAAATTTTTTGCAAATAATCTGCAAGGGTTGTTCCGATGCAGTCAAATTGGAGAAACAGTTTTGGGCTGATCTGAAGAATCGAGGAACGGGAATGAATGTATTGATGAGATCAGTGAACTTTATCACGTGTGTTTGGTCCCAGATGATTGAAGTTTTTTTCCTGGTAATCTACGTCTGAACCTAGGCTCAGATGCTCGTGATGAACAGTAAATTCAGGAAAGGTAACAACAACAAAAATAATAATCAAAATCAGTATTCTTGTTGAAGTTTAGTTATTACGTAGGACTGTACGGTTGCATTTCATCTCGATCAGCCAGGGCCAGAATTTTTACTAGAAGTAGAAGAGTTACACAAAGTTTGCGAAATGATCACAAGGGTTTATGCAGTAAGAACAGGCAAAGCCTTTTTGGGTTGTATCCGAAGACATGGAGGGTTGATGTTCCAAATCTAAACACATCCTAATAAGATTTTGTCAGAATAAAATAACACATCCTGATAAGATTTTGACTTGACATTCTTCTCGAGTCCTGTACTATGTGGTGCCAACCAAACAAGAGCCCTGCTATACACACGATGATATCCAGACGATTTGAAGACCATTGGTAAGTACTACTCCTTGAACAAATATAAGGCGTGTCACTGAGTACGCAGCTCCCAGATGTAGAAAGAAAATACTCTTAAATTTTTTATTTTTTTGACACTAGTGTAGTGTCTTACGTTATGCGACGGAGGGAGGCGAGTATGTATCAGCAGCTAGTGTACGTGCTGTGTGTGTGGCGACATGCATGGCTGCCTACGAGGAGAGAAGACCATAAGAAAAATCGATGGAATCTTATGGGACGGTACTGGTGATTTGGTGAACCACACCACAGGACACAGGTGTTTCGGACGGTAGCAGCCGGCAGCACTGTGCAGTCGATTCGATTGGCCCCGCCCCCGCGGCTACGGGAGAAGAGACGAGGCCAGGCCTCAGGGCAGGCACCCTGCTGTTGAGCTGCTGTCGCACGTTGAGTGGAGGCAGTGCGGGAGTACCTCTTTTTCTTGTACCGGCGCTACTGTTTGGCCGCGAGCCCGCGTCGCGCCAGGGACCGCGAATCCGCCGTGCGGATCGCCTCGCCGTGGCCCCGGATACGGCGTCCGGGACCGGCGAGCGCCGCGCCACCGAATCCACCCCCGTCCACGGAGGCTGCTGCGAGCCCCGACGCCTCGTCGCTGACACCAGCATATGCTACGACATCCACGGCCCATGATCTGCTGCTAGGCCTAGGCGCCTCGCCTCGGCGGCTAGCGGCGGAGCACGTAGCGCGCCGGCTTTTGCAGCAGCACTGCATCAGTTCGGTCGCATTGCATGCGATCGTGCTGCTGCTGCGCGGCGCAGGAGACGGTGCGGATCCCATCCGGGTTGTCACGTTTCGACCCGTGTCCTGTGATGATGTGAGTATAGTCGCTATGATGATTGAGTGACGTTCACTCGGCCGGTGTGGGGGAAGGTGGCCAGTCAGAGGCTTCAGACTTGGGCGCCTCCCGGTGCGATGCACCCAAGTGCCAGGTCTCCCTCTGCATGGTTCCGGAGAGCGGCAGCCAGTGATGTGACACATCGGGACAAAGTAAGTAAACACCCGGTGATGATGACGTGTCAACTTGAGAACGTCTCCTCGGTTTTGGCATGTGATCCATAAGCAGAAAATTTTAGTTACTCCTCATATCCTCCTCCTAGCATTTTTGCAGTGTATGCCTCTACAATGTGTTTGGTATCTTAAAAAAAAAAGTGATTTTGTACTAAAATTGTTATATTACTTATTTTGAGACGGAGGGACTACAATACTTGCCTGAAAAAAATGTATGCTTAATGTATATGCTCCAATGTGGAACTAAACCTACCTAAAGTAGGCATGACAAAAAGAATCCCAAGCCTAGCTGTCCGGAATTTATATGTGGTTTCAAAATACAACCAGTGGACAAGTTACATGGCATTGTTTTTTTCTTTTTTTGCTTTTCATCTTTTAAAATGAGTATTATTGAATTTCGACTTGATTTGGTAGCAGGCCAAGTATGCCATAAGAATAGCATTTTGATTTTACTTTATTCTGTTGTGTTATTTATTTACTTAGAACATTACACTCGTATAAGGGCAGAGTCTTGGAGTATTTCGACCCATCGGCCATATAAGCTTGAGTCAGCAAATAATTTTCATTTGCATTATCCATAGAACACCTTATATGTATGTTCTTAAAAGGGATTACGTGAAGAAGTTATTTTTTGATAATCAAGTGATGAAGTTTGGCTATCCATGTGAAGAAAAGGCTCTTTAAAGGAATCATCCCCTTTTTTGCAGCTAGGGGGCATCACGTGATGATGTCTTACAAAAAAACTAGTTATCTTTTTGGAAGGGGATTTAAGTTGTACTCCCTCGAAAATAATTGGCCAGTGAGAACCAGTTTACAATAGCGGGGTGGTAGACATAGGAATGTATCTCCGCGTTTGTGCCTATTTTTTTTCACGCAGTCCCGATGGTGAGACGTAGACGTAGCAGTCAGCCGTTGTGTCTCCTACAAGCCCAAGCTAGGGTTTGGCCGGAGACAGGACCACCCGGCCTGCTACTGGCGTCGAAGGATATGATTGGGGTTGACTGGTTCGGGTGCGGGGCTTCCCGACGCTAAGATGGATGTGAGGTTCGAGGGGAAGGTCGGGGCGGCGACAGCTTGGCGGAGGGGCGGTGAGGCACATGTGATAGCATAACCACACAGGTGGCAGGGTCCTGCGGTTTGGTTGCCGTCACAAGAGGTGGGGGTCGTTGGGGTAGGAGGAGGAAGATGACGGAAGAAGAAGAAGGGCACTTGGTCATCGGATCCTTGGTCGAACGATACAGAAAAAAGTGACTAGAAGCCAATGAAAATCCAATCACCTATGAAATATTCCGGGCCATATGTCTCATTCGTACAGGTTGAAACTCTACTGCATTTTTGCATCAGGGGGTGTTCGGTGTGAATCTTGTGGGATCACTAATTTATCCCTGATATCCACCAATTGTTCTACTACGTGTTACTAGTATGTGGATGTGTTCTTGCGAATGTCTTTCTGTAAGTAACCCAAAATGACAAGAATACTAGCATGGAAGAATATCATACAGAAACCAATATTCAATGAAAGCTTCGTGGACGCCATATTTTAAAGTTTTGAAAAAATATGAAAAAGTGCGGGATGTAAAGAGGGTGAGGTTTTATTGCCACGCAAAATTTCAGATTGAAACATATTACAAGAAGTGAGCTATAAAAAAGACAAATTCAGCCCTGAATAGCGACATTTCTGTTTGGCACTATTCAACGCTGATTTTATTTTTTCATAGCTCATATTTCGTAATGTAATTTAACTTGAAATTTTGTGTGGCAATAAAACATCCTCTTAATATCCCGTATTTTTTTTAGATTTTTTGAACCTTTAAAACATCTTTTTTTTCGTGGTTTTCACCGACTGTTGGTTTCCGTATGGTATTTGGTTAGATTTTCCAGAATCTGATCCAATCACTCTTGGTTTCGTGAACATTCTTACCCTTTAGTCCTTTACTAGACGATATCTTCTCGAATGGAACATAAAATGTTAGCCGACACAACAATAGATTGATTTATGTAATGCAGCGATAGGAAGTAGCTGGAAACAGTCTGATCTATCCCTGGCCATACCTCGATATATATTCCATGATTATATATTCCTCCCACGGCCATGCATCTCGCCACACGAGATTACAGTGCACGATCGCATACGGACACACACTCGAGTTAGCTGATCCCGTTCTAGCTTCACCCCATCCCACACATTACTCCACTAAGATCAGTCTATATATAGTATTATCACCGTACCCGTTGCAACTCACATCACATGCCCAATCACATGCGACTATGCGACGCTCTGCATGACCATAAATAGCACGATCGATCGAGATGGTTCTGCTCGGAATTACGTGAGTTATTTCGTTTGACAACCCACAGCCGTACGCACGAACCAGATACAGCTCGTGCATTCAAACCTTTACGGTGTACTGAACGATCTCTAGTTATTTTGTGTTGGTTCGTTGTGTACTTGTGTTACTCTTCATCTTTCATCAGTAAATGATTATTTATGGGACTACGTAGTCGGCAAAACCGGCCACAGTGCCTGGTAAACCTTGCTCTGTGGTAACGTGCATATCTCCCTTGCTTAATCTAAGGATATAGGCAGCCATTCTTGATAATATTGACTCATATTTATATATATTTCGATTTGAAACCTATGTATGTGGTTAGATTTGTATCTAAAAGTACTTTTATGTGATGTTATAGGATTTCATAACTATACTACTGCAGACAATAATAGAAATGGTGAACGAATCCGAGATTGGAGGAATCCAGTCTATATACCAACATTTAAATAGTAACTGATATGTCTCTAACTAATTTTTATTAATGCAAAACTACAAGTGAAAATGTATAAACTATGAGCGATATATATGCGATATCTATAAGTAAAAATTGCAGATATCACATACTATCGATCAAATGCGATAGGAGACCAAAAGAGGACCATGTGCTTGTCCGGAAAATATATTCAAGAAGTGGTATCCCTGGCTGTTTGAAATATTACACAGCACTCATTTATGCAGCACAAATCAGGCTGTTTGGAATATATTGGCTCATCATAATGGATTAAAACGTAATGAACTCTCAGCCTGTTTGGAACACAGGAATAAAATGCCATGACTTAGTACTTCCTATCCTGGACCGAGAAAAAAAAAGGCACTAAAGTTGTTTCATTGCACCGCTAAGAAGCACAAAATTCTCCAAAATGTTCAACCTCTTGGTAAAATAAAATCTGAATTAGCACGTAGGAAAGTAATGAATTTTGGAAGTTCAGCTGTTCTGAACCAAATATCTCTCCACAGGAAAGGAAAATCATATAGTACATTTTTTTGCGAATCCCTCCATTCAGAGGAGTCTAGTGGAGCAAGCTAGCCTTCACAGGCCATTTTATCTGTACTCTCTCCATCTTCCATGAATAAATCAATGAGGCCTTGCAAGATCAAGTTAAACTAAGTGCAGATGAAATTAAGTATGCATGGCTCATTTGTACTTCTAGATGGATATGGTAAAGTGGACAATTTCAAGTCGGTTATCATGATAAATATGGTAAAGTGGACAATCAAGTAACAAGTAAAGACACGAGCCTCCTTTGAGGGTAACAACAAAATCAATTAATTAATCATCAAAATAACGCATCATTAGGATCACTGTTAAACACAATCGTCAAGAATCAACCGGACGAAGCAAAAAATGGCGAAGAAATTAGCGAAAAAGAAGGAGTTAAATTATCCCTGCAGCCTAGCCATGCCATCCCTCCCACTACATGTAGGAGGAAGAACTACTACATGCACATCTCGCTGCCCCTCACCTCCTCGTCGTCCTCACCGTCGCCACCCATCGCCGGCGATATGCCCCCCGCGCCTCCACCTCCGCCGCCACGCGTGGTCGACGACGACGTCTGGGCGCCGGCGCCCCCGCTGCCGCCGACACCGGCCTTGTGGTTGTGCATCCAGACCTTGAACACCTGCCTGGTGACCCCGATCTCCCGGCAGAAGCGCGCGACCTCGTCGTCCCCCGGCGCGCGGCCGGGCTCGCGCTTGGGCATCCGCCACCCCAGCCGCTCCGCGAAGCGCAGCATGCGCGCCTTCTGCTCGTCCGTGAACTTGGTCCGCGTCCGCCGCCTGCTGCCCCCGCCGCTGTGCGACCCGCCGCCGTCGCCGCCGCCCATGGCGACCCCGGAGGGGCCGGCCATTGCCAGGTGGTGGTGCATGTAGCCCGGCGGGGCGCCGGGAGAGGGCAGCATTAGCGGCGCGTGCTGGCTGGCGGCGCCGGGAGAGGCCGCGCCGTCGAGGAATGCCTTGCGGTGGAAGTTGCGGTGGCAGCCGCAGGCGGCGCAGAGGAGCGCGGCGGGCTGGCTGTCGTCGGGGGTGTACTCGCAGCAGCCGTCGGAGGCGTAGGTGCCCAGCTTCGCCGCGTGGTTGCGCAGGCACTCCCTGTACACCTCCCGCGCCCGCTCCTGCTGGTGCTGCAGCTGCTCCATTGCTCTCTTCTCCTCCCTCCCTCTTTCTTGGCTTCTTCTTCTTCCTCTATCCCTTTGCTCCTCTCTCCCTCCCACCTCTCTCTCTCTCTCTCTCTCTCTACTTCTACTATGTGGCCCGTTCAGCAGCAGCTGTGCATGCTACGTGGGAGCTTGAGAGGAGCTGTAAGTTTGTGCTGGGTATGTAGTGGAAGAAGTACTGCTGGTACTCAAGCATAATGTGGAGATGTGCAGAGCTCCGTGAACTGTGGTTGTGGCTAGGCAGTTCGGTGCACGTCGAGATGGTAGATTTGCCGTGTGTTGTTCTTGATTCTTGCAATATATTTTGTGATCCTGGCATTTTGGGTGTAGGGGGGACTGCTTCTTGCTGCTGCAAGCAAAAGGAGGACAGACAGGGTCACTGTTTGACTTTCCTCTGTGCGCGCTCTTGGAGGGTAGCAGGTGCAATGTTTTGAGCCAGAATCTTTTCAAGATACGATCACACATGGAGTATATCTTCCCATGTCGTATTTAGGATGTGAATGTACTTTGTATACAGAAACAGGATACATAAACAAATGTAACTTCTCAAATGCATTGTTTTGAAAACTAACTCTGATTAAGTACATTTCTTCAATCTCTTACGCTAGGCGCGATTCAACAAACACAACAGATCACCCGAATCTATCGTATGATTTTTTTTCCCGATAAAGATCTGTCATATGATTAGATATGTTAAATAATTATAAGTAGAATATTTGGTGCTGGCCAATTCCTTCACGATTCTTCATGGAATCACGAATGAGCCGATTAGAGCATCTCCAGCACAAGAGAGAAATTCTTTGCGACACCTAGGTGGGGGGTACGTACCAGGCCTGCTGCAGGATTGCCTTGCGACTCAAAAATCCGATTGACACATGCATGTGTTTAGTGCTTGAAACTTGATGAATTTATCATTATTTATTAAATTTTAACCGTTCAAACTTGGTGAAGCTTGAAAAACGCATCGAAATGTATTCGAGAGTTGTCTTGTTTCAAAAACAATGTCGCAAGGAACATAAATATGGGTACAAGATCAAAAATTGCATCCATGGACCCATCTAAGGTAATTAAGGCCTAAACACATGAGGGCGAACTATGTTTCTGAATCTTGATGCTATTGTGCGGTTCACAAACGCCCGGAAAAAGTGAGTTGGTCATCTATCTTGGAATGAGATGACCAAGGGAGAATAAAAAGGAGCCTCTCACACATGGTGCATCGTGGCGCCCATCCCTCAATATCTATACCAGCCTATTTCAATGAAAAATTTGCTTGAGTACCACCAATACTCAAGCAAATTCGTCCACCCCTCACATATTTTTACGGTTCACCCATAAAACCCTATTACAATGAAAATTATCTCTTACTCTTGTAAAAAGCAAAATTGGTGATGATGGTGTGCCTGCCATCCTGTAATATAGCTCGTCCGATCTATATCTGACCAATAGAAAGGAAACTATGACAATTTACCCGCACTCCTCTCCACATTTGCAGATAAGGCCTTCCCTCGTTCATCCATTTCTCCCACAAAATAAACTACTCATACAAATGCATCTTGATGTTACGTGCAACGCACGGGCATCTTGCTAGTTGCTTTTAAATTGTGCATTCTCATATTTTTCTGGGTAGAGCATTTGTAAATATTACATAATTTTCTTTATAATGCACGGGCAAAAGTAGAGAAAGCATTTGTAAATATTACATACCACCTCGTTCATCCACCCCTCACATAATTTTCTTTATAATGCACGGGCATAATTTTCTTTCTGAATTTGTAAATATTTTTAATTATGTAATAGAGAACATACCACCTCTCTTTGAGCCAAAAGTAGAGCATTTCTAGCAGTCTTCATTCGTAAAAAATCTGGGCTCCCGGAAAAGTTGGGCAAAAAAAAAGTGCTTCAATAGATGTCGTAAACATGATTTTTTTTATGGGATCATATATACTCTGTCCAACTTCCTTTACATCTAGAGGAAGATGACCCTTCCCATAAGAGTGCCACATCACCGCATGGCGGCCATACCCACTGCGCCATCGCGCAGCCGCCGCGGCCGCTGTTGACCATCACCGCCGCATCACCTGACCTTTCCGCTATCCACCACTACCAAAAACCATTTTTAGGGAAAGCTTTTACGGGATCTGCTAAAACACCTCACCTATGAAATTAATTTTTATAGAGTTTTGTCATGGAAACTATTGAAGATGCTCTACTCCGCCTCCCTTGCACACTAGTAAATAATCCCTTTGATCCATATTACTTGTCTTAGATTTGTCTAGAGACAAGTAATGTGGATTGGAGGAAGTAGAACATTCCATAGTATTACCGCAAAAGAATATATTATCTGAGGGTGTAAAAGAAATAATTGATGCGGGATCCTTTTGCTTGCTATATTTATAAGAACAGTGCTCCATAGTACCCCGCTCTATCATTCCTACGTGCGGCTCCGTTCTATTATACCCATGATGGCTATTAACGGGAGTGGTACAAGGTTGTATAGAGTTTAGTAGGGCAAGGCACTCAAGGAACACCTTGCCTAATTTGGTACTAACGGATAGGTTCTTTGGAGAGGGACAGAAGAGCCGGTGGCTGAGACTTGAATAATTAGCTCTCGGATCGAGTGCACTGATTACCAGCTCAAAAAAGTCAGTGCCCAGATTAGGATGGGAAATAATTAAGAGTATAAAAATAGGCAAATAACTAATCGGTATTGGAAGTTGTGCCGTGAGACCAAAGAGCGTGCGATATACAAATGCGGCCAGCTGGTTCCATAACGTGGTTTTTTGTCTCCGGAAAGTGCTCCAATCCAACACTGTACTCCATGCATTTGCATCGTATTCTAATCCAAGAAATATATAAACATGTGGTACATGTAGTTGTCTATGTGGAAGCTCATCATTTCTCCGCGTGGCATCAAATTCAACATTACTACCTTCGTCCTGATTTATTAGTCCTCATTGTATTTTGTATCAAATTTGATCAAAAATTATATCATTGAATATAATGTTCAAATAAGAATCTAAATATATTTTTTATTAACATACATTAACATTTTATTAGTTAAATCTTTAATCAAACTTTGACACAAATTACAAAAGAGACCAATAACCAGGATAGAGATAGTAGTACAGAAGAGAGATGCCATGTATTTATGTATTTTAGACTAAGGCACATAATTGTGTGTGCAGTCAATATTTCAAAACTCTAACCATATTGTATGTATATATGTACTAATACTACTCTCTTTTTCTTTGTCTCAAAATGCAAGACGTTTATTTTACAGTAGGTAGTATCGTTTTAGGCATACTTTTCCTCACATATTGAATTTTCCAGTTCTTTGTACATATTACATTGTACGTAGACGCAGCAAGCCAATGCATGCATGAGGATTTTAGACCAGAAGCAAATGCACAACAACTCCTGGTTGGCATGCGTAGATTGTCTGAATGCGAAGCAAAATGAAGCATAAGGCCTCATTCGGTTTGGAGGATTTTTATAGAAAAAACATAGAAACAAAGATTCCGGAGGAAAATTTCTATATATGCATTCGGTTTGTAGGAAATGGCTACAGGAATTTCATAGGAGTACTACTTATTTTCTATGTTTTTTGAAGGAAATTACACATCCACTTATAACTCATTTTAGGTGTAAAAACGAAGCAAGTTGGCAAATGCCATCCTATTAAATTCCTATACTACTCCTAGTTCCTACGTTTTGATTTTCTTCAAACCGAATGAGCCCTAAGAAGTGCACTGCAGGCAGTGAAAAATTAAGCGAGCCGGCAAATAATGTGCTGGAGCAAACCCTAGTCTTTCATCAGTCACACTCAATCGACTGGTAATTTGGGTAAACGACAAGATTTTGGTGGGTAATCTGACAACCGGTGGGCGAACGCCATCCAGATGATCCCACCCATATAAAAATGTGAACCCACAGTTCCACACACACACAGAGGAGAAAGCACCCGTACGTCCTTGAGCTTGAGGTCTATAGCCCGCCCATAGGCATGCAGGCATACTCAGCCGCGAATGCTTCCAACCCACGCGCGACAAGGCCACCAACGGTTGACAGCACGAAACGCGAGAAAGCCCGCCTACTGAACCTGAGGCTGAGCCCTGACCCGCCCGGTCGGCCTATGACCGCGACGGCGCTTGTAGACCGTCCTTCCCCTTCCCCGTGCAAAGTCCAACCCTGCCGCGTCCTTGCGCTGGTGCGGTGAGGTGCGTGCATCAGTGCATGCATGCATGCATGCACGCGCACGGAGGCTGTCCATGGCGAGGCCACGGACCGGCGCGTGCGTCGAGCGGCGGCACATGGGCACATGCCGGCGTGTCGCGAGGATTCGACCGATCGCCCGCCCGCCCGCCGCGGCGACCCACCGGCATGGGCCGCGGCACACGCAACGTGGGGGATGGACGGGGGAGGCAGATCGTCCTCGCGCTACCACCGGCCGACTGTGCCGAAAACGGCTTAGAAAAGTTAGGTCATCTTCAACGCCGGCCCTCAAACCATCTGTAACCGCCCGAACCGCGCGGTCTGAACGTGTTGTGGTATCCAACGCGGTTCTATATCGGTCCGTCGAGCGATCCGGATCATGTTCTTTCAACAAACTGAAACCAAACATGAGGGGTTTTGTGCGAGCCCCGACATCCCTCTGGCCAATCAAAAGGCATCACGTACCGCCTCTGCTTTTGCATCCGCTCAGAACGGCTAACATTTAACGGAAGAGTTTGCGCTAATTGCGTTACGGTTTGCAGAAGGCAGTGTAGAAGACGTTTGTGCATTTGGCGGAAGGTGCTAATTATGCTTGATTAAGTGGTAGATGAGGCGAAGCTTAGTAGCTTCATTTGGCAGAAGCTAGCTTTGCGCCAAATCATTACGAGTAGCATTTGGTGGAAACTAATAGCTTAGCTATTAAACAAATTACAAATCGCAGTTGCTATTTTTTAATGCGAGCATTTGCGTTATAGGCTTAGATGAATGTGTCCCGTATCCATGTCCGTACACCGGTCTAAACCGAATTTCGGACAAATGCCATGTCCTTTTACGGGTCGGCGCTGCTGCAGATGCCCTTACGCCCTAACCAACCAGGCAACCACCCGTCGCTCTCCGCCGGTCGAGCCGAGCGCGCGCCCATGCCGTGCCGACGCATGCCGGCCGCGCGCGCGCGACAGCCCATGCATCGCGCGGTCGCGCACGCCCTGGCCACTAGCGCGGCCGGGAGGTGCACTGCACATCGCAGCGGATGCGGCGTCGTCGTTATTAGGGCCGATCTTATCTGCTTATCCTGGGCGATAATGACGACGTACGGGGCGATGATGCGGCGCTGTGCAGCGTGTCCTGTCCGGTTTCGGTCCAGTCCCCTCGTGGCCGGACACATCGAGCTGCGATTCCAGGGCGGGAGTGAGCTTTTGCGAGCTGGAAAGATACGCTTGACATGGGCGACTTGACGGTGCGAGCTCCTCTGTGTCCCGAGCTTTCGGCCCGGTCACCCGGGGCGCGTTTCAAATGTAGCGCGCTCGAAGAAAATTTGCGTGGAGAATGTACGTGCAGTTTGTTCTTAGAAACGGGCGTGGGATAAACATCCATGCTCACCCCTTCGAGGACGCCACACACCTGGTCATCTCCTGCCCTAGAGCGGTCCTGGGTGTGGCAGCTGCTAGGTCTTCACGGCTTCACCCACCTCCCGACATAAACCATTTGTGGGATACAGTCACCCCGCCTGGCCTCCACATCAACATTCGGCCCACCGTCGTCCTTGACATCCTCTAGGAACTCTGGGACTCTCGCAACGCCCAGCTGTTCCGCTCTGAAACTCACTCGGCCTTGGATACTCTGTGTAATGTAATCTCGGATTTCACACTTTGGGTCTTCCGTTTTAAACACCCGGTTTATACGGATGCCGCCCTGTCTTGGCACGTGTTCATATCTTCTCACTGTAACCTACGTATGGTGTAACTCTCGACTTCAGCCCCTTTTGAGTAATATATTCAGATGAGGACACTCTTTCCCCGGTGGTGATTGTTCAATAAAAAGAAGCATTCGTGCATGTCATGTTCTTGCATGCATGTAACGCTTCTTCCTCAAAAACTCAACCGGTTTCCAAACTACCTTCCACGGTCCGTACAATTATAGTATGTTCAGCTTCTATCACATTAGAGCATCTACAGTCGGACTTGGGAACTCCGCCCCCCTATATGTCAGCGGCACTGACCAGGCATCCCTTAAATCCACGTCACACCTATCTCATATTCCGAACCCTATATCCATGCAAATTCATGCAACTAGTACGTAGATCACCAAACGATCAAAATTGACAGGAAACAGACATATAAACTGGTACCAAACAGGCATAATTCACATAAACATCACCAAAAAATCATCAAACGGGCATAAGTCACAGAGTTCAACAATCCAGCACATTGTAACTACATACTAGAACTAGATTATCTAGAAATAAAAGATGAAAGCTCCACCGAGCCTTCTCATCGATTTGGAACATCCGGCCGTCCATCTCGTTTTCTTGATGTGATTCCGTCCGTCGGATTGAGCCATCGGACGTGCTCTACCGTCGGATCTGAGACTGGCACTATAGGAATGAATAGTTAATCTTGTTTCGTGCCACCGCACATAAATAGCCTGCCCCGCTGGGGGCATTTTCGTCATTTCACACGTAGCGGTATAAAACTGTGTGGCTCCTATGGAGAAGACCTGGTCGTCGCTCGTCTCCCTTGCTCAGCTGCTTCCCGTCTTCCTCTCGGCCTGCTCTCTCTCTCTCTCTCTCTCTCTCTCTCTCTCTCTCTCTCTCTCCTCCAAACCCTAATGCGTGCCCGCCTCCCTGCCCCGCCGCCGGCCGCCGCCGCCGCTCCTCCCGCACTCGCGTCGTCCCCTGTTCTCTTCCTCCCGCACTCACGCTGTTCCCTGTCCTCTTCCTCCCGCCTCGCCGCTCTTTCTCTTCCTCGAAACCCTAGAACTGCCCGCGCCTTCCTACCCCGCTGCCGTCTAGGTCCATCCCCACACCGACGTCGTCTCCTTCGCCCATCCAGTCACCGTCGCACCGCATGAGGAGGAGGATGAGAGGTTGAACCGGGCTCCGATGGCTCTGCACGGCGTGCTGCCGGTTAAGGTGATCTTGTGGTACATTTGTTCTTCCTCTGTCCTAGGTTCTTCGTGCTTTCATTGATTTTGTTTTTTCCTTCGGTTTTGATCCAGGGTAGTTGCTATCTCGGATCTCTCCTCCACCCTCTTGGTGCCCATGGCGTTCCTGCGACTGCCATGTAGATGGATCTGGAGGTTGAACCTCTTTTCTCTCTGTTCGTTTGGTATACCTTGTTCATGTTCTGTTCGGTGAGCTTCTCCTCTAATCTTGTGTGCTGCAGCCTACCTTGAGGAGAGGGATTAGCATTTTTTGTTTTCTTCTTGTGGAGGAGATTCTCAGATTTAGCTAGATTCCAAAGAAGAGATTTTTCTTTGTCTTTCTTGATTTGTTTGTACCTTGCTGCCAAGGAAGGTCTTGGATCTAGATAATTATTTACATAGTACATGTTTGTTGCCTTGCTTGGCTTGTTGGCCATATTCTGTTCTATGTCCGTGTATGCGTGGGGGTGCTAGCTAAGATATATCCGTATGCATATATGTGTGTGTTTTCTTTGCTTCGGCTGAAGATGTACTGATTTTGCCCCAAAAGAAGCGATGGATATTGCAATTTGCTTGATTCCCACTTGTGTTGTTGTTAAGCATGGTTTCTTTTTTTCAGGAGCCTATGTGATGTGTACCTGTGTTGGTGCCTTTACAGAAGATCCATTATGCCTTCCTCTCGGTAAGCACGGCAAGTTTTTACTTGTACCCTGAAACATGGTGTGGATCTTGTCAATGTTAGGTTCTCAGCTACATGGAAGTGATAGTACATGTTTATTATCATTCTTGACAATTTTATATTTACAGCTGCATGGAAGTGTTAGAACTTTTCAGTTCTCCATCCAGGTTAACTATCAATATATAACTCCAGTTCATGTTCTTCTAATTCTACATGAGGGTATGAAAAATCCATGCTCTTATACATTAATACTACTTTACTTCATATATGTGTCTTGATAAATATGCGAAGGATGTGAGGTGTCGCTGATGAGACCTTTGTGCTGGCCGGTGATCGTGGGCAATGTTATATAGTTAGTTTGATATGTTATATGGTTCAGCTAGGTTCGAAGGAAGGGGATTTTTGGATCAGTCCCATATTCATGTTAGTTTTATAACAAATCGGTGAAAATTACTTCTGTGTGTTGTTGCTTCAAGTTAAAGTTTGGTCACTTGTTTTAAGGTCTACCCTGCCATCATTTCTATAAAAAATAACCAAATTCTTTTATTTATAGTCGACTGCCATTTTTCCTTTTGGCTATGTGTTGGTGGCCCTTCATCCGCAGCTGCTCGCGGGCGCTCCCGCAATGCCGCGGGTCCAACAGCGTGACGCGGTGGTGGTGGCCATGGCATTGCCAGCGGCTCTGCCTCTTGCGGTGACTTTGTAGATACAAGTCAAGTTTAAAGCTTTCGACCACGACGGCTGAAAAACCAGAGACCTTACACTAATTCAGTAATTTTATGAACCAACGATCTGCATCTTCGGCATAATATTACCTAGACGCTGCTTCTGTCTTTGTTGATATATATTGTTTACTAAACGGTTTTTTTCTTCACATTTTCTGCTCTTGAAATAAAGATCTCTTACCAGTTAATGGCAAATATTTATAGACATCTCATGTAAATATAGAATTTGATCAAAGAACGAATGAGGAGTCTCCATCATAGACAGTTTTTTGTATTTCGATTTGCGCCATGTATTGCCATCACACTAACTGAACCTCTGTTTATGTTCTATATCTTTATCTGAACTTTGTAAAATAATGATCTGTTGAAAAGTTTAGAGGTGGTCACTTTGATCTAATAACTGCAAGTCTTCTACAATTTATTTGTCCCTCTAGCAGGCAGACGGAATTAATCTTCTATCCCACCCTTTTGAACCAGCAATAATCAACACTGGTAAATTTCTGTATATTTAGTTGATTATTGTTTCACCTTCATTTATTTTTGATAGAGGAGGACATGTTAGTGATGGATGTCTTGGTTTTGTCCAAAGCATTTGTTGTATTTTGTGAATACTGGTGATGGTGGAGCACCCATACTTTCAGGAGCTTTTGTGTGATAATGGTTTGGAAGAAGATGAATCAGAGGAATGATTGCTGGAAGTACTTATGATTTCTAGGCTTCTATATTGTTCTGATGCTATTTTCCTCTTGATGTCATTTACATTTGTAAAGAATCACTGAAAACTGTATTTTACACCGGAGAAAGTAATGACAGCTTTTAAAATGGAAAATTCACACCAAGATTATTTTGGGGTGTTCAAATTTCACTGAACAAACATGTTTAATTTTGTTTTAGCACGGCCCTGCATTGCTGAGTTCTTGGGAGTATTTGATTGTTTATTTCTCTCATGTATATATATTCTCTCTTATGTATCTATTCTCAGTTCTGGACAATGTTTTGGTATATGCTCATCTACTAATTTCTGAATTGTTTCCTTTCTTAGTGTTCTCCAATGATGGAAGGGGGGGTTCTAATGATTTTCCTGTCAGGAGGAAAGTAAACTTCCAAAATTTGCTGGAGCAGGGGGTATGCCCAAATGAGTTCTTGAAAGGATAGGATAGTGAGGTGTTGGAGCCTGTTCAATTCTTTAGTGATGACCCCTTCCAAAATCATAATCAAGAAGTTAAAAACAAGACAGTGAGGTACTGGAGCCATCAACTCTGCATTAGTGGTATCCTTTAAACTTCATTAAGACATTCATTTCTCAGCCAAGAGTCAGAGTTTCTCAGCAAGACCACACTGGCCCGCTATATCAATATTTTAGGATAAACCAAATAAGAAAAGTCTGCATTATCTTATTAGCCAATAGTGGCATATGCATACAACTAGATGTCGATGTCATGACAGGCAAGAAAATTTTCCCATCACAGCAATTGGAGACCACACATTAATGCCTTGCCAAACAGACTGGTACTTCCTTAGTTCTTTAAATAATTGGTATCCTTCCATAAAAACACACCATGTCAGCATAAATACTTTTCCAAATGTTTAAACTAACATGGCACACTCCTTTAGTTTTTGGGTGTTTGTTCTGCCATACCATCTATATGTGTGTAATTGTGTATGTTCCTGATAGATAGTTTTGTTTTGTTGTGCAAATGTCCTAATATTTTCTGTCTAATGAGATTTCTTCACACGCTTTTCCATTGTTTTGTGTTGGTTGTTTTCCCCACATGGTGTTAATTCCTGTACGACCAAATAATACAATGGAAGACAGAAAACACATATGCATGCACTTCACTGCTTTATCAACACCATGTGTGTCATCGTGTTGATTTATTCTATGTTTTACCTGGATAGACGGTTATTTGGTTGATTTCTCAGCCGCGACGACAATGAGAGAAAGTGTGTAGAGTAGGATTACCATCATTTCAGCATACTGTGAACGAGGAGAGGTGACTAACAGTAGCAATATGTTAATGATTCTTCCCCTAAAACTGAGCTGAGCTGATATGATAATTTAAATATAGACAATTACTTCATATGTTCTGACTATGGGATATGCTTTTCAAAACCTAGGTGTACAGTTGTATGGTGATGTGTTTTTTGGCCTCACCATGCGCTTCTTGTTTTGCTTGTTGGTGTGCAGGCTGGCCAATGAGGGCTTTTTGTTTCTCATCTTATTTCTAGCAAAGGCCAAAAGTATCATTCTCTTTGCCCCGGTCATCTCTGCCTCTGGTGGTGCTCTTGGATGTGCTATACATCACCTTCTCGTCTCCTTGGCCGCTTCGGTGCCCGTGGAGTTCGTGCTCGTCGGCGGGATGGTGCAAGGTGCAACTCCGATGCAGCGGCGTGGATGTGTGGCGTAGGAGGTGGTTCCTCGCTGGTTGGATGGCGTTCAGGCGCAACCCCGGCGCCCACTGAGTACTGCCTCGGCTACAACCTCCCTTGGTGTGAGCTCCATCATCCTCCCGTTCCTCTGCTTCGGCTACTATATGGAACATGGCCGTGGCTATGTTGATATAGTGCTTGTATGGTTGATGCTCTGTAGTTGTGCATCCATGCTTGAGCTCCCTCAAAGCTCAGGCACTCTCGGGCGTCGGATCTTTTTCCTGATGCGATCTGGGCGTTGGATCTCGCCCTCGGTTCACCTCGTCTGTCGGATCAAAACTGAGGCTATTGCAATGAACAGTGTGCGCCCCGGGCGCACCGAATGATGCATGTCTTTGTGATAACCAGTTTGTGGTAGTTGAACTGTTCTATGCTGGATGGACTTCCTGTTTTGGCGAGTCCGCTAGAGTTGCTCTTAGCTTGCGCAGGCTATGATGATCGACTATGGCTGATATAAGCATGCTCTCGAGCAATTGAGGCACTTGTGGGTATTAAGTTGGACCCCTCCCCCCTCGTTTCTTTGAGCCATTTTGATCATGTGCTTATTTTAGTGGCTCTGTCCTTGGATGGTCATTTCTGATGAGTGATAACCAGGGCAGTTTCACCCTTGTAAGAACATATTGATCTGGTGATGGAGACGCTAGGGGAAGGTTCATGATCGAGCAAAGGCGAATCTGAGCCCACTCAAATGCAGTTCTGGTCTCAAGCATAGTGTGCTATGTTTTTGCCGTTCTGTATTTGTATTTAGCGCCTCTTTGGGTTGTACATTTCCACAATAATAGCTTCAAATCTCTTTTGCTATTTGAAACTGCAGTTTTGTTAAGGGTCACACATACATATGATGTGTTCACATGTTAGTTGAAAACTTGGTGAATTAAATATATATCTCAGCTACTATTGATAATCATGGCTAAAGCAAAATTTCTTCTTTAAGTTTGCTTCCCATGTACATGTGTTACTGGTTGTGAATCTCTACAGTTCATGAGAACTTGTTGCAGCTCACAGTAGAGCTAGCACGGAAAATTGTTGCTGAGCTGGCATTGATCCTTGGGAAACCGAGGTATGCCCATTCTATTGTGTTCTGTATGTTCCGTTTGATGCATCTTATCTGCTTTTCCACACGTTCAGCTTCTAGCTCCAATACAACACCTTCATATTACCTGCCAATTCACAAGTGCATGTTCTGTATCAAATATAATTGTTCCCTGTGTCGAAACATAGATTATGCATTGTATAGGATTCCAGCTCTTTAACCCTTTCTGCATGCTCTTACATATATGTGCTTTCATTAAGAAGAAAAATCTACCATGCTAGCTTAGTTGATCCAGGGCTTAAGCTATATACGAAAATAACACTTAGAGGAGTTCTGTCAGAAGTACCTTGAGCTTTTTTATTTTTATATTCTGTTTTGCGCACTCATTTAATGCCACTTGGAATATGAAGTAGAAAATACCATAAAGAGCTTGATGACTTATAACATTACTTGGTATTTTATCGTTCTTATTACTCCATCATAGGCTTATATATGTTATTTTCTGTCACACACCACATTGAACATCCAAATATTGTGTGGCAAACCCTGTCCTATGCTCAACCTGATATGCTCTTTTGTAGTGTTGATTGTGTGTGTTAGGAATACGGCCTTTTGTTTTGCAAGAAGAAACTTGATCGAAGCTTTGTGTGATCAAGTTTATGTGTTACTTGCTATGAGTGTCTCGAGCAAGACGACCAAGTGTTGGCGGGTGGGCGTCAACAAGGTGGGCTGTCAGCACGGTGTTCGAGTTGGTCAGTGGTGGTGCACCTGCGCCATGAATGGATCAATACTCTAGGAGGTTCCGTCGAGGCCTAATCCATCCAGGTAGTTTGTTATACTACTGATATGAATACACATTATTTATCAAGAGCTTTTGTATATCATATTATCAAGGAAAATTTCTGTGTATGCAGTTCTTATGTTCATGTGCAGTTCAGAGCCATTGTTATCCATCCAGCACTTAATTTAACTAAAGCTTGTGAAAATATTTTTGCCATAGAAATAATCACTTCAGATTGGTAGTGTCAAAAGGATGCAAAACATTTGTTCACATTTTTTCCCATATTCATGAGACTTCCACTCTGCTATTGCATTAGTAATTTTCATTGACCTGTATTACATCATTGATTGTAATCAGAGTATAATTATATGCTTGCTTCATGGTGCTTTAGGTCAAGATGTTTGATATATGCTCATATTGTGGAGTTTAACTTTTAGCTAAGAACCGAATTGTTTCCTTTTCCAGGATTCTCCTATGATGGAAGATGTTCTAATCATCTTACAGTCAAGGGTTTGGGCAGATAAACTCACAGAAATATTTATTTGGATCTTTCAGTTTGGAAGTGCCATGTTTTCTACTTGTACTCTGCAGGCACAGTGTTACTGATCTGTTTTCAATCTCAATATGCCATCTATCTGAATTTTGTATCGCTTGCATAGTGCCTAATATCATGAGCCAATTCTAATATTATTTATAGAGCTTTCATATTATCATTAGTATGATGGAGCCTGTCAAGTATTGTCCACTACTGATCGCATTAGCTTCACCTCAGAACGTGGAAAGAGGAAGTGCAGTTATCAATACTACTGTAGATATCGATGTTTCCGGAGCATCGTTTCCAATTGTCTGTTACCTCATTGTGTTTATGAGCAGATACAACATCTCATATGACACTTAGTCTTACACTTGCTGATATAAACTACTTGGCAATATTTATAGAATGTATGTCTTTATGTTTGTACTAGATACAAATTAGTTGTCCTCGGCAAACATTGTGGCTTGCTTTTGGTACAAATTTTGCCTCTATGATCTGTAGTTCTGTGTTTATCCTGGGCAACAACTACACTTTGCTTTTGGTATATATTTAATCTATATGCCCTACATTAAACTCAGTTATTGTAACGCCCTCGATGCGGCTATATCTCCCACGTGTCGAAGCACGACTTAGAGGCATAACCGCATTGAATGCAATGTCGCAAGTGAGGTAATCTTCACACAACCCATGTAATACATAAGGGAAAGAGATACATAGTTGGCTTATAGTCGCCACTTCACACAATACATAAATAAACATCCATCATCCAGATTACACTCAAGGTCCAACTACGGAACCAAAATAAAAGAAGACTACCCCAAATGCTACAGATCCCGATCGTCCCAACTGGCTCCACTATCGATCATCCAAAAAGACACATAGTAACGACCACGTTCCTCGTCGAACTCCCACTTGAGCTCGGTTGCGTCATCTCTGACCGCATCGTCGGCACTGCAACTGTTTTGGTAGAATCTGTGAGTCACGGGGACTCAGCAATCTCACACCCGCGAGATCAAGACTATTTAAGCTTATAGGAAGGACAGAGTTGTGAGGTGGAGCTGCAGCAAGCGACTAGCATATATGGTGGCTACATCCGCAAAAGAGAGCGAGAAGAGAAGCAAGGCACGGTCGTGAAGCTAGTAGCGATCAAGAAGTGATCCTGAACTACTTACGTCAAACATAACTCCAACACCGTGTCCACTTCCCGGACTCCGCCGAGAAGAGACCATCACGGTTACTCATGCGGTTGATGTGTTTTAAATAAGGTCAACTTCGGGTTTTCTATAACCGGACATTAACAAATTCCCATCTGCCTCATAACCGCGGGCACGGCTTTCGAAAGATAATACCCTGCAGGGGTGTCCCAACTTAGCCCATTATAAGCTCTCACGGTCAACGAAGGATATTCCTTCTACCGAAGACCCGATCGATCTCGGAATCCCGGACTACAAGACATTTCGACAAAGCAATAAAACAAGACCAGCAAAGCCGCCCGAATGTGCCGACAAATCCCGATAGGAGCTACACATATCTCGTTCTCGTGGCACACCGGATTGTCCAAGCTTCCAATAGGCCATCTCGAGTTGCCCCTGATGGCCACCGGCGGTCGACAGTTGGACCAGCACTCGAGGAGCACCGCCCCGGGGTTAAAATAAAGATGACCCTCGGGCTCGCGAAAACCGGGGAAAAAGGCTTAGGTGGCAAATGGTAAAACCAAAGTTGGGCCTTCTTTGGAGGAGTCTTATTCAAAGCGAACTGTCAAGGGGTCCCATAAATCACCCAACCGTAAGGAACGCAAAATCAAGGAACATAACACGGTATGACGGAAACTAGGGTGGCAAGAGTGGAACAAAACACTGCATAAGGCCGAGTCTTCCACCCTTTACCAAGTATATAGATGCATTAATTAAACAATAGATATTGTGATATCCCAACAAGTAAACATGTTCCAACAAGGAACAACATCTCCATGTTCCAACAAGGAACAAACTTCATCTTCACCTGCAACTAGCAACGCTATAAGAGGGGCTGAGCAAAGCGGTAACATAGCCAATCAACGGTTTGCTAGGAAAGGATGGTTAGAGGTTTGACATGGCAATATGGGAGGCATGATAAGCAAGTGATAGGCATCGTAGCATAGGCATAGCAAAAGAGCGAGCATCTAGCAAGCAAAGATAGAAGTGATTTCGAGGGTATGGTCATCTTGCACGCAAAGTTCTCGAGTTGTCGAAAGCTTGATCCTCGTAAGCGTTCTCAACAGGTTCCTCGCTCACGTACTCGTCTCCGGCTCTACCCAAAGCAAGAACACAAACAAAGGAACCACAATAAATCACGGTGCAATGCACAAGCAACATGACGCAATACATGGCATGATATGCGAGATGTGATATGCAATGCGTATGCGTGTTCGGAAGGAAAATGATGAACCAGGCATCAACTTGGCAAACCAAGTATGCCGCTGAAAGGTGAGATGATTTCGTTGAAATCGATATAAAGATCACCGGAATCGGATGCATGGTTTGCAAATGACAAGCAAAACAAGAATGACACAAATCTGCCATTAACAGCATGATGCCACATAGCAAGCAACAAGGAATTAAGCTACTGCACCCAAACGTACCAACAAAGCATATGGCAGTGATCTACTCAAGATGCTTGACAAAAGATGAACACTGAGATACGGCTAAATCACATCATAACAGGTCCAAACAAGCATGGCAAAAGTGCAAAATATATCAGCTTCACAGACTTAGTGAAAATCTGAACATGGCGAAACAGCATCAGAAACAATGTTCAGAGAAAGCAAACAACATGCTACAGGAACTTATAATAGCAAAACAAGGCATGGCATGAATCTACTCAAAGCATAGAACAAAAGTCCCTTACTGACCATGAGCCAAAAAGGAGCAGAAGATATGATGGCACCCACGTAAACATAACAAGTTCCGTTAACAGATTCAGCAAACAGGACATGATATTGACAGAATTATGAAGGCATCTTCGCGAGCTCGATGCACTCACTACAGAGCATTTCATGATAAAATAAGCATACATCCATCAAGAAGACATGGCATAGAAGTTATACATGGCAAGAACAACATCATAGCATACACAGATCAACTACAACAACCTTGGCAAAATTGAATAACATGTAAACAATCTGCCAGGAAACATTTTATAGCAAAAGTAGAGCTCGATTGACTCAAGCTATGGCACTCCATAATTGCAAACAAGGCCATGGATGGATAGAGCATAACCATATGTTCAAAACATCCTTACTGAAGTATCGCAAAATATGCATGAATCTCTCGGTAGCATCAAGTTACATGGCATAAAAATATCAGCAAAACAGAGGCTGAAATCAGCAACATCATGAAGCCTAGTTTGCATGCTTGTGCTAGTCATCACAGAGATCACAAAAATACATGGCATACACCCCTGTAAAGATGGCATGGCATATTACAAAACACATGTAGGACTCAAGATCATAGGATGCACACATCAATCATGGCAAAAATGACAAAAGTGCATGTTCTGATAAGTATCTAAAACTAACATCACATAGCCCTCTTCTAACAGCATTTCGGGAATCAAGATGAGCTCAAATGAAAATTATGCAATGAGATGAAATTATGTACTCGTCGAGACGAACAATTCGGTATGCTACACGCCCAAAACGGAGCCACGGGTGCAAAGTTATGGCATGATAAGAATGCAACAAAATTAACACGAAAATGACTTGGACGAAAATCGGGGGAGAAGTCAACCTCTCGTTTTGGATCTAGATCCGCTGCTGCTGGTCGAGGTTCGCCGGCCGGAGTTGGTGCAGGAGGAAGCCGGAGAAGGAGGGCCGGCCGGGCGGGACCGGGCGGCGAGGGGGCCGCATGGGCGGGCAGAAGGCGCCGGCCGACGGGGCGGCGCGACCACCGGGGGCGGGCGGCAGGGAGCCGGGCGGCGGGCGGCGATCGCGCGGCACTGGCCGGGAGGCGCAGCTGGGCGCGAGCAGGAAGGCGGGCGCGGGCGCGGCAAGGCTGGCCCCGATGGGCTCGGGCGGGCCCTTCCGGGCTCGGGCGGGCGGCGGCGAAGCGGGCACGGGGCACCACGTGGCGGCCTCCGTAGGCTGCCGGCGGCGGTGCGGACGCGTCCGGTCCGATCCGGACGTGTCCGGCGGCGGAGAGGGAGCGAGGCTAGGGTTTGGAGGAGGATTGATCCGAAATTTCGGGGGAGGGGGTGTTTTTATAGGTAGAAGGAGCTAGGAAGCTCCAAATGGAGTGTAGTTTTCACCCACACGATCGTGATCCGACGACGGAGAGCATGGAAGTGACTTAGATGGGTTATTGGGCTGTTTTGGAGGGGTGTTGGGCTGCAACTTAAAAGAGGCCTTTGCGAGAGTGCGGTTAACCGTTGGAGTACCAAACGAGCTCCAAATGACCCGAAACTTGACAGGTGGTCTACCGGTGGTGTACCAAGGCCACTTGGCAAGGCTCGGTCCATTCCGAGAAAGTTTAGTACCCGCTCACGGAAAAAATGTAAAAGAGGACGCCGGGGGACATAGGAGTGCCGGATTGCAAAATGGACAACGGGGAAAATGCTCGGATGCATGAGACGAACACGTATGCGAATGCGATGCACATGATGACATGATATGAAATGCATGACATGGACAAAATGCAAAAATGAAGAAAAACCCAGCCACGGAGGGAATCTCATATCACAATGCCGAAAATGGCAAGAGTTGGGGTTACAAATATGGAAAGTTACATCCGGGGTGTTACAACACTCCACCACTACAAGAGGATCTCGTCCCGAGATCTAGGACTGAAAGAACTCCGGATATTCGGAACGGAGGTGATCCTCGCGCTCCCAGGTGGCTTCTCGGTCGGAATGGTGTGACCACTTCACTTTCAGGAATTTGATTGACTTGTTGCGAGTCTTGCGCTCGGTTTCTTCAAGAATAGCAACGGGGTGCTCATGATAAGAGAGATCTTCTTGGAGGTCAATTTCTTCGAAGTTGATGGTGCGCTCAGGCGTCTTGAAGCACTTGCGAAGCTGTGACACGTGAAACACATCGTGCACGTTCGCGAAGTTGGACGGAAGCTCAAGTTGATAGGCGAGATCGCCTCTTTTGCCAATGATCTTGAAAGGACCCACGTATCTAGGGGCAAGCTTCCTTTGATACCGGGCGACGAGTGCCTTTCATTGAGAGACGCGGAGGTAGACATGGTCTCCGATTCCAAAAGCCACATCACGGTGCTTGTCATCATAATAGCTCTTCTGGCGCGATTGCGTGGCTTTGAGATTCTCACGAATGACTTTGCACATTTCTTCGGCTTCTGTGATCAAGTCGTTGCCAAGAAGTTGGCGTTCACTGTCTCGGACCAATTGAGAGGAGTACGACACTTTCTGCCATAGAGAATTTTGAATGGGGCCTTGCCCGAACTCGCTTGGAAGCTGTTGTTGTAGGAGAACTCGGCATATGGAAGACAATCTTCCCACTTCATACCGAAGGAAATGACACAAGCCCTGAGCATATCTTCAAGGATTTGATTGACTCGCTCGACTTGGCCACTTGTTTGAGGATGGAAAGCTGTGCTGAAACGAATGTTGGTGCCCATGGCCTTCTGAAAAGAATCCCAGAACTTGGAGGTGAAGATGCTTCCACGGTCTAAAGAGATCAATTGTGGAATGCCGTGCAAGGAGACAATCTTGGAGGTGTATAGTTCTCCCAACTGAGCTGCTGTGATAGATTCTTTGATAGGAAGAAAATGAGCCACTTTAGTAAGCTTGTCAATGCCAACGAAGATAGCATCATTTCCACGCTTGGACTTTGGAAATCCAGTCACGAAGTCCATTTCAATATGATCAAACTTCCATTCTGGAATAGCAAGAGGTTGGAGGAGACCAGCTGGTCGTTGGTGTTCTGCTTTCACCCTTCTGCAGACATCACACTCATTCACGAATTGAGCAATTTCTTGCTTCATTCGAGTCCACCAATATGACTGCTTGAGGTCATGGTACATCTTCGTACTTCCGGATGAATGGATAGAAGGGAATTGTGTGCCTCGCTCATAATGACTTTACGTAGATCACCCTTTGGAACCACAATCCGGTCCTCAAGAAAAGAGTATCTTTGTCATCAATGTGGAAGCACTTGTACTTGAAATGCCCTTGTCGATACCACGCTTCACCTTTATCACCATGGTATCCAGGAGTTGAGCCTCACGAATTTGGTCTTCCAAAGTAGGAGAGACTATGAGGTTGGCAAGAAAGCCTTGAGGAACAACTTGAAGATTCAGCTTATGGAAAGCTTCACAAAGATCCGTTGGAAGGGCTTGAGAATTAAGCTGTTGCAATAAGCCTTTCGCCAGAGCATCTGCAATGACATTGGCCTTGCCGGAGTATATTCAATACTTGGGTTGTACTCTTGAATCATTTCGACCCATCGAAGTTTTCCCGAGGTTGAGGTTGGGTTGAGTGAAGATATACTTGAGACTCTTGTGATCGGTGAATATGTCCACTTTCCTTCCCAACAAGAGATGTCTCCATGTTATTAATGCATGGACAACGCCGCCAACTCAAGATCGTGAGTGGGGTAGTTCTTTTCGTTGGGCTTCGGTGACGAGAGGTATAGGCCACAACTCTCTTCTCTTGCATTAACACAGCACCGAGACCTTGAAGAGAAGCATCACGAAAACTTCAATGGCTTGGATTCATCAGAGGAGTCAAGACGGGAGCTGTGACGAGTTTCTCTTTGAGGGTGTTGAAAGCAACCTCACACTCGTGGAGACCGGACATACTTCACATGCTTCGGAGGAGGTTGGAAAGAGGCTTTGCAATCTTAGAAAAATTCTCAACGAATCTTCGCAATAGCTTGCAAGTCCAAGAAAACTGCTAAGCTGCTTGACATTCTGAGGAGGTTCCCAATTCACAACTGCAGACACCTTCTCGGGGTTAACAGCGATGCCCTTGGCCGAGATGATGTGACCAAGATAAAGCACTTCATCAAGCCAAAATTCACATTTGGAAAACTTCGCATAGAATTGATGCTCTCTGAGCTTGTCGAGCACCAATCGCAAATGTTTGGCATGATCCTTCTTATTCTTAGAGAAGACCAAAATATCATCAAGATAGACCAAGATGAATTCATTGGTGTAGGGGTTGAAGATGAAGTTCATCATTCGAGAGAATGTTGGAGGAGCATTGACAAGGCCGAAAGACATGATAGTATATTCATAAGAACCAAAGCTTGTTCTGAATGCTGTCTTGGGAATATCTTGTTCACGAATGCGAATTTGATGATAACCCATACGAAGGTCAAGCTTGGAGAACACTTTAGCACCTTTGAGTTGCTCGAAAAGCTCATTGATGTTGGGAAGTGGATACTTGTTCTTGATTGTCTTCTTATTCAATGGACGGTAATCGACGCAAAGTCGGTCCGTGCCATCCTTCTTCGGACAAAAGAACACCACAACCCCAAGGAGATGAACTCGGTCCGATCAAACCCAGACGCTCTTGTTCATCGAGCTGCTTCTTCAATTCCTTCAGCTCATTAGGTCCAAGCTTGCATGGACGCTTGCAAACGGGTTGATGCCGTGCTCAAGATCGATAACTAATTCAAGCGGCGGTGAGGAGGCATACCGGAAGCTCTTCTCGAAAGACATCTTGGTACTCACAAACGATCGAATCGAGAGATAGCATCCAACTCGCCCTTCTCATTGAGAGAAAACAACCAATGGTTTCATCACGAGCGGCATAGATGATCACATCATTAGAAGAGTGAGTCAATTGAATTTCCCGGCAGCACAATCAAGCTGAGCTTTGTCTTTGAGAAAGCCATCCATCCCGAGAATTAGATCAATATCCGAGTCACCAAGGACAATTGGTTTAGCCGAAATCTATAGTCGCCCATCTTGATAGAAACATCCGAACCATGTAGCTTGCGTTCATGCATTTACCCGAGAGACAACTGCTAATGGTCTAGGCAAATCTTGGAAAGACAACTCATGCTTAGATGCAAATGGTTTTGAGATGAAACTAAGAGATGCACCAGTGTCAAAAAGAACTTTTGCAGGAATATCATTAACAGGAAGATTACCCATGATCACATCTGAAGAATCCTCTGCCTGCGCTGCATTCATCATGTTGACCTTGGCATGGTTGGGATTATGCTTGACCACTGCATTGCTGGAAGATCTCACAGAGGAGGAGGCGGAAGGCGCCTTTGGTTGAAGCACTTGTTCGCATAGTGACCTTCTCACGACACTTGTTGCAAGTCACCTCGAGAGCGGACGGTGGTAAGGAGCATTTGACCTTGGAGCTTGAGAATTATACTTGTTACGATAGCTGTGGTTGGGCGGGTGGGAAGATCCACGACCACCTGAGTTCTTCTGGCGATAAGGCCGACGGAACGGAGGAGGAGGAAGGTAGAACTTCTGCTGCTTAGCTGCCACTTGAGAGGAAGAAGAAGACTGAACGCATCCCGATTCTCTTCTTAGAAGCCTCACATTTGAGCTGGGTAGCTTCTTGCTTCATGCCATGTTGTAGAATTCATCATACTTTTCGGCTCAAAAGCACGAGAGCTAATTGCAGATCTTCTCGAGACCACCTCTGAATTGATAGATCATACTCTTCTCATCGGGGACGTCTTGCTTAGCGAAGCGGCGAGTTCTCGAACTGGATATTGTATTGATACACGACATGTTGCCTTGCTTGAGATTGCGGAACTCCTCACGCTTGCTCTCAACAACACTTTTGAATGTGGTGAGCTTTGAAGTCTCGCGGAACTCATCCTGTAATGACACGACCTCCTCTGGAATCTTTGTATTGCTGGTACCACTAGGCAGCTTGGTCCTTGAGTTGAAACGAAGCAAACTTGACAAAGTCCTCAGGTCTGATATTGCTACATTCAAAATGTTTGCAGATGTCCACAAGCCAATCGTCGGCGTCTGTGGCCTCGACACAGAAGCTAAAAGACTTCGGCTGATTAGCGAGGAACTGATTGAGGGTAGCAAAGTGCGGCTGGTTGTTGCCTTGACCTTGATTTCCTTGGTTGCCTTGCCCTTGGGTACGCTCTTGCAAGAGTTGCAAAATCATCTGAGCATTTGCGTTGGTGGCTGCCATGATAGCTTGCCATGCCTCCGGAGGCGGAGGTGGAGGTGGAGGGTTCGAATGACTCCCATCATTGTGATCCGGATTCAGACGCGTTGGCGGAGCCATCCTGAAGAGGGTGACATCCGTTAGCACTTTGATAGACAGATAGACAAGTTGAATCAACGGATAGAAATTGCAACATATAGTCTTCACAATAAACATTCGAACAAGGATGAACGAATGAATTCCAAAAGCTAACATCACACGTCCATTAAGGTGAGAAGCCACTTGATTAAGGGTTGATGAAAAAAAATAACAAGGTACGACTGGAACAAATAAGTGGTAAGGATTACCCAATCACAAACCAAATATCTACGGGAAGAAATGCTAAGAGCTACTTGAATCCCACCTATAAACTCCCGAAACTTTCTGGTTATGCAATCTGGTGTTGGGGATACAGGGGACACAAAATATATCACCCAAACTAACAATACCTAGATCCAGTTGTATCCATCCGTCAACACATAACCAAGAAACCTTCGGAAATCGTGTACCTCGACCTTCGAAAAACATCCGTTATACGAGTCATGGCAATGAAGGAAATATGCCCTAGAGGCAATAATAAAGTTATTATTTATTTCCTTATTTCATGATAAATGTTTATTATTCATGCTAGAATTGTATTAACCGGAAACATGATACATGTGTGAATACATAGACAAACATATAGTCACTAGTATGCCTCTACTTGACTAGCTCATTAATCAAAGATGGTTATGTTTCCTAACCATAGACATGTGTTGTTATTTGATTAATGGGATCACATCATTAGGAGAATGATGTGATTGACATGACCCATCCCGTTAGCCTAGCACTTGATGGTTTAGTATATTGCTATTGCTTTCTTCATGACTTATACATGTTCCTGTAACTATGAGATTATGCAACTCCGTTTACGGAGAAACACTTTGGTGCTACCAAACGTCACAACGTAATCGGGTGATTATAAAGGAGTACTACAGGTGTCTCCAAAGGTACATGTTGGGTTGGCGATTTCGAGATTAGGTTTTGTCACTCGATTGTCGGAGAGGTATCTCTGGGCCCTCTCGGTAATACACATCACTTAAGCCTTGCAAGCATTGCAACTAATGAGTTAGTTGTGGGATGATGTATTACGAACGAGTAAAGAGACTTACCGTAACGAGATTGAACTAGGTATTGGATACCGACGATCGAATCTCGCAAGTAACATACCGATGACAAAGGAACAACGATGTTGTTATGCGGTTTGACCGATAAAGATCTTCGTAGAATATGTATGAGCCAATATGAGCATCCAGGTTCCGCTATTGGTTATTGACCAAGAATAGTTCTAGGTCATGTCTACATAGTTCTCGAACCCGTAGGGTCCGCACGCTTAAGGTTACGATGACAGTTTTATTATGAGTTTATGAGTTTTGATGTACCGAAGGAGTTCGGAGTCCCGGATGAGATCGGAGACATGACGAGGAGTCTCGAAATGGTCGAGACGTAAAGATCGATATATTGGACGACTATATTCGGACTTGGAAAGGTTCCGAGTGATTCGGTATTTTTCGAGTACCGGAGAGTTACGGAATTCACGGGAGTATATGGGCCTTATTGGGCCATACGGGAATAGAGGAGAGAGGCCGAAGGAAGGAGGCGCGCAGCCCCTTCTGGTCCGAATTGGACAAGGGTGCGGCCCCTTTTCCTTCCTCCTCTCCCCTCTTTCCCCTCCAACAGGAAGGAGGAGTCCTACTCCCGGTGGGAGTAGGACTCCCCTTGGCGCGCCTCCTCCTAGGCCGGCCGCCCCCTCCCCCTTGCTCCTTTATATACGGGGGCAGGGGGGCACCCCATGACACACAAGTTGATCTACGGATCGTTCCTTAGCCGTGTGCGGTGCCCCTCCACCATATTCCACCTCGGTCAGATCGTCGCGGAGCTTAGGCGAAGCCCTGCACCGTAGAGCATCATCATCGCCACCATGCCGTTGTCTTGACGGAACTCATCCCGACACTTTGCTGGATCGAGTCCGGGATCGCCATCGAGCTGAACGTGTGCTGAACTCGGAGGTGCCGACGTTCGGTACTTGGATCGGTCGGATCATGAAGACGTACGACTACATCAACCGCGTTGTCATAACGCTTCCACTTACGGTCTACGAGGGTACGTGGACATACACTCTCCCCTCTCGTTGCTATGTCATCACCATGATCTTGCGTGTGCGTAGGAATTTTTTTTGAAATTACTACGTTCCCCAACAGGCAATACTCCCGAGCTCGCCCCAGTACTGGGTTATCGGGGTTATCTCACCAACAACTGTACAAAAGAGATTTTCGATGTCGGCAAAGCTCAGGTATTCCAGAACTACAACGATAAAATTGTGACGACAACACCTCGGAGCTCAACTCCCCGGGACACTGCCACAACCCCTAAATGTCAGGAGGCACCAAGAACAATGTTCTCGTCACAAAACCATCGGAACGATTCCAAGATACCCGCGTGATCCTAAAAAAAAATTTAGTGAAATTTTAGGAGAGGAGAGTCAAAACTTCTACGTCAGGAGACCTCACCAGAGCGACGAAGGGACTGGGGAGTAAAAAGAATCCTACTCTCCGATATATATAATCCTAAGACTCAAAACATTTTTTCTAGACTCAACAACGCCAAAGAAACAATCAAGGGGGCTCCTAAGTCGGGATGGCTCGATTACCAACTTATAACGCCCTCGATGCGGCTATATCTCCCACGTGTCGAAGCACGACTTAGAGGCATAACCGCATTGAAAGCAATGTCGCAAGTGAGGTAATCTTCACACAACCCATGTAATACATAAGGGAAACAGATACATAGTTGGCTTACAGTCGCCACTTCACACAATACATAAATAAACATCCATCATTCAGATTACACTCAAGGTCCGACTACGGAACCAAAATAAAAGAAGACTACCCCAAATGCTACACAGATCCCGATCGTCCCAACTGGCTCCACTCTCGATCATCCGGAAAAGACACATAGTAACGACCACGTTCTCGCCGAACTCCCACTTGAGCTCGGTTGCGCCATCTCTGACCGCATCGTCGGCACCTGCAACTGTTTTGGTAGAATCTGTGAGTCACGAGGACTCAGCAATCTCACACCCGCGAGATCAAGACTATTTAAGCTTATAGGAAGGACAGAGTTGTGAGGTGGAGCTGCAGCAAGCGACTAGCATATATGGTGGCTACATCCGCAAAAGAGAGCGAGAAGAGAAGCAAGGCACGGTCGTGAAGCTAGTAGCGATCAAGAAGTGATCCCGAACTACTTACGTCAAACATAACTCCAACACCGTGTTCACTTCCCGGACTCCACCGAGAAGAGACCATCACGGTTACTCACGCGGTTGATGTGTTTTAAATAAGGTCAACTTCGGGTTTTCTACAACCGGACATTAACAAATTCCCATCTGCCTCATAACCGCGGGCACGGCTTTCGAAAGATAATACCTGCAGGGTGTCCCAACTTAGCCCATTATAAGCTCTCACGGTCAACGAAGGATATTCCTTCTACCGGAAGACCCGATCGATCTCGAATCCCGGACTACAAGACATTTCGACAAACAATAAAACAAGACCAGCAAAGCCGCCCGAATGTGCGAGAAATCCCGATAGGAGCTGCACATATCTCGTTCTCGTGGCACACCGGATTGTCCAAGCTTCCGATAGGCCATCTCGAGTTGCCCTCGATGGCCACCGGCGGTCGACAGTTGGACCAGCACTCGAGGAGCACGCGCGCGGGGTTAAAATAAAGATGACCCTCGGGCTCGCGAAAACCCGGGGAAAAAGGCTTAGGTGGCAAATGGTAAAACCAAAGTTGGGCCTTGCTGGAGGAGTCTTATTCAAAGCGAACTGTCAAGGGGCCCCATAAATCACCCAACCGTAAGGAACGCAAAATCAAGGAACATAACACCGGTATGACGGAAACTAGGTGGCAAGAGTGGAACAAAACACCGGGCATAAGGCCGAGTCTTCCACCCTTTACCAAGTATATAGATGCATTAATTAAACAATAGATATTGTGATATCCCAACAAGTAAACATGTTCCAACAAGGAACAACATCTCCATGTTCCAACAAGGAACAAACTTCATCTTCACCGCAACTAGCAACACTATAAGAGGGCCTGAGCAAAGCGGTAACATAGCCAATCAACGGTTTGCTAGGAAAGGATGGTTAGAGGTTTGACATGGCAATATGGGAGGCATGATAAGCAAGTGATAGGCATCGTAGCATAGGCATAGCAAAAGAGCGAGCATCTAGCAAGCAAAGATAGAAGTGATTTCGAGGGTATGGTCATCTTGCCTGCAAAGTTCTCAGAGTTGTCGAAAGCTTGATCCTCGTAAGCGTTCTCAACAGGTTCCTCGTTCACGTACTCGTCTCCCGGCTCTACCCAAAGCAAGAACACAAACAAAGGAACCACAATAAATCACGGTGCAATGCACAAGCAACATGACGCAATACATGGCATGATATGCGAGATGTGATATGCAATGCGTATGCGTGCTCCGGAAGGAAAATGATGAACCAGGCATCAACTTGGCAAACCAAGTATGCCGCTGGAAAGGTGAGATGATTTCGGTTGAAATCGATATAAAGATCACCGGAATCGGATGCACGGTTTGCAAATAACAACCAAAACAAGAATGACACAAATCTGCCATTAACAGCGTGATGCCACATAGCAAGCAACAAGGAATTAAGCTACTGCACCCAAACGTACCAACAAAGCATATGGCAGTGATCTACTCAAGATGCTTGACAAAAGATGAACACTGAGATACGGCTAAATCACATCATAACAGGTCCAAACAAGCATGGCAAAAGTGCAAAATATATCAGCTTCACAGACTTAGTGAAAATACTGAACATGGCAGAAACAGCATCAGGAAACAATGTTCAGAGAAAGCAAACAACATGCTACAGGAACTTATAATAGCAAAACAAGGCATGGCATGAATCTACTCAAAGCATAGAACAAAAGTCCCTAACTGACCATGAGCCAAAAAGGAGCAGAAGATATGATGGCACCCACGTAAACATAACAAGTTTCGTTAACAGATTCAGCAAACAGGACATGATATTGACAGAATTATGAAGGCATCTTCGCGAGCTCGATGCACTCACTACAGAGCATTTCATGATAAAATAAGCATACATCCATCAAGAAGACATGGCATAGAAGTTATACATGGGAAGAACAACATCATAGCATACACAGATCAACTACAACAACCTTGGCAAAATTGAATAACATGTAAACAATCTGCCAGGAAACATTTTATAGCAAAAGTAGAGCTCGATTGACTCAAGCTATGGCACTCCATAATTGCAAACAAGGCCATGGATGGATAGAGCATAACCATATGTTCAAAACATCCTTACTGAAGTATCGCAAAATATGCATGAATCTCTCGGTAGCATCAAGCTTACATGGCATAAAAATATCAGCAAAACATGGGCTGAAATCAGCAACATCATGAAGCCTAGTTTGCATGCTTGTGCTAGTCACCACAGAGATCACAAAAATACATGGCATACACCCATGTAAAGATGGCATGACATATTACAAAACACATGTAGGACTCAAGATCATAGGATGCACACATCAATCATGGCAAAAATGACAAAAGTGCATGTACTGATAAGAATCTAAAACTAACATCACATAGCCCTCTTCTAACAGCATTTCGGGAATCAAGATGAGCTCAAATGAAAATTATGCAATGAGATGAAATTATGTACTCGTCGAGACGAACAATTCGGTATGCTACACGCCCAAAACGGAGCCACGGGTGCAAAGTTATGGCATGATGAGAATGCAACAAAAATTAACACAGAAAATGACTTGGACGAAAATCGGGGGAGAAGTCAACCTCTCGTTTTGGATCTAGATCCGCTGCTTGCTGGTCGAGGTTCGCCGCCGGAGTTGGTGCGGAGGAAGCCGAGAAGGAGGGGCGGCCGGGCGGGACCGGCGGCGGAGGGGCGGCCATGGGTGGTGGCGGCCATCGGGCGGCGCGGCCGGCCGACGGGGTGGCGCGACCACGGGCGGCGCGCTGGCAGGGAGCCGGGCGGCGGGCGGCGACCGCGCGGCACTGCGGGAGGGCGAACCGGGCGCGAGCAGTGGAGGCGGCGCGGCGCGGCGCTTTCGCCCCAGTGGGCTCGGGCGGGCCCGCTCGGGCTGGGGCGGCCAGGCGAAGTGGGCACGGGCGCCACGTGGCGGACTCGGTAGGCTGCGGCGGCGTCGCTGACGCGTCGGTCCGATCCGGACGTGTCCGCGGCGGAGAGTGAGCGAGCTAGGGTTTGGAGGAGGATTGATCCAAATTTCGTGGGGAGGGTGTTTTATAGGTAGAAGGAGCTAGGAAGCTTCAAATGGAGTGTAGTTTTACCACACGATCGTGATCCGACGACGGAGAGGATGGAAGTGACTTAGATGGGTTATTGGGCTGTTTTGGAGGGTGTTGGGCTGCAACTTAAAAGAGGCCTTTCTTGAGAGTGCGGTTAACCGTTGGAGTACCAAACGAGCTCCAAATGACCCGAAACTTGACAGGTGGTCTACCGGTGGTGTACCAAGGCCACTTGGCAAGGCTCGGTCCATTCCGAGAAAGTTTAGTACCCGCTCACGGAAAAAATGTAAAAGAGGACGCCGGGGGACATAGGAGTGCCGGATTGCAAAACGGACAACGGGGAAAATGCTCGGATGCATGAGACGAACACGTATGCGAATGCGATGCACATGATGACATGATATGAAATGCATGACATGGACAAAATGCAAAAATGAAGAAAAACCCAACCACGGAGGGAATCTCATATCACAATGCCGAAAATGGCATGAGTTGGAGTTACAAATATGGAAAGTTACATCCGGGGTGTTACAGTTATCTTGGGCAACAACTATACCTTGCTCTTGATGCATCTTTATAGTGTTTGTGATATATACTGAACACATTATTCTGGGCAGTTATTTAAAGTTCTTTTGGATGTTCTAAACGCTTTGTGATATTAAAGTCTTAATCGCTGGGTCACTGTGAGGTAATACCCGCAAGCCGCGCTTCCGATCTTATCATTAGACCAAAACGTTCGGACCGGCATTTTCTACCACACTCCCCAAACTAATTTGAAGGAAACATACATGAGTTGCTTGATGTCAGTTTACTAATCTTGCCTTCTTGATAGTTCCTTTTTAGTCAGTGTAGATATCTATTTTTGTAAAAATATTGAAATATCTTCTCTAGGAATATGGTTTTTTCTTCACTTTCAGGCCAACGTTACTCAACTTTTCTTTGAGTGACGAGGAACTTCAACCATTCTTGGCGAAGGACTGCTATCGGATTTTCACTAGCCTCCTGTATAAATGCTTCACTTTCAATATTTTGTACTATCTCGCTGCCCTATGTGCTACTCAAGCCTGATCTATTAAACATTACTTGGTCTATTCCTTTGTGTCGAGCTTGATGTGCCTCAGTTGTACTCTGCGATATGTACTTTGATTGGAAAATTCATGAGGTTAAAGATTTGCATTGCTTTTGGTGTTGAACTGTGCATTGATTACATACTTCAGGGCGTGCTTCTTAATGATTTAGCATTACCTGCTTGACAAAAGGTTGGGACCGGCACCCTCGCGCCAAGGCGCGTTGCCGATCTAGTAAACAGGAGAGGGCGAGCTTCACCACTTCCTCGCCGGCCCTTTGCCCTTCCGATTGCTGGCGCACCTGTACGAGTCCGCGGCAGGAGGTGGGTCCACGCTGGAGCCGTCGGAGGAATCGGAGATGACGATGTAGCCTTGCAAGCAGCGGATGACACTATCTTGCTTGCGCTTGAGCGTGGCCACCCTCGCCGCCTCCCGTTCAGATTGCTCAATGCCGAACCAGAGCTTCTTGGTGTTGACCCTCTGAAGTTGTCGGGACTTCGACTCCGCCTCAGTAAGTGACCGACGGCACACCCACTTGAGGAGACGGTCCTCATTGTCGGGCACTGGCATCACGCGGCGACAGCGGGCGAACTGCACAACCGCGTCGGACCCGTCCCAATCTCCCTTGCCCTCTGCCTCTCGCGGCGGGCGGCACGTGCCTCCGACTCCGGAGTCTGCATCCGCGGTGTTGGCAAAGCGGACATTAGAACCCACCGCGTCCGCGCGGAGCAGTGGTCGGAGATGGAGGAGGCCGTCGGGCGGGAGGAGCAGATCGAGCAGGCCTCGCACATCCGCATGCGGCGCGGAAGGGCGATGCGGTGTCGGCCTTTGTGGCGGCGGCGACAGTGGCGCCGCACAGACCCAGACTGCCGCCCGTCGCGGCCGAGCGCGACATCTAAGCGCTAGCTCCTTCTCATCTCGGAGCTGCCGTCGGAGTGGCTGCCGATGCTGGACATGCTCGCCAGTGCTAGGGATTGGACGGATTGGGGAAATGGTAGCGTCGGGGAGCGGAGCGAGCTAGGGTTTCTTCCGGGCAGGGGATTTTGTTCGGTCGGGATGGGCCAGCGGTGGGCCGGGCTAACATGGTGGACGCGTCCGGGCATGCCCGGGCTGCCTCATATCCGCCCTACATTTTCAGAAGGATATGAGGGGTTCCGGTCAGCCCGGGCATTTGAGGCCCGTTTGAGAGCTTTTGTTGGATCGGTTTTTCGTGACGGGTCAGTGACCGGACGACCTGCCTGTGCGTTTGAAATGGATATAGGGCGCCCAGATGTAGATGCTCTCATGTTCTACTCGGGCATGCGCTTTGGGCTAAAAACATTTGATCTGGTCTTGGTGGCCGGGTCCGACGACAACGACGCTGGTATATCACCGCTTTCTTGAAGACGTTTCTTTGGGTAACCTTTTATTTGGAGAAATTGTGTTGTCAAGGGTGACGGTGGATGTCTTTTTTTTTTTAATTTATTTCGGACTTTCCGGTGATGTGTGTTTAGCGAGAAGATGTTCCCGTCGACTACAAAGACAACTGTGACGACTTCGTCAATTTCAAGGCGTTGTGTCGGCTCAGTCTCTTGGGGGTGCTTATAGAGATAGAATGTGTGTGCGCACGTCCGTAAGGATGAGTACATGTTTGTATGTATGATCGTCCGGTGTTAAAAAATGTACACAAGCTAGTCGATCGAAAGCGATCAGGAAGCGATATACACTGAATGTGTTCCATTAGTTGTTGAAACATTGACACACAGAAAAATGTTGCGATGTCTCCTCTCCTGTTGTCTCGGCAGGGGAGGCAAAACTTGACGAGGGAAAACGTTCTTCCCACTACGATTATTAATAGATAAAGCCGGTCATATATAGCTCCACGTGGTCCGATGTAGATCCACAGTACCACCATAATGCCCAGAGATCTCAAGACGATGCACACAACGATTGACTTGAGAATGTTGTTTGTGCTCAGCACTAGCACGCCATGCGCTTTCGTTTCGTAATCTCATACGATCTGCAAAATCGACATGCCAACGGATCAAACAACGTTAGCAAACAATGCATGCGCCCATTTGCAATTTAAAATTCGCAAGTCGTGAAGCAATGCAAGAACCCTTTTGGTGAAAACAACAACAAAAATGAACATATAGCATGTGTTGTGTAGTTAGGATTAGATCCTGTCGAGGTTGCTGGAGGAATCGAGCGATGTTTAAGTAGGTTCCTTCCAGGGGCACAGCATTCGCTAGATTAAAATTTAGAGCTGCTAGCATCATCCAGGCTGGTGAACTTGCTGGGAACTACTCTAGTGTATAACCGTTGCCGGATCCACGGTAGACCAGATCGATTCCTTTGACTTTGCAGTTTCTTTTCGTTCAAACTGAAGTTGGAAATGTATTCAGAGTTTAGTAGTCCATGGACCATTTCGAGAGCGTTGGATAGGTTCGTTGTGTACAATTTTTTTAGGATAGGTTGTGTTTTCCGAGGGCGATTTTCATGGTCAGTTTCCATGTACTATGTAATGTTGATTCTTGAGGACGAAAAATATATTTTTCAACCTCTAATCAGTTTTTTATAAATGGTACATTCTTTAATCAGCTGTGAGAACCAACGTATCACATACAATAAACAAGACCTAACTTAACTATTTCATGGGCAACGTGATTACTCTCTCTATTATAATGAGCGAACAAAATATGATTAAGTTCTAAGTCATATAAATTTGTACCCTGAAGTTTAAAAAAACATATGATTTGTGCCCTGAAGTTAATAAGAGCATCTCTAGCAATCCTTTAAAACCTTGCTGGCCCTTATAATTCTGGCCCGAATAGATCCGATAAATAAAGCCTGACCCGTAAAAAATACACGGCCGGCCCGTAAAACCCCGGCTCCGACGCTATATTTACCGTATCCCCACCTGATTTAGAGTTCCCATCTGGCATTTCATGCACCTCCCTCCACCGCAACTCCCCCCGCTTGGACGCCAAATCCACCCTCTCTGACGACCGTTTCTAGCGCGCAGAACCCGTTTTTGAGTACATCCATGTCGAGCGAGGTCGTGGGCGTGGTAGTCATGGCGGCCGCGGCGGCTCACCGCCGTACAAGCGAGCCCGCCACAATGACAAGGCCGACAGCTCCCTCCGTCCCCCGGTCAAGTCATGGTGCTCCAAGCAGGTGCGGGAACTCGGCGCCCTGTCCCGCAGCAGCGGCCGGAGGGCGTGGAGCAAGTTCGACGAGATGGGAACCTCATTTGTCTGGCCACCAATGGGCTTCACAAGGTGTAGCTCGAGCTCCACGAGGCGGTGGCGGGAGGTGACAAAGGTGCCGCTGCACGACTCGAGGGTGCCAATGAGGGGTACGAGCTCATGTATGTTCTATCCAACTCCGCGGCCAAGTATTACCTCAATGTGAAGCCCTAGAGTAGTGTATATTAGGTTTATCTACTATGTTTTAAAGTTTGTGTGTTCAAATGTGTGACGAACTCCGGTGAACTATGGTGGTGTGAAGTTTAAGTTTAAATTATGCAGTATTGTATATCGGATATGTTTTGTCATGCCTTCCACGGTACCGTAAATTCGTTTTTATAGGATCCCTTAAACAAAATTTGTGGTATCATGTTTTACAGTATCTGCTAGAGATTCTCTAAAACCATTTTAATGTAGCCCTTGAGTGGCTTTACGTCACATTTAGGATGGTTTTGCACCTGAGCTGCTGACTTGCCAAAATTCCCCTCCCCTGCCACTCGCCCATGGCGCTCTTGCTGGTTCTTAGAGCACCATTTCATCTCGATTATCATGCTAAAGATCTACACTCACCTCCACCGCCCTCTTTCCTTCTCACCGTGTTGCCTCGCGCGTAGCTCGAGCACACAGAGAACACACGCTCGCGACACCAAGCTAGGCGAGCGAGTGCGCTTGGGCAAGCGATGGCCCAGCAATCCCAGGCTCATCCCCGAGCGCAACTCATCCAATCTCGAGCTCCGCCTCCTCCCTTGTACTCCTCCCGCTGCTCCAATTTAACCTAGGGCCCTTCCTTCTCCGCCTACGAAGGGACTGCCGTCGTGGCTGCCAATGACACTGCCCAGCCCCTGGTGCGTCTCCCACTCGCTCGCTTTCCACCAAGATGGCAGGTTTTTCTTATCCTCAATTGCTACAACTGGTCCATTGTGCTTAAAGAACAATCGGCTGGATTTTAGTAGACTTGGTAAATAATATATTTTTCATGGATTTTGAAAATGCTCATGAATTTGAGGAAATGATCACGGATATGAAAAACCATGAATTTTAAAAAAGATTACGATATTTAAAAAAATATTACGAACTTGAATACAAACCATTTGACAAATGTTGACAAATTTGAAAAAAAACATATTTTATTAAATGTTCATAAATTTGTAATAAACTAAATAGATTTTAAAATATAAAAATAAAAGTAAAAAAGCAAAAGCAAAAGAAAAAACAAAAACAAAAAACTTCAGCCAAAAGAGCCTATGTGAGGACGATACCTTAGATGAGCCGGCCCACCTAGAATCGAACCGGGTGTACGCTACAATCTCTACCTAATAATAACGGGCTATTTCTTCTGCCGGTATGTTACGAAAATTGTCCCCAAAATTGTAAAATCAGCAATGGCACCTATAAATGATAATAAAAAAGCGTTTCACACAGGAATCCCCCGTCTGGGCCGGCCCATGCAATAGGTTCATTCTATATGGGAGCTCCTTACTCGCCGCTCTTTGCGGCAAAGCGACGCAGTTTCGCACAGGCGGTCTCGCACTGGGCCGGCCCATAACCGTAACCGTAAGCGAATCTCTCTAGCTCCAAAATATTTGAGAACAATTTTCTAAAATGGGAACATTTTTAGAAATGCTGAATATTTTTAGAAAGTTGTGAAATTTTTGGGCAGAAACATTCCGAACATTTTTTAATATGCGAACATTTTTTGTATTCATGATTTGTTTTTTGAAAACACGACCTCTTTTGGAATTTGATCATTATTTAGAAAACTGTTTGAAATTTCTAAACATTTTTATAAATAAAATAATTTCGAAAATTATAAAACAAATAGTACAGGAGCAATTTTTAAAAGTGTGAACATTTTATTAATTTATGAACAAAATTTGAAACATAACCTTTTTAATTTGGATCATTTTTCTAAAAGCACTATTTGTTTTTAAAATTTTCGAACATTTTTGAAAGAGGTGAACAAAATTTGAACTTTCTGAACTTTTGTGAATTTCTCAATTTTACAATACTGGAACATTTTATGAAAAAACGAACAAATTTTGGAAAAGGTGAAATGTTTTGAATTCTCGAACATTTTTTGAACAAGAAAAACGAAAATGAAATAGGAATGAAAAATAAAAGAAGAAACTGAAAAAACATACAAAGGAAAGAAAAAAGAACAGGAAAAAACGAACATAAAAAAGGAAAAAAAATAAAACTCGGTTCTGGGTCTTCTAGAAGGTTCCAAAACCGGAATAAACCGACTGAAAACCCGTGGAACATTCCCAAAACCGAATCAGAAAGATATGCGTGCAGTCACGACATGGGCCGGCCCGAATCGCTCGATGTCTTGCTATGCCTGTGCGTTGCGGCGACAATTTGCCGCAACGTGCGGCAAATAGGAAATTCCCTTCTATATTGCGATCTGTGCGCTGTAAGAAAGATGCAGCGCGCCAGATTGGGCCAGCCTATGTCTGGGCGGCCTGTTATTTAAATTTCGTTCTCTATTCTTATTTTTTATTAAATTTTTTCTACTTTAATAATTTTGAAAATGTTCAAGATTTCAGCCTTCAGAAAAGCACCGAAATTTAGGAAAAAGAGAATTTTGCAATAAAATGTTTAAAAAATCATAAAATATTTGTGGATTCAAAAATGTTCGCGATTTTATAAAAAAATGTTTTCTTATTCAAAAATGTTCGCAATTTGGAAATATAAAAAATCATGATTTAAAAATGTTTGTGTATTAAAATAATAATGAATTTGAACAAAATATTGCAAACTCAAAATGTTCATTAATGGAAAAATATCATAAAGAAATTCAAAAACTGTTCATGACATACAAAATAGTTTATTCCTTCGTAAAATGTATATTAAATAAAAAAATGTTTGTTAAATCAAAAGAATGTTCGTGAATTTCAAAAATGGATTCACCAGTTTCCAAAAAAACGTTCGCCGATTCTAGAAAATTGTTTTCTTTTTCAAAAATTTTGTTTTTTGCAAATAGCATAAAATGTTCATGAATTCAACTAATGTTTTTTATTTTAGAAAATGGTTGGAAATTTGTAAAAATGTTCATGATGTCAACTATGTGCAAAGGTTTAATTTGTTTTCATGATTTCACGAAGATTAAGAGTGATAGTGTATATTGATGATACAGCAAAATGTTATCATGGGCACTGAAGATTATATTTTCTTTTTTCTCCTGTTGCAATGCACGGGCTTTTTTGCTAGTTAAACCTATATTTCACGCTATAAGCGTCGAGTAGGCTTTTCCACTTGAAACTATGCAAAAGATAAAGCTCGATGTTACAAACCATCTCCATCGAATCTTGTTCCGTGACGAGAATAGAACAGACTGACACTCCAAAATTTAGAAGACACCACCACATCAAAATTACTCGAATCACAGCGCCTCAGATGTAAGTGGGAGAGCAACTAATTAACGAGCGCTCCTACGGAAGCCTCGCAACGATCAGCGCCACTTGACTTGCCTCCTCAGAAACGGAAAAACCGCGTTTTCTATTTTTTTTCTTTCGCGAGAGGCACGGGTTTGCTTCCGCGTGAGGCACGGTTATGATTTCGTCATAGGCGTGCCTCTCTTGGAAAGGAAAAAATCCGTGCTCTCGGTTCAATTTTTTCGTCCAGTTTTTTTCATGAATTTTTTTTTCATTAAAACCTATCAACATTGGATCTAGTTTTAAAGATCTCGACACAAGGAATCCAACGGCGAAAGCGGTTTCAGATTTGGACGCGCGGTTTAAGAGATAAAACGTTTTGAATAAACGGATCTACGAAAAAAGGGAAAACTCTCAGGTTGCAACAAGTGACGCACATGCAGCGCGCCACTTGTCGCAACCTGGAGAATTGAAATGATCTTCGCAACAAGTACTTCTTAGGCTACCCATAGTGGGAGTAACATAGCTAGTAACATAACACATCCCAAGAAAAAATTGCTTCTGTGGCATGGAGTTAATGAGGAAAGAGATGCTTGTGGTAACATAATATGTTACTGTAACATAACACACCCCGAGGTAAAATGAGTCTATATCTCAATTAATGAAGGCTTGCATGTTACCATCCACATGTTACTACCCACTATGAAGGTAGTAACATAGACTAGTAACATATGTATGTTACTAGTCTAAGTTACTCTCCACTATGACCAGCCTTAACTAGTGATTAAGTGTAAGTGGTGGCGGTATCCAGATGTCCTGCCACCGACGAAATCAAATCTAAATGGCATACGTGAGTGCCCAGTAAAATTAAATGACATGTGGGACAGCCCACAAAGCCCATGGAGTCGAGCGGCGTTGATTCCCTTCCACGGCCAGAGCGGGAAAACGCCATGCTCTAGTGCTCCGGAGCTTCAGACCAGCCAGCCCGTAAAATTTGTGAGCGGGCAGTCCGTGTGTCTAGCATTTTTTGAGTGCTCCGAGTCCGTAAAAAAAGTGCTCTCCACCGATCGTCACCTCTTGACGAAATCCAGCTCCAGCTCCGCCCTTCCTCTCCACCGAGCAGCGCCTCCTCCTTGTCTTCTCGGCCTCCACGAGGCACCAAAAGCCATCGAACTCGAAGCACGCCGTCTCACCCCGCCAGGTGCCGACGAACTCGAGTCCGTCTCCAAGAACCAGCACCCTGAGAGCAACTTCACCGGCCGCCGCCCCCTCCAGCTCCCACGGAATTCCTGCTTGATCTGCTAATTGACCCATATTGTATCAGTGTCTGTAGTTTCTGCTTTCCAGTGTATGGTACTATGGTAGTACATGGAAGCTGGATGTGAAGATGCAACATAAGAAGTGGTGGCCGGTGCGGGCAAGTCCCAGAATGTCCAACAATTTGTCCACTTACATCCTGAACAGTGGCTATCGTCAGGCGTCAGTCCAAAACCTCAGATCTCCTCCCTGGTGACAAAGTTGATGCTGACGACGTGGATCAGCCCGATCATTTCCAAGTTGTGCCCCCTGCAGAGTTCATCAAAACGGAAGGAAATCGACGAAATCAGAACCACTTCGATAGAAAATGAACACGCTCATGGACAGAAAGGAAAAGAAGTTTTTTTTCCGCGAAGAGTTCTGCTGAAGCAACAATTACAGCAATGGGCAGCCTACAAGCATGTGCACATGGATGGCATGAGTGGGCTGCCGTGGCGCAAGATGAGAAAATGTGGGCGCGCCTCCCACCGTGACCTGAATCTACGTCTCCGGGATGATATTTGCAAATCCCTTGGCGCCGGCACGCGCCCATAGTCAAGCCTCCTCCTGGATTGCATGCACCACGCGTCTGACTGACGGCCGGTCTCCCTCGAACAGGCATCCATTGCGATGCTTCCACAACCACAAAGGAAAAGAAGTTCTCCCGTGCCAATGCAGGTTCAGGCTCATTGACGCATCGTAAGCCGGGAATTTAGTTCAAGCCAATCCTTTTTCACACTCAGTTCAGATATCACCGGCTTTCCTTTGGCGATCAACTGGAGTACAAACTGAAGAGGTTGGCATAGGACATGAGCTTAAGGTAGGATTGCATCTCCACCTCCAATTATCAATGACCTACTATGATGCAACGTGGACGAACCCCGACTACCAACCAAGGTCTTCACCTGCGTCTAATCGGACAAGGATGCGTAGGCAAGTAAGAGCATCTCCAACATATGATGTAAAACAGTTGCGGTGCCCAAAAAACTGCCGTTTGAGGCATTTGGGTTAAAAAACAGCTCCAACAGATATGTATCTCTATTTGGTGATGAATATTTTTTTTGGGCAGACCCAAATTTTAGCTCCTAGTGCTGCATATTTGCAGCATCACTAGCGGTTGCCCAATTTTTTTTACGGCTGTGGTGCGAACCCAACCGGCAGTGTGAACTTTCACCGTCGCCTCACCCCGCCTCCGCACCGGCTGATTCCGGCCACCGCCGCCACCACTCTGCCAGCCACCTTGAACCCCCGCTGCCACCACTCTGGCAGCCACCGTGAACCCCCGCCGCCACCACTCCGCCGGCCACCGTGAACCCTGCCGCCGCCCCACTGCCCCATTCCGCCCCTCGGTGACATCCACCGCAGTGCCCCGCCCCTCAACGACCTCCAAGCACCTCGCCGTTGTCCCCGAGCTCTTGCAGCTGCCCCCAACTTCCCCGCTGCCGGATTCCGCTGTCACCATCGCCATCCCGCCGAGCTCCTCCGTGCCGTCGGATCCGCCTCTGGGCCTCCCCGCCATCGGATCGTCATATTCTATGTGGTTTTCAATTTTTTGGCACTAGTTTTACATCATCTTACATAAATGTAGGGAAAGGCTGCGTAAGCGGGAGCTACATGCACCGGCCTGCCCCCTAGTTTTACAACATCTGTTACGGCAGAAAATTTTCTGGTGCCCAAAGACTCTCTCTCTTGCCCTAAAATCATTTTTGGGCACCAACTTTTACACATCTGTTGGAGATGCTCTAAGGATGAATAATTGAAGACAAAGGCATGTCCCTGTGTGCAGGAGGTTGAAGAAGCACTTCAAACTGCCTACTCAACATGTTGTCGGTGAGCATCAGTAGAAGCCGCTCATTATTTGTTGAGCACTGGCTACCTACCCACATTATCGAAGTTCGGTTAACTACTGTATCTATCAATAAAATCAAATGTGATGTACATTTCCCAGGGCTGAGAATACCCTAAGAAACTAAAACGTACTACAAATTAAGTGGACTTCTATTGCTTCCCATCCACAAGGATTTGGATGTCACTAACTCACTATCATCTAAATTATCCGCATATGGACCAGTTGAAGGAAAGAGATAACGGCAGGGTTGCTCATTGCCAAGCAAACAAACATACCCAAGCTTGGTGTAGCCGTGAAGAACCTGGAGACTACAAACTTACAACAGCAGGAAAATAAGACACAATACTACAATACCTAACCCTATCAAGCAAATCGCCACTCCTTAATGTTATATCAACGGCTTATCTGACTAGTTAAAGGTGGCAGCAGCACAGTTCTCTTTCCATGTATTTATGTGGGGCATGTTTAGAAAACTTGGGACAGCGAGATGAAACTCGTGGCATACCTTTCTACTCTATTTTAGCGCCTTCAAGAGCTTCAATGCACCAGTAGCAGTAGTGATAAAGCGCCTTGTGGGTTGATTATTTCTTGTAAGTGGTGAGATTCTTCCCACTGGACCAACTATAATTGGAGTCGGAGTAGATCCATTGGCCATTGAGTTTCTCACAGAGGCGTGGAGGTGTTCAATATCAAGCACAGACCTAGCATCTGTTCTTGCATAGGTTGGATACACCTTAAAAGGAAACCGGGCTTGTAATACTGATCTCCAATATGGGAAAAACCTTCTCCTTGCATATGTGGGATCCCATCCTCCACCTACTTCCTTTCTCGCAGCCTGTCACATATTTCAACAGAGATACAGCATAAGAAACCAGATACATCCATATTCCAGCATGATCAGCCAGCACCTCTCACTTGAGATGTTGTATGTTGATCAATACACAAAATTGGGTATATATCATCAGATATGAATGGCGTTACTACAGGGTAGTAATTAAACAGCATGCTTAAGCAACATACTAAGCTGTTGAACCAGCACAAGGCATGGCACAAATATAGCAACTGAAACATGATTTTCTTATTGCATCAACGATTATATTACACTGCATATTCTTTTATCAGAATCTTCCTCGCAGGCACCAAAAAAAATTCAGATGCAAAAATCAACACTAATAAGGTGTTAGAAATAACAACAATGTGCAAGTCCCCTTGGTGGAGTCCAAATGTTGATGTTACTTGGAATCTACACAGTTCTTTGGTAAAGAACCTGATGGGAAACACATCACATTAAGATGGCAGAGATGAATCATAGTTGGAATGCCATGGCATTGCAATAGGGCATACGTATTTGGAGGCAACTCAAAGCAGTGCCGAAAGGAAGGCCAACCAACCATGGTGGCTTAGCCGCAAGCAAGGCAGCGAGTGCATCGGATATGGGGAATTGCATAGATGAATAGAGTTCCCGTCTGTACAGACAAGTCTTGATGACTTTTTTTGCTTGGCTGTTCTAGTGGCAAAATCTAGTTTCTATAAATGTGTGGGTGAACACACTAGGTATTGTAGGCTAGAATTTAGATATTTTGTAGCTCATTTAGTGAGCACTGGAAGCAGCTTGAACCTTGTCCTGGTTCAGTAGCCAAAGTCCATTAGAACACGAATACTTGTACTCTTTAAATATGGCTGAATGCATTACTAGAAAGCTGCCCAGCTTTGCAGCACCAAAACCATCACTTTGTGCTCTAATTAGTGACCCATTTTGTGCTCTTTTTTTTATGGTGCTGCCCTAAGGTGTAGGCAAAGCTGTTTGGTGCTGCTGCACCAAAATAAGCACTAAGGTCTAATGGTTACTTGTGTTTGTGTATGTGCTGCCGTGCCATAAGGGAGAGACCATCATCTCCAACAGCAGTGACCTGGACACAAGATTAGGGCAAGTCGAGCACAGTCAAAAGTGAAGAAAACGCACCTTAAAACAAAGATTCTACGATGTATCCGAAAGCGTTCAAGGGATTCGTCAATTTGGGAAATTTTCACTTCACATAATTTTTAAAAAGTGAGGTGTATAAAAAGGGAAAGAGCAGAAATTCTTATAACTTCCTTTCTTTTTGCCGCCACAATATTATTACTCATTACCAAACACCATCGGTCTATCCAAAAGTAGACTCATTACCTTTTTCTTTGCAGCATGCAGATTGGCCGTTTTCGTAGCTGCCATGTTTGCATCTGTAGACTCTAGTACCCATTTAAAGAAATTAAAGAGAGGAGAGATTAGACTCATGTTTGTTAAATGTACAAAGAATCACTTGAGCCTGACAGAACTGTACCGCATGATTCTCTGTCCAACATTTTGCAGTCATAAGGCTGGCTTCAAGAAGAAAAAATAACATAATCAGCAAAATGACCATTTATTCACATAGAAAATTATTGTGTGAAGCAATACAAAGAGTAGTACAGGTTTAAAGTGTCCATGGAATCTCCAGTAGGGCAAAATCCATACTCCTTGAGGATAGATGAAACATGTTCCAAGACCTCCACATTGGGCACCTACAAGACATTCAAGCTGTTGTATAAGGCAATATATGGCTAACATAGATCTACATGTACAGTGGCGGAGCTTCACAGAAATAGTTGGGCGGGCCAGACAAACAAGTGCACATTTTTGAAAAAAAATATGATGAATCGTGCTATTTCATTAGACATAAGTCAGTCCTCAGCAATTTTTTAACTAGATCAGCAGATATATACAGCCGGTAAACAAAGCGGCCGCTGGTGCTTTTATGTTTTTTGCTTTAGGGATGCCGCTGTTGCTCGGCTGCTCCTTGGAGCCAGTAGTTAATTACTTCTCTATGGCTGGGGTCGTGCGAATCTCCCACTAAATCGAGCTTAGAAGGGATTAGGGGCCTAGACAGTGTCCGATAGTAGACCAGGCTCATGGGCTACCTACCGATGCATAGTATATGAACTAAGAATCACAGAGATCCTGGGCGGGCCACGGCCACTTCGGCCTTGCCGTAGCTCCGCCAGTGTACATGTATATACAATTTAGCAAACATATAACCAAGTGTAAGCAGCGAGAGGATGGAAAGGATTGTTTGGAGGAGAAAACTGCAGTTATACAGTATGAGTTGGAAGGCAATAGAAATCTCAACACAACGTGGGCTCTTAAATCATTTTTTTTATACTGAGAATCCACAACAGAATGAAGTTATGCTGGCTATGCTATAGCCACTCAATGCAACCAGAACCAACGGTTGTGAAACAACTAATGATCTTTTGGACGTCTTAATTTTTATAAAGTTTATTTCTGTGTAGATTTGTTAGAATGAACTCTTATAGCAAATCTGTAGCTCGATTTCCTTCTTATTCCTGAATCGCCCCAGGGAAACAATTTGCTTGCTGGATAATTAAGACGAAAGAAATCCGTAGCTCACAAATATCAGGAGCATGCAACCAATGCATGTGTGGTATGCACGCCCATGAACAACTCTTGTTAACTACTCCCTCCGTCCGGAATTACTTGTCGCATAAATGGATGAAAATGGATGTATCTAGAATCAAAATACATCTAGATATATTCATTTCTCCGACAAGTATTTCCGGACGGAGGGAGTACATGAGGCAAAACTCCATGCACATTAATCGGATGCGAAGCGCCAGAAATCTGTGTTGTTCCTTGGTCCTAGCGTTTGGCCCATCAGCCCCGTAAACCCAGACGGAGGGAGTATAAGATATTGTTCTTTTCAGTTGACATCAGATTATTAACATTCTTCTTGCTAAGACTAGGGCATGTATTTTTTAAGACAACAGCACTAACAATAGTAAAATACAACTACTATTAAAATATTAAGTAACAGATATCTAATGCACCACAGCTGCAATGTACCAAAAACGTGTACCTCTGAATGTGCTTGAATGTATGCAGAGAGAGGTACACCGACACGGGAAATTACATCAACAAGCAGCCCTGCGCAATAAAGTGCCTTCATTTCCTCCGGAAGCTTCTGTGGCATTTCATTTGAACCCTTCCCCCATATCAAGGTAAATGAAAGCCTCAGTATATTGCTCTTGATCATGTCAAACCCATCTTTCTTACTACTGGATGAACAGCCTCCACGGATCTGCTCTTGAGCGGCCAGTAGTAGAACTGCAGACTGCGTAAGTTTTCCATCCTCAATGTATTTCCAGAGCTCTCCAAGTAGATTATTTGTTTTTTCTGCAAGCAGTCTAGTTGTATCCAAGAAGATCTTCTGTAAAACAACAATGGACAAAAATCTAAGCGCATTTAGCATTTATATGCAAGCAAGTAGTGTCAAATAACTTTCTATATTTCGCTTTGTTTCCTCCTATCAAAGTAAATATGGATTAGAAACAATCTCCAAGGAAAAGAAAATGAAATTAGTTACCAGCAACAGTTTTTGTAAGTTCAATGAAGACTCGTTATCCTTTACTATAAGAACATGTACTAACAAACAGAAACTCTACTTTCTCTGACAAATGGAGATGAAAGGATGCTCGGTCCTTAGTATCACTAATATCATTATAACAGCTGTCAGGGATCTATGGTATGACCACAGTTACTTTTATGTCATGCTGCAAAAGTAGTAATTCCTAAAGGGAGGGAAGTGAAACAGACCATTTCAGGTAGACACAGCAGACGGATAAGATTGTAGATATAATCCAGATGATTCTGGCTGGGAGAAAGATTGTCCTCCAGATACTTATGCAGGCAAGTATTCTCAACTGCGACATGGAGCGGGAGTAGATCCTCAATGATTTCCTTGCCAGCTGTGCGTACATTGGCTGATGCACCATGGCGTAGAAGCAGCTTGATCATGTCAACAGAGAACCTTTCAGCAGCTTCGTGGAGCGGGAAGTATCCATATTTGTTTATGCAGTTGGGATTGGCGTGCATCCCACGGAGCTCAGGTGCCTCGCCCTCCAATACAACTTGTGCACATTGCAAGGCATTGAAACTGATCATGAAGGTTAAGGTTTGTGCAGTGATGGTAAGATTCCATGACATGCCCCTGCCCCCACAGCTCTTGAATAATCCAAGGAAGCACTGGACACTATCCTTCAAAAAGATGGGTTCCAATTTGGCGTATTTGTCGAAGAAGATATCACACACCCACTAGATTGATCCATCACAATTGAAAAGGGTGAAAGGCATCAGTTATCCAACTAAAAGCACAACAAAATTAATTCTCTTGTGGTCTATGGAGGTGCATATATGATAACAACAATAAACAACAAAACCTTGTAACCCAAGCAAGTTGGTGTAGGCTAAAGATACCGAACATGAGGCACCATCAAGGAGGGAACAGAAAGCAAGGGGATCTAAAGCTATCACAGTTCCTATCTAAGGTTCATATTTATGACAGCAATAAAAATATTGTTTCAGTAGACGTAAGTACCCCATAATATTACAGCTTTACAAAGTATAACTAATATAGTGGAATGAAACATCAAACGGATTCCATAAATGAAGGTAACAAAAACCTGGGGAGTAGGGTCTGGGATAATTATGTCATTTGCTATGGACTTGGCCATCGAAACAGACTTTTCTAGCATAAGCTGAAAGAGAGAATGTCAAGAGTCAGCACTGGGAATGAAAAAAGAAGGGGGAGAAATATATCACACAGATGGGCAGTTGTCATACCTCTTCAATCTTTCTCATATCAAATCCCTCAGTGAGTTTAAAGTGAGGGCCACGGGTCCGTGGATACGCACTTCTTACTGTAATTAATCCATCTTCACCACTAACGTTATCTTTGTCTAGGGCAGCTACCTCCTCAAATTTCAATTCCATCCTTCAGTTTGTCTGAAACAAGGAAATTTAATTTTTATTATGCTCCAAACAAGACTACTACAAGGCTTGCAATGGTCAAACAATGATCCAGAAGACCCTGAGATAAAATGAGTTCTATCTAAAATGGGTCACGCATCACTGAGACATAAATATGTGCTGCAAATAGAAAATGCTACATTTACTCTGTATAAATCCTTATGCTATATGCAAAATGAAGGGCCAAACAAGTTTATCAAATACCAGTTGACCAGGTGCTAGAAACTCCGGTGCATATAAATTATGGAAATCTAGAACTAAAAGCTAAATTTGATGTTACTGTTCAACATCTCCCATGAATAGCTAACTTGCCCTTACTGATGCCACTCAAAGCAAAATGAGAGATCTTCACATGCTGAAGGTCGGCAAACCAACCAAACAAAAAACAGGAACTGCATTTTGAGTATCATATTTACTTCGTATAGAAAAAGGACATCATGACTCAGTTGTCTTATATAAAACTCGCAGAGTAGATACACATACAGATGGCTAGGAAGCAACTGAGAATAAATATTGCGCAGACAAAACGAGGTTCAAGAAAATTAAGCTTTCAGTCCAAGGTCCAGATTTGACATTTTCATACGAGGAACAGCATAGAATCTGAGGGCTGTAACCAGCAGATGCTGATCCCAACTTTAAAGCACATAGCTGTTTCAAACTTGGCCTTACAGCAAGGCAAGAGCAGAGGGATTTACAGCTGCGCAGTCATGAGGAGTTTCTTGAGGCCCGGCCCATTCTGGCCTGGCATTTTCACAGGTCTAAAACAGCATCCAAGCTCTTGTCGTTGTCCTCCAAATCTTACTGGCACGCCCGAGAGCAAGGCCTTGCTATCTGCCGAAACCAATCTCATATTTCCGCCACTCATCATCGAGCGAGTAGGACAGGATTCCAGAAACCTCACGCTCTCCATCCTCCCAACATCATGAAATCCTCTCGGCCCTCAGGCAACCCCATTTGTCCCCCACCCCCCACCCCCACCTCCGCTGCCACCACCCCACAGCTCCAATTTAACTGCTTATCTGATGATATATTTCTTCTGATCTGCAAAGGATTCATCCCCTTCTGCCGATCAGGGAAAGATTCCATCTTTCTCAAGATACAGCCAGTGGTAATGCACCCGGTTTGTGATTTTTTGACACGAGTTCCTTCCTCTTGAAATAACCGCGGCATCTCTTTGTAAGGAACTTGTGAATCAACAGTCACAAAAAAAAACAGCAAGGCTTGACGATATGGGACGAGACATTAGATGTTCATTATAGAGAACCGTCAGCGAATTGATAGATCGGAAACTAGATCAATCATGAACGATACAACAGTAATAATTTATCTAGGCTTTATATAATCAGCTGTAGTCGACCGTAAACGTATCAGAGAAAGCCCGACCGACAATTTCATCAGTACTCTAGGGCAAGATTCGGCACACTTCATCACAAACCATACATAACAGATCAGATATCAACGAGAGCGGTGTCCATGCGGTGCGATGGTAGTACCTCGTTCACGGCTCGCCGCGGATCTGGAGGGAGCTGATATCTCGCCGCGGATCTGGAGGGAGCTGACGGCTCGTCGGCCACTCCCCTCGCTCCTCAAGGTATGTGGCTGCTGGCTGCGTGTGGGTCTGGGAAATGGGAGCTTGGGGGTGGCTATAGCATGTTCTTTTTTTCTTTTTTTTAGAGGTGAAACTAGGGCTTTATTCATCAACCAAAACAGGCGGAATACAAATAATGTCTGGTAAGTTCCCTAGCCACACATGTCGACCAACAGGGAGTGTCGAGGCTGCCTTTGCCAAGGCATGTGCCTCAACATATTTGCCTCCCTATTCTCAAAGCGGAAAACTACTTTAACAAAATCTAAAGTTCTAGTTCTAATCTCATCCAAAACAAAAGCATAAGAAGAAGACCGTGTAGAGCCATTAACAGTGGCGGAGCTAGCATTTGACAGCAGGGTGGTCCACTTCAATTTTTTTTATAAGCAATATGATATGTGAATGTTCTAACTAATTACCAATATACATAGGAGTAGATCAATATGGTCTTACAAACAAACTAAATTCACCATTAAATCTCAGAAATGATGCTATGAATAAAGCTAACTGAGACAAAAATTAGAACTGATGTGCAAAATTATGTATGTGTTCATGTACTCTAAATAGTGCAAAAAATGTAAACCCTAAATCAGAAATTGGGGGTTTACTGGACCTAAATCAGGCTGCTCACTTGCTGGCCTGCTGACTCAGGAGACTGCTGACTGAGCGGCAACGGCCGCCGGCTTTGCAGGGAGGCGGAGGCAGCGGCAGGGCGCCAGGGCCAGGCGGCCGGGGTCAGGGGCGCTGGGCAGGAGTGAACCGCGCACGCGGGCGCGCGAGCGCGCAGCTAGAGACAATGGACGGGCAGGCTGGGCGCTGGCCGGCGACCGGCGACGCCGTGTGGTCGCAGGGCGGCGAGCCGGTGAGGCGAGGAACAGCGGCTGGGCGTCAGGGGCACTCCTTTTTTTTTGAGACACTTCAGGGGCACTCCTGGGCGAGGGCGTCGGGACGAGGCGGCTGTTCCGCTCGACATGGACGAGGACGAGGGCCTGAGTCCATTTGGATCGGATGTCCCTGGTAAGTGCTATTGGGCCTTTTTTGTCTCTGGCCAAGTTAGAGATACATATGTATATAAGGCTGATCCAAAATTCCAGGGTGGGCCGCGGCCCACCCTGTCCACCCTGTAGCTCCGCTCCTGGCCATTAATATCGGAGACGACTTGTGAGCAGTCTGAAGCTATATCACATGTGATTGTAGGAGATCTTGGGCAAGGGCGAGGGCCTCATTGCATGCTTGAGCTTCCAAGCTTGCTGCCCCCACTAGGCCATCAAATACCACCGCCGACGAGCCTATATAGCAGCCATCTTTGTCCCTACATATTGCCGCGCTTGCCCCCGTCCTTCCTGAGCGGGAGACTGCTCCATCAACATTGATCTTTACCGCGTCTTCATCTGGTGGTATCCATCTCCGCCCTCTTGGTGTTGCTTCACCTGAATATTTCATTGGTTCTCGTTGTGTGGCTATCTGAAGATCCTCGAGATACATGTTCACAAAACACATAGTAGATAATGGACTCTGAAATTCATCATCATGGACCGCTTTCCTACGCGCCCACCATATGGCCCACATGGTGATTAGAACCCTAGCAAGATCCTGCTGGATCGCTGAGTCAAAAAGCCAGAAGAGCCATAGACGTGCATCTTCAGTTCTGTTTGAGATTATATGCTCCACAATTTCATCATCACATAGTGCCCATACGCAACGTGCCATTCGGCACTCGAACAGGGAGTGGCGCCAAGAGTCATACCCGTCCTGACATAGGCCACACCCAGGGGACGTGGCCATATTGCGCTCATGGCGGAGGGACCCCGTAGGAAGTGACATCTGGGCTAGTCTCCAAACAAACACCTTAACCTTTGATGGTATTTTCACTTTCCAAAGTTGCGACCAGGACTTGCTATTAGCTTCGCTATTTGAGTGGCTGGGCCTATGCTCGAGCCAATCCTCTCGCTACTGTTTAATTCCGTTTATCATTCTGTATGCTGATTTGACCGTAAAAATTCCTCTTCTATCATAGTGCCAGGCCTAGAAATCAGGTTGAACTCGGGAACTCAATGGTATACTCTGAATAACCAACACATCCGGTGCAATAAAATGCTGGACTAGCTTCTGAGTGTTCCATGATCTGGATGTTTCATCGATTAACTCTGCCACAAGCTGCGGGGAATCAACAGAGATAGAGCATATTGGTTTCAGCTTGTAGTCCCGCGGCAGCCAATTGTCTTTCCAGATGCGCTTGTTCAAACCCGAGCCAATCCTCTTGATCAAACCTAGAGCCAGAATCTCTTTTCCTTCCATCAACGAGCGCCACACCTGAGAAGGGTGTGCGCCAATAGTAGCATCCAAGATGGTACCGTGTGGGTAATATCTAGCTCGCAAGACTCGAGCACTTAGAGACTCCGGTTCTTGAAGCAGGCGCCAAACTTGACGTGCTAGTAAAGCCAAGTTAAATAACTCAATATCCCTGAAACCAATCCCTCCCATATTCTTTGGTTTGCACATGGTTTTCCACGATACCCATGCCGATTTTCTCTGACCTTGCTTGCTTCCCCACCAGAACTTCCTCAGCAAACTATTTATATGTTCAGTTAGCCCCCGGCAAAGCTTAAAGCATGACATTGAATATGTGGGTATGGATTGTGCTACCGACTTGATCAAAACCTCTTTTCCCCCTGCTGACAAGCATTTTTCCATCCACCCTTGAATGTGTTTCCATATCCGATCCTTTAGGCACCTGAAGCTACCTTCCTTCTTCCTATCTACATCTGTAGGAAGTCCCAAATATTTTTCTGACAGTGATTCGGTGTGTACATCCAAAGCATTCTTGATTTCGTCCCTCATGAACCGGTACACCCTTGCTGAAATAAATCGAGGATTTTTTTGTATTGACACGTTGCCCCGACGCATCACAGTACCTTCTCAAGATGTCTCGCACACGCACGACACTTTCACTATTAGCTTCAAAAAATAGAAGGTTGTCGTCTGCAAAGAGCAAATGATTAACTATCGGAGCTGAATCTGCCACCGACAAACCTCGAATGCCACCAACCTGAGCCTTTAGTAGGCATGACAGGCCTTCAGCTGCAAGTAAAAACAGGTACGGGGAGATTGGATTCCCCTGTCTCATTCCCCTCGTTGGCATAAAATCTTGCAGGCTACCCCCATTAAATAAAACTGAGAAAGTGACAGATGAAACACATCGCATTACCGTCTCTGTAAAACGCGGACTAATGCCCATCTTCAGCATTACCGCCTTTAAGTAAGGCCACTCCAAACGGTCATAGGCCTTCATCATGTCTAATTTTAGGGCAACAAAGCGGTTCTTCTTAATTCTCCTTGACTTCATGTAGTGCAAGCATTCGTATGCTGTAATGAAATTATCAGTGATAAGGCGACCAGGCACAAAGGCCGACTGCTCCTCGGAAATTACCTCTGGGAGAATGATCTTCAACCTATTGGCTAAGACCTTTGACGCTATCTTGTAGACCACGTTGCAAAGACTTATAGGTCGAAATTGTCCGAGGATTTTTGGACTAGCTATCTTAGGAATCAAAACGATGAACGTGCGATTGATATCCTCCGGTGAGTCATCTCCATTGAGCAATCTTATTATCATATCCTTAACCTCTTCACCACAAAGATCCTAGTGTCGCTGGAAAACATGAGCGGGGAAACCATCAGGCCCCGATGCTTTTGTTGGGAACATTTGAAAAAGAGCTTCCTTAACCTCCTTGTTAGTATAAGGTGCATTCAACTTGCCGTTCATATATGCATCTACCTTGACCGGGATATGAGACAACACCTCCTCCATCCGTATACATCCCTCCGATCGGTACAAGTCTTCATAAAACTGACTCGTCATCTCTGCCATCTCAGCGGCATCTGATGTAACTGTCCCGTCCGGCTTCTCTAGCCGGGATATGGTGTTTCGAGCTCTCCTAGCACTGGCCTTCCTCTGGAAGTATTGAGTGTTGCTATCACCTTCCCGAAGCCAGTCTATACGGGACCTCTGTCTCATCATTATTTCCTCCCTGTATGAGATCTCTACGATCCGATCCTGGACCAGCTTCTCTTCTTCTCCCGGTCCAGTGCGCAAGGGAGCCGCTCGCAGTTCTGCCAGTTGATGGCGCAGCCGCCGGAGCTCTTCCCTTACTGACCCAGAGCTTGCACGGCTCCAGTGCCTCAGCGCGGAGCCAACCGAATTTAGTTTGGCTGCTAACTCTGTCAGGTTGGTCGCAGGAAGATCCTGCTCCCACGCATGTTTCAACGTTGAATCAAACTTGTTATCTGTTTCCCAGCAGCACTCATATCTGAACGGTTTCTTCAGTGCAATCCGCAAATTACTAGCCTCAAGTTCATTCATCAACAGTATGGGTCTGTGATCAGATTTCGCCGCGGTGAGATATCGCGGCGGTCCTCACCTGGCCGCCAGCCCACTAAGCGAAAAAAAAGTAACAACCAGAACCATCCGATTCAAAATGGGCCAGCCCATAAAGCCCTTTTTTCCTTTTTATTTCTTGCTTTTTTTCGAACCGGGTTTTGTTCTGTTTTATTCTGGGTTTTTTTTTTATTTTTACTTTTGAGATTTTTTCTTTTGTCTGATTTTTTCAATTGAGTGAAAATTTAGGAAAATCATAAAAAAATAGAATTTGTGAAAACTTTCAACTTCAAGAACTTCTTTTCAAATTTCATGATTTTTTTTCAAATCCACATAATTTTTTCAGTTTTTTGCTAACTTTTTTAGTGAACTTTTTCCAAATGTCATGGATTTTTTTTAAATAACCTTTTCATATTTCGTGAACTTTTTTTGCAAGCTTATGAACTTTCTTCAAATCAAGTTTTCTTTCAGTTTTTATGAATTTTTCATATTTTTTTCAAAGTCAAATTACTGTGAAATAAATGGTACAATATAATGTGCAACAGATAGCGCGACTACGGTAGTTATTAAATTATTCACGGTGCAATTAGTCATGAACACCCAATAGGTCTGGTGGTTAGCCAAACACGTACAAAAGTGTAACGGCGCGAGTTCGATTCCTCGGGAGAGACACTTCTTTGTCAAAATTGGTTGATGAAAATTTGGATTGATGACTTGCAGGGGCGGAGCCAGGATTTAGACATAAGGGGCGAGAAAGATAATAATAGACAGTTAGACACAACACAAAAATATAGTCTCAAAAGTAGAAATTGACATGAATGGAAACATATGTTTGGTAACAACATGACATTGAATTATCATGTAGAATAGGTTGATCCTCAAGTTGATTTGAATTCTCAGTAATATTTGAGTTGGAAGCAATTGAGCTTGTATAAATTACAACCTTACCTAATTAGTAAATTAAATCATTGGTTTGAAACGAATTGTATTGATTCACATGGATCACTATATACCAGTGGCGTACCTTGATTCCTTGGAAGTCGATCGGTTGATGTGTGACGCTGATGTTGGCGTGTTGCAGACTAGTACTCCCTCCGTTCCTAAATATTTGTCTTTCTATATATTTTGACAAGTGGCTACATATAGAGAAAAATAAATAAATCTATACTCTAAAATATATCTACATATATCCGTATGTGGTAGTCTATTTAAAATGTCTAAAAAGACAAATATTTAGAAACAGAGAGAGTAGTTGTGATCTCTCTCATAGATTCTCTTGCCCCGGGAGTCCTGCCTTCTGCCCTGTGCGGGCTGTCCCACAACCACAACGGTGGAAACAACAAGAAGCGACGCCGCGACGAGGGCGACGATGCAAGAACGAACCGAGCTAGCAAACCTAGAAGCCACGAACGTAATTATGGGAAGGATAGGGAATTAACTACTCGATCTAACGCTAGATGTAATCCTTTTTTACTCACGCGGTAACGCCTATGTATAACTTTTTTAGGGTAACCTATGTATAACCCTAAAATCTAAAAAGTGCGTACGCACTATTTGGTGAAAACGAGCGGCCGGCTATCACACAAGCATACATGCAGTTCTGTGGTTTAAAATTTGTCTTTATTCATGACATGGCATATACTAATAGAATGGTCACATGGGAAGGCCAACACATTTGATTCTATGTCCGCTGGATTTGCATATGCATTTATTCGGCTTCATAAATTTTTAAAAAGTCGTATCTTTCAAACCATGCGTCGGAATTCAGATCCGTTTTCATCCTTGGAATTCTCGCGGTGAGATCTTCGAAACTAGATCCCGCATGGATATGTTTTGACAAAAAAAGTTTGATGTCAACTTTGATGCTATATGATGTAACTCTATTACTACATCGTGCAATTTTAATACAACATGGTGCAACTTTTTTCAAAACCATTTTTTTGTACAGCTACATGATCGAAATTCTTATGAGATTTGGAACCTAGCAACCATGGCAACCGATTTTTAGTGATGTGCGACTAGTCTACTACCTGGCCAACTACCTAGTAGTCGATGTGCAACCCTCACATTCTTTATTCATGGATGATATAGGTTTTCATTACTGTCATACCATGCCCCACCTACCTTACCAGCTATATGTGCAACTTACTCTGTTGTTTCATGTACTTTACAACAGTCAATGGGCAGCTCCTTCCTCTCCATACTTGTGGATATTTAGTTTTAGTTGGCGGTGGCAACAGGCGAAGTTGCACATAATCTGCTAGGCAGTTGGCTAGGCTAGCAGATAAAGTTGCATATCTCATCGACATGGATTTGTTGGATGGGAAAACTGCGCATCCATACAACCATGAGGGTAGAAAAGTTGTCTATAGGCGAGACCCTAAAGATGCACATGAGAAGATATCAGGTGATACCATGTGTTAGGTGATACCATGATACGGGCTTCTAGGAGCCGTTGGATCTCAAATTCGACGGCTCCTGGGAGTTCTTGAGCATTTTTGCAAAAAAGTCATTCAAGAGTCTCAAAATTTCACATACGTACAATTGACTTCCAGAGCCGTTGGATCTGAGATCGAATGGCCCAGAAGCCTGTATCATGGTATCACCTAAGTGCTGGTAGCACCTGATATTTTCCCAGATGCACAACTCACTAGCTGGGGTGGGTGGGAAGGGATGCTAGCAATGAAAACTACACACCCACAGATACGGGGAAAAGTTACACATCGACCATTAGGTAGTTGGCTGGGATAGTTTTCGAAGTTGCACGTCCACTGCTTGGCAGTTGACCCGGGAAGCAAACAGTAAAAAATGCACTTCCAACGATAGAGAAAAAGTTGCACATCGACTACTAAGAAGTTGACTGGGGCAGCAGACGAAATTGCACATCTCACTTATTAGTGGGTAGTTTAGGGTGAGGTGCCATCAACGAAAACTACACATTCATGGATATAGAGAAAGTTGCATATCGACTATTAGGTAGTTGCACATCAACAACTGGGTAATTGCACAAAATGGAGGCAAAATTGTACAAAAAAAGTTTGTCGAAACATACCATGTGGGATCTAGTTTCGAAGAGCACATCGCGAGGATTTCAACGGTAAAAGCGGATCTTAATTTCGATGTTCGGTTCAAAAGTTATGACTTATCTAAATTTTAAAATCCGAATTAAATGCGTTCACACTTGTTCCCGTGTGTGCTTTTTCAATTACTAGTAAGCATGCACGTGCAACGCACGTTTCGACTAAAATTAATGCTAGACATGAGAATTCAAATGCATAGGAAAATAAATTTTGCTCTCCATTATTTTTTACAAGTGTACTTCTTATTTCAAAAGTAAAATTTTCTTTCTTTGAAAAAATGTAATCCACAAATAAAGGACAGTCCCGTGACATGTCCTCAGCTGCAAAATTATGTTTTAAACTATGTGTCAAGACTAAATGTATCTCATTAGATGTAACAATATGTTTGGTTCAAGGGCGACAAAAAAAAATACAACCATTAACTTTGCTTACACAGTTATCATTGAACTCCACTCTTTCTTAATGGATTGATCCCTAAGAATAGAAGCTAGACCCTTTGAATATTACCTGACGTCGAGAAGCAAACACAAAACCAGTAATCTCTAGATCTTCGATTTTGTCTAGGTTGAGTGTTAATGCTCACATAATGAAAGATTTGATCCCAACAAAATGCCTATGATGCTACATCTCACCAAGACATGTTCATCAACAACCAAAGACCAAAAGGCCAAGGCAATTTATTGATATGTAAAAAGAAGGTTATGTAGAACCATCATAATATACATGCTTACCACGCTATTGCCACATAAGAGTGGATGACTGAAAGTGTATCCAATAGAATAGACAGTTATGACAAATTTAAAAAATAGGTCCCAATTCTCTAGCTGTCTTAACCTTGAAGTAATGTACATAATCAGGAATCCAATTATCATATTTGAGTTCTCAATATCATACTTCTTACCATCATCCCACCACCCAATATTGGCTATGCATAAGAGTAAACAACATCACCAGATTTACCGGCTATGAATTGCTTCCATCGTGTGACAATGTAGCCTCCCGCCAGCATGATATATGCACTTGAATAGTTGGAACGGGAAGAGAGAGAAAATCAAATAAGAACCCCAACGATGGTAAGAAACGATAATATTAAGTCAATCTATTTCTAGCTTGGAGTGGTGCTGTGCTATTGCCACAAGGGCCAATAATACTCCGTACCAAACATAATTGAACTCATCCCTTGTCTTCGTGAGAGTGTTTGCAAAAACCTATAACAGATCATATACCTCATGATATAATTTAGCAACAAATCAGTTCTCTCTCCATTCCTAAATATAAGTATTTTTAGAGTTTCTAATATGGACTACATACGGAGCAAAATGAGTGATTCTACACTATAAGTATGTCTATATACATCCGTATGTAGTTCATATTGGAATCTCCAAAAAGACTTATACTTAGAAATTGAGGGATTATAAGGCATTGCATGTCAAACAGGTAGTGTCGACCATCATCCATTCAATCCTAAATTTTTACACAAACCAAACTACTTGCTTTTTAAACAACTGAAAATCTAACCAAAAGTGTAGATGAACATGCAAAATTCAGTAATTAATATGAACTGGACCTCTGCAACTTGTATATAAAACAAAGAGACAGAAGGTTGAGACGCACATGTACACGATCTGCAAAGATCAGTAGAGGTTTTTAGCTACTGGAGCCCCTGAATGTGATGGCGATAGCATGGGACAAGAATATTTAGGAGCTTCTTACCTGCATATCCGCATATTATATATACACATAACTGACATAAAAAAACCACTAATTTGAAGTCTAGCTCTAAGTATGACATCAGCAGCAGGTACAAATATCTCTAAGCTCCATATTACCTCAGATATACTTGCAATTCCTACTGGAAACACTATCTGATTTTTCAGAAATCAGTATGGGCAATTCAAGACTGGTTCACCTTTGTCTGGAGAGAAAATTCAGAAAAGCAGAACGACCAGGAATTTTGATATGAAAAGTAGGGAGGAGGGGAACTATCAGCTGGGCATAGACAACGTCGGATTACTGGGCGATGGAGGGCTACCAATTAAGCAAAAAATCTGGGCGTGCATATGGGTGATGTAATCGCACAATCGTAGTTACCTCTGATTAATAATTCAATAATGAAGGTCAATTGAGTAATTTCTGAAATTATTGTGTTGAAAACGTACAGAGAATATAGACTGAATTGGAGAACTTACCGTCATAAAGAACATCCATATTCAGTTAAACAGTAGATCATTGTACATTATGAACTAAATTGCATGCAATCTAATTATTAGACATTATCAGGCTGTGTCATTAACTCATTAATGGCCTTGTAGCAAACCTATTAGTTTTTTTTTTACAAAATTCAGTTATGCATGCTTGATCATTATCGGACCAACAAACACTAATACCGTGAACATTGACACACACACGGATCAAATGGAATAGGAGGAACTGACAGTTGGGGAAAGCAAAACCGCCGAGTGGGCGTACATAAATTCTCAATAAACTGTATCAACAAAGTTAGCTCCATTTTCCGGGGATGGAAATCAAGGAGTAATATAAAGTGGAAAATATATTATAACTTAATAAAAGTTTCCATGTTTGCTTTGAGAGGCTTGAAATTACTACATGAATCAGAGAAGAAAATGGGATGCCACCATTCCTGTGACACATCTATCAAAATATAATGGCAAAAGTACATGTCAGATGTCAGACAATAATCCCAATATTCAATAACACAATATACTATGACGCAAACACATGATGCAGCGTTGGCAATGTGCATCCCAGAGCCTGCATGGACATATGCTTAGAAATCAGGATACTGCCATATTTGCAGTGTGCACCGGGATAATCCACAAGGCTATTTCACAAATTACCAGTTCGGTTAAGCAATTACAGGTTTGCTATTTCACATCTAGATGTGAAATACTTATCTCACATCTAACTCTTAAGCCGTTTGATTGAAAAGTTTAAGATCCGTGTTCTTTTAAAACATGCACTCGTGTAGCGTTACGTTTCTTTGTCCGGTTGTTCCGTTTCGGAAGCTTACATTAGGCAGCTGCGCTCGGCTGCTACGTTAGCTAGCTATGCTTGGCTCGTACCTTATGGGTTCTAGTCTATATATGAGCTGTTGCGTTTTATTTTTTTTCTGTCATTTCTTTCTTTTTTTTCTGTTTTTATTATTTGTTTTAAGTTATGAACTATTTTAGTATCATGTTTTTTTATTTTATATTTTCCTCTTTTCCATTTCTTTTTTCTCTTTATTATTTATTTTTATTTTTTATTCTTTGTTTATTTGTTTTAAATTCGTAATAAAATCACACTGTCATCTATTTGCTTTAAATGTCATCTAAATCTTGATTGCGGATTATTTTGTCGCGCATCCCATATCGTGTCATGTGTCTGGTGTCTATTTGTCGATCTTCTTGTGCGTGTGTTTTTTGTTCAAACATTTTTACGGCGCGATCTAGGGGTTATGTTTCTGATTAGTTTTGCTAATTATCATCTACATGAGAGTTAACAATGTCTCATCTAACTTATATACCGTTAGATATACATGCTTTTGAGTCGCACTTGTTGTCGTTTTGTCTTGTTTTCTGTTCGTCCCTCGTAAAGCAGTGAGGCCCGATATGACATTTTTTAGTGGGCCAATTTTATGTTTTGTGTTTTGACTTATTTGTGGGTTGTACTATTTTTGTAGAGGGTCGCCTGTCTTTTTATTTCTTGTTTTGATTATTTTTATTGGAATGTGTAGTAGATGAGAGCTAACTAGATCCTTTTTTTCGGATTTGCTAAATCTCTAGATAGGATTTAGTGATGTATCTCATCTAAGTCTATAATCATCCCAGATGCAAGTCTACCCTCGGCTTGCAACTAGTCTCGTAGTTATCCCAGTTGCAAGTCCATCGTAGACTCGCGACTGGGGTCCGACCTTTTTTTTTCAATTGCAGTTCCACCCTTAACTCGCAATTGGGGGTCTGACCTTTTTTTGTCCGAGTTGCAAGTCCACCCTCGAATCGCAACTAGGGCCAGACCTTTTTTTCCCCAATTGCAATTCCACCCTTAGCTCGCAACTGGGGGTCCGACCTTTTTTTGTCCGAGTTGCAAGTCCACCCTCGAGTCGCAACTGGGGCCCGACCTTTTTCCCTAGTTGCAATTCCACTCTTGACTCGCAACTGGGCCCTGACATTTTTTTTGTCCTAATTGCAAGTCCACTCTCGACTCGCAACTGGGGCTCGGCCTTTTTTGTCCCAGTTGCAAGCCCACCCTTAACTCGCAACTGTGCGTCTGGCCTATTTTTGTCCAGTTGCAAGCCCACCCTCGACTCGCAACTGTGCGTCTGGCCTATTTTTGTCCAGTTGCAAGCCCACCCTCGACTCGCAACTGGAGAATGACATTTTTTCCCCAATTGCAATCACACTCTTGACTCGCTACTCGGCCCTGATATTTTTTTGTCCTAATTGCAAGTCCACCCTCGACTTGCAACCGGGGCCCGACCTTTTTTGTCTCAGTTGCAAGTTCACCCTCTACTTGCAACTAGACCCAAACATTTTTGTCGCAGTTGCAAGTCCACTCTCGACTCGCAACTAGGGCCCAACCTTTTTTTGTCTCACTTACAAGCCCAACCAATTTTTTTATATGTTTAATTTTTTTTCAAATACATGATTAATATTTTTTCAAGCACATGTTTTTGAACTTTCTATTATAGGAGTATATGTTAAAAAAAAAATGCACATTGGAACATTTATCTTGCATTATATGAAACTTTTTTAAACTATGTGAATATTCTCTAAATTTCATGAACATTTTTTATTGACATTTTTGTAAAGCTGTGTGATTTTTTTACACTGCATGAATTTAAAAAATACAGGCGAACAATACTACTTTTGATGAACATTTTTTCAGTGTGCAGGGAACATTTCTCGAAACTAAGTAAATAAAATAATCTCACTCTTGCATGTACGCACGTGGCATGTAGAGTGAAAACAAAAGTGCATGGTTCTACGTATTGTTTCACACATGTATAGTGGTGTTCAGTGTGCGTTCAGCTGTGTGTTTTTTCTTTTTTTTTCTGAGACAAGCGTTCCGTTGTACGTGCATATGTCAATAACAAATGTGTGTCCAATGCTTCAGCGGGTGATGGGGGTGGGTTGGGCAGCGACAAACAAACAATTCAGGACAAACAAACAGACAGGCCTGGCGAATGAAGTTGGAAACGGGAGGGAGGAACTAATCGTAGTTGTCAACAAAAGAGGCTACGATGTAGGTTGATGTCATGTTAGATGTGAGATATTATCTCACATCTAGATGTGATATAGTTAGACCCAAGCAATTAACAACGACAAAACATGGGGCTTATCTGAACCAATTACTATCAATCCGTAAAAACTGAACAACTAAATTTAGTTTGAAGCTTATCTGAAGCTCATCTAAGCTAAAGACTAACATGAGGTCCTCTTCTTTACCAATCTATAGTAACATTTCTTGAGCAGTAGCTAACAGTTCTTATCATAATTGAACCAATATAAAGCATATAACAACAGTAGCAGAAAGTGTACAGGTGTACTTGTAAGCAGTAAGTAGCAAGCAAGAAAAACAAGCAACCTTCTTACCTGGAGCACCTCAACGATGGTGTGGGTGAGGGCGGCGGCGACATGCTCGGTGTAGTGGCCCTGCAAGAGGATCCTGTCTAAAAGCTCGCCGCCCTTGCAGAGCTCCATGACGTGGTGCACGACGTTCTCGTCATCGTGGGCGCCGTTGAGGGTGACGACGTTTAGGTGCGGCGCCATGATTTCCACCTCCTGGCACACGTCCTCCACGTCCACAGGCATGCGCTTGGAGATGGACTTCCACGCACCCATGGCGGCTTCCGTGCAGAGGTATGTGACGCCGAAGGGTTGGACCTGGGCTTCCGCCGCCCCAAACGTCGACGGACCGACACAGCGGTTGCCCAAGGCGAGCCGAGGGGCTGGCTACGGCCGTGTAGTGGGCTGATTTGAGGCCTAATGACCGACGGCGGGAGCTAGATTCAGCGAAGGAGGCGACGGCTCAGGAAAAACAAAGGATGGGCGTGCGCGCAGGCAGGGGGAGTGGCGACGTACCTAGGTCGCCGCCGTGGCGGACGGAGGAGCAGTCGGAGTGCTTCGCAACGAGGTCGGCGAAGGAGGCCCGGCCGGCGAGGATCTGGTTGTGGAGCTCGCCGAGGAGCGCGGCGGCATCGGCGGGCGTTGTGGCGGAAAAGACCCGACCCTCAAGGTCCTTCGAGGATGCCTTGCGCCAGGACCTTCTTGCTCCTCGTCCCCTGCTACTGCCGGCCCCTCCTGCTCCTCCTCCTCTACTGTCGACGCCATCTCTCCCTTCCTCCGCGGCTCGCCTCTCCGGTTGCTTTGGGTGGTTAGCTCTGTTTGCTCGCGCCCATGGGGCAGCAGAGGAGGAGCGGCCGACGGTGGATGGCGGCAGTGATCTGCACTCACATCTGATGGGGCAGCAGAGGAGGAGCCGCAAAGTTTGTGAGGGAAACAGAAAATTAGGAAACATTAATCTCCACTAATTGAGGAGGAAAGGGGTGCGGCGGGCGCGGCGCGTCTGCGGCAGAACATTTAATCTGGATCGTTTATTTGCATGGCGGACGCTTGATGTAATATGAACTGTTAGATGAGATTTAGTTGGGTTGATCTAACGTCTCTAATAATCCTGTGTACACTTTGCAGTGTGTCTATAGATGAATTCATGTTTGCTTTTTTTATAGTAGTATAGATGTTAAAATACGGTGTATGGTCTTTGTCCTTTTCTTGTTAAGGGGACAAAATATTTCCTAATCTATTTAATTAGGACAAAAATATAATAAAAAGGAAAGGCTGCCCTGGAGTGTTACCGAGCCACTGACCGCTCGGTAGACACGTCCATGTATAACCTAGCGATCAAGCTATGCTTTGGGCTTTTGAGCTGGAAGTATTTTTTTATTCAAAAAAAGAAGTATTTTTTATGGGAATAAGTATCTTATTTATATCATAAGGATCATATTACAAGTCATGTACATAACCTAACAAAATTAAAAAGACGACAGAACGCTAGCCTTTGCACATAGGAACATCAGCCCAGAAATAAAATTGCAAACAAGATTGAAGAATCCTCTGAACTTGACACCAACGTCTGTCATCTACCTCTCGCACCACCACATCAGCCACCAAAGGAGAAAATGACAGATCGTTTTTACACCTAAGGTCGACGCGGCTCCATCGTTGATTGCCGTTGAACGAATCAGACCGGGGTAACACCCCGGACACGCCATCGAACTCCAGATCTGGCACCCCCGCGCGGCTAAGACGTCGGAGGAGAAAACAATACATGCCTGCCACAAACCACGAATCCAGCACACGATCAACCATCTTATAGATGCCGCCGATGCAGACCACAATCTGCATCTGCTCCTGGACTACCTCCCAAGCTCCGTGCCGGTGCTAGAGCAAATGCCACCGCAAGGCAGAGCCCGAGCACACATGTTCACCACGAGGATGTCGTCGCCGCACCATCCTTGCTTGGACGGACTGGTTTCTAAAATCCACCCCCAAAATGGATCATCTTGTTGAGGAAGGATCTGAATATTTATTAGTCGGTGCCGCCATCGCCACTACCGAAGCCAAAAAAGATGAACAGCCGAAAACCCTAAGCTACTAATGCCTAAAACAACCCACGCACATGGATCCTGCGACCCCCCCCCCCCTCCCTCACCACCGACAATCAAGGTCATGGGCAGAGGGGAGCCGTCGTAGGACGACAACGGAGGAAAGCGCCCTGGCGGCTGGAGGCAAGATCGTGATACATGTCTTTTTGCCTTTCACGTGTTGTTTGATTCTTGGGCTAGGAAGTTGGCATGCTGACCATTATCGCTAAACAGACGTATAACTGCGACAGGTCGGCCACTACTATATGTCTAAACTATTACTACTAGAAGTAGAAACTAATGTAACCTAATAGGGGGAGGGGATGGGGGGTGTCTGACCCCTGCTCGCACCCCTGTCTCCGCCTATGATGAGATGAGAATCAAAATTTGTAAATACACATGACTTATTATATTTGACTATGTATAGTTGTAAAATATTTATTAAATGCAGATAGAATAATTTAATGGAAAACATTTTTCCATGCACGACTGAATGTTGTGGTGGATTTTTTTCCATGCATGATTGCATGTTGAGGTGAGACTTATCCCATTCATAATTGTATGGTGAGAAGGCATGCTTGCATGTCGAGATAAATAAGTTAATGGGGATCACCCGCGCATTGCTATCGAAATTGGTTGGTGAAAATTTGATTGATGACATGAGAAACAAAATTTGAAAATACACTTGACTTATTATATTTGATTATGTATAGTTGTAAATATTTATTGAATACAAATAGAATAATTGAATGGAAAACATTTTCACATGCATGACTGGATGTTGTGGTGGGTTTTTTTCATGCATGATTGCATGCTGAGGTGAGACTTATCCCATTCGTAATTGTATGGTGAGGTGGCATGCTTGCATGTTGAGATAAATAAATTAGTAGGGATAACTCTCTTAGGTATCTTTTGAAGGAAATATGCCCTAGAGGCAATAATAAAGTTATTATTTATTTCCTTATTTCATGATAAAAGTTTATTATTCATGCTAGAATTGTATTAACCGGAAACATAATACATGTGTGAATACATAGACAAACATAGTGTCACTAGTGTGCCTCTACTTGACTAGCTCGTTGAATCAAAGATGGTTAAGTTTCCTAGCCATAGACATGAGTTGTCATTTGATTAACGGGATCACATCATTAGGAGAATGATGTGATTGACATGACCCATTCTGTTAGCCTAGCACTTGATCGTTTAGTATGCTGCTATTGCTTTCTTCATGACTTATACATGTTCCTGTAACTATGAGATTATGCAACTCTCGTTTACCGGAGGAACACTTTGGGTGCTACCAAACGTCACAACGTAACTGGGTGATTATAAAGGAGTACTACAGGTGTCTCCAAAGGTACATGTTGGGTTGGCGTATTTCGAATATTAGGTTTTGTCACTCCGATTGTCGGAGAGGTATCTCTGGGCCCTCTCGGTAATGCACATCACTATAAGCCTTGCAAGCAATGTAGCTAATGAGTTAGTTATGGAATGATGCATTACGTAACGAGTAAAGAGACTTGCCGGTAACGAGATTGAACTAAGTATTGGATACCGACGATCGAATCTCGGGCAAGTAACATACCGATGACAAAAGGAACAACGTATGTTGTTATGCGGTTTGACTGATAAAGATCTTCGTAGAATATGTAGGAGCCAATATGGGCATCCAAGTTCCGCTATTGGTTATTGACCAAGAATAGTTCTAGGTCATGTCTACATAGTTCTCGAACCCGTAGGGTCCGCACGCTTAAGGTTTCGATGTGATGTTATATTATGAGTTTATGAGTTTTGATGTACCGAAGGAGTTCGAGTCCCGGATGAGATCGGGGACATGACGAGGAGTCTCGAAATGGTCGAGACGTAAAGATCGATATATTGGACGACTATATTCGGAGTTCGGAAAGGTTCGAATGATTCGGTATTTTGAGTACCGGAGAGTTACGGGAATTCGCCGGGAGAAGTATTGGGCCTTATTGGGCCCTGGGAAAGAGAGAGGGCTGCCTAGGGCAGGCCGCGCGCCCAAGGCCTAGTCCGAATTGGACTAGGGGAGGGCCGCACCCTTCTTCCCTTCCCTTCCTTCTCTCCTACTCCTACTAGGAAAGGAGGAGTCCTACTCCGGTGGGAGTAGGACTCCCCCTGTCGCGCCCCTCCTAGGCCGCCACCTCCTCCCTTGCTCCTTTATATACGGGGCGGGGGCACCCCATGACACACAAGTTGATCTACGGATCGTTCCTTAGCCGTGTCGGTGCCCCCTCCACCATATTCCACTTGGTCATATCGTCGGAGCTTAAGCGAAGCCTGCGCCGGAGAAGTCATATCGTCGCGGAGCTTAGGCGAAGCCCTGCGTCGGTGGAGCATCATCATCGTCCCACGCCGTCGTCTTGACGGAACTCATCCCGACACTTTGCTGGATCGAGTCCGGGATCGTCATCGAGCTGAGCGTGTGCAGAACTCGGAGGTGCCGACGTTCGGTGCTTGGATCGGTCGGATCGTGAAGACGCACGACTACATCAACAGCGTTGTTATAACGCTTCGCTTTCGGTCTCACGAGGGTGCGTGGACAGACACTCTCCCTCTCGTTGCTATGCCATCACCATGGTCTTGCGTGTGCGTAGGAAATTTTTAAAATTACTCGTTCCCCAACGATGGCATCCGAGCCTGGTTTTATGCGTTGATGTCATATGCACGAGTAGAACATAAGTGAGTTGTGGGCGATATAAGTCATACCGCTTACCAGCATGTCATACTTTGGTTCAGCGGTATTGTGAGATGAAGCGGCCCGGACCGACATTACGCAGACGCTTACGCGAGACTGGTTTCACCGCTTGAGCACTAGTTGCTTAAAGGTGACGGCGGGTGTCTGTCTCTCTCACTTTAGTTGAACCGAGTGTGGCTACGCCCGGTCCTTGCGAAGGTTAAAACAGCACCAACTTGACAAACTATCGTTGTGGTTTTGATGCGAGGTAAGAACGGTTCTTGCTCAGCCCGTAGCAGCCACGTAAAACTTGCAACAACAAAGTAGAGGACGTCTAACTTGTTTTTGCAGGGCATGTTGTGATGTGATGTGGTCAAGGCGTGATGCTATATTTTATTGTATGAGATGATCATGTTTTGTAACGAGTTATCGGCTTGGCTGGCAGGAGCCATATGGTTGTCGCTTTATTGTATGAAATGCAAAAGCCATGTAATTGCTTTACTTTATCACTAAGCGATGGCGATAGTCATAGAAGCAATAGTTGGCGAGGCGACAACGATGCTACGATGGAGATCAAGGTGTCGCGCCGGTGGCGATGGTGATCATGGCGGTGCTTCGGAGATGGAGATCACAAGCACAAGATGATGATGACCATATCATATCACATATATTGATTGCATGTGATGTTTATCCTTTATGCATCTTATCTTGCTTTGATTGACGGTAGCATTATAAGATGATCTCTCACTAAAATTATCAAGAAGTGTTCTCCACGAGTATGCACCGTTGCTAAAAGTTCAGTAGTACCCGGACACCACGTGATGATCGGGTGTGATAAGTTCTCGTCCATCTACAACGGGTGCAAGCCAGTTTTACACACGCAGAGTACTCAGTTAAACTTGACGAGCCTAGCATATGCAGATATGGCCTCGGAACACGGAGACCGAAAGGTCGGCGTGAATCATATAGTAGATATGATCAACATAGTGATGTTCACCATTGAAACTACTCCATCTCACGTGATGATCGGACATGGTTTAGTTGATTTGGATCACGTAATCACTTAGATGACTAGAGAGATGTCTGTCTAAGTGGGAGGTTTTAATATGATTAATTAAACTTAAATTTATCATGAACTTAGTCTGATAGTATTTTGCAAATTATGTTGTAGATCAATAGCTCGCGTTGTTGCTTCCCTATGTTTTCATATGTGTTCCTAGAAAATTGTATTGAAAGATGTTAGTAGCAATGATGCGGATTGGATCCGTGATCTGAGGTTTATCCTCATTGCTGCAGAAGAATTATGTCCTTAATGCACCGCTAGGTGACAGACCTATTGCAGGAGCGGATGCGGACGTTATGAGCGTTTGGCTAGCTCAATATGAGCGATCTGAGCGTTATGAGCGTTTGGCTAGCTCAATATGATGACTACTTGATAGTTTAGTGCACCATGCTTAACGGCTTAGAATCGGGACTTCAAAGGCGTTTTGAGCGTCATGGACCATATGAGATGTTCCAGGAATAGAAGTTAATATTTCAAGCAAATACCCGAGTTGAGAGATATGAAGTCTCCAACAAGTTCTATAGCTAAAAGATGGAGGAGAATCGCTCAACTAGTGAGCATGTGCTCAGATTGTCCGAGTACTTCAATCGCTTGAATCAAGTGGGAGTTAATCTTCCAGATAAGATAGTGATTGACAGAATTCTCTAGTCACCATCACTAAGTTAGTAGAACTTCGTGATGAACTATAGTATGCAAGGGATGACGAAAAAGATTCTTGAGCTCTTCGCGATGCTAAAATCGCGAAGGTAGAAATCAAGAAAAACATCAAGTGTTGATGGTTGACAAGACCACTAGTCTCAAGGAAAATGGCAAAGGGAAGAAGGGAACTTCAAAAGGAGCGGCAAGCAAGTTGCTGCTCGGTGAAGAAGCCCAAGTCTAGACCTAAGCACGAGACTGAGTACTTTTGCTGCAATGGAACTGGTCCTTTGAAGCGAACTACCCTGAATATTTGGTGGATAAGAAGGATGGCAAAGTGAACAAGGTTATATTTGATATACAGGTTATTGATGTGTGCCTTACTAGTGTTTATAGTAGCCCCTGAGTATTTGATACTGTTCGGTTGCTAAGATTAGTAACTCAAACAGGAGTTCTGAATAAACAGAGACTAGTTGAAGGGAAGTGACGATGAGTGTTGGAAGTAGTTCCAAGATTGATATGATCATCATCGCACACTCCCTATACTTTCGGGATTAGTGTGGAACCTAAATAAGTGTTATTTGGTGTTGAGCATAAATATGATTTGATCATGTTTATTGCAATACTGTTATTCATTTAAGTAAGAGAATAAATTGTTGTTCATTTACATGAATAAAACCTTATATGGTTACACACCCAATGAAAATGGTTCATTGGATCTCGATCATAGTGATACACATATTCATAATATTGAAACCAAAAGATGCAAAGTTAATAATGATAGTGCAACTTATTTGTGGCAATCGCCGTTTAGGTCATATTGGTGTAAAGCGCATGAAGAAAACTCCATCTTGATGGACTTTTGGAATCACTTGATTATGAATCATTTGATGCTTGCGAACCGTGCCTTTTGGGCAAGATGACTAAAACTCCGTTCTCGGAACAATGGAACAAGCTCTTGACTTATTGGAAATAATACATACCGATGTATGCGATCCAATGAATGTTGATGCTCGTGGCAAGTATTGTTATTTTTCGACCTTCACAGATGATTTGAGCAGATATGGGTTTATCTACTTGATGAAACATAAGTCTGAAATAATTGAAAAGTTCAAAGAATTTCAGAGTGAAGTGGAAAATCATCGTAACAAGAAAATAAAGTTTCTGCGATGTGATCGTGGAGATAAATATTTGAGTTACGAGTTTGGTCTTCATTTGAAACAATGTGAAATAGTTTCAACTCACGCCATATGGAACACCACAGCATAATGATGTGTCCGAAAGTCGTAACCGCACTTTATTGGATATGGTGCGATCTATGATGTCTCTTATCAGTTTACCACTATCGTTTTGGGGTTATGCATTAGAGACAGCTGCATTCACGTTTAATAGGGCAACATCTAAATCCGTTGAGGCGACACCGTATGAATTATGGTTTAACATAGAAACCTAAGCTGTCGTTTCTTAAAAGTTTGGAGTTGTGATGCTTATGTGAAAAAGTTTTCACCTGATAAGCTCGAACCCAAATCGGAGAAGTGCGTCTTCATAGAATACCCAAAGGAAACTGTTGGGTACACCTTCTATCACAGGTCTAAAGGCAAAACATTCGTTGCTAAGATGGATCCTTTCTAGAGAAGGAGTTTTCTCTCGAAAGAAGTGAGTGGGAGGAAAGTAGAACTTGATAAGGTAATTGTACCTTCTCCCTAATTGGAAAGTAGTTCATCACAGAAATCAGTTCCAGTGATTCCTACACCAATTAGTGAGGAAGCTAATGATGATGATCATGAAACTTCAGATCAAGTTACTACAAAACCTCGTAGGTCTTCCAAAGTACAGTCCGCACCAGAGTGGTACGGTAATCCTATTCTGGAAGTCATGTTACTAGACCATGATGAACCTACGAACTATGAGGAAGCGATGATGAGCCCAGATTCCGCGAAATGGTTTGAGACCATGAAATCTGAGATGGGATCCATGTATGAGAACAAAATGTGGACTTTGATGGAGTTGCCCGATGATCGGCAAGCCATATTATATAAATGGATCTTCAAGAGGAAGACAAATGCTGATAGTAGTATTACTATCTACAAAGCTCGACTTGTCGCAGAAAGGTTTTCGACAAGTTCAAGGTGTTGACTACAATGAGATTTTCTCAAGCAGTAGCGATGCTTAAGTCTGTCCGAATCATGTTAGCAATTGCCACATTTTATGAAATCTGGCAAATGGATGTCAAAACTACATTCTTTAATGGATTTATTAAAGAAGAGTTGTATATGATGCAACAGAAGGTTTTGTCAATCCTAAAGGAGCTAACAAAATGTGCAAGCTCCAGCGATCCATCTATGGACTGGTGCAAGCATCTCGGAGTTGGAATAAGCGCTTTGATAGTGTGATCAAAGCATATGGTTTTATACAGACTTTTGGAGAAGCCTGTATTTACAAGAAAGTGAGTGGGAGCACTACAGACATTTCGATAAGTATATGTGAATGACATATTGTTGATCGGAAATAATGTAGAATTATTCGCAAAGCATAAAGGAGTATTTGAAAGGAGTTTTTCAAAGAAGGACCTCGGAGAAGCTACGTACAAATTGAGCATCAAGATCTATTGAGATAGATCAAAACGCTTGATAAGTTTTTCAATAAGTACATACCTTGTCAAGATTTTGAAGAAGTTCAAAATGGAGCAGTCAAAGAAAAGTTCTTGTCGTGTTGCAAAAGGTGTGAAATTGAGTAAGACTCAAATCCCGACCACAGCAGAAAATAGAAAAGAGAATGAAAGTCATTCCCTATACCTCATCATAGGTTCTATAAAGTATGCTATGCTATATACGGACATATTGTTTACCTTGCTCTGAATTTGGCAAGGAGTACAATAGTGATCTAGGAGTAGATCTTTGGACATTGGTCAAGAACATCCTTAGTGAAGACTAAGGAAATATTTCTCGATTATGGAGGTGATAAAATAGCCCGTCGTAAAGAGTTACATCGATGCAAGCTTTTTACACTGATCCAGATGACTCTAAGTCTCAATCTGGATACATATTGTAAGTGGGAGCAAGTAGCTAGAGTAGCCCCGTGCAGAGCATTGTAGACATAGAATATTTGCAAAATACATACGGCTCGAATGTGATGACATCGTTGACTAAACTTCTCTCACGAGCAAAACATGATCATCCCTTAGTACTCTTTGGGTGTTAATCACATAGCGATGTGAACTAGATTATTGACTCTAGTAAACCCTTTGGGTGTTGGTCACATGACGATGTGAACTATGGGTGTTAATCACATACAGATGTGAATGTTAGTGTTGAATCACATGATGATGTGAACTAGATTATTGACTCTAGTGCAAGTGGGAGACTGAAGGAAATATGCCCTAGAGGCAATAATAAAGTTATTATTTATTTCCTTATTTCATGATAAAAGTTTATTATTCATGCTAGAATTGTATTAACGGAAACATAATACATGTGTGAATACATAGACAAACATAGTGTCACTAGTGTGCCTCTACTTGACTAGCTCGTTGAATCAAAGATGGTTAAGTTTCCTAGCCATAGACATGAGTTGTCATTTGATTAACGGGATCACATCATTAGGAGAATGATGTGATTGACATGACCCATTCGTTAGCCTAGCACTTGATCGTTTAGTATGCTGCTATTGCTTTCTTCATGACTTATACATGTTCTCGTAACTATGAGATTATGCAACTCCGTTTACGGAGGAACACTTTGGTGCTACCAAACGTCACAACGTAATCGGGTGATTATAAAGGAGTACTACAGGTGTCTCCAAAGGTACATGTTGGGTTGGCGTATTTGAAGATTAGGTTTTGTCACTCCGATTGTCGGAGAGGTATCTCTGGGCCCTCTCGGTAATGCACATCACTATAAGCCTTGCAAGCAATGTAGCTAATGAGTTAGTTATGGAATGATGCATTACGTAACGAGTAAAGAGACTTGCGTAACGAGATTGAACTAGGTATTGGATACCGACGATCGAATCTCGGGCAAGTAACATACCGATGACAAAAGGAACAACGTATGTTGTTATGCGGTTTGACCGATAAAGATCTTCGTAGAATATGTAGGAGCCAATATGGGCATCCAGGTTCCGCTATTGGTTATTGACCAAGAATAGTTCTAGGTCATGTCTACATAGTTCTCGAACCCGTAGGGTCCGCACGCTAAGGTTTCGATGCGATGTTATATTATGAGTTTATGAGTTTTGATGTACCGAAGGAGTTCGAGTCCCGGATGAGATCGGGGACATGACGAGGAGTCTCGAAATGGTCGAGACGTAAAGATCGATATATTGGACGACTATATTCGGAGTTCGGAAAGGTTCGAATGATTCGGTATTTTTGAGTACCGGAGAGTTACGGGAATTCGTCGGGAGAAGTATTGGGCCTTATTGGGCCTGCGGAAAGAGAGAGGGGCTGCCTAGGGCAGGCCGCGCGCCCCAAGGCCTAGTCCGAATTGGACTAGGGGAGGCCGCACCTTCTTCCCTTCCCTTCCTTCTCTCCTACTCCTACTAGGAAAGGAGGAGTCCTACTCGGTGGGAGTAGGACTCCCCCTTGCGCCCCTCCTAGGCCGGCCACCTCCTCCTTGCTCCTTTATATCTGGGGCAGGGGGCACCCCATGACACACAAGTTGATCTACGGATCGTTCCTTAGCCGTGTCGGTGCCCCCTCCACCATATTCCACTTCGGTCATATCGTCATGAGCTTAGCGAAGCCTGCGCGGAGAAGTCATATCGTCGCGGAGCTTAAGCGAAGCCCTGCGTCGGTGGAGCATCATCATCGTCACCACGCCGTCGGTTGACGGAACTCATCCCGACACTTTGCTGGATCGAGTCCGGGATCGTCATCGAGCTGAGCGTGTGCAGAACTCGGAGGTGCCGTGACGTTCGGTGCTTGGATAGGTCGGATCGTGAAGACGACGACTACATCAACCGCGTTGTTATAACGCTTCCGCTTTCGGTCTACGAGGGTACGTGGACAGACACTCTCCCCTCTCGTTGCTATGCCATCACCATGGTCTTGCGTGTGCGTAGGAATTTTTTTGAAATTACTACGTTCCCCAACATCTTTTATATCTAAATAGTTAGCCTCCACTAACCTATTTCTCTCAACATGTAAGCATGCAGACAACATGCATAAAAAAAGCCCACTCCCCTAATCTATTTCTCTAAACATGCGGGCATGCCACATAATCATGCAACATGCTTGAAAGTGACTCACCTAATCTAGGCCCTACTAACATATTTATCTCAACATGCAAGCATGCCACCTTATCAGACAACATGCATGAAAAAAGCCCACCCCACTAACATATTTCTCTAAACATGCAGGCATGCCACATCATGATGCAGCATGCATGGAAAGAGAACATGCAAATATGCATGGGAATTTTGATTCTATTGTGATATTTTTATTTAATAAATATTATATAACTATACAATAATCAAACACAATATGCCATATGTATTTTTAGTTCTATCTCTTATATTATTACTCCAGTCTCCAAACATTCATGTTTCATGCAAGGAATCTCATTGAAATATGTTGCAAACTATGTCACAACAACTTGCGGGGTATCATCTAGTATATATAGTTGCGGGGTATCATCTAGTATATATAGTATTCGCTGTGATGTGCGTTCTCGGATTGGCCCACCAGCTGCAATGAGCGTGAGTTGCCTCTGCGCTAAAGGTGCGGAATAAGAGGTCTCGGCGCCATCCGCGCCGGTTAAAGCAAGTACAATAGAGCTGAGTCAACGGGCTATAAGGAATATAAACTAGTACATTTCTGCTTAGTTGGAGGAAAGAGAAGACGAGAGAGAAGGTAAGCGGGCTCTTTGTGAAGAGTCAGCTCTAGCACGTGCTCTTAGGCACTTTGTAAGAATGAAAGGTGGGCCACATAATAAAAAAGTAGTACACTTTTTTGATCTACTATTGTACATGTTGACTATAAGACGGGTTGTAGATGACATGGCACTGACTTATCGCCTGCAGCTTGCTATACTATTAACCATGCTCTTAGAAGAACTGGCGCTCATGCATCTCCCACTCAATGGTTGGCCCAATATGCATTGCTAGCAAGCTTGGTTCCTGATCACAAAACGAGACTAAATGTTGCGCTGCAAAACGAGGTGCAATAAATTAAGCTTCCTGTCCAAAGTTCAGATTTGAAATTTTGATATGAGGAACACCATTTAACTAACAGATGTTGATCCCAACTTTAAGGCAGATATCGGTTTCAAAGTTTAAGGAACTTGTCACTCAAGAGTCAGGAAAAAATCAGCAAAGCTTCTAGTCCAAGGTTAAGATTTGACATTTTGATACGAGGAACACCGTAGAATGTTGTTGGAAATATGAGCAAATTACTACGAGATTTAATCCGAATAAATAGGAAATAGATCATGACAGCAATAGCAGAGATTAAACTAATCATACGAACTAGCATAGCAGATGAACAGATCACATCTAGGGCACATACTAGAAACATGAATTCTACCACGATCTCGAACAGGAAGGATAGAATCAGATACGGTGCAGAGGGAGCAGCACCGCCGGCGTTGAAGTTGTCGCCCATGTCGTCGAGGATGAGGTTGCCGAGGTCGGGGAAGAAGTTGTCGTTCGCGAAGTCGTCGCTGCCAGTGATCATGAAAAGCGCTCCCCAAAACCGGATCGCCCCTCTCCCGTACAGGATCACGAGAGGCGGGGTTCCGGAGGCCTGCTGTCCCTTCTCCCGGTGCACGCCGAAAGGTGGGATGGAGAAGACTTGCTTGGCGGCGCAATGATCTGGAGCGTCGTGGGAGTAAACCCCACGTCCGAGTCGTCACGATCCAAAAGAATCAGAAACGGTTCAGTAATTAACGCGTCCGTTAATTATTAATTAATGACTCATTAATTTTTCCCGAGCAGCAAAAATATAGACAACGTGCATAGCTCTGTCCTCGGCTCGGCTCAATCCCACAACCCGCGGCGCGTCGTGACGAGGCGTGGCGTGGCGAGGCGAGCGAGGAGGAGGAGCGCGCGTGTAGGTCTCCTCTTCTCATGCTCATACAAGTGGTAGAAGAGCTCACCTTATAAAGAGGTGCAACTCTCTCTCAACTTATGAGGTGAGACTAAACTTTAGCCTCACTCACTATACTCACATGTGTGCATGAATGGGCCAAGAGTATTTCAGAATTTTAGTTGGGCTTTGGGCCAAAAGCCCACTAGCAAATTCCAACAATCCCCCACAAAGTCTCATTGGCACATTTCACCATTTATTTCCAAAACATTGTTTATATACCGGTGCTTAGTGGAGACTGTAAAGTTGAACTTCCACTTAGAGATTTATGCTACACTAGATCACAACTTGAATAGTGGACTATGCCTTGAATTACAAGTTTTCTGCGAGACTAGTTTCACACATACTCTTGACCGATACTGGGCTGCCGCAAGGCTTCCCCGCGGGTGGAGCGTATACGTCATACTCCAGGGCCTTTCATGAATTTATTAGAGAAACCCAATTCTCACAGATTGCGGCGTTAACAGTCAAATTCATATAGGTGTGTTCCTCAGAAGATGTTCTGCAGGACAACATCTCTGCTTACCCGAATAAGCCACTTGGAACACATTAAGATAAGTATCAACCTGCCATGCAGATCAGAGAGTATTGCATCTTCACGGAGTGGGATAGTTAATATAGGATACTCTCCTCCCGGTGACCAACAGCTTGTCTCCCACTTCTACTTCACGGGATCTCCGATCACATAGAGTGGGTTACCACTATGGACAACTCATGCGGTGGGTCTCAGACCCATCTCCATCGATGCATTATCTATCACATTACGTGATAGACCCTTTGTGAAGGGATCTGCCAAGTTTTTCGACGTTTGGATATAATCCAATGTAATAACTCAGAGTTCCTCGGTTTCGACAGATTTTAATCTCCTCTTCACATGCCTTGAGGACTTCATATTGTCCTTAGAACTGTTTATCTTGACGATCACAGTTTGATTATCACAGTTCATCAGGATAGGGGGTATTGGTTTTTCAACCATAGGTAAGTCCATCAATAGCTCACGGCCACTCTGCTTCAACAAATGGCGTGTCTAATGCTGTGAGTTCTGCTTCCATAGTTGACCTCGTTAAGATGGTGCGCTTGCAAGACTTCCAGAAACAGCGCCACCACCAAGTGTAAAAACATAACCACTTGTGGCCTTAATCTCATCGAGATCGATATCCATTCGAGTCACTATAACCCTCCGGTAGACTTGGATACCGGTGTAGTGAATCCATAGCTCATGATGCCCTTCAAGTAGCGCATAACTCTCTCAAGCGCACACCAATGATCATCTCCGATTTTGACACAAACCGACTCAGCTTGCTCACAGCAAAGGAGATGTCAGCCTCGTGGCACTCGCCAAATACATAAGCGAGCCAATAATTTGAGAATACCTCGCTTGATCTCTAGCAATCCGTCGATTCTTTCAAGCAACACACTAGCATCATATGGAGTTGGAGAAGGCGTGCGGTGGCTATACCCAAAACGACTCAAGACCTTTTCCACATAGTGAGGCTGAAGCAAGGTGATCCCACCATTCTCATCTCTCAACAGCTTGATGTTTAAGATAACATCAGCTACCCTAGATCCTTCATCTCAAAACAGCGAGATAAGAAATCCTTAACCTCCTTGATTAAATCAAGTTTGGTTCCAAAGATCAATATGTCGTCGACATACGCATAAAGAATAACTCCTTCGCCCCACCATAGCGATAGTACACGCACTTGTCACCATCGTTTACTACAAAGCCGGCAGTAGTTAATGTTCTTTCAAACTTCTCATGCCACTCCTTAGGAGCTTGCTTAAGGCCATATAAAGACTTTAACAACTTGCACACCTTTCCTTCTCGACCGGTACTACAAAACCATCCGGCTAATCCATGTAAATTTCCTCCTTCAACTCTCCATTGAGGAAAGCCGTCTTAACGTCCATTTGATGAACGAGAAGACCATGTGAGGCAGCCAGTGATAGTAGCACCAATTGTGGTCAGTCTAGCCACGTGTGAGTAAGTATCAAAGAAGTCTTCACCTTCTTTTCGGTATAACCCTTAGCCACAAGCCGTTCCTTGTACTTTTCAATCGTACCATCAGGTCTAAGCTTCTTCTTGAACACCCACTTACATCCTACAGGTTTGCACCCATAGGGACGGTCGGTGATCTCCAGGTTCCGTTAGCTAAGATGGAATCCATCTCGCCATCTGAACAGCTTCCTTCGAGAGTCAAGCATCGGGAGATGCATAGGCTTGAAATAGTCTGGTGTGTCATCCACAAGGTACACAATGATATCATCACCAAAGGACTTTGCAGTCCTCTGTCTCTTACTCCTTATAGGAGTTTCATTGTCACCCTCAACTGGATTCTCAACGTGTTCCATCGCAATGGTGGGTTCAGGAATTACAAGTGAGTTCCTCACTAGATGGAATAGGTATCTCTGATTTGATGAACTTGATATATCCTTCATAGGAAATATGTCCTTAAAGAAAGTTGCATCATTAGACTCCATAATCGTACCAACATGCATGTCGGATACCTCAGATTTTATTATCAAAATCTATAGCCAATGCTATGAAAAGCATAGCCCAGAAGAACACAATCCACGGTTTTTGGTCCAAGCTTGCGCTTCTTGGGAATTGGTATATTGACTTTCGCCAAACAACCCCAAGAACGTAGGTAAGAGAGTTTCAACCTTTTCCTTTCCCATTCCTCAAATGGAGTCATGGTCTTATGCTTTGTGGGAACTCGGTTTAGGACATGACACGCGGTCATTAGCGCCTCCCCCCACCATTCCTTGGAAAGACCCGATGTGTCCAACATGGCGTTAACCAAATCAGTTAGAGTTCGGTTCTTTGTTTCGGCCACCCCATTAGACCGAGGTGAGTAGGAGGCGTCCTCTCATGGATTATACCATGTTCCGCACAAAACAGATCAAATTCATTGGAAAAATACTCTCCACCACGATCGGACCTAAGCCGTTTAATTTTCCGATCAAGTTGGTTCTCTGCCTCAGCTTTATAGTTTTTGAAGAAAGTTAAAGCCTCATCTTTTGATTTCAGAAGATACACATAACAATATCTAGTGGAGTCATCAATCAACGTCATGAAATATCTCTTTCCACCTTTTGTCAACACGCCATTCATCTCACAAAGATCAGAATGTATAAGCTCTAGTGGTGCCAAGTCTCTCGCCTCTGCAGTCTTATGGGACTTGCAAGGTTGCTTAGCTTGCACACATACTTGGCACTTAGAGCCTTTGACAGCAGAGATTTTCGGAATTAAATTCAGATTGGCTAGCCGCGTCATGCAACCAAAGTTAATGTGACAAAGTCGTGAATGCCAAATATCAGACTCATTGTTGTGGCAAATATTATTAATAACTTTAGTGCAAATATCTGACAAAGATAGGCGGAACAAGCCTCCGCACTCATAGCCTTTTCCAACAAATTGTCCACACTTGGAAATTACAACTTTATTGGACTCAAAAACCAACTTAAAACCACCTCGACATAAACGGGAACCGCTAACGAGATTTTTATTGATGGACGACACATGATGAACGTTCTTCAGATGCACGGTCTTCCCCGAAGTAAACTTCAGATCGACCGTACCAACACCTCGAATGATGGCATGTGACCCGTTCCCCATCAGCACGGGAGAAGTCCATGTGGCCTGGTAAGAAGAAAACATGGAGGCGTCAGCACAAACATGTATATTGGCACCGGTGTCAATTAACCAATCAGGGGATTGAAATACTGAAAGGATGGTAGGAAAAATACCGTACCCTGATTCCTTCATATCAGTATCACCGATGACAACATTAGCGGACTTGCAGCTCTTCTCATGTTCGCGCTCCTCAAAGCGGTTAGGACACTTCGGAGCCCAGTGATTAGGATCACCGCAGACATGGCAAAGTCCCTTCCCCTTCTTATGGGAATTCTTCTTGAAGTTGGTAGAATATGATGGCTTGTTCTTTGTATCAAACTTGTCTTTGCCCTGAGTTTTGTTCTTGTTGTTTTTGAACTTGTTGGGCTGGAAGTTCTTCTGTACCATGTGGGCACTAGAAGCTCCCTCAGCAACTCGAGCACGTGTGTCTTTTGCTCTCGCCTTCTCTTCAACATCAAGAGTACCAATGAGATCCGTAACGGAAAACTCCTATCTCTTGTGTTTCAGGGAAGTAGCAAAATTGTTCCACGAATGTGGAAGCTTGGCAATAATGCCTCCGCAACAAATTTGTCCGCAACACACACTTGAAGTGCTCAAGTTCTTTTGAGCGATCAGATCTCATGAGCCTGCTGTGTCTGACAGTAGCGCTCATCAGTCATCTTGTAGTCATAGAATTGCTCCATGACGTACAACTCGCTACCGGCGTCCGAGGCACCAAACTTGGCCTCGAGCGCAACCCACATGTCCTTGCCGTTGTCAAACGACATATACGAATCCACAATGGAATCATCAAGAACACCTAGAAGAGCGCTTTTAAAGAGAGTATCGATCTTCTCAAAAGCTTCCAGCTGTGCTGGATTAAGATCACCCTCAGGCTTGCCCTTAATGGCGTCATAGCAGGCCATGGTCTGAAACCAGTAGACTGCTCTCGTGCGCCACCTCTTATATTGCGCCCCTTAAAGGCAAAGGCGGCTTCGAGATCAAGAGCAAAACCACTCGGAGTAAATTGCCTATAATCAGGTTTTTGGATTGTTGGAAATATGAGCAAATTACTACGAGATTTAATCCGAATAAATAGGAAATAGATCATGACAGCAATAGCAGAGATTAAACTAATCAAGCGAACCAGCATAGCAGATGAACAGATCACATCTAGGGCACATACTAGAAACATGAATTTTACCACGATCTCGAACAGGAAGGATAAAATCACATACGGTGCAGCGGGAGCAGCACCGCCGGCGTTGACGTTGTCGCCCATGTCGTCAAGGATGAGGTTGCCGAGGTCGGGGAAGAAGTCGTCGTTCGCGAAGTCGTCGCCAAAAATATAGACAACGTGCATAGCTCTGTCCTCGGCTCGGCTCAATCTGGCGTGGCGAGGCGAGCGAGGAGGAGGAGCGCGCGTGTAGGTCTCCTCTTCTCATGCTCATACAAGTGGTAGAAGAGCTCACCTTATAAAGAGGTGTAACTCTCTCTCAACTTATGAGGTGGGACTAAACTTTAGCCTCACTCACTCCACTCACATGTGTGCATGAATGAGCCAAGAGAATTTCAGAATTTTAGTTGGGCTTTGGGCCAAAAGCCCACTAGCAAATTCCAACAAATGTAAGCGCTATAACTAACAGATGTTGATCCCAACTTTTTTTAGAGAGCCACGGCAAGGGTTCGCCGTGTCCATCCGCTTCACATGGGAAAACTGCCACGACCCATTAGGCCCAAGTTAACCTGGAGCGTCCAAAAATGCTAGCGGAGCAACGACCCATGATGTGAGCGATCTGTATTAGCGAACGATACGAGATTAAAAGCGATTCACAGCTAATCTAACAGCCGGCAATGCTTAAAATTGATGATCAGACGGTTGGGAGTGCTGATGACATGAGAGGGCCGGAAAAGTGCTCAGTTTTAATGTATCTAAATAGCGGTTTCAAACTTTAAAAAACTTGTTACTCAAGAGTCAGGAAAAAATCAGCAAGACTTACAATATGGGGCGAGACATTAGCTCAACCGTCAGAGTTTTATACTAGATTGGAAACCAGATTAATCAAGAACGAGCAACAGTAGTAATTTGTCTAGGTTTTATAATCAGCTGTAGTCGACCGTAAATGTATCAGAGAAGGCCCAGCTGACAATTTCATCAGTACTCAAGGGCAAGATTCGGCACACTGGCGTAACAGATCAGATATCAAACGAGAGCGATGTGCGTGTGGCGTGCGTGCGGCGGGATAGTACCTCGTTCGCGGCTCGCCGCGGATCTGGAGGGAGGTGACGGCCAGTCGGCCGCTCTCCTCGCCCCTCACGGTATGCGGCGGCTGGCTGCGTGTGGGTCTGTGGACGGGAGCTGGGGGTGCTATCGCGGCGCTCACCTTGGCCGCCGGCCAATCAAGTACTCCCTCCGTTTCTAAATATTTGTCTTTCTATTAGAGATTTCAAATGGTCACCACATACGGATATATATAGACATATTGTAGAGTGTAGATTCATTCATTTTGTTTCGTATGTAGTCACCATTTGAAACCTCTAGAAAGACAAATATTTAGAAACGGAGAGAGTAATAACCAGGGCCTTCGAAGTTCTCTTCGGAAAATATTTTGGCTAATTATTAAAGCATCTTAAAAGTACCCGTAGATCCGTACAAAAATCCTAGTTTGAAGAAAGTTGTCAAAAAAATGTTTCAACAGCTGTCGTAAACTTTTTTTAACATCAGTACAGACGCAAAGCGCTCATGCATACGCGCATACACTCATCCTATGAACGCACACACGCACACCCTACCTCTATGAGCACCTCCGAGAGACTGAGCCAACATGTCATCTTGAAATTTATGAAGTCACCATAGGCGCCTCGTCGTCGACGGAAACGTCTCCTTCCACTGAAAGCGCATCGCCGGAAATCCTGTAAATCCAGAAATACCCTGGTGGGCTGAGGATACCACCATCCTTCTAACCATCCAATCATAGATTGGTTCGCACAACTGCCGTAAACTTGATAAATAAATTTAAGGGATTCCGTATAATATGCCCAACTTCTTCTCCATCTAGGGAAAGAAGACATTTCCCGTAAACTTTGGCAGGAGAATTTTCAGGCCGCCTCCACGCTTACCTTCATGCCCACTCCATCCCATCGGCCAGCTGCGCCACCCCGCCGCCACTTGGACGACCCGACCGCGGCCCCAATGAGACGTCTGTCTCCCAGCATCAGTCCCCGCTGCCCGGTCAAGCCGCCCACCTCCCAACCCCTGCCAAACGCTCCCTTGGCTCCATTTCGTCCCTAAGGTATTCAACGAGTTTCTTCACCCAATTATTTTATATGACCAAAAAAATTACTTGTTGAGATTGTGTGTGCTCCTATTGTATGTCGTCGCTTGCACTGCAGATGAACTCTCTTGTTGAGTTGTTTTTTATCACCCGTCCTCGAACGATGATGGCGAACTTGGAATGGTGATTGCTTTATATGTGGACACAATATCAAACAAGAAGCCGGGGCGCGGAGGTTCAGCATATCATACTCTTTCAAAACAAGCAAGCTAGTCATAATAAGCTAATGGATGACTATTTTGGAGAGAATCCAGTGTATGGTTTAAAAAATCAGGAGAAGGTTCCCAATGGCAAAGGATTTGTTCTGTGCACTGCTCATGTTGTGGAATATCATTGCTCGTACTTGTGCAGAGAAGAAATGCAACTGGTCAACAAGTTCACGGTTCTTTGAAGAAGGTTTGAGCGGCGGTGTGCATGCTTGCACATGGTTGTCCAACTGATATTATTGATGATTGGATTGGAATGGCAGAGAGCACTTGCATTAAGAGCTCTAACAAATTTTGTGAAGTCTATCATTGAGACATTCGAAGAATAATGTCTCCAAACTCCAAATGAAGAGGACAGTGCATGACTTCTTCATATGTGTGCATCAAAAGGCTTTCCTGGTATGCTTGGAAGCACCAATTGCATGTTATAGAAGTGGAAGAATTGTCTTACACCATTGCATGGACAATTCAAAGGGAAAAGTATAGATGCAACCATAATACTAGAAGTCGTGACATCAAATGACCTTTGGGTTTGGCATTCATATTTTGGATTGCCAGGATCTCACGGTGACGTAAATTCTTTGCAAAGATGTCATCTGTTTTCAAGGCCTTCTGTTGGAGATGCACCACCGGTGAATCCCGAAGTCGGTGGGAGTCCATACAACATGGGATACTATCTTGTTGATGGCATATATCCGGCATGGTCTACTTTTGTGAAGACAATACCAAACCACCTGGGTAACAAGAATGTTCACTTTGTGAGGCGTAAGAAGCATGTAGAAAGGATGTCGAGCGGGCATTTGGGGTTTTACAAGCTCGCTTTGACATTGTTCGTGGTCCAGCATGATTCTCGCACCAAAAGGATTTGTGGCACATCATGACAACGTGTGTGATCTTACATAACGTGATCATAGAGGACGGGTTGGGAGCCAATCAAATACTCTTTCTCTCTCACACTACTGTCTTTCCCTTCTATCTCTGTCTCCCTCTCTCTCTCACACACACACACACCCCCTATCAATGATAGTTTTCCGGATGAGCAACTTGCTGCAATTAAAACTTATGTTGTTAACCTTGGGTTTTTTATTATGCTAATTACATTATTGCAAAGTATATTCCTCCTAACTCTAGCTATCAACAAAACATAATTATTTTATGACCCGAGACAATATTTTTTGGATGATCCTCATCTTTATAAAAAAGGAGTAGACAGTATTGTTAGGAGTTGTATACCTGAAAGTAAACATGAGAGTATATTGAGGAAGTGTCACTCCAGTCAATATGGAGGACAGCATGCTGGAGACATAACTACACATAAGGTACTACAATCTCGTTTTTACTGGCCCACTTTGATTAAAGATGCACGAAAGTTTATTCTATCTTGTGGTGAATGTTAGAGGGTATGCAGTATTGATCACTATTCAAGAATTCGTCCAATTAATCAGTTAATGGGCCAGTTAATTGTTGGGGAACGTTGCAGAAAATTAAATTTTTTCCTACGGTTTCACCAAGATCCATCTATGAGTTCATCTAAGCAACGAGTCATGGGAGAGAGATTGCATCTACATACCACTTTGTAGATCGCGAGCGGAAGCGTTCAAAAGAACGGGGTTGAAGTAGTCGTTCTCGTCGTGATCCTATCACCGGAGATCCTAGCGCCGAACGGACGGCACCTCCGCGTTCAACACACGTACGGAGCGGATGACGTCTCCTCCTTCTTGATCCAGCAAGGGGGAAGGAGAGGTTGAGGAAGATGGCTCCAGCAGCAGCACGACGGCGTGATGATGGTGGAGTGACAGATTCTTGGCGGCAGGCTTCGCCAAGCACACGCGGAGGAGGAGAGGTGTTGGGAGGGAGGGCTGCGCCTTCAAGTGTGTTGCAGCCTCCCTCGCCCCTCTATTTATAGGGGAAGGGAGAGGGGCGGCCCCTCTAGATGGCATCTAGAGGGGGCGGTGGCCAAGGGAGGGCTTGCCCCCAAGCAAGGGGCCCCTGGGGTTCCCCCAACCCTAGGCGCATGGGCCCTAGGGGAGTGGCGCCCAGCCCACTTTGGGCTGGATCCTTCCTCATACAGCCCATAAGGCCCTCCGGAGAGGTGGCCCCTCCGGTGGACCCCAGAACCCCTCCGGTGGCCCGGTACAATACCGATATGCCCCGAACCTTTCCGGTGACCGTATGATGACTTCCCATATATAAATCTTTACCTCCGGACTATTCCGAACTCCTCGTGACGTCTGAAATCTCATCCGGACTCAACAACATTCGGTAATCACATACAAGTCTTCCTAATAACCCTAGCGTCACCGAACCTTAAGTGTGTAGACCCTACGGGTTCGGGAGACATGTAGACATGACCGAGACGGCTCTCCGGTCAGTAACCAACAGCGGGATCTGGATACCCATGTTGGCTCCCGCATACTCCTCGATGATCTCATCGGATGAACCACGATGTCGAGGATTCAAGCAACCCCGTATACTATTCCCTTTGTCAGACGGTATGTTACTTGCCCGAGACTCGATCGTCGGTATCCCAATACCTCGTTCAGTCTCGTTACCGGCAAGTCACTTTACTCGTACCATAATGCATGATCCCATGACCAGACACCTGGTCACTTTGAGCTCATTATGATGATGCACTACCGAGTGGGCCCAGTGATACCTCTCCGTCATACGGAGTGACAAATCCCTGTCTCGATCCGTGTCAACCCAACAGATACTTTCGGAGATACCTGTAGTGCACCTTTATAGTCACCCAGTTACGTTGTGACGTTTGGTACACCCAAAGCACTCCTACGGTATCCGGAGTTACACGATCTCATGGTCTAAGGAAGAGATACTTGACATTGGAAAAGCTCTAGCAAAACGAACTACACGATCTTGTGCTATGCTTAGGATTGGGTCTTGTCCATCACATCATTCTCCTAATGATGTGATCCCGTTATCAACGACATCCAATATCCATAGTCAGGAAACCATGACTATCTATTGATCAACGAGCTAGTCAACTAGAGGCTCACTAGGGACATATTGTGGTCTATTTATTCACACGTGTATTATGATTTCCGGATAATACAATTATAGCATGAATAAAAGACAATTATCATGAACAAGGAAATGTAATAATAATCCTTTTATTATTGCCTCTAGGGCATATTTCCAACAGTCTCCCACTTGCACTAGAGTCAATAATCTAGTTACATTGTGATGAATCGAACACCCATCAAGTTCTGGTGTTGATCACTTGCACTAGAGTCAATAATCTAGTTACATTTTGCTCGCGGAAGAGGTTTAGTCAACGGATCTGCGACATTCAGATCCGTATGCACTTTGCAAATTTCTATGTCTCCATCTTGAACATTTTCACGGATGGAGTTGAGCGACGCTTGATGTGCTCGGTCTTCTTGTGAAACCTGGGCTCCTTGGCAAGTGCAATAGCTCCAGTGTTGTCACAGAAGAGTTTGATCGGCCCCGACGCATTGGGTATGACTCCTAGGTCGGTGATGAACTCCTTCACCCAAATTGCTTCATGCGCTGCCTCCGAGGCTGCCATGTACTCCGCTTCACATGTAGATCCCGCCACGACGCTCTCGCTTGCAGCTGCACCAGCTTCTCGCTCCACCATTCAACATATACACGTATCCGGTTTGTGACTTAGAGTCATCAGATCTGTGTCGAAGCTAAGCGTCGGCGTAACCCTTCTGACGAGCTCTTCGTCACCTCCATAAACGAGAAACATGTCCTTTGTCCTTTTCAGGTACTTCAGGATATTCTTGACCGCTGTCCAGTGTTCCTTGCCGGGATTACTTTGGTACCTTCCTACCAAACTTACGGCAAGGTTTACATCAGGTCTGGTACACAGCATGGCATACATAATAGAACCTATGGCCGAGGCATAGGGGATGACGCTCATCTCTTCTTTATCTTTTGCCGTGGTCGGGCATTGAGCCGAGCTCAATCTCACACCTTGCAATACAGGCAAGAACCCTTTCTTGGACTGATCCATTTTGAACTTCTTCAAAATCTTATCAAGGTATGTGCTTTGTGAAAGACCTATGAGGCATCTCGATCTATCTCTATAGATCTTGATGCCTAATATATAAGCAGCTTCTCCAAGGTCCTTCATTGAAAAACTTTTATTCAAGTAGGCCTTAATGCTGTCCAAGAGTTCTATATCATTTCCCATCAAAAGTATGTCATCTACATATAATATGAGAAATGCTACTGAGCTCCCACTCACTTTCTTGTAAACGCAGGCTTCTCCATAAGTCAAGATAAACCCAAACGCTTTGATCATCTCATCAAAGCGAATGTTCCAACTCCGAGATGCTTGCACCAGCCCATAAATGGATCGCTGGAGCTTGCATATTTTGTTAGCATTCTTAGGATCGACAAAACCTTCCGGCTGCATCATATACAGCTCTTCCTTAAGATAACCGTTAAGGAACGCTGTTTTGACATCCATCTGCCATATCTCATAATCATAGTATGCGGCAATTGCTAACATGATTCGGACGGACTTAAGCTTCGCTACGGGAGAGAAAGTCTCATCGTAGTCAATCCCTTGAACTTGCCGATAAACCTTAGCGACAAGTCGAGCTTTATAGATGGTGACATTACCATCCGCGTCCGTCTTCTTCTTAAAGATCCATTTGTTTTCTATCGCTCGCCGATCATCGGGCAAGTCTGTCAAAGTCCATACTTTGTTTTCATACATGGATCCTATCTCGGATTGCATGGCTTCAAGCCATTTGTTGGAATCTGGGCCCGCCATCGCTTCTTCATAGTTGAAGGTTCACCGTTGTCTAACACCATGATTTCCGGGACAGGGTTGCCGTACCACTCAGTGCGGAGCGTGTCCTAGTGGACCTCTGGGTTCAGTAGCAACTTGATCCAAGTACCTTGATCATCATCATTAATTTCCTCTCCGATCGGTGTAGGCACCACAGGAACATTTTCTGAGCTGCACTACTTTCCGGTTCAAGAGGCGAGTACTTCATCGAGTTCTACTTTCCTCCCACTTACTCCTTTCGAGAGAAACTCTTTTTCCAGAAAGGATCCGTTCTTGGCAACAAAGATCTTGCCTTGGATCTAAGGTAGAAGGTATACCCAATGGTTTCCTTAGGGTATCCTATGAAGACGCATTTTCCGACTTGGGTTCGAGCTTTTCAGGTTGAAGTTTCTTGACATAAGCATCGCATCCCCAAACTTTTAGAAACGACAGCTTAGGTTTCTTCCCAAACCATAATTCATACGGTGTCGTCTCAACGGATTTAGACGGTGCCCTATTTAAAGTGAATGTAGCTGTCTCTAGAGCGTATCCCAAAATGATAGCGGTAAATCGGTAAGAGACATCATAGATCGCACCATATCCAATAGAGTGCGACACGACGTTCGGACACACCGTTACGTTGAGGTGTTCCAGCGGCGTGAGTTGTGAAACGATTCCACATTTCCTTAAGTGTGTACCAAATTCGTGACTTAAATATTCTCCTCCACGATCTGATCGTAAGAATTTTATCTTTCGGTCACGTTGATTCTCTACCTCATTCTGAAATTCCTTGAACTTTTCAAAGGTCTCAGACTTGTGTTTCATTAAGTAGACATACCCATATCTACTCAAGTCATCAGTGAGAGTGAGAACATAACGATATCCTCCGCGAGCCTCAACGCTCATTGGACCACACACATCGGTATGTATGATTTCCAATAAGTTGGTTGCTCGCTCCATTGTCCCGGAGAACGGAGTCTTGGTCATTTTGCCCATAAGGCATGGTTCGCATGTGTCAAATGATTCATAATTGAGAGACTCTAAAAGTCCATCAGAATGGAGCTTCTTCATGCGCTTGACACCAATGTGACCAAGGCGGCAGTGCCACAAGTATATGGGACTATCGTTATCAACTTTACATCTTTTGGTATTCACACTATGAATATGCGTAATATTACGTTCGAGATTTATTAAGAATAAACCATTGACCATCGGAGCATGACCATAAAACATCTCTCTCATATAAATAGAACAACCATTATTCTCGGATTTAAATGAGTAGCCATCTCGCATTAAACGAGATCCTGATACAATGTTCATGCTCAAACTTGGCACTAAATAACAATTATTGAGGTTTAAAACTAATCCCGCAGGTAAATGTAGAGGTAGCGTGCCGACGGCGATCACATCGACCTTGGAACCATTCCCGACGCGCATCGTCACCTCGTCCTTCGCCAGTCTCTATTTATTCCGCAGCTCCTGCTGTGAGTTACAAATATGAGCAACGGCACCGGTATCAAATACCCAGGAGTTACTACGAGTACTGGTAAGGTACACATCAATTATATGTATATCAAATATACCTTTAGTGTTGCCAGCCTTCTTGTCCGCTAAGTATTTGGGGCAGTTCCGCTTCCAGTGACCCTTCCCTTTGCAATAAAAGCACTCAGTCTCGGGCTTGGGTCCATTCTTTGACTTCTTCCCGGCAACTGGCTTACCGGGCGCGGCAACATCCTTGCCGTCCTTCTTGAAGTTCTTCTTTCCCTTGCCCTTCTTGAACTTAGTGGTTTTATTGACCATCAACACTTGATGCTCCTTCTTGATTTCTACCTCTGCTGACTTGAGATTGAAAATACTTCAGAATAGTTTTCACCATCCCCTGCATATTGTAGTTCATCACAAAGCTCTTGTAGCTTGGTGGGAGCGATCAAGGATTCTGTCAATGACCGCCTCGTCCGGAGGTTAATGTCCACCGACAAAGCGGTTGTGCAACCCGGACATTTTGAGTATGTGCTCACCGATGAACTGTTTTCCTCCATCTTACAACTATAGAACTTGTCGAGACTTCATATCTCTCGACCGGGCATGAGCTTGGAAAACTAGTTTCAGCTCCTCGAACATCTCATATGCTCGTGTTGCTCAAAACGCTTTTGAAGCCCGGTTCTAAGCTGTAAAGCATGCCGACTTGAACGAGGGAGTAATCATCAAGACGAGACTGCCAAGCATTCATAATGTCTTGGTTCTCTCGACGGTGCATCACCTAGCGGTCCTTCTAGGACATATTGTTTCTGGCAGCTATGAGGATGATCCTCGGGTTCGGACCCAGTCCGTATAGTTGTTGCCATCATCTTTCAGCTTGGTTTTCTAGGAACGCGTTGAAGTTCATGTTGACATGAGCGTTGGCCATTTGATCTACAAGACATATTTGCAAAGGTTTTAGACTATGTTCATGATAATTAAGTTCATCTAATCAAATTATTTTAATGAACTCCCACTCAGATTAGACATCCTCTAGTCATCTAAGTGTTACACGATCCGAGTCGACTAGGCCGTGTCCGATCATCACGTGAGACGGACTAGTCATCGTCGGTGAACATCTTCATGTTGATCGTATCTTCCATACGACTCGTGTTCGACCTTTCGGTCTCCGTGTTCGAGGCCATGTCTGTACATGCTAGGCTCGTCAAGTTAACCCTAAGTGTTTTGCATGTGTAAAACTGTCTTACACCCGCTGTATGTGAACGTAGGGATCTATCACACCGATCATCACGTGGTGCTTTGAAAGCATTTAACTTTAGCAATGACGCAGTTAGGGGAGAACACTTCTTGATATTGTTGTAAGGGATCATCTTATTTACTACCGTCGTTCTAAGTAAACAAGATGCATAAATATAATAAACATCACATGAAATTATATAGTAGTGACACAATATGGCCAATATCATATAGCTCCATTGATCTCCATCTTCGGGGCTCCATGATCATCTTGTCACCGGCATGACACCATGATCTCCATCATCGTGTCTTCATGAAGTTGTCACGCCAACGACTACTTCTACTTCTATGGCTAACGCGTTTAGCAATAAAGTAAAGTAATTTACATGGCGTTCTTCAATGACTCGCAGGTCATACAAAAATAAAGACAACTCCTATGGCTCCTGCCGGTTGTCATACTCATCGACATGCAAGTCGTGATTCCTATTACAAGAACATGATCTCATACATCATAATATGTCATTCATCATTCATCACAACTTCTGGCCATATCACATCACATGACAATTGCTGCAAAAACAAGTTAGACGTCCTCTAATTGTTGTTGCATCTTTTACGTGGCTGCAATTGGGTTCTAGCAAGGACGTTTTCTTACCTACGAATAACCACAACGTGATTTTGTCAACTTCTATTTACCCTTCATAAGGACCCTTTTCATCGTATCCGCTCCAACTAAAGTGGGAGAGACAGACACCCGCCAGCCACCTTATGCAACTAGTGCATGTCAGTCGATGGAACCGGTCTCACGAAGCGTCACGTAAGGTTGGTCCGGCCGCTTCATCCCACAATACCGCTGAAGCAAGATAAGACTAGTAGCGGCAAGCAAGTTGACAAGATCTACGCCCACAACAAAATTGTGTTCTACTCGTGCAAAAGAGAACTACGATAGACCTAGCTCATGATGCCACTTTGTTGGGGAACGTTGCAGAAAATTAAAATTTTTCCTACGGTTTCACCAAGATCCATCTATGAGTTCATCTAAGAAACGAGTCATGGAGAGAGATTGCATCTACATACCACTTTGTAGATCGCGAGCGGAAGCGTTCAAAAGAACGGGGTTGAAGTAGTCGCTCGTCGTGATCCTATCACCGGAGATCCTAGCGCCGAACGGACGGCACCTCCGCGCTCAACACACGTGACGGAGCGGATGACGTCTCCTCCTTCTTGATCCAGCAAGGGGAAGGAGAGGTTGAGGAAGATGGCTCCAGCAGCAGACGACGGCGTGATGATGGTGGAGGACAGTTCCGGCAGGCTTCGCCAAGCACATGCGGAGGAGGAGAGGTGTTGGGAGGGAGGGCTGCGCCTTCAAGTGTGTTGCAGCCTCCCCGCCTCTATTTATAGGGGAAGGAGAAGGGGCGGCCCTCTAGATGGCATCTAGAGGGGGCGGCGGCCAAGGGAGGGGCTTGCCCCCAAGCAAGGCGCCCCTGGGGTTTCCCCCAACCCTAGGCGCATGGGCCCTAGGGGGGAGTGGCGCCCCAGCCCACTTTGGGCTGGATCCCTTCCTCATACAGCCCATAAGGCCCTCCGGGAGAGGTGGCCCTCCCGGTGGACCCCCGGAACCCCTCCGATGGCCCCGGTACAATACCGATATGCCCCCGAACCTTTCCGGTGACCGTATGATGACTTCCCATATATAAATCTTTACCTCCGGACTATTCCGGAACTCCTCGTGACGTCTGAAATCTCATCCGGGACTCCGAACAACATTCGGTAATCACATACAAGTCTTCCTAATAACCCTAGCGTCACCAAACCTTAAGTGTGTAGACCCTACGGGTTCGGGAGACATGTAGACATGACCGAGACGGCACTCCGGTCAATAACCAATAGCGGGATCTGGATACCCATGTTGGCTCCCACATACTCCTCGATGATCTCATCGGATGAACCACGATGTCGAGGATTCAAGCAACCCCGTATACTATTCCCTTTGTCAGACGGTATGTTACTTGCCCGAGACTCGATCGTCGGTATCCCAATACCTCGTTCAGTCTCGTTACCGACAAGTCACTTTACTCGCACCGTAATGCATGATCCCGTGACGGACACTTGGTCACTTTGAGCTCATTATGATGATGCACTACCGAGTGGGCCCAGTGATACCTCTCCGTCATACGGAGTGACAAATCCCTGTCTCGATCCGTGTCAACCCAACAGATACTTTCGGAGATACCTGTAGTGCACCTTTATAGTCACCCAGTTACGTTGTGACGTTTGGTACACCCAAAGCACTCCTACGGTATCCGGGAATTACACGATCTCATGGTCTAAGGAAGAGATACTTGACATTGGAAAAGCTCTAGCAAAACGAACTACACGATCTTGTGCTATGCTTAGGATTGGGTCTTGTCCATCACATCATTCTCCTAATGATGTGATCCCGTTATCAACGACATCCAATGTCCATAGTCAAGAATGACTATCTATTGATCAACGAGCTAGTCAACTAGAGGCTCACTAGGGACATATTGTGGTCTATTTATTCACACGTGTATTACGATTTCCGGATAATACAATTATAGCATGAATAAAAGACAATTATCATGAACAAGGAAATATAATAATAATCCTTTTATTATTGCCTCTAGGGCATATTTCCAACATTAATCGCTACTCGTAGGGTGACCGAATCGAATAGCACTTATTAATCGTGTTAACTTGTCAGGCCGATTAATTGGCCTGTTAGACCAATTAATCAGTTGTTAGGCCAATTAATCGTTGCAGATCCATTAACTTGTGGGCAAACAAAGCCCAAAATTTTGCCCCGTAACCCTTCCCATCCCTTCTTGCTCCTCAATAGTTAGGTTTCGACCAAATAGTAGCATATTTGGTATATTACATAGTTGAGAGCATGAGAATATGGCATAATACATTAAAAAACTAGATATATGTTGGCAATTCCTATTTAGTCTATCTATTAATGGTCGACCGATTAATCCAGTTAATAGGCCGATTCACCGATTAATCACTACTCCCAAGCCGACCGAGCAGCTACCAGTTACCGATTTCATGAACAATGGTATTGATAGACGCCAAGAAATGTCTATGATACTCTTTTGTAGTGGAACCATTTGATGTTTGGGTTTTTTATTATATGTGACCTTTTCCTATTTATCATGGGTACACTCATATTTTGATGGTTGTTGACTATGTGACTAAGTGGGTAGAAGCTATGCTATAAAAGGTGTTGATAATAAAACGTCCATTAAAATGCTTAAAGATGTTATATTCCCTAGGTTTGGAGTCCTTAGAGACATAATGACAGATGGTTGTTCTCACTTTATTCATGGTCCTTTTAGAAAAGTTTTGGCTAAGTATGATGTTAACCATAGAGTTACTTCTCCTTATCACTCTCGGTCTAGTGGCCAAGTAGAACTAACTAACATGGAAATAAAGTCAACCTTATAAAAGACCGTCAATAGATCAAGGAAGGATTGGTCAAATAAACTAAATGATGCACTCTGGGGCATATAGAACAGCTTATAAGAATCCTATGGTATGTTTGTGTATAAAATGGTTTATGGTAAAACGTGTCATGCTTCTTTGTAAGTAGAGCACAAAGCTTATTGGGCAATTAAACTATGAATTTAAGCCAGACGGAGAGAAATGTTTTTTAGATATAAATGCCTTAGATGAGTGGAGGAACGAAGCTTATGAAAGTACCAAATTATTTAAAGAAAAAGTTAAGTTTTGACACGATAGGAGAATCCAACATAGGGAGTTCAAAGTAGGAGGTCGTGTACTATTATGCAATTCTTGTTTTAGAAATTTTGCAGGTAAACTCCAATCCAAAATTCCAAATGTACTGGTCCTCATGCCATAGCAGAGGTTTATCACTCAGGGGCTATCAGGTTGGAAGGTGAGTATTGCAAGAAACTGAGGGTTGTCAATGGTCAAAGGTTGAAGCATTATATTGTCGGCGATCCGGTTGATGTGGAGGTAAATGTAGTGCACCTAATCAACCCCAAATAATTAATTGAAAAATAATAGCAGAACCTTCCAAATCCCAAAATTACAAAGGTAAGGAAAGATACGCAAAAATCTCCCTGGGAAATCCAATAAATTATTTCAGAAGTTTCTCAAACAAAAATCCAATAAAATTGGCCAGATAAAGGACATGTGGCTATGGGCCCTAGGCACCCGCCTTACAGGGGCGCCTAGGCCCCTGAGAGTCCCCCTCCTGCTAATTTTTGGCGAGGTGACCCCTTAACCTACTATACATTTTTGGTTATTTTTCTGATCTCCATATCATGAGTTTCTTCTCTATTCGTTTCAGGAGTTGATTCTGTTTGGGTTTCTCCCATGGTTCAACCTATAACCTTGGCTTCTTCGGGAACCTCTGCTGGGAGGGTCACTTCCAAGGACAACAAGTAAGAGGAGGAAGATAATTTCCTAATGAAGCTCATCAACCCTTACTTCCTCTCCGTGTAGGCTCAACCCAGGTCTACCATGGAGGAGGATAACTGCATACCAGGGATGTGGAAGTCCCAAAGAAAGAGGGAGATCCCAAAGCAAGGTTGGAGGCCTCGGAGGAAACTGTTGCCAAGTATGAAGGTGTGATATTTGAAAAGCTTGATGCACATCATATTGTGACAACAAAAATCAAGGCTAAGGTTGAGGAGGTGGAGAAGAGAACTTGCAACTTCATTGGGAGGTGGGATCTTTGGAGGAGTTGCTTTGGTTTTCCTAGAGTGAGATATGTGAGATGCAGAGACAACTTCATGAGTATGAGTGCATGTTCAGAAAGATGGTTGAGTCAGCCTCGTATGGTTTGCCAGATGACAACAATCATCATCTGCCAAAGAATTACAAAGTGGTAATAGGCATCCCTCCTTCCTTGCTTCTATCAAACCTTGGGAGAGGTTGTCAGGTATCTCACCTCACAACTTTAGGTTATGCATTATGGTTATTGTTTTAGTGGATTATCGATCTTTTGAAGTTAGCTTGCAAAGTGAGCTATCGCTCCTTCAGAGTGATTGTCGATGTATCTAGTGGTGCGAGGTTATATGTAATAAAGAGAGGGCTCAAGTTTTCCTTTTGCTTTTGTTATTATATGTTCTAGCATTGCCGCGCACCTCATAGAATATATGTTGTGGGAGGACAGACTTTGCTGACACTAAGAATTGAAATATGGATGCTTACTTGATGAATAAAATTGTACCTGGTCTTATAATGGATTCATGAAACCCAGTACAAAAAGAAAGGATGTGCACATGCAAATATATTATCTCCAAAATCTTTGGTTCAATAACTAATCTTCAATTTGCAAACTTCAATGAACTATCTATTATAGTTAGGCATGGAAAACAACTAAGTGAACGTGTATATGTGATCATAGATTGAGCCTTTCTAGCCAAAACTATATGTACTAAGCATGAGTTATGTTTGTGCATCCATAACCTGAGCCAAGTCAGTCCCACAAGTGTTCACTGTACCTACCTATGTGACCGAGTAAGGTCACTCCACGTAAATTTTCATCTTCACAGGCAACACACTACCAACTAAAAACTTCTCTGTTTGATTTTTTGTTGTGTGGGAATGATAATTTTCCGCGAACTTGTGATGGGGGGCACCATCACAAGGGGAAATGGGGGAAATTGTCGTTTCAACGGACTAAACTCTTGAATGTCCAACATTAAGCACTTGGCAATCCATATGCTTCCCTCTGTGAAGGGCCTTTTTTACTTCTGTGTTGAGTCAATCCTTTCTTAAAACCTATTCTTTTACGGTAAGCTTTGCTTGTGGGATTAAGACCCATGCTTGATGGTTACTATGACCATATGTGTAGCATCTTTACTGAAGTTGAAATAAACCTTAAGATTCATGTGATTAGCCAAATCAAATAAATTTGCTATAAACTTTGATCTCCTCATGCATGGCTATAATTTTGATGTCTAAAAATTTACTCACTTGAATGATATTCCTTATTGAAAAAATATAAAAAGGTAGTTGAGCATATGTCACTTATTATTTAAAGCTCTATCATAGACCTTTCTTGAAGAACTAAGATGAAAAAAACATTACATGATCTGAGTATGGTCAAACATCTTGCATAACATCCAAACTTATAGTATCCAGTGATTGGTACAATTGTCATGACCTCCACATGTGCTTCTATTTGAGTGGTGTTATTATGTGTAATATACTTTCGCAAAGTATGATTGTTGCATGCCCATATTATTTTATTACTGGCCTCTCACTTTTGCTTGAGGACAAGCAAGGTCTAACTTTGGGGGAGCTGATACGTGCATTTCGCATCACATTTCAGAGAATAAATACTCTACTTTTATACCATTTCAATTATTAGTGATCAGCAAGCAAGTTGAAGTGATAGTCACAAAAAAATCTGAGATGTACGGTTTAAACGAGGATAAAATGAGTGTAAAAGCCAGTCATCAACACCCCCAACGTTAAACATCGATGGTTCTCGAGCAAGCAACATTGAACCCGACGTTTAAACCGAAATAATGAGAAGATTTTGGTTCACTTACGATCGATAATGCCTAAATCGAAAGCAAGGCCTAATCTTAGAGGAGCTTATGTGTGCATTTTGCATCACAATTTCAGAGGATAAATACTCTACTTTTATGTCATTTCAATTTCAATTATTACTGATTAGTGGGCAAGTCGAAGTGACAATCGTAGAAAATATCTGAGATGTCCAATTTAAACAAGGATAAGAATGAGCGTAAAAACCATTCATCACCATTCCCAAGGTTAAACCTTGATCGTTCTCGAGAGCAACATTGATGATAAGGAACTCAACGTTTAAACCAAAATAATAAAAATATAATGGTTAACTTATGATCAATAACGCCTGGATATCTGAGATGACCAATTTAAACAAGGAAAAAATGAGTGTAAAAACCACTCATCACAATTTCCAAGGTTAAACCTCGATCGTTCTCGAGAGCAACATTGATGATAAGGAACTCGACAATTAAACCGAAATAACCAAAATATATTGGTTCATTTACGATCAATAACGCCTAGATATTTGAGATTTACAATTTAAACAAGGCTAAAAATGTGTGTAAAAACCACTCACCACCATTCCCAAGGTTAAACCTCGATCATTCTCGAGAGCAAAATTGATGATAAGGAACTTGACGTTTAAACCGAAATAACAAAAAGATATTGATTCACTTACGATCAATAACGCCTAGATAGTCCACCACTTCTTTCACCTGAAAACTTAGCATGGCTAGACCAGCGGCAAGGTTATTATGTAAGCTTTGTTAGGCCAAGATGGTTAGAACAAAGTATACATTGACATAAATAAAGTTTATTATGCAAGCTTTGTCAGGCCAAGTTGGTTAGAACAAAGTATTCATTTTTTACATGAAAATGGAAATTCCATTAAACTTCACGCACAACAATGTCACTGGCTAACAGTTTTACAATGCAATTGGGGCAGAGGCCTCCCAGGAGGAGTCGTAAGACTCAGAATGAATGCCCATCTTGGCAAGCGCATGGGCTATAGAGTTACAAGTGCTTCGGCCAAAAGAAAAAGCATAGGAATCAAAGTTTACAATGCATGGGCTTCTAGCTTCCTTCACCAACACACCAATGGCTGCCTTGTCATATTCGTTGCTCTTCAAAGCATGCACAAGGGTTGAGGAATCAGACTCTCAAGATGATTCGATTTGCCCCAATCCTGATCGCCCCATCAATGGTAGCAAGGCAGACTACAGATTCATACTGCAAAGCACTTTTCAGGTTCATAGACTTGCCCGCACCAGGAGCGATAAATTCGCCAGCCTGATCACGGACCACATAACTCCAGCCCCCTGCACTTATATTTTCATCAAAGGCACCGTCGAAGTTAACCTTCACATGATGCACTAGGGGCTTGCTCCATCTGTGAATGTCCGGTGGCTTAGGAGGCTTGTTTATTTTTCGCAGGTCCAGGGGCTCAATCAACAGCTTCTCCACACAGTGGCAAACCACTTGAGGCTTTGGAGCCGCCTCACCAGCATTGGCCTTGTTGCGAACATTCCACCACTCCCACATAAAGGTCACGACCTTCAGCTGCGTGTCTTCATCACACTTCCACAGCTCCTGAAGCATGGAGTGGGCTGAATTACAGGGCGTGAGCTTTTCTCGGGTCTCTCCCAAAGCCAAAATGTTCCAGCATTCTTTAGCTTTCTTGCACTTCGGGAAGGTGTGGCCTCCATCTTCATTTAACCTATGGCAAACAGGGCACCCAGTGTCGAAGTCCACGCCCAGCTTTTGAATTTTCATGCGGTTAGCCAGACTGTTGTGGGCAAGGCGCCACACAAACATCTTTACCTTGCTGGTGGCCTTCAGGGACCAGCTATGCTTCCAGTCAAATTTGACAGTGTTGTTAGCAGAATTTTCCTTAGAACCTGCAGCATCTCTTCCCAGCCTTCTATCGCGTAGAAAAACACCAATCTTATAAGCAGATTTGACAGAGAAGATGCCACGCTGATCAAAGTGCCAAGCAAAATTATCCTCCATCCCTTCGCAGATGCTAATGGAGAGAATGGCCTTCGCGCCTTCCTCCTAAAAGAGATCACGGACCATCGCCTCGTCCCATCCCATGGTGTTTGGATTGACCAAATCTGCTACAAGAGTCACTAGTGCAGAACCGGGCAATAGCACCGGTTCGTAAGGCCCTTTAGTGCCGGTTCCACAACCGCACTAAAGTGTGGTCACTAAAGCCCCCCTTTAGTACCGGTTCAGCACGAACCGGTGCTAAAGGCCAACCACGTGGCACGAGCCAGCTCCGGGCGGAGTTTTAGTACCGGTTGGTAACACCAACCGTACTAAATGTTTGTGGGTTTTGTTTTATTTTTATTTTTCAATTAAATTTGTGTTATCAATTTAATTCTTTTTCGCTTGCTGGTATTTTACAATACTACACATTGTACACGTTATATATATATATATATATATATATATATATATATATATATATATATATATATATATATATATATATATATATATATATATATATATAGAATTTCTAATAGAACCAATCATGCATATATATATATATATATATATATATATATATATATATATATATATATATATCATCAATGTCTCACAAACCATCATATTAATTAATTCACACATACACATATGTATAGCTATATACAATTTCTCCTACATATGCATGTTGCCTTCGGAGCCAGTGGCATTAGCCTAATTGGTGCCTTCGGAGCTCGATGGGGGCAGCGGGTAATAGTATTCTCCCTTCGGATTTATGACCTGGTCGAGCAAAAATCCCGCTATTTCCTCTTGAAGTGCTTCTATGCGCTCCGTTTCTAGGAGCTTCTCCCGCACCTCTGTGAACTTTTAAGAAGGAGATCAATATGCATGTGTATTAGTTGTGTGACTAGATATCGATAATGGTGTAAAAATTGTGAATAGTGTTTTGACAAGCGTACGCATTCCTGTCTTTGAGATCTGCTCCTTTCGGACGCCATCATGCGAATGTTCTCGCAAACGCAGAATGCACACAGATCAGTCCCTCGCGCCTGCTTGAGGGCCTTTACGAGAATGGAATTTGATCGGATAATAATTAATCAAGCATGATAATTAAAGAGATGGCAGCTAGCTAGCTAGCTAGTACTACTTAATTACTTACCTTGGGTGAAACCATTTAAGCTTTTGTTTCCATTCGCCTTCCGTGACGCTGATGAACCTTGCCCAAGCCCTGCCCGCCGACAATGAAAATGAATAAAGGGTTATTAAATATAGTTCATATCATGAAAATAACGAACTAAATAGGCTGAGATATATAGTTAATAATGATTGAAATTACCTGTTGACTATCCCAAACAAGATGTTATAGTCAGTTTTTCTTTGAGTAGTGAGTCCAGTATTTCAACTGTTCAAGGCCAACTTTAATGATACACAAGACCCAGTGATATCTGCATGCACACACGCTTGCATGTCTTAATTAAGCGGGCATATGTAAAGCAAAAACATGTAGCTAGCTAGTAGGCAAAAACAGAGAATTTGTAGTACAAGACAGTGTGACTCCTTTGGAAGTTGTAAGGAAGTAGTATATCTTCATTGTATTTGAGGCGCTTCAAGAACTCTAGCATGTTGTCCTCACGGCCTTTTGATGATGTGCATTTAGTTTCCATGTGTATTCATTAACGGTGTTTGGGTCAATGAACCCGATGCCAAAGCGCCCACCTTTTCTCATTTCATATATCTTCATCCTGCATATAATACCACGTAAAAGAATATAGTGAGGATAATTACAGGTAATGATTGATCAAAAGGATCAAGACAGCTAGCTTGAGACTTAAATTACAGAAAGAAATCACTTACGAGATAATAGCAATCGGCGATAGATTTGTCGAGTGCGCCTTGATTGTATAACTGAAACAGTTCGAATACTCAACGGACAAAGCTTTCTAATGGAAGTAATGGTCCTCCTTGACATTCACCATGAAGGACACTCGATCGAAATCTTGGTAATGTTCATGTACCATTGATGCAATTCATACATTCTCGTTGGGAGGTTCTTGACCTTGTCCGGATGGACCAAAGGTTGGCCCCGAACATATTTCCGTTTTATTTCATCCTCTCTAAGCACAGGCATGGGCTCGATCTCGAGGAGTTGTCCAACAGTGATTTTGAGAACTTCAACCTGCATTATATGGTCCTCCGTTATTACCACATTGCCCACCTCAGAACGTAAACTGTTTGCCCACAATAATATTGAGCGTACAGATCGTCACGTGTTGTTGGCACAACAAGCGAGGGATCGATTCGCCTACTGTTCTCCCAATTGGGAATGGTTTTCCGCATTTTTGACAGCTGCTTCTTGTTTGCTCGATCCCGAGCTCGCCTCCTTACGTAGACGTGCTCGATTTAACTTCCCGATGTGGCGCTCATAGTCTGTGTCAACAGGCTTGGGAGCTGGTGGTTGAGCCATACGAATGAAGTGGTCAATCGCTTCCTTAGGCACTTTCTCCCTTGGCGGCGGTGGCGGTTTGGTGCAAAATGGGCTTCCACCTCGGACTTCGATATGGCGCGATTTCCTCCTCGGACCTGTCATAAGACCTCTGCGAAGAGGCGTGAGGCTTGGACCATATTTATATCGCTTGCCTCCACTGTACTTCCTGTACTACCTCGACTCGTGCTGCCACGCACCATAGCTGCGGGTGTCTCTTCTGCGATTCGAGGCGGCGGAGACGCCGGCCGACGGGCTGAGTTGGACGAGGAGGAGTGGCCGCTCAAGATGTGCCGGACTTGGAGGAGGAGGGCCTGAGGTTGTGCGGACTTGGAGGAGGTGGGCGTCGACGCTGTGGCGGACTTGGAGGAGGAGGAGGGCTCGACACTTTGCGGACTTGGAGGAGGAGTGGCTCGACACTTTGCCGGACTTGGTGGACTTGCAGGAGCGGGAGACTGCTGACTCGGTGGCGGACTTGACGAGGAGTCGATGACGCGTGTCGGTGGCCTTCAAAGATGATGCAATCCTTTTTCCATAGGATGATACGATGGTTGGCGTCTCCAGAAAGCGCCGTCCTCACCTCCGGAATGTCAAGCTCTAGCTCGAATATGGCTGCACCACCTCGTCAACCATGACACGAGCATAGCCTCTGGAATCGGGATGCAATGGTAGGTTGCTTTGGGGTAGCTGGAAAAGCTTCTCCGTCCGCCACCTTCATGGATATGTTCTTCATTTTGACGTGTAGCTCGCAGCTAGTGTTCTCCGTGATGTCATCCACGGGTATCTACCCAGCATTGCGTCGTCTGGGCGGAACCCACGCTGCTTCTCTGCATGGATGGGGCGGTGCTATCCAATGCTGGATCATCCGCTAGCTGCTGCATTTGCAGACCCCTTTGCTGGCTAAGTGAGTTGATCTGCTCCTGCTGCCGCTGGAATTTGACCGCCAATTCCGCTTGACTTGCTTCTAGGCCTTGAAGGCGTTCATAGTCCCGCTTCCTCTGCTCCTCCTCCATCTTCCTCTTCTTCTCCTCCGCAATCTTCTTTCTCGCACGGGTTACGTAGTCGTTGTTCGGTCTGAAAACCCTCATACCACGGAATAGCGCCTTGCCTAGTGTTCTTCCCGGTGTTCAGGATTTCCCGTGGCACGCGAAGCTCGTCGTTCTCTCTGTTGGGCTGGAACACCCCGTTCGTGCCTCTTCTATTGCAACAAGTATCGCATCGTCGGCTCCCTTCAGACTTGCCCTCGTCGAAACATTGCACGTCTTGGATCCAACGCCCCCATGCGCATAGAACCAAGTCCGACTGGGGCCAGCTCTTAGTAACCGGAGTGGCACCTGCATCCTCCATCGCTTCTCGGACTTATCCCACTTAGGCATTGCCACCGATAGCCACCGGCCCCACTTATGGAACTTATCCTTTTTTCGCATTCTTCTTGTTTATTCTCGACCGTTCCTTAGCTAATTCTGAATCCTTGAATTTCACGAAATCGTCCCAATGAGCACGTTGGTTCTCTAGTGTTCCCTCGAATCGGAGTCTTCCTTCCTCCTTGACGTATTTGTCCCATTCACGATTCTTGTGGTTCTTGAATGCAACCGCCATCTTTCTAAGAGCAGCGTCCTTGACTTTCTCGCACATCTGCTTCGTGAAATGATCCGTAGGGTGAAATGTTCCATGAGAGTATCCCAAAGCAGATCTTTTTGATTCTTGTCGACAAAAGTAACATATGGATGTGGAGCAGCGTCCTCTTTGCCTTTTTGTCCTTTGTCTTTTGCTGGCTCTCTCCATTCTTGAAGGGAGATCGAGTTGGTCCTTCACAAGAACTCCGTGACCGACGAATGAACTTGTCCGCAATCTTCTTAGGCGCTAATGGTTCGCCATTATGTCCGATCGCCTCGATATTGTACTTTACGCCTCCTTCAACTTTTTGTTCGGGCCTCGTTTAGTCCTTTTGCCTCAAGATTTGCTCGACCGGATGGCTGAAAGAACAAAGATCGATTCGTTAATATATCTTCAAGTCATTTAAAACATGTGATGATCACGAAACCTGCTTATATAAATATATATACCTCGCTGATCTTTGTTGTTTCAGGATCAACATGTTCTTCGTCATCGTCATAATCGTAGTTCATGACTTCATCAATTCGGTCGTCGCGATCGAATATCATATCACCCTCTCCGTGTTGTTTAGAAATTGAGCCGTCATAATCTTCTTCATTCGATTATCATCGCCCGCGTATCATATCGAACATGGTCTGTTCTCCTCTCTGTCGGTATTGTCCGCCATAGCTTTTATTTAACTAATTCAAAAGAAATATAAAACAATTTAGTATTCAAATTACATCGTCTCGAATAATAGATATAATCTCAATACTTTGTCTAGAATAATAGATACAATCTCAATACATCGCCTCGAATAATATATAATATTGAATAGTACATCACTGGCTAGCTAATTAAAGATCGAATACTACTGAAGAATCTAGGACACTCATGTTCTGCGTCGTGGGCGGTGGACACCCAAAGAGAAGGAACACTCACGGGATCATAGCTGATGTGAGATCCTCAAGATCTTGCCAGTATTGGAGAACTGCCGCCTCTAACGCAACCATGTAGCGATGGACGTGCTCGTCCTCCTCCCCGACACGGCGACCTCTCCGGCGGGCCGGGTCCCTCCGCACCGAGATCGCCCACGCGAACGCCACCAAACGAGATCAGGGTCGACGCGGGACCCGGGCCGGTTCCTCATCAAGCGGCGCGCCCTCCGAGCAAGACCTCCAGTGCCAGCCCAAGGAGCCCAGTCCGGACATGGGCGGCTGGACGTCGTCATGACGGGTCGACGACGAGGATGCGGGCGGGCATCGTCGATAACAAATACTAGCTATATGCCCCAAAAAATAATATTTTTTAATGATTGGATTTTGATAACTAAAATTTATAACATTTCTACTATTTCAAAAATCTATATACTATTTCATACTAATTAAGCATCTAACACTAAAAACATAAAAAACAATTTCTATACATCCATTAAAAACAGAAAACAACATTATATAAAAAAATCCATACTAATTAAACACTAATTATATCCATCTAACATGCATTCATACATATATACTAGTGAAAAACAATAATCTAAAAATCTAAACTAATTAAACATACAAAATCTAAACTAATTAAATATATACGTGTATGTCTGTGTGTGTTCATCATGCTTGTGTGTGTGTGTGTGTGTGTGTGTGTGTATGGGCTCGGGGAGGGCGGCGCCATGGTGGCGCTGGGCGAGGGAGGGGTTAGAGGGGAGAGCTCACAACGGGCGACGGCGACGGCGAGGCGACGGCCGGGCGGCGACGGCGGGACGGCGCGACGGGACGGGACGGCGCGACGGGACGGGCCAGGCGGCGACGGAGACAGGCGGGCGGGAAGGGACGGGGCGGCGGCGGGACGGGCGGCGACGAGACGAGCGGCGACGGAGACGATCGAGGGCGGCGGCGATTTACGACGGAGACGATCGAGGGCGGCGGCGACGGCGACGGAGACGGAAACAGAGGAACAAACAGAGAGGAAAACTGAAATTTTCAGAGTGTTGTATATATAGAAGGCACATTTAGTACCGGTTGGAGCCACCAACGGTACTAAAGGCCTGTTTTGGCTAGGCCAAGCGGCGGAAGCGACCCCTTTAGTACGGGTGATGGCACAAACCGGTACTAAAGGCCCCCTTTAGTACCGGTTTGTGCCACGACCGGTACTAAAGGGGTGCGCTGGGGCAGGTGCGGTGCGGCAAGTTTAGTCCCACTCGCTAGCCGAGGGCGACCGCAGATGGTTTATAAACCTCGTGCGGTCGCTCTCTCGAGCTCCTCTCCAAATCAGGCCCACTGGGCCTACGTGTTCTTTGTTGCCTGTTGGCCCACTTGGCCTTTTGGGCTCTGCATCCCTGGCCCAACACAGGTTGGGTTTCTAGTCGTATGCAGGCCGTTACTGCCTAGTAGGCGGGCTTTTTTTTGCTTTATTCATTTTTTTGTTGTTTTTTTTGTGTATTTAGAGTTTCTTTGTGAATGTTTTTGCTTTAGGTACAAAAAATTACAAAGATTCTGTTAGTGCCCGTAGTTTTCAAATTTGAATAGTTTAAATTTTGAATTATTTGAAATTAGTGTGAATCACTAGTTTGTGAATAATTTAACTTTAAAAATCAGTAAAGGCATGAAAGAATTTGTTTGCACATAAAATTTCTTCGGTTTCAAATGCCAAAACACATAACTACCCTAACTATTACAGAGATTCCCTCGGGTGTGAAACATGAAGAAAGTGATGATAGTGAAGCCGATCACATCCTGATCTTTGGGTGTGAAACTTTTTCTTCGCGTGTGTCCCTTTGCACCGTAACCATGGAAAATCTTCATCATTTAACGGGATGCTCGGGTCAATATTCACTGTGAATGGAGAAATTTCATCAAACTTTTCATAATCTTTGACTTGTCATCTTGTCATCCACTCCCACGATGTTTCTCTTCCCGTAAAGAACTATGTGCCGCTTTGGCTCATCGTACGATGCATTCGCTTCCTTATCTTTTCTTTTTATTGGCTTGGTAGACATGTCCTTCACATAGAAAACCTGTGCCACATCATTGGCTAGGACGAATGGTTCGTCTCGCACACGCAAGATTGTTGAGATCCTTGTTGTCATTCCGCATCGCGGGTCTTCCGTTACCCGCCTCGTGTCATATTGACCCATTTGCACCAAACAAAGGGACCTTTAAACCACGCCGATAGTCAAGTTCCCATATGTCCTGTATATAACCATAATATGTTTCCTTTCCGCCTTGGTTTCGCATCAAAGCGGACACCACTGTTTTGGTTGGTGCTCTTCTTATCTTGGGCGATCGTGTAAAATGTATTACCATTTATCTCGCACTTTGAAAGTCATTATATTCAAGATGGTAACTGGGACAACAAGTACAGGTCATCTTCAATAGAGGTGTCATGCATGGTGCGGTTCGCAACCAGTGGCGAAACTCCTGGTTTGTTCACGTGTAATCCAGTCATCGACCGCTCCGGTGTTTGGAGCGTAGCAAATTCTTGTGTTCATCCATATCTGAAGCCACCAAGGCGGAATTCTGTAGAACTGTGTAGTGTGCTTCGGTGAGAGAATGTCCGTCCATACATATTATTTGTTCCCCTCCTAGCGTGTTTTTCCATCTAGTCTGCCCTTATGCCGCGATTCAGAACACCAATCGGCTTAAGGTCAGGAATAAAGTCAATACAAAACTCAATGACCTCCTCATTTTGATGGCCCTTGGAGATGCTTCCTTCGGCCTAGAACGGTTATGAACATATTTCTTTAAGACTCCCATGAACCTCTCAAAGGGAACATATTGTGTAGAAATACAGACCCAAAACGTTAATCTCTTCAAGATAGGTGAACTAGGACGTGCGTCATGATGTTGAATAAGGATGGTGGGAACACCAACTCAAACCGACAAGACATTGCACCAAATCATTCTCAGTAACCTTGGTATGATTTCGGAGCGATTACCTTCGAGAGATTGCATTGAGAAATGCACATAGCTTCACAATGGCTAATCGAACGTTTTCGGTAGAAGCCCCTCAATGCAACCGGAAGCGATTGCGTCATAATCACGTGGCAGTCATGAGACTTTAGGTTCAAACTTTTTCTCGCCATGTTTATTATTCCTTTATATTTGACGAGAAGCCGACGGTACCTAATATCGAGCAGGCATTCAAAGAAGATTTCCTTCTCTTCTTTGGTAAGAGCGTAGCTTGCATGACCCCGATATATGCCGCCTTCTCCGTGCATACGTTGCTGGTCCTCCGTGCCTCGGTGTATCTTTTGTCTTCCCATACACGCCCAAGAAGCCAAGCAGGGTCACGCAAAGATTCTTCGTCACGTGCATCACGTCGATTGCGGAGCGGACCTCTAGGTCTTTCCAATATGGCAGGTCCCAAAATATAGATTTCTTCTTCCACATGGGTGCGCGTCCGTCGGCGTCCTTTGGAACAGGTTGTCCGCCAGGACCTTTCCAAATATCACCTTCAAATCCTTGACCATATCATGTACATCAGCACCGAAGCGGTGGCGAGGCTTCGTCCGTGATCCGCCTCACCTTTGAAATGCTTGCCTTTCTTTCTTACGGATGCCTGCTCGGAAGAAATCGATGATGTCCTGTACACATTCTTCATACAACTATTCAAATATATATCTGTCGGTATCATCCAAACAGTGCGTGCATCCGCGGTATCCCTTGTTTGTCCGTCACCGAAGGTTACCGAGAGCAGGCCAATCATTGATGGTCACGAACAGCAACGCCTTTAGGTCAAATTCTTCCCCATGTGCTCATCCCACGACGTACACCTGCTCCATTCCACAGTTGTAAGAGTTCTTCAACTAATGGCCTTAGGTACACATCAATGTCGTTGCCGGGTTGCTTAGGGCCTTGGATGAGCACCGACATCATAATGAACTTCCGCTTCATGCATAACCAAGGAGGAAGGTTATACAAACATAGAGTCACAGGCCAGGTGCTATGGTTGCTGCTCTGCTCCCCAAAAGGATTAATGCCATCTGCGCTTAGACCAAACCATACGCTCCTTGCGTCATCGCAAACTCCTTCCGTACTTTCTTTCGATTTTTCTCCATCTGCGACCCGTCATTTGGTACTCTCAACTTTCCGTCTTTCTTACGGTCTTCTCGTGCCATCGCGACGCTTTGGCATGCTCTTTGTTTTGGAACAACGTTTCAACCGTGGTATTATAGGAGAATACCACATCACCTTGGCAGAATCTTCTTCCGGGCGCCGCCCTCGACATCACCATGCTCATCGCGGCTGATCTTATAGCGCAATGCACCACATACCGGCAAGCGCTCAAATCCTCGTACTCACCGCGGTAGAGGATGCAATCATTAGGGCATGCATGTATCTTCTCGCACCTCTAACCCTAGAGGGCAGACATCCTTCTTTGCTTCCGACGTACTCTCGGGCAATTCGTTGTCCTTTGGAAGCATATCCTTTATCATTACCAAGAACTTTCCAAATCCCTTGTCGATACACCATTCTCGCCTTCCATTGCAGCAATTCCGATGTGGTGCCCAGCTTTTTCTTGCCACCCACGCAATTTGGTACAACAATTTTTGTGATCCTCTAACATGCGCTGCAACTTCTTCTTCTCCAAATCACTTGCGCAGTTTCTCTTTGCATCGGCAATGGCCCGACCTAGATCATCAACGGGCTCATCGATGTCTCTTCTTCAGCTTCTTCCCGCATTGCCGCCCAGCTTCTTCCGCATTACACGGCTCAGCTTCTTCCCCATTGTTGTATCATCGTATTCAGGGAACCCATGGCCAGGATAGCTGTCGTCGTCCTCTTCTTCTTCATTGTCTTCCATCATAACCCTCTTTCTCCGTGCTTGGTCCAAACATTATAGTGGGGCATGAAACCGGACTCAAACAGTGGACGTGAATGGTTCTTGACGAGAGTAATTGCGACCATTCTTACAGCCAACACATGGACAAGGCATAAAACCATCCGCCCGCTTGTTTGCCTCAGCCGCAAGCGTAAAAGTATGCACGCCCTCAACGAACCGGGAGAGCATCGGTCATCGTACATCCATTGCCGGCTCATCTTCATTACACAACACCGAATAGACCAAATTAATACAAGTTCATACATAGAGTTCACACTTAAATGCAACAAACAAATAACTCTCTGGCTAAAGCATTTAAATGCAACAACAAATGCGATCAAGATCGCAACTAAGGTAACAATTGATCCAACAGCATAATGATACCAAGCCTCACTATCGATGGCATATTTTCTAATCTTTCTAATCTTCAAGCGCATTTTCTCCATCTTGATCTTGTGATCATCGACGACATCGGCAACATGCAACTCCAATTCCATCTTCTCCCCCTCAATTCTTTTCAATTTTTCTTTCAAGTACTCGTATTCTCTTTCAACTAAATTTAACCTCTCGACAATAGGGTCGGTTGGAATTTCCGGTTCACATACCTCCTAGATAAAAATATCTATGTCAACTTGATGGGCATAATTTGTCATAAACACGAAATGCAACAAATAGTTTTACAAGAGAATATACCACATCCGAATCATAACAAGGACGAGGGCCGATGGGGACGGATATCAAAACCATGGCACTATGTATAACAAACAACGTACGGGTAAGATAATTATTATACGAGTAACTATATATCCAAATCACAGAAACATCAATTTTTTATATAAAATTTCATGAACAAGAGGCTCACCACAAGGTGGTGCCAGTGACGGGACGGTCTTGAGGCGATCGACGGTGGTTACGACAGAGATTTAGAAGGCACTAAGTAAACCACACCTACATATGCAAACTAAGTGTTATTTTGACCTCAAATTGCATATAAATCAAATACTAGCACATATATATATATTTCCTCCCAAATTACTAAACTCACAAATTAATAACTATATGAACCAATGCAAGAGCTAATCTAGCAATGAGAGATGAAAGGACAAAGTTGCTAACCTTTGTGATCACTTGAATGGATGGGGCCTTCAAATCTTGACAAATTTTGGGCAAAATGTGTGATGAGCTCGAGGATAAGAGGAAGAACAGAGAGGAGAGGAGAGGGAAAGGGGAAGAACAGAGCGAGCTGGACGAAGGGTTTATATGCAGGAGGACCTATAGTACCGGTTCGTGGCACGAACCGGTACTAAAGGTGCTGGAGGGGGCCCAGACTGACAACATCCTGCCACCACCCTCATTAGTACCGGTTCGTGGCACGAACCGGTGCTAAAGGTTAGCCACGAACCGGTGCTAAAGGCTAGCCGTTGGAACCGGCACTAATGTGCTTCACGTTTGACCCTTTTTCTACTAGTGAGTGATTGGGGAGCGCCTTGAGAGAGATCTAGGCCTCCTTGTATCGCCCTCGGGAATCCAAGGATCTTCCCACACCTTGATGTTAGCCCCCTCCCCACCACTCTCCAGATAATCCCTTCTTTTAATAAGTCCACCCCTTTTAGGATGTTGCGCCTAGTGTACGATATGCCAGGGGCGGGAACAACGTCCAGAAGCTTTCCGTCAGAAAAAAATTTAGCCCGCAGCACCCTCCCACATAGAGACTCGGGGTCTTGCAGTAGTCTCCAGCCTTGTCTAGCCAACATGACCAGGTTAAAGATGTGGAGATCACGAAGGCCGAGGCCCTCAGTTTTCGGCTTCGTAAGACATTGCCAGCTCAGCCAGTGATGCCGCTCCTCATCTTGATTATTCCACCAATAGCGACAGACTATTGAGCTAATTTCATCGCAGAAAGATTTGGTGGTGTCAAAATAGGACATGGCATAGATGGGGATCGCTTGGGCGACGGCTTTAATCAAGACCTCCTTCCCCGCTCTAGACAAGAATTTCTCCTTCCACCCCTGGATCAACTTCCAGATTCTCTCTTTAAGATACTCAAATGCCTTGGATTTTGATCTGCCCAAGAAAATTGGCAGACCAAGATATCTTTCATTGAAGGCTTCGTCCCGAATTTGTAAATAAAGTATTCATTGACACAAATAAAGTAGTTAACTAGCTACCATTCTATTTCATCTAGCTCACATTTGCTTGCCAGAAACACTTGAAATAACTTGGTATGAAAAACTTATATTAGAAGCATGAGGATATGCCAAAAAAATTAAATAGTTTAGTGTTAGAGTATCTCATTAACACCCACAAGTATTGTTAGATAAAGGCACTTCTTTTTATTATTTTTCTGAACTTTCTATCTCGGTACGACCATGTCAAAAAATGATATATGCCAACTGAGGAATTGTCAAGCCGGCAAACTCATCCACATTGGACCAGATCAGGTCCTTTAAGCGATAGCATACCTGTCAAGCCATGACAGCAGACAGAATCATCCCAACTAGATTGGGATCGCGCCTTGGCGCGAGGGTGCCGGTCTGAACATTGGTCAAACAAATAATGCTAAGTCAGTGGTAATCCAGGTTTGCCATATGGATTCATACAGTATAACAATACAATGAAGAAAAAACACTCAATTGTGATACAAGTATGACATGATGATGCTTAATACCGGCACGAGGCTATAAGGAAGAATCAATTTCAATGTGTTTATAAGACCACAAAAAATAGCCACTCGACAGGAAGTTATAAACCAAAAGCGCATCCACTCAATAGGAAGTTTCAAACCAAAATTGCAGACATAGATATGAAGTGTGCCGCGTTGTCCGGTCCAGACGTAAAATTCAAATCAATGTAGTATGCAATCAATGCATGGTTCAACACTTCAAGCAATGCACCAAATCTTTAACCTCATTAATTTTCCAATCGAAATAAATATCACAGAATACAATTGAGGCACATCAAGCTCGGCACAAAGGAATAGACCAAAAGAACCGCTTAATAGATCAGGATTAGAGCAAGTCATGTACATAGAAAGTGATGCATTCTGCAGATTGAAAGTCGTTCAACCCAAAATGTGGTAGCATTTGAAAACACAAACTTTTGGAAGCAGATGATGATGCTAAGCCCCATACCATGATGTGAACGTGGTTCTGATGCTGATGCACATTATAGAAAAAGTAGCCACTGCAGATATAGTAGACAACAAATAGCTATTGCTTGGCCACTCGAAAACGTAACCAGCCAACCAGGCTGCTCCTGAAGAAAAACACCTAAACCATATGATACATCAGTCGATATCACACATTGAGATAAAGAGTACTCTAATTTTAATAGAAAGTATAGTTCAGCAACTCAATACTCATATCTAAGTTCGGATTGTTCAATGGACACTGATATTGTACTTTTTATATCGGTCCAAATGAAACATCTGTACATAATTGCAATTAAATTATATCAACCTAAGAGAAGAATTCAAACGGCTGGCATTGCAGAGATCCCTATTCCTCGAGAGTGCATCGATATAAACCATATAACCAAGACCATTTTGTTTTCGAAGAGTTATATAGAGAAGAAAATGGTTACCCTGTTACAATCCATCATCTAATCATGGAACAAAAAATAAAACGAATTAAATGCCTACACTGGATAGTATGCACATTGGCTATACCAAATCATTAAGACTAATTTTTCTGCAACGATGAATAAGAAAAACAGTACACCGGTGTTAGAAAACAGAACAGAGTCGTAGATGGAGAAAATCAAGTGTTACATAATAATTGAGTACTCCCTTTGTAAGCTAATATAAAGTCTTTTAGATCACTAAGGTAATGATTTAAATGATCTTATATTAGTTTACAGAGGGAGTAATTGTTCAGAAGTTTCAGGTTTTTTAATCACTCAAATACCTTCATAAATTGTGCTCCACCAAAATACTCTTCTTGCTTCAGGAGATTAAAAATAGGATTAATATTACACTAAACAACACATGTGACAGTAAGGGCCTGTGTTAACGAACGAACACTGATGCTATAAAGATGTGACAATGAATATGTGTTTTAGCAAAAAAAAGTGACATTATTTATGAAAACAGTTATCTGCATACCATTCCCTATTTTTAGACAGAGCACCTTTCTAAATGCACCCAGAAGACTACCTAGACCAAACTCTATGAACAACCTAGACACATGACTATCGGATATGTTGCCAAATGCAAAACAAATAATTCCACTACCAGCAACATTTATTTTTCTCCTAATTCAGCAGAGCGCAACACGTATATTGCTCAACCATCTATGTCACTGCATCTAACCTCCACTTGAATAATTACTACTGGAAACAAAAATACACGAAATAGGCACATAAATCGTAACCACCGGAAGTAGGCACAGAGGTTGTGCATGAACAAAAAGACAATCTACCTATCAACGCGCAACCACCAGTAGCTGCTCACATGAAAACCAGCACCTGCAAAACAATAAGCAGATAAACAACACATTATCAATCAGGTGAAGGCGGAGCAAAGAAAAACAAAAGAAAGAAGAGTAAGAAAAATAACGTGGGGAAACAAAATCCAAAAAATGAACAAAACTCCACTTTGTCATGTGAGTTGTAGAAAAAAACAGAATATAACTCCACTTTTTTGTAGGTCCACAACCCAAAACAATCGGGTAACCACAATAGGATCAACTAAGCATGCCAACCACTATATTTACATAATAAGATGAACTCGACGTGGCACCAAGCGCTCCAACTGCATCAACAACTATAATTTCCTAATAACATGCATATATGTATTGTAGTTAGTTGCGACCGGAAGCCTGTGAGTATACACAGCAGCAACTCCTAGGGAATAGCAAGTACAGCCTCATGTGCCGCTAAAATAATCAGGGCCACCACTACTTTAACAATAAAATCTTCTAGTGGTGGAACTGGAATTTCACCAAAGCCTCACACTTTTAACCAAAATTAAACCAACCATGTGTATGTAACCATATGGTATATTCTGCAGCCGAAACAAAACAAAATAGTCTAAGCATCAAGTTATATCACGACGAACTCAGTATGTAAATTAGCACGATGAAATCAGTATGTAAATTAACTAAATAGATTTTAAAATATAAAAATGAAAGTAAAAAAGCAAAAGCAAAACAAAAAACAAAAACAAAAAACTTCAGCCAAAAGAGCCTATGTGAGGACGATACCTTAGATGAGCCGGCCCACCTAGAATCGAACCGGGTGTACGCTACAATCTCTACCTAATAATAACGGGCTATTTCTTCTGCCGGTATGTTACGAAAATTGTCCCCAAAATTGTAAAATCAGCAATGGCACCTATAAATGATAATAAAAAAGCGTTTCACACAGGAATCCCCCGTCTGGGCCGGCCCATGCAATAGGGTCCTTCTATATGGGAGCTCCTTACTCGCCGCTCTTTGCGGCAAAGCGACGCAGTTTCGCACAGGCGGTCTCGCACTGGGCCGGCCCATAACCGTAACCGTAAGCGAATCTCTCTAGCTCCAAAAAATTTGAGAACAATTTTCTAAAATGGGAACATTTTTAGAAATGCTGAATATTTTTAGAAAGTTGTGAAATTTTTGGGCAGAAACATTCCGAACATTTTTTGGAAAATGCGAACATTTTATAATATGCGAACATTTTTAATATGCGAACATTTTTTGTATTCATGATTTGTTTTTTGAAAACACAACCTCTTTTGGAATTTGATCATTATTTAGAAAACTGTTTGAAATTTCTAAACATTTTTTAAATAAAATAATTTCGAAAATTATAAAAAAAATAGTACAGGAGCAATTTTTAAAAGTGTGAACATTTTATTAAATTATGAACAAAATTTGAAACATAACCTTTTTAATTTGGATCATTTTCTAAAAGCACTATTTGTTTTTAAAATTTTAGAACATTTTTGAAAGAGGTGAACAAAATTTGAACTTTCTGAACTTTTGTGAATTTCTCAATTTTACAATACTGGAACATTTTATGAAAAACCGAACAAATTTTGGAAAAGGTGAAATGTTTCGAATTCTCAAACATTTTTTGAACAAGAAAAACGAAAATGAAATAGGAATGAAAAATAAAAGAAGAAACTGAAAAAACATACAAAGGAAAGAAAAAAGAACAGGAAAAAACGAACATAAAAAAGGAAAAAAATAAAACTCGGTTCTGGGTCTTCTAGAAGGTTTCCAAAACCGGAATAAACCGACTGAAAACCCGTGGAACATTCCCAAAACCGAAAACAGAAAGATATGCGTGCAGTCACGAAATGGGCCGGCCCGAATCGCTCGATGTCTTGCTATGCCTGTGCGTTGCGGCGACAATTTGCCGCAACGTGCGGCAAATAGGAAATTCCCTTCTATATTGCGATCTGTGCGCTGTAAGAAAGATGCAGCGCGCCAGATTGGGCCAGCCTATGTCTGGGCGGCCTGTTATTTAAATTTCGTTCTCTATTGTTATTTTTTATTAAATTTTTTCTACTTTAATAATTTTAAAAATGTTCACGATTTCAGCCTTCAGAAAAGCACCGAAATTTAGGAAAAAGAGAATTTTGCAATAAAATGTTTTAAAAATCATAAAATATTTGTGGATTCAAAACATGTTCGCGATTTTATAAAAAAATGTTTTCTTATTCAAAAAATGTTCGCAATTTGGAAATATAAAAAGTCATGATTTAAAAATGTTTCTGTATTAAAAAATAATGAATTTGAACAAAATATTGCAAACTCAAAAAATGTTCATTAATGGAAAAATATCATAAAGAAATTCAAAAACTGTTCATGACATACAAAATAGTTTATTCCTTCGTAAAATGTTTATTAAATAAAAAATGTTTGTTAAATCAAAAGAATGTTCATGAATTTCAAAAATGGATTCACCAGTTTCCAAAAAAACGTTCGCCCTAAAATCATTTTTGGGCACCAACTTTTACACATCTGTTGGAGATGCTCTAAGGATGAATAATTGAAGACAAAGGCATGTCCCTGTGTGCAGGAGGTTGAAGCACTTCAAACTGCCTACTCAACATGTTGTCGGTGAGCATCAATAGAAGCCGCTCATTATTTGTTGAGCACTGGCTACCTACCCACATTATCGAAGTTCGGTTAACTACTGTATCTATCAATAAAATCAAATGTGATGTACATTTCCCAGGGCTGAGAATACCCTAAGAAACTAAAACGTACTACAAATTAAGTGGACTTCTATTGCTTCCCATCCACAAGGATTTGGATGTCACTAACTCACTATCATCTAAATTATCCGCATATGGACCAGTTGAAGGAAAGAGATAACGGCAGGGTTGCTCATTGCCAAGCAAACAAACATTCCCAAGCTTGGTGTAGCCGTGAAGAACCTGGAGACTACAAACTTACAACAGCAGGAAAATAAGACACAATACTACAATACCTAACCCTATCAAGCAAATCGCCACTCCTTAATGTTATATCAACGGCTTATCTGACTAGTTAAAGGTGGCAGCAGCACAGTTCTCTTTCCATGTATTTATGTGGGGCATGTTTAGAAAACTTGGGACAGCGAGATGAAACTCGTGGCATACCTTTCTACTCTATTTTAGCGCCTTCAAGAGCTTCAATGCACCAGTAGCAGTAGTGATAAAGCGCCTTGTGGATTGATTATTTCCTATAAGTGCTGAGATTCTTCCCACTGGACCAACTATATTTTGAGTTCGAGTAGATCCCATGGCCACTGAGGTTCTCAGAGAGACATGGAGTTGTTCAAGATCTGTTCTTGCATAGTTTGGATACACCTTCACAGGAAACCGGGCTTGTAACACTGATCTCCAATATGGGAAAAATCTTCTCCTTGCATATGTGGGATCCCATCCTCCACCTACTTTCTTTCTCGCAGCCTGTCACATATTTCAATAGAGATACAGCATAAGAAGCCAGATACATACATATTCCAGCATGATCAGCCAGCACCTCTCACTTGAGATGTTGTATGTTGATCAATACACAAAATTGGGTATATATCATCAGATATGAATGGCGTTACTACAGGGTAGTAATTAAACAGCATGCTTAAGCAACATACTAAGCTGTTGAACCAGCACAAGGCATGGCACAAATATAGCAACTGAAACATGATTTTCTTATTGCATCAACGATTATATTACACTGCATATTCTTTTATCAGAATCTTCCTCGCAGGCACCAAAAAAAAATTCAGATGCAAAAATCAACACTAATAAGGTGTTAGAAATAACAACAATGTGCAAGTCCCCTTGGTGAAGTCCAAATGTTGATGTTACTTGGAATCTACACAGTTCTTTGGTAAAGAACCTGATGGGAAACAAATCACATTAAGATGGCAGAGATGAATCATAGTTGGAATGCCATGGCATTGCAATAGGGCATACGTATTTGGAGGCAACTCAAAGCAGTGCCGAAAGGAAGGCCAACCAACCATGGTGGCTTAGCCGCAAGCAAGGCAGCGAGTGCATCGGATATGGGGAATTGCATAGATGAATAGAGTTCCCGTCTGTACAGACAAGTCTTGATGACTTTTTTTGCTTGGCTGTTCTAGTGGCAAAATCTAGTTTCTATAAATGTGTGGGTGAACACACTAGGTATTGTAGGCTAGAATTTAGATATTTTGTAGCTCATTTAGTGAGCACTGGAAGCAGCTTGAACCTTGTCCTGGTTCAGTAGCCAAAGTCCATTAGAACACGAATACTTGTACTCTTTAAATATGGCTGAATGCATTACTAGAAAGCTGCCCAGCTTTGCAGCACCAAAACCATCACTTTGTGCTCTAATTAGTGACCCATTTTGTGCTCTTTTTTTTTGCGGGTGCTGCCCTAAGGTGTAGGCAAAGCTGTTTGGTGCTGCTGCACCAAAATAAGCACTAAGGTCTAATGGTTACTTGTGTTTGTGTATGTGCTGCCGTGCCATAAGGGAGAGACCATCATCTCCAACAGCAGTGACCTGGACACAAGATTAGGGCAAGTCGAGCACAGTCAAAAGTGAAGAAAACGCACCTTAAAACAAAGATTCTACGATGTATCCGAAAGCGTTCAAGGGATTCGTCAATTTGGGAAATTTTCACTTCACATAATTTTTTGAAAAGTAAGGTGTAAAAAAAGGGAAAGAGCAGAAATTCTTATAGCTTCCTTTCCTTTTGCCGCCACAATATTATTACTCATTGCCAAACACCATCGGTCTATCCAAAAGTAGACTCGTTACCTTTTTCTTTGCAGCATGCAGATTGGCCGTTTTCGTAGCTGCTCTGTTTGCATCTGTAGACCCTATTATCCATTTAAAGGAAAAAAAAAGGGAGAGATTAGACGCATGTTTGTTATAAATGTAAAAAGAATCACTTGCTCCCGACAGAACTGTACCGCATGACTCTCCGTCCGACTTTTTGCAGTCATAAGGCTGGCTTCAAGAAGATAAAATAAAATAATCAGCAAAACAACCATTTATTCACATAGAAAATTATTGTGTGAAGTAAAACAAAGAGTAGTACAGGTTTAAAGTGTCCATGGAATCTCCAGTAGGGCAAAACCCATACTCCTTGAGGATAGATGAAACATGTTCCAAAACCTCCACATGGGGCACCTAAATGACATACAAGCTGTTGCATGAGGCAATATATGCTAACATAGATCTACTGTATATACAACTTAGCAAACATATAACCAAGGGTAAGCAGCGAGATGATGGAAAAAATTGCTTGGAGGGGAAAACTGCAGTTATACAATATGAGTTGGAAGGCAGTAGAAATCTCGACACAACGGGGGCTCCTGTATCTTTCTTTTATTTACTGGGAATCCACAACAGTATGAAGTTATGCCGGCTATGCTATAGCCACTCAATGCAACAAGACCCAATGGTTGTGAAACAACTAATGATCTTGAGGAAGTGTTACTTTTTATGAATTTCATTTCTGTATAGATTTGTTAAACAGAATGAACTATTATAACAAAGTTGTCAAATACTACCTCTGTACGTGTTTGTTTGGCCAGCAAGCATAGGAACACGTGATTAAGTCCGCATTAAAGGTGCAGATTTTGCCCCTCGATCTCCTTGCTATTCCTGTGTAACAATTGGCTGGCTGGATAACTAAGAGAAGAGAAATCTGGAGTTCATAAATATCAGGAGCATGCGCAGCATGCACGTCCAGGGGCAACTCTTGTTAATTACATGAGGCAAAAAGCCCATGCGCTTTAATCGGATGCGAAGCACCAGAAATCTGCGTTATGCCATGGTCCTAGCATTTGGCCCACCAGCCCCGTAAACACAGACGGAGGGAGTATAAAGACACAGTACTGTTCTTTTCAGTTGACATCAGATTGTTAACATACTTCTTGCTAAGACTAGTGCATGTATTTTTTTAAGATAAAAGCACTAACAACAGTAAAATACAAATAGTATTAAAACAGTAAGTAACAGACATCTGAGTCACCACGGCTGCAATGTACCAAAAACGTGTACCTCTGAATGTGCTTGAATGTATGCAGAAAGAGGTTCACCGACACGGGAAATTACATCAACAAGCAGACCTGCGCAATAAAGTGCCTTCATTTCCTCCGGAAGCTTCTGTGGCATTTCATTTGAACCTTTCCCCCATATCAAGGTAAATGAAAGCCTCAGTATACTGCTCTTGATCATGTCAAACCCATCTTTCTTACTACTGGATGAACAGCCTCCACAGATCTGCTCTTGAGCGGCCAGTAGTAGAATTGCAGACTGGGTAAGTTTTCCATCCTCAATGTATTTCCAGAGCTCCCCAAGTAGATTATTTGTTTTTTCCGCAAGCAGTCTAGTTGTATCCAGGAAGATCTTCTGTAAAACAACAATGAACAAAAATCTAAGTTCATTTAGCATTTGTATGCAAGCAAGTAGTGTCAAATAACTTTCTATATTTCGCTTTGTTTCCTCCTATCAAAGTAAATATGGATTAGAAACAATCTCCAAGGAAAAGAAAATGAAATTAGTTACCAGCAACAGTTTTTGTAAGTTCAATGAAGACTCGTTATCCTTTACTATAAGAACATGTACTAACAAACAGAAACTCTACTTTCTCTGACAAATGGAGATGAAAGGATGCCCGGTCCTTAGTATCACTAATATCATTATAACAGCTGTCAGGGATCTATGGTATGACCACAGTTACTTTTATGTCATGCTGCAAAAGTAGTACTCCCTCCGTCTGAAAATACTTGTCATCAAAATGAATAAAAAGGGATGTATCTAGAACTAAAATACATCTAGATACATCCTCTTTTTTCATTTTCATGACAAGTATTTCCGGACGGAGGGAGTAATTCCTAAAGGGAGGGAAGTGAAACAGACCATTTCAGGTAGACACAGCAGACGGATAAGATTGTAGATATAATCCAGATGATTCTGGCTGGGAGAAAGATTGTCCTCCAGATACTTATGCAGGCAAGTATTCTCAACTGCGACATGGAGCGGGAGTAGATCCTCAATGATTTCCTTGCCAACTGTGCGTACATTGGCTGATGCACCATGGCGTAAAAGCAGCTTGATCATGTCAACAGAGAACCTTTCAGCAGCTTGGTGGAGCGGGAAGTATCCATATTTGTTTATGCAGTTGGGATTGGCGTGCATCCCACGGAGCTCAGGTGCCTCGCCCTCCAATACAAGTTGTGCACATTGCAGGGCATTGAAACTGACCAAGAAGGTTAAGGTTTGTGCGGTGATGGAAAGATCCCATGACATGGCCTTGCCCCCACCGTTCCTGAATAATCGGAGGAAGCGCCGGACATTATCCTTTGAAAAGATGGGCTCCCATTTGGCATATTTGTCGAAGAAGTCATCACACACCCACTAGATGGATCCGTCACAGTTGAAAAAGGTGAAAGGCATCAGTTATCCGACTAAGAGCACGACAAAATTAACTGGAGGTGAATATATGACAATAAAAACAACAAAACCTTGTAACCCAAGCAAGTTGTGTAGGCTAAAGATACCGAACATGAGGCACCAACAAGGAGGGAAGAGAAAGCAAGGGGGTCTAAAGCTATCATGGTACCTATCTAAGGTTCATATATGACAACAACAAATATATTGTTTCAGTAGACGTAAGTACCCAATAATATTACAGAGTTAAACGAAATAACTAATATAATGGAATGACTCATCAAACGGATTCTGTAAATGAAGGTAACAAAAACCTCGGGAGTAGGGTCTGTGATGATTATGTCATTTGCTCTGGACTTGGCCATGGAAAGACACCTTTCTGCCATAAGCTGAAAAAGAGGATGTCAAGAGTCGGCACTGGGAAAGAAAAAAGAAGGGGAAAGAATATCACACAGATGGATAGTCATCATACCTCATCGATCTTTGTCATATCGAACCCCTCAGTATATTCAAAGTGAGGGCAAGGGCCCAGCGGATAAGCACTTCTTACTGTAATTGCTCCATCTTCACCACTAACGTTATCTTTGTCTAGGGCAGCAACCTCCTCAAATTTCAATTTCATACTTCCGTTTTTCTGAAACAAGGAAATTTAATTTTGAATTATGCTCCAAACAAGGTTACTACAATCCTGCCATGGTCAAACAATGATACAGAAGACCCTGAGATAAAATGAGTCCAATCTAAAGTGGATCGCGCATCACTGAAACATAAACATGTGCTGCAAATAGAAAACATTGTATTTACTCTGTAAATCCTGAAATGTAACAATGCTATATGCGGAATGAAGGGCCAACCAAGTTTCTCAAATACCAGTTGACCAGGTGCTAGAAACTCCGGTGCATGGATATTATGGAAATCTAGAAACTGAAAGCTAAATTTGAAGTTACAGTTCAACAAGTATAAACGATATTCACTGGTTAATGACTCTCATGAATAGCTAACTTGCCCTTACTGATGCCACTCAAAGCACAATGAGAGATCTTCGCATGCAAGAACGACAGCAAACCAACTAAACGTAAAAACAGGAATTGGATTTTGAGTATCATATTTACTTCACATATAAAAAAAGCACATCATGACTCAGTTGTCTTACATACAACTCGCAGAGTTGATACACATACAGATGCTAGGAAGCAGCTGAGACTAAATACTGCGCCGACAAAACGGGGTGCAAGAAAACTAAGCTTTCAGTCCAAGGTTCAGATTTGACATTAGGAACACCATAGAATCTGAGGGCTGTAACCAACAGATGTTGATCCCAATTTTAAAGCAGATAGCGGTTTCAAACTGGAAGGAACTTGTGAATCAACAGTCAGAAATAAAAATCAGTAAGGCTTGAAGATAGGGGACGAGACATTAGCTCTTCAGAGAACCGTCAGAGAGTTTTATACTGTAGATAGAAAACTAGAGCAATTCAAGAACGATGCAACATCAACAATTTATCTAGGCTTTATAATCAGCTGTAGTCGACCGTAAATATATATCAGAGAAGGCCCGGCTAACAATTTCATCAGTACTCTAGGGCAAGATTTGGCACACTTCATCACGCACAGAAACCATACGTAACAGATCAGACATCAAACGAGAGCGATGTGCGTGTGTCGTGCGTGCGGCGGGATAGTACCTCGTTCACGGCTCGCCGCGGATCTGGAGGGAGGTGACGGCTAGTCGGCCACTCTCCTCGCCCCTCACGGTATGCGGCGGCTGGCTGCGTGTGGGTCTGTGGATGGGAGCTGGGGGTGCTATCGCGGCGGCGCTCACCTTGGCCGCCGGCCAATCAAGCGAGAAAAAAAGTAATAACCAGAGCCTTCGAAGTTCTCTTAGGAAAATATTTTGGCTATTTATTAAAGCATCTCAAAAGTTCCCGTAAAAAAAAGACGCCGATATCCACCACACGTGTGGCATCTAGGGGGTGTGCCGCACGCTCCGTGTGGCATCGACACAGCCCTGCCCGCACGACGGCGTCCGGGCGCACCCAGCCACAGCCCGCACGTCCGGTGTGTGGCGCGATCGTCCCTGCGGCCCGCACAACCTCTCTCGCCCGTCGTCCCTCTCCGCCTGCGAACCACAGTGCCACCGTCCGTCGTCGTTTCCAACCTCTGAATCAGCCAATCGTCCCCTACCTCCATCGTCTTCCTTCTCCAGTTGCCATGGCAACCAGAACAGATCTCTAGCGCCCCCTCCCCTTCCCATCGACGGAAAACACGGCAACGAGCTAACATGTCGTTCTCCTATCTCCTCCTCCTTCCCCTCCTTCCCCTGGCCCCAATAATTTCACTTCCAGATTGCCCACGTAGATGGCGACTGGATCCACACTGTCATGGCAAACACACTACAGATTTGTGTCGCAAGGATCTACAACTAACATGAATTCCGACCGTTCATGTTTATTCCCCTTTGCCCTCCAACGAACACAAAATCTGCCATGTTCTATCCTAGATCTGATCTAAGCTTTTAGGTTGGGGTTGCTACTAGTAGGTGCTCGAGAAGGATGTGTAGGATTCACTAAGAGTTAGGATTCACTAAGATCAGGGCAGAACAGAGCAATTTGGGCAGTACATATGGAGGGGAAAAATTAGTTGCCACCTATCTTTGTTGTTAGTTGCCATCATGTTATGTTGTTACTTGCCATCATATTATGTTGGTTGTTGCCACCAGTTCAACATGATAGTTGCCATCCAGATTGTAGAAAAGAGAATGAATGTGCATGCCCTATCAACAAAAATGCACGGCTACGATGTTTTCCTACTTGCCATACTGTATTGGTTGTTTATGCAAGAAATGCGATAAGATTGCCGTGTTTCCTTTTATGTGGAAACAACAAAATGCAATTCGAATAGTAACGTGTTCCTGTTCATGCAGTGACTGAAAACACAGTGGGAGAAGCAAAAAAATGAATTATGAAGACGGGAGTGGTCCTTGGTTTTCTGGAAGGCCGCAAGCGCCCCCTTGGGATGCAATAGAGTACAATCAACTCATTTCCGCAGGATCGTTGCTGCCACTACTAGAGCAGTACGCTAACATAGGTACGATGCATGATAAAAAAAGGATAGTTGACATGTTTGTGGGCTTGAAAATGGCATTCTACTTATGTACTACAATGTCATTGTTCGCAGGTTCTTATGACACAACCACACAGGCAGGGATACCGTGGCAAGTTGCAACATAGGGGGCTATCGGTGATAGATATACGGGAGACCAACTTCAAGTAGCAAATGTGGCAAATCAAGGTAACACATAAAAATAGCATACTGATGTGGTCAAAAAAACTTGCAAGGATTGCAAGACTTACGAGATTTTTGAAAAAACGTAGGACCATCATGCAGCACGTAGCAACAGGCGGCAACCGGATACCTGCCATCAACGTCATACGCAGGTGAGTCATATGAAGTGATCTTGTAGACAGTGTATCAGAAAAGGAAACTAAGTGACATTGGTGTTTACGTGGTGTGACGAAAATTGAAAAAAAAAGATGACACTGGCGTTTGTTGCCGATAGAAATAGAAAAAATGATGGAAAGTGCATCTGCCAAGTTTGGTCACCTGTATTTGCCACATGTGGACAACTGCGTGTGTCAAATTGAATGTGTGACTGACAGTGGCCACACGTGATTGCATGCGGTTGCCATGTCTTGACAACTGCAGTTGCCATGTCTGAACAATTGTAGTTGCCATGACTAAACAACTGCGATTGCCATGTGTGAACAACTCTGGTTGCCAAGTGTGAACAACTACAATTACCATGAGTAAACAACTACATATGCCATGTTATAAAAACTACGGTTGCCATGCATTGACCAACTGCACATGATCGCAGGTTGTTATGGTGGAACCACAACAACAAAGGTCTCGTGGCAAGCTTCACCATTACATGCCATCGGTATTGCAGATACAACACACCAAATTGAAGTGATACACCAACTTCGATTAGCACATGCGGCACAACAAGGTAAATATGTGAACCAATAAAAATTGTGCATTTGCTTTTGTGGAAAAGCATTGGGGAAAGTGGATTTGTCACGGTGGTGGTGGCAAACTACGATTGCCACCAAGTGAAATACGTCCATTAGTCATCTATGATCATCTGGATTTGTCAATTACTGTTTGCATGTATACGCCATTTGTGATTAACTACATTTGCCTTGTGGGCTCATATCTAGAATGCAAGTTTTGATGTTAAGATGCTGGTTGCTATGACTTGGCAATTGCAGCCGCCATATTTGGTCAACTGTAGCTGCCATTTCTGAAAAACTACAATTGCCATGCATGGCCAGATGCAGATGCTCAAGGCTTGCATGTATGAATGATATCATGCCAATCAGATGCAGCGGCTGTATTTCATTACCATGAATATGCCATTCAAGCAATACTGCTTACACACGTATCTGATTTTTTGCAGGAGCTTCAACTACAATCAACAACGGCGCATGAACATCTACTGCGGGAACCTCAGAGCACACGGAAGGGGCGTTCCACGAGCAAGTCACCGATGCTGCCACAAACAATGCAGAATCAGTGTCAGATCTGGCAATCGTTGCAGCAATGACGACAAGCACGCCTGCGCACACCAGCAAAAGCAACACTCAAGCAGTCGAAACAGCCGCCAATACTAAAGTGAATGATGAAACTGATGACGAAGCGCAAGGGGAAGAAGAAGATGGACAATCAAAAATCGTGCCACCTCAACCACCTTATGTTGGGCAGAGATTTGGTTCATTTGAAGATGCCAAGGAATACTACCAGAGATATGCGTTGTTCCATGGATTTGCGGTGAACACAGAATACCATAGGAAAATATAAAAAACTAACGAGTACATCAGAGGTGAGATAAGGTGCTACAAGGCACGAAAGAACAAGAAGGGTAAAGGTGTTGTGCCTGTCGTGCTGGAACGAAAGAGAGGCATCATTCTCAAGGCGGGATGCCCTGTCCAGATGAAGCTAAACGCATATGGAGCATGGTGGGTGGTCACCGAATATGTCGAAGAACACAACCATGACCTCATAAAGAAGTTTGACCTAGTAAAATTTCTGAGCGCTGATACGTCTCCAACGTATCTATAACTTTTGATTGTTCCTTGCTGTTTTATTATCAGTCTTGGATGTTTTATAATCATTTTATAGTCACTGAGGGAAATACTTACCGTTGTTGTGCTACGTCATCCTCTCCTCTTGGGGGAAACACCGACATAGTCTTAGCAAACATCATCAAGGGAATTTCTGGCGCCGTTGCCGGGGAGGATCTTCAACATAACCAGGTTCCTAATCACAAATCTCATCTCCTCGCAATTTACATTATTTGCCTTTTGCCTCTCGTTTTCCTCTCCCCCACTTCACAAAATTTTGCCTTTTTATTCGCCCCTCTTTTCTGTTCGCCATTTTCTCGTCAGATCTCATGTTTGCTTGTGTTGCCATGTGCCTTCTATATGCTTGCATCTTCACTTGCTAAAAAACTATTGATATGGATCCCCATCCACTTGCTAATCTTTTCAAAAGATCCAATTATGATGAACCAATTGCTAGTGAATTGAGTTCACTAGATAATATTTATGAAGTTTTGCTTGAGATTCGTGAATCTGAAAATTGTGATGAAGAAATTTATGAAGTGATTCATGATAGCTCCTTCAATGAAAAGCATGATTGCAATGATTTTACTATAAATTCTATTAATGTCAGTTGTGCTAATAATATGCAAAACCCCAAGCTTGGGGATGCTAATTTTGCTATGAACACTATTTGTTGCAATGATCATGATTGGGGTGATTCTTCTTATGATCTTGAAAATTTATTTAAGCTTCATGATGACTATGTTATTTGAAATAATTTTGAAAGTGGGTTTGGAAGAGTGTTAACTTTAGGTAGAAATAATCCCACATATTTGGAGAGTGTTAAATCTTATGAATTTTTTTATGAAAGTGTGTTTGGATAGGTCATGAATTTAGTTGATGTTAATCCCACTATCTTGGAAGTTCATAAAACTTTTATGCATATGGACCATGAAGAGAAAATTTTATATGATAGCTATATTGTTGAATTTGATTATGATCCTACATATAATTATTATGAGAGAGTAAAATATGGTTGTAGAAATTTTCATTTTGCTAAATTACCTCTCTTCATGTTGAGCTTGTCTATGTTTTATTCTTCTTCCTTGCATATGCTAGAAATTGCTCATCTTGATAAATTGTTTACTTATAAAATGCCTATGCATAGGAAGAGAGTTAGACTTAAATGTGTATGTCACATGTTTCATGATGCTCTCTTTGTTTTCAATTATTATCTTTCATACGAGCATCATTAAAATTATCTATGCTTAGCTAAGGGCGTAAAACTATAGCGCTTGTTGGGAGGCAACCCTGTTGGGGAACGTAGTAATAATTCAAAATTTTCCTACGTGTCACCAAGATCAATCTAGGAGATGCTAGCAACGAGAGAGAGGGAGTGCATCTTCATACCCTTGAAGATCGCTAAGAGGAAGCGTTACAATAACGCGGTTGATGGAGTCGTACTCGCGGCGATTCAAATCGCGGAAGATCCGATCTAGCGCCGAACGGACGGCGCCTCCGCGTTCAACACACGTACAGCCCAGGGACGTCTCCTCCTTCTTGATCCAGCAAGGGGAGAGGATAAGTTGAGGGAGAACTCCAGCAGCACGAAGGCGTGGTGGCGATGGACCTCGTGGTTCTCTGGCAGAGCTTCGCTAAGCACTACGGAGGAGGAGGAGGAGTTGGAGGAGGAGAGGGCTGCGCCAGGCAAGGGTTCCCTAGGGGAGGCGCCCCCACCTCTCCAGGTTACGTGAGAGGGGTTGGGAGGGGCGCACAGCCCCTTAGTGGGCTGGTGTGCCCCCTACCCTTGGCCCATAAGGCCCCCCAACGCTTGCCGGGGCCTTCGAAACACCATTCGGTCACGCTGGTCGTCACCTGGTACTCCCAGAACAATTCCGGACTCCAATACCCTTCGTCCAATATATCGATCTTCACCTCCGGACCATTCCGAGTTCCTAAATCACGTCCGGGATCTCATCCGGACTCAACAACCTTCGTAACCACATACTATTTCCCATAACAACTCTAGCGCCACCGAACCTTATGTGTAGACCCTACGGGTTCGGGAACCATGCAGACATGACCGAGACACCTCTCCGGCCAATAACCAATAGCGGGATCTGGATACCCATATTGGCTCCCACACGTTCCACGATGATCTCATCGGATGAACCATGATGTCGGGGATTCGATCAATGTCGTATTCAATTCCCTTTGTCAATCGATATGTTACTTGCCCGAGATTCGGTCGTCGGTATCCCAATACCTCGTTCAATCTCGTTACCGGCAAGTCACTTTACTCGTTCCGTAATGCATGATCCCGTGACTAACTGCTTAGTCACATTGAGCTCATTATGATGATGCATTACCGAGTGGGCCCAGAGATACCTCTCCGTCATACGGAGTGACAAATCCCAGTCTCGATTCGTACCAACCCAACAGTCACTTTCGGAGATACCTATAGTGCACCTTTATAGCCACCCAGTTATGTTGTGACGTTTGGTACACCCAAAGCATACCTACGGTATCCGGGAGTTGCACAATCTCATGGTCTAAGGAAACGACACTTGACATTAGAAAAGCTCTAGCAAAACGAACTACACGATCTTGTGCTATGCTTAGGATTGGGTCTTGTCCATCACATCATTCTCCTAATGATGTGATCCCGTTATCAATGACATCTAATGTCCATGGTCAGGAAACCATAACCATCTATTGATCAACGAGCTAGTCAACTAGAGGATCACTAGGGACATGTTGTGGTCTATGTATTCACACATGTATTACGGTTTCCGGTTAATACAATTATAGCATGAACAATAGACAATTATCATGAACAAGGAAATACAATAATAACCATTTTATTATTGCCTCTAGGGCATATTTCCAACAGTCTCCCACTTGCACTAGAGTCAATAATCTAGTTCACATCACTATGTGATTGCAATGAATCCAACACCCATGGGGTTTGATCATATCTCGCTTGTGAGAGAGGTTATTAGTCAACGGGTCTGAACTTTTCAGATTTGTGTGTGCTTTACAACTTTCTATGTCATCTCGCAGCTACCACGCGCTATTTGGAGTTATTCCAAATAACTGCTCTACTATACGAATCCGGTTTACTACTCAGAGTCATCCGGATTAGTGTCAAAGTTTGCATCGACGTAACCCTTTACGACGAACTCTTTTACCACCTCCATAATCGAGAAAAATTCCTTAGTCCACTAAGGATAACCTTGACCGTTGTCCAGTGATCCATTCCTGGATCACTCTTGTACCCCTCACTACTAGGAAAAGGGCTATAGATGGAATTGACACTAATGGCGCACCGGACATGTGGTGCGCCATTAGTATATACTAATGGCGCACCACCTCGATGCGCCATTAGTGTTGAAACTACTAATGGCGCACCTGCCCACGGTGCGCCATTAGTACCAATTTTTTTGGAACTAGTGCCTGTCCAAACATACTAATGGCGATTCACTGGTGGTGCGCCATTACTAGTTGTAACTAGTAATGGCGCACCAGCGTAAGGTGCGCCACTAATGTTATTTTTTATTATTGTTTTATTCCTTTTTTGCAAAAGTACTAATGGCGCACCACCAGGGGTGCGCCATTAGTAACCTGGATTACTAATGGCGATTTGTTGCTGGTGCGCCATTAGTAAGTGGGCAGCAACAAGATATTTTGGACAGCCTCCTCCCACACTCACTTTCTCCCCACTTCATTCTCTCCACCGCCTCCTCCTTGTCTCGGTGCCTCCTCTTTTCACCTCATTTCCACCATAGATTCATTCAAATTAAGTGGTTAAGTTACCTTGTTTTGCTAGGTAAGTAAGGGGAAGCTATATTTATGTTGTTCTCCCTACAACAATGTGCACATGCACTTTTTATGGCCTAGCTAGATCTATGTATGTTCGTGGTGTTGCATATGTTTGTGGTGTTGCATATGTGTTTGTGTTTGGAGGTGTACGGTATTTGAAATCGACGATTGCCAATATTTTGCGGAATGTTGATTCATTTCCATTTCAAGCGAGAATTTTGGCATTAAGCATTCTTTTGGTCCTATTTTTAGGAAAGTCATGCCAAATTTTTCTTGGTTCTAAAATATCGTTTTGCTCTACCCTTGAGCGATTATGGTCCGCACGATGACCGAAGGCATCATGAATAGGTTTTTGAGGTCCGCGAAGGCCGAGATGCTTCAAAAGAACGAGACGGAGATAAGATGTCCGTGTCGAAGATGCAAGCTGAATAGCCTTATTGCGGACCCGGATTCCGGGCAGGTGCGGGACCACCTGCTCTTGCGTGGTTTCATGGATGGCTATCGGTGGCAAGGTGATGAAGATGACTACGAAGTCGCCCATGGGGGCGGGCAAGAAATGAGGAAGGGCAGCAAGACAACCACCGCGGCTCGGGGCGAGAAGACGAAGAATCCCGGGAGATGATCACGACGGTGATGCTATACACATCATCATGTAGAAGATGCAGGACATGATGATGATGCGGGCGGAGCAGACGACGCTGGACCATCGATGGGCCGGTGCAGGACCCTCATATTCAAGAGCTGCTTCTCGCGCACGGATAACGCAAGAGCTGCCGCCGAGAGAAAGCCAAGATGGATCAACTTGAGTTAGACGCGTTACTCCATTGTATGAAGGATGCAGGCCGAGGATACCCCTTTGAAAGTAACGCCATGGCTCGAGATGAAGGTAAAACACAAAATGACCGACGCATGCTTCGACGAGAACATGTCATTCTGGCACGAACGTCTTCCCAAGGGGAACAAGTGCCCGACCAGTTTGGAGGAGGCGAAGAAAATCGTGTGTCCTCTGGATTTACCGCACGTGAAATACCATGTGTGCATGAACAATTGCATCATTTATCGGGACGAGCACGCGGAGTCTACCATATGTCCGGTGTGCGGTGTCACTCGATACAAGAAGAGGAAGAAAGCTCCTCGAAAAGTGGTGTGGTACTTTCCGATCACTCCTCGTCTGCAGCGGTATTTCGCGGATCCTAAGGTAGCAAAGCTCCTGCGTTGGCACGCGGATAGGGAGGAGAAGAAGCGAGAAGATGACGCAAATGATCCGGAGATAGATAAAAAAGACAAGATGCTGAGTCACCCTAAGGATGCGAGCGGTGGCAAGCGTTGAACTTGAATACCAGAATTTGGGAACGATCCAAGGAACATCGTCTTGGGCGCGAGCACCGATGGAGTCAATCCGTTTGGCAGCCGAGAAGCACACATAGCACCTGGCCTGTGTTTGTGTGGATGTACAACCTTCCCCTGGTTGTGCATGAAGAGGAAGTACATTCACATGAGTATGCTAATTGAAGGGCGAAACAATCAGGAACGACATCAATCAGATCTGGGGCTGCTGAAGAGGAGCTTGACACGCTGTGGAAAACGCCAGCCAATACGTGGGGACGCCGCAGAGAAAGAATATTTCCTATGAGAGCCGTGACCGTTCACGACGGTGCACGACTATCTCGATTACGGATATCTTGCGGGCAGGTAGTCCACGGATTTTTCGGATGCGTAAGGTGCATGGATGACACAACGACGCCAGCTAGATAGAGATCCCGGTCTTGAAAACCATGTTCATGGGACATCAAGGTGGCTTCGCGACGATGACCCGTGGAGGAAATGCAAGGATCTGTTCGATGGTGAAACCGAACCCGAAAACGCCCGATGTACGAGGAGCGGCGAGGAAATAGACAAGCTGTTGAAAAATTGGAAAGAGCGCCCACCGCCGAAAGAAGCAAAAGGCGCCAGAGCCGGAAAGAAGCGAAGGCGCCAGAGCAGCTGCTGAAGGTATGGAAAACGAGGTCTGTTTTCGGGACTTACCGTCATCGAAGATCCACCGTGTGCCTCACAGCCTTGATGTCATGCATATCACGAAGAACGTGTGCGAGAGTCTGCTTGGTGCCCTGCTCAACATGCCAGAGAGGACCAAAGATGGGCCGAAAGCAAGGGCAGACTTGAAATCAATGGGCATCAGGCAGGAGCTTCACGCTATATATGATGATGATGATGATGATGATGATGATGATGATGAGGCGAAGCAGGACACAGAAAGTCGTCGCAAAGGCAAAAAGGCCAAGAAGACCGGAAATGACTACCCTCCCGCGTGCTTCACTCTAAGTCAGGAGGAGATCGAGCAGTTTTTCACCTGCCTCCTAGGAGTAAAACTTCCTTACGGTTACGCGGGGAAGATAAGCAGATACCTAGACCCAGCGAAGCAGAAGTTCAGCGGGATGAAGTCTCACGACTGTCACGCGTCGATGACGCAGAATACTTCCGATTGCAATCCGTGGGATCATGGACGCGCACGTCCGTGAAACGCTATTTGGCCTATGCAACTTCTTCGACGTCATCTCGGAAGTCGATTGGCGTGAGGCAACTCGAAGGCTACAGGAAGAGATCATGGTGATACTATGCGAGCTTGAGATGTACTTCCGCCCGCATTCTTCGACGTTATGGTGCATCTGCTGGTCCATATAGTGGAGGATATCATCCAACTCGGGCCGACGTTCTGCACAGCATGATGCCGCTCGAAAGGATGAATGGTGTCATCAAAGGATACGTTCGCAACATGTCACGCCCGTAAGGAAGCATAGCCGGGGCTCTCGATCAAGAGTGCATCTCCCATCGCACGAATTATCTAGGCATCGAGAACCCGCTGGTCTGCCCGTCAACAGCACCTCGGCAGGCTCGCTGGATGGGGTCACCGTGAGGGTCGCCGAAATGCATGTCGACTTCGAGGGTCGACTCGCCGACTTTGAAAGAGCAAACCTAGTCGCGCTACAACACATAGACGTGGTCGATCCTTGGGTGGTAGAGCACAAAACCTTTATTAAGAAGACGTACAATGACCGAGGCCAACAGAGGACGGACGGAGATATACTCAAAGAGCACAACTCATGTTTCACGCGTTGGTTCAAGCAGAAGCTTCTGTCGTACCCTTTACATGAGGATTCTTCCGGAAGAACAACTCATATTCGCCTTGTCACAGGCGCCGAGCACAAACGATGACCTATGAGGCGCACGATATCAACGACTACACATTCTACACCGAGGCCAAGGACATGAAGAGCGATGGTTATCGAACTCCGGGTAACGATGGAATCCTACACCGTAACGACAAGGACAGATACTACGGAAGGATCGAGGAGATCTGGGAGCTGAGCTACTGTTGGAGAGAAGGTCCCGATGTTCCGTGTCGATGGGCCAAGAACGTCATAAAAGAAGACCGTATTTCACCACCATGGTTATACGAAGCCAAATCCAAGACCATGGGCGCAAACGTCACCGCGAAAAATGAGCCATGGGTACTGGCTTCCCAAGTGGACCAATGCTTGTTCATTACCGACCCGCCAAAGCCCGGTCGTGTTGTCGGAGGAGAGGCAAAAGGAAGATCATCGGAATGGATGGAGTAGCCAATGAGCAAGACTTCGACAAATACGGCGACCGAGGATCGAACATGATGACGATGATGAAGTAGCAGCATACACCACAAGAAGAAGCGGGACCACCCTACCTAAAGGACATCCGCTCCACGGAAGAACTCCATTTGCGAAAAAGAAGGGCAAGAAGATTGTGAACAGATAGCTAGCTAAGATCGATTGTATTTAAATCGTAGCCTTCATTTCTCGATTGTATTTCATGGGTACTTTTGAACTATCATGAATATTTTTAAATTTCATGGACACTCGATCTCGATCCCCTCCATCTCGATCGCTATCCCACCTCACCAGATCCGTCCCCCTCGCCGAGCACCCCCCATCCACCAGCCGCCCGCCGACCCCCGCACCCTCGATTCCCCTACTCAACCGCCGCCGACCCCCCACCCAGCAAGACCGTCTTATAAAAAAATAAGTATCAAACAGCTTTTTAAATGCTACTGTCTTATAAAAATATTACTGTTATTATTTAAACAAGTTTGAACATATTTAAACACAAATAAGTATCAAACAGCTTTTTAAATGCTAATTTTTTTGTGGAGCCCACCTCGATCCCCTCCATCTCGATCGCTATCCCACCTCGCCAGATCCGTCCCCTCGCCGAGCACCCCCAGTCCACGGCCGCCGCCACGACCCCCGCACCTCGATTCCCTACTCAACCGCCGCACACCCCCCCCCCACCAAGACCGTCTTATAAAAAATAAGTATCAAACAGCTTTTAAATGCTACTGTCTTATAAAAAATATTACTGTTATTATTTAAACAAGTTTGAACATACTTAAACACAAATAAGTATCAAACAACTTTTAAATGCTAAAAAATTTGTGGAGCACAGGAGTCGAACCCGGGACCTCCTGGTGTGAGAACTGGCTCACGACCGGTCGAGCTAGTAGAGGGACTTGATGTGGATCAGTTCGGTGGTACATAACCTGTTGGCTTGAGTTGAAATAAAAAAAATACTAATGGCGCACCACGGTGAGGTGCGCCATTAGTATTGTGCCCGATCCCCTTCCCTCTCCCCTTCGCCCGATCCCCCTTCCTCTCCCCTCGCCATTCCCTCTCCTCTCGATCCACGCGCCGCCGCCGCCGCTGACCCGACCTGCCGCCTCGCCTCGCCCTCTCCTCCCTCGCCTCTCCTCGCCTTCCCTCTCCCTCGCCTCTCCCTCGCCCTAGATCCCTTCCCCTCTCCTCTCCCGCCTTGCTGCCCCGCTGCCTCGACGCTGCCCGCCGCCCAGACGCCGCCTCGGCGCCCGCCGCCGCCCAGACGCGCCTCGCCGCCTCGACCCGCCCCGACTTGCTGCCCGCCACCTCGACGCTGCCCGCCGCCTCGACGCGACCCCGCCGCCGGACGCCGCCCGCCCACACCACCGTCGCCGAGCACCACCACCACCCGGACCTCGCCCCGACATCCTCCCCCGCCCCACTCCCGGCATCCTTATCCTCTCCGACCGCCTCCTCCACCCGGCCCGCTCCTCCAAGGTAAGCTACCGCCCGACCCCTATCCCTTCCTCCTCCCATCCCATCTCCATATGAGCATGATAATTTGCATGAACCTTGGATGCCTAAAATTTCAGATAGTTTTTAACATGAGCTCTTAATCTGAACCATGGATAATCTGAACCTTGGATAATTTGGATAACCTTGGATGCCTAAAATTTCAGATAATTTGCATGAACCTTGGATGCCTAAAAAATGGCTCCATTGGGTTTTGGTGCTTCCCCATGGCAGGACAAGATAACTTTATCATTGTGCTATGAGATTAAACAGGAGAGGGATGCTAACGCTCCTTTTGCTTGGCAGTATAAAGTACTAGTAAGTATAGATAAGAGGTTGGTTTCTTGAGGAATCAATAAAATGCAAGTTTACTGATGCAATATATAAATACTCCTCCATACTCCCTCGGCGGAGGTAGAAAAGGGTCGTGAGCAGGTCTTGTGCTCGACAAGGTGCACGCAGGAGAGGATCGCAACACAAACCCGAGAGGCTGAGGAAGTTGATCTTGGCCACAAGACGCTGTTTGCCGTCCTGGTCGAGGTAGATATGTGAATGATGAGGCCTTGGTGCCCTCGGCGGTAGCTGGGTGGAAGAAGCTTTAGCGGGTTGCGGCTGGGTAGAAAAGGGTTTAGTGGGTTCTCTTTGGGTAGAAGAAGCTTTGGTGGGCTGCTGCTTGTCTTGGTTCTCATCGAAACAACCCAGCTGCTGTGAAATCCTCGATCGACTTGACATGAACCTGCAAAGGAAAGACAATATTAATAAATCACAACTCTACTAGATTGTTAAGTTGGGTGGGATGTAAAAGCAAATCTTCTTCTAAGTGCAATATACTTAGTGCTGCTATATGAGTGTATAAATATTTGTTGCTATATAAATGTGAACAAAATTCGTGCTTGTATATGATATTCTGCCATGAAGAAATAATAGATAGTGTGGGTCTGACCTTGTTTAATTTCTGCAATTCTTGTATATGATATTATTTGGTGTGTATTGCATTCTCATCGTGGTTTTGATCACAGAAAAAGAAGGGAAAGGGCGACTGAAGTGCCTCTGCAGCAGATGTAAGTATTTGCCCACTTTGCGTAGGAAGCCGGGCTAAAGAGAAGAAGCCACGTGGAAGGTGATTCTTGGTTATGTTTTTTTTAAAAGCAATCCTTGGTTATGTTAGTGCCACTATATAGTACTTTACTATGAACACCCATCTTGGATGACCAATAGAAATTGCAGCCACATGTGCACCGATCTAATTTGAAATATCAATGAAAATTGAAAAAAATTTACTCTCATAGCACTACTTCTATTTGCATTTCCCAAACATATGGTTCTGTCCATCCTCATTTCCTGTCTTCCCTAATAACCATCATTAAGTTATAGGTTTCTTTGTGTGCTGTGCTATTCCACGTCAAGAATTGATTTTAAAGCGGCAAGCTTTGATAATGTAAGAGTTACTTACTTGCTAATTAGCCAAGCAGGCATGTATTATAACGGTGGAATTTCAGCCATGATACACATAACGGTGAGTAAAGATGATAATATCATTTATGAGTTAGTCAACACAAGACAGTGCCACATACTCTAATTACGGAACTTGCGGTATAAAAGCAGAACCTTAATCAGCATGATCCTCGACCTGTAATTTCTACTTTTATGCCTCTGTTACTCTAAATCAAAGATGTGAACCAACATCTTTCATTGTTATGCATATCAAACACCAAGGGTTATTTTCACTTAAAGTTTTAGAATGGGTGCATTACAATTCATCGATATCTAATAAGACACTGGGCTGATATAATTATGGAACAGAACCAACCATGATAAATAAAAGGTGATGTTGTCTATGCATTACCAAAATGTATCTTTGTGAACAAATAAATTGGTACCAACAGCAATGCCATCTTCTTGTAGAATTAGAATACATGGACATGATCAGCTCAGCTCCCTAACGCCATTCATCACATCAATTTCCCTTATGTAACTCCAGTCAAAATTTTATGTTGGTCTACCTAGTAGATGCCCATGGTTTGATTTTATGTTTGTTCCTATCAATACAAATGCTGAGCTATGTTCCATTTTTACTGTTCTTTGTGATAGTTTTTGCAACTTTACTTCCCATCTTAAGGCAAGCCCCATTTTTACTGTTCTTTGTTAGCAGAGCTGCTTGTTTCTAAGAACTTTGATACTATTTGGATCAAAGTTAAATGAGCACATAGATGACAAAAAAAAGTTCAGATTGTAAAATGTTCATTTTGCTGCTAGTGCCCATTTTGAGTAATTGCTTAGAGGGATGATCCTGTGAGCTGGTGGAGTGATTTGTTTTCTACATAAAGCTCTTTAGTCGGGCTGGTTTTCGTGAAATACACATGAAGCTTCACCAGCTCTGTGGGTGTGGGATCCATGTGACATGTGACATTGCATCCATGTCCACCAGGATAATGATTTTGAAGGTACCCGAGAGGCCCTTGAGTTTGCAGGAATGTCGATTAACTTCCGTTCCGGCAAATTGGTACTCCATATGTCCTATTTTCAGTAAAGGTCATGCTGAAATTTTCCGTGAATTTTAGCATGACTTTGCTAAAATAGGACATATGGGGTACTTGTGACTAATGCATGGGCCGGGTATCTTAGTAGTTAATTAAGTAGGATCAAGTGCCCGGCGTACTTGTGACTAATGCATGGCTTTTAGGGTGCCTCGGTGTCGATAAAACCGAAATGATGAAAGGTTAGGCTTTTAGGGTGCCTTGGCGCCGAAAAACCCTCAATGATAAAAGCTTAGATTTTAGGATGCCTCGGTGTCGACAAACCCTAAATGATGAGACCATGATCTTGTTCCTTGACAATAACCAACTTTTGACCAAACTTTGTTTCTATTTAGAGAGAAACATGGCCCACAACGATGAGGCCGGGGTTGAGGCGGCAAGGCATTCAGGAGCTGTCCCGGAGATGGAGGAACAACCTCACTTGTATGAGGCCGCCGCCTTCCCCATCGATCCCGAGACCACGGATGGTGCCGCCGAGGATGACCACACCGATGCCACCACCGATGGTGCCGCCGAGGATGCCACCATCGATGATGGCGGCGCGCGCACAGATGGCAGCCAACCGAAGAGGCAACGGAAGGACGGCGCCCGATCGTGCTCCGCACCCTCAAGGAGGAAGTTCTTGAAGTGGACTCCAACGGAATCCAACGGCGCCCGAACGAATAGTCAAGGGTACTCGCTTCAGCTCGGGTGCATTGTCCGAGCACCGTCTCGATCAACACCGAGAACACGAGGCATCGACCGAGGGAATTTGCGCAACCTCCTCTTCACGAAGCTGCACGAGCGATACAAGTTCCCGCTGAATTTGAAAACACAAGCCTCAAAGGGAATAAAGTGAACAATGCTGCCCTCACGAAGATGAGCAAGGCCCTGTCTACTTGGAAAAGCAATGTGAAGAGAATGATCGAGAAAGGTGAGAGTTATCGGAAGATCAAGGAGAAAATCCTTCGATCACCGAAGATGACTACAACGACTTCAAGATCAATTGCTCGAGCACCGCAAGCTCCCAATCAAGTGAGTGCGGGAAACAAATGCGGAGCTGAACATAGGGGAACACACACTCGGTCCGGCGGTTCAGAGTGGCGGAGCCTATATGGGACAAGGAGGAGGCGGACCGTGCCGAGCAAGGCCTACCGCCCTCTTCGATAAATACGGTGACAAGCGGACCAGGAACTTTGTCGGGGCCGGTACAAGAAGGACCGAAAACAAAGGAGCTTACCACGGATCCGAAGACCAGGCAGCTTGAGCTTGTTCAGTAAGGAATACACCCCCCGTAATTAGCTCCATATGGTTGCATTCTAATTAATGAAGCCAATTTCTAAATGGTTCACATTCCTTCCGCAGCGATCGAAAGCGAGAGCTGGGTCGACTAAGAGCAACCCTTGGGACACCACTCTAAATAGGGGTTGAATGTAATGAAGAACAAGGATAAGCTCGAAGCCGGCGTCGGCTGGTCGTGTGGCGGCAAAGGCTTGTCGACAAAATGGGGTCATACTATACCGCTGGTGTGCGGAAGGAGAAAAAGACCAGCTCGGAAAGCCAGCGCGAGAGGTTCAAGAACTCAAGGCACAGGTGGCGCGGATTCGGAGATTGTCCAAGAGCAAGTGGAACAACGACTCGGGCGGCGATCACCCCTTGTGCCTACCTTGATCTCGGGGTTGAGTCGTGGATTGCGGGCGCCAACGAGGCCACCCGATTCCTAGCTTCACGGCCAGCAACTTCGCATAATGCGATGGCGGGGCCATTGGTGCCCGCGCGAGGCGGCATTGGTGTCTCCGACGCCGCACGGAGCTTAATGCACCGGGTGTATGCGGCGGCACCTCTTCAACAAGCGCCCTCCGTCAATGCCGCCCGCCGTTGGCGTGCGTCGACATTAGCCGAGCTCGGCGCCATCATCACGGTAACTAATTAAGCTCTCTCGCCGAGGACTTCATCTCCTTGCCTTTGATTGGGCATCCCGGCGCCCTACATGTTTTCGCAGGCGCGCCGACGTTCCGTGCACTCTCCTCCGCCGTGAACAACGAGTTGGTCGATGTCGCCAAGGGCAAAATCGTTCAACCGGCAACCCTTGTTCCACGGTACCGGATGCCACCCAACTTGTTTAGGGTTCAACTGGTTCGGTGCTGCCGAGCTGCGACGACTTGTTACCTCCGATTCGACCCGTCGGGGCGGCGATGAAGACGTGATGACCCTCGGCGCCTGCTGAGCTGGCCCTGCTTTGGCGAAGAGCAGATTGGTTTGGGGCGGGGACACCACCCCAAAGACAACACCGCCCGGTCGTGCGGCGCTAAGTCGGCCCCATGGCAAGACCGCCGTAACGGTGCGGACATCCCTATGCCATGGATCCAAACATGCATATGGCACAGGATCGAACGACGACGACGATGACGATGATACATTTGGCAGCGTCGATCAAGTACTTTGCCGAGCATGGGTGCGATGGCGACTTCATGGGGCCTCCTTCTCAAGAACCAAACCCAACAAAAGGCGTGTGCGATCTAGCTGGTACCGCGGAGAAGCCAAGTTGCAACAGCGCCGCTCGGCGTTCAGCTCTCGTGAGACGCCCACTGCCGACTTCACCGAGCCTCGAGATAGGCGAGGTGCGTAAATATTATCAGCCCCAACACACTCAAGAAGGCGGTGCGTGAGCAGAACTCGGTCCCATTACAGGAGAAGAAGAAGGCACGCAAAAGAAAGACTAAGAAGGGTGCGAGCCAGCCGGCACCGAGTGCGATCCGTGCTCGGGACGGGCCACCTTCACCGCAGGATATCTCGAGGAGGGTGCATGTGGCGGGTAGGGCGATGCTACCGACAAATATGCTCAATGCTGCAACCGGTGCTATGCGGAGTCTGCATGATGTTGTTCTTTCTTTGGAGAAGCGGCGTCTCGGGGAGAAGGAGGTGGCATACCGGTTTCGCGGCCAAGGTGCGGAGGGCAAGGGCTTTGTGGATAACTCCATCGGGCGACGATCGTCCTGCGTTTTGATGACATCCACGCTATGTTGAACCTTCATCCGCTGCACTACACCTTCGTTCGCTATTTTCGCTGAGTATGGAGATGCGGATCATTCGCGACAAGACCCGGACATCGTGATAGTCGACCCCTTCTACATGCGTGCCAAGATCTTGGGCAGCGCGGGGACCGCAAGTCGCGAGTTCTTACCTCAAGGCGTCATTCGGCAAACCAAGATAAGGATAACTTCCTCGTGCCTTACTTTCCGAGTAAGTCCTCCCTCAACCGCCCGTAACATATGAATTCTTACATTTCGATCGTTTTCTTTTAACATTCCGTGTTTTCTGCGGTGACACACGTTGCACGCTCATCCTCCTAAGCCCCAAATATTCCATGGCCACGTATTTCGACCGGACCGTCGATCGAACGTAGACTACACAAATGTCAAGAAGGTTCTTAATGATGTTCTCCCTGCCACGCCAAATCTGGAGGCACCTTCACCAGGCCTATTCGTAAAGCACGACAAGCACGTGTTCTCCCACAATCGACGTTCGCTGCGTCAAGCAGCCACCTGGCGGTCGAAGGGTGCCTACTCGCCATCCATCACATGCGGCGATCGTGACGGGACCATCATCAACTTCGCTACCGAGTAAACTCAAAGATTGGGCGCGGCGTGTCGGCAATCCAGACGCGGACCTCCGACAAGAATTCTTTCGCATCCGATGGAGTTTGCGGAAATCATCCATCAAGATGACCTTCGTACCTCGGGCAGTTCTACCTCGAAATCAACCGTCCAACGGTGACATCGACACAATGCTACAAATGCAGGTGACAACGACCGTTATTTCATGACTCCCATGATAGACGGCGGCTTCATCCACGCTCCGGTCCCTTGAGTCGAGTCGAAAGCGGTGATCTTGTGTCTAGTTCGAAACATCGATTGGCTCATGTTGTAATTAAACTTTAATGAACTTGTAGTATGTATCTTTGGTTTCGAGAGTCGTTCAACTTAGATGTAATCGATGCTATTAATGTCTTGCTTTTCTCTTCCGATCGTTCTGTTGCATACTTATATATTGCTTATGTATTGTCTGCGTGAATTGGTACTAACGTTTACGTTTGGCTAGTGCATAGCGATGCCGGCGTATGTCGTGTACAAGGGTAAGGTTCCGGAGTCTCGATGATCGGGAGGAGTGTCGGAGACAGGTTCACCGATTCAGCGGTAACAATTACAAAGGTACACCACTAGGGCGAGGCCGAATCTAGATCGCCCGCTATCTAGCGGGAGAGGGAGGGCGTTGGAGGAACCGGATGAAGGCGAGTTTCATCGTGATGATGCTCATCGTGATGACCGCAGCTCTCTTCTATGTGATGGTAGTTTAGATGATCGATATCGACTTGTAATGTGAAGACAAACTCGCTACTCGCGGTCTCGAGACTTGTAATATAATGTTCTATCTTTGTTCGGTCTTTTCAATTGGAGACTAATATGATGAATTGTATTAGGAGACTAATATGATGAATTGTATTCAAAGACTAATCTTCTATTGTATTTGATGAATCTGTTGTTGATGTGTGCTGTCTATATTTTGTCAAATTATACATTTTGTAACCTGTGCAAAAACAGAAAAAAAACCTAATATTCATACTAATGGCGCATCACATGATAAAGGCGCCATTAGTATGACAAGGCATACTAATGGCGCATCACTGGGTAGTGCGCCATTAGTATCTGTGATTACTAATGGCGCATCAGAGGTGGTGCGCCATTAGTATGCCAAAGCACTGGTATACATGGCCTGGGAGGCATACTAATGGCGCACCTGGCCTATACTAATGGCGCACCAGCAGTGCGCCATTAGTATACTCAGATACTAATGGCGCATTAGGTGGTGCGCCATTAGTAAAATACTAATGGCGTGCTATTAATGGCGCACCACGATGCGCCATTAATAGCCATACTAGGTGCGCCATTAGTAGGGGTTTTTCTAGTAGTGCCTTGACTGACTCATGGCAAGGCACACTTCAAATCTTGTACACAGACAAGATATTTATAGAGCATAGGGGCGACCTTCGTCCTTTCTCTCTCTTCTGCCGTGGTCAGGTCTTGAGTCTTACTCAATACTCACACCTTGTAACACAGCCAAGAACTCCTTCTTTGCTGATCTATTTTGAACTCCTTCAAAATCTTGTCACGGTATGTATTCATTTGAAAGTACTATTAAGCGTTCTTGGTCTATCCTTATAGATCTTGATGCTCAACGTTCAAGTAGCTTAATCCAGATTTTCCATTGAAAAACACTTTTCAAATAACCCTGTATGATTTCTAGAAATTCTACATCATTTCCAATCAACAATATGTCAACAACATATACTCATCAGAAATTCTATAGTGCTCCCACTCACTTCTTTGGAAATACAAGTTTCTCATAAACTTTGTATAAACCCAAAATCTTTGATCAATGCATACATTCCAACTCCGAGATGCTTACTCCAATCCTTAGAAGGATTGCTGGAGCTTTGCATACTTGTTAGCATCTTTGCGGATTGACAAAACCTTCTGGTTGTATCACATACAACCTTTCCTCAAGAAAATTGTCGAGGAAACAATGTTTTGACATCCTATCTGCAAGATTTCATAAATAATGCAGTAACTGCTAATATAATTCCAACAGACTCTTAGCATCGCTACGAGTGAGAAAGTCTCACCGTAGTCAACTCCTTGAACTTGTCGGAAAACATCTTAGCGACAAGTCAAGCTTTCTTAATGGTGACACTTACCATCATTGTCCGTCTTCCTTTTAAAATCCATCTGTACCCAACAACCTTACGACTATCAAGTAGTTCTTCCAAAGTCTACACTTTATTTTCATACATGGATCCTCTCTCGGATTTTATGGCTTCGAGCCATTTGGCGGAATCTAGGCCCACCATCGCTTCTCCATAGCTCGTAGGTTCATTGTTGTATAGCAACATGACTTCCAAGACAGGATTACGTACCACTCTGAAGTAGTACGCATCCTTGTCGACCTACGAGGTTTGGTAGTGACTTGATCCGAAGTTTCATGATCACTATCATAAGCTTCCACTTCAATTGGTGTAGGCACCACAGGAACTGATGTAGACACAAACCTAGGGTAGGGTAATAGGCCTGACCTATACATCCTACCTAAGGTCCTAGTCCTAAGAACAAAGAAGTTCAAGTATCAGAAGAAGGGATCCAGTAAAGGCGTCGAGTGATTTCCACTCGACCTACCATCCACTCGGAGATCTCACTTTATCCAGGTCACTCGACCATCAAACCACTCGACGATAAGAAGACCTAAAGCCGCTCCGCGCAGCAACGGTCGGGCATTTACTCATATATTTAATGATCATTTGCAGCACTCCAATACAGGCGTTACCTGTAACGCCACCTCTTTATGTACATTGAATCCTATGTAACAGAGGGGAGCTGGGGTCCTGGCGCACTCTATATAAGCCACCCCCCTCCTCTGGGACAAGGGTTCGCACCCCCTGTAACTCACACGCGTATAATCCAGTCGACCGCCTCCGGGCTCCGAGATGTAGGGCTGTTACTTCCTCCGAGAAGGGCCTGAACTCGTAAAACTAGCGTGTACAACTCCTCCATAGCTAAGATCTTGCCTCTACATTCCTACCCCTCCTATTCTCTTCGCGGACTCGTAACCACGACAGTTGGCGCCCACCGTGGGGCAGGTGTCTTAGCGACTTGTTGGAGAAGTTGCAATCTTTCCGATCCCCTTCATCATGGCTTCAGGCGGAGGTTTGGCTAAGGGCCGCGAGATCCGTCTCGGCGCGCTCGTGTTCGTCACCGATGACTCCGCTTGGCTTCAGGAGGCTCCACTTGACGTCGATGCACTCCCCGTCCGTGGGGCAACGCACTTTCACGCGTGCGTCCGCGGCGTCCTACTGAGGCAGCCGTCGACCCAGTATTGGTCGGCACATGTGGCATCCTCCCGCCCCGTCGCCCACCGGCGCAAGCGCTCCGGTCGGTCAAGGCTTCTGCGATGGGTGATGCGCGAGGGCTCGTAAGCAGCCACCCCAAGTCGCGCGATCGAGCCCGGCGAATCTCTCTGACTGTTCGACACATCGGCGGCTCGCAGAACCGCATCCGAAAAGCGACAGATGATCTAGCGGTGGAGGTCCTGATGGTCGATGGACCTCCCAGTCCTCCTGGCTTCCCTCGCACCAACGGTGGCAACGGCAGAGGCGATCCGTCCCATGCCCATGAGGAATACCTCCCCGAGCCCCTCTCTTCGGAGCAGAGGGAAGAGCTTCGCTGCCGGAACATGGATGCTCTTCACACTCCTATCATTGGGGAAACCCCCGAGGCCTGGGCCTTGGAGGACGCGCGCCTGGCCAATCTGGCTGAGCGCACTCGACTGGAAAATCTCCAGCGAGTACTCGACGAGCGTGCGCGGCAAAGGGTTCAAGAATCCAGTCGATGCCAGCTTTTTCCACCTCCGACTCAGGTATATCGAACTCCGATTCAAAATCTTACAACTGCAACTCGAATAGCAGAGTCAATTCAACCCTCCCAGTCATAAGCCGGCATAGGTTTACTGTAGATCAGAGCTTTACTCCGGGCAGTGGGAGAGCAGAATACGGCTGTGTCACAGTCACGGAATAGGATCCATAGCAGGTCCGTTGTTGCAGATACAGTCCAGTAGGCTCATAGCCCAAGATCGCCCCCGAGGCGTGAGGGACATGGTGACCAACGTGATCAGTACAGAAACCGTGAGCAGTATGATCACCGACTCGATCGTGACGATCGTCGTCGAGTGCCCACACCTCCCCCAAGGAGTGGATCATACGTGCCTCGACAGCAGGATGACAGGCGTCCTCATAGTGTTGGGCGAAGGCTTCCAGTCGACCCTAGGGAGCCAGGCTTTGATGCGAGATCTATTCTCGTTCAAGGTTTGGTCGACAGGAACAGAGCTCACCAAGAAGGTCATGACAGAGATGTACCCACCAGCAGCAGAATGCGTGCCTCAGGTCCAGAGTGCTTCAGCAGAGCCATCAGGGCCGCGATGATTCCTCCCAACTTCAGGTTGGCGACTGGAGTCAGTAAGTTCACTGGCGAGTCCAAGCCGGACACTTGGCTTGAGGATTACCGAGTGGCTGTTCAGATTGGCGGCGGCAATGATGAAGTGGCCATGAAACACCTGCCTCTGATGTTAGAGGGTTCGGCCAGAGCATGGCTGAATCAATTAGCACCCAGCAGCATTTACACTTGGGAAGATCTTGCCCGAGTGTTGTCAGAACGTTTGAAGGGACATGCAAATGACCAGCAGGGTTGACAGAGCTGCAATCTTGTGTGCAAAAGACAAATGAAACTTTGAGGGATTATATCCAGAGATGGATCACACTGCATCACACAGTAGAGAACGCGTTTGATCACCAAGCAGTTTGTGCCTTCAAGGACGAAATAAACCTAGCGGTTAATTTGTCAAGCACAAAACCTAAAACAACTAGGCTTACCTATGTGCACCAACAACTTATGCTAAACAAGATAAACTACTAGGTGATAGCATGATATATGACAAGAAACAATATGGATATCACAGGGTAAAGTGCATAAGTAAAGGGCTCGGGTAAGAGATAACCGAGGCACGCGGAGACGACGATGTATCCCGAAGTTCACACCCTTGCGGATGCTAATCTCCGTTTGGAGCGATGTGGAGGCACAATGCTCCCCAAGAAGCCACTAGGGCCACCGTAATCTCCTCACGCCCTCGCACAATGCAAGATGCCGTGATTCCACTAAGGGACCCTTGAGTGTGGTCACCGAACCCGTACAAATGGCAACCCTTGGGGGTGGTCACCGAACCCGTACACTTTGGCAACCCTTGGGGGCGGTCACCGAAACCCGTCAAATTGCTCGGGGCGATCTCCACAACCTAATTGGAGACCCCCGACGCTTGCCCGGAGCTTTACACCACAATGATTGAGATCCGAACACCACCAACCGTCTAGGGCGCCCAAGCACCCAAGAGGAACAAGCTCAAGGGTACCAAGCACCCAAGAGTAATAAGCTTCTCAACTTGTAACTTCCATGTATCACGTGGAGAACTCAAACCGATGTACCAAATGCAATGGCAAGGGCACACGGATTGCCCAAGTCCTTCTCTCTCAAATCCCACCGAAGCAACTAATGCTAGGGAGGAAAATGAGAGGAATAACAAGAAGGAGAACACCAAGAACTCCAAGATCAAGATCCAAGGGGTTCCCCTCACATAGAGGAGAAAGTGATTGGTGGAAATGTGGATCTAGATCTCCTCTCTCTTTTCCCTCGAAAACTAGCAAGAATCCATGGAGGGATTGAGAGTTAGCAAGCTCGAAGAAGGTCAACAATGGGGGAAGAACACAAGCTCAAAGGATAAGGTTCATTGGGGAAGAAGACCCCCTTTTATAGGTGGGGAAAAATCCAACCGTTATGCTGGGGCGGTAGTAGCCCTTTGAAACACAGCAGCAAGGAGGCAAAAAAGGCCGGAAGAACCGTCGGAGCGGTAGTACCGCTTGACCTCACGGTACTACCGCTAGGGGTAGCGGTACTACTGCTAAGGGTAGCGGTACTACTGCTTGCGAGCGGTACTAAAAATTACATCTGTGCCTTCCTTTGTTGGACTTGTGACGAGTTTTGGTCCCGGCGGAAGTAGCCACGGAAGTAGCATGGTAGTACTGCTCCAGCGGTAGTACCGCTCCCAAGAGCGGTAGTAAAAATTACTTCGCTCTGTCCATGTAGTACCGCTATGACCTTCGTAACACCCAAACCGACACAACTTCGCAAGCGGACTCGAATTCGTGAAACCAAGTTTGTTGGAAAGCTAGCGACAAGGGCTAACACAATCTTGATAGAAATATCAATAAGAAGCAAATGAGAAAAGGCCGAAATAAAATGGTGAGAACCCTTCCTCGGATAAGACCGGTAAAACCTGCAACACCGAAAACATCATAGAAGACGCATGCAAACTCCATTTTCGATGAACTCAAGCTTGTCATCTAGATGACCATAAGCTCTAAGACTCACACAGAGAACCAAACAACAACCAAGAAACATGATGCAATGATGCAATGGTTTGAGCTCTCGACGAACGGTACGATCAAGCTACTCACTTGAGAGCCCCCCTTGATAGTACGGCTATCGATCCTATAACCCGGTCTCCCAAATACCACCATGAGACCGGTAAAATAGAAAACCTATCAAGGGCAAACCTTTGCCTTGCACATGATCCACTTGAGCTAGATGATGATGATCTTGTCCTCCTCAAGATGGACCACCTTTCTTGATTGCGTTGGGTCGATGGAGACTAGATGATTGCTCCCCCATACTCCACTATGGTTGAGCCACTCTTCGGCACATCTTCACAAGTCCATTGACACCACAATGGATGGCAAGCTTCAAGAACTTGATCTCTTCGTGATGCTCCACTTGAACTTGCACACAGCAATCTTGATGACGATCACCACTTGATGTCATCCTCTCCATGGGTTGAGTGATATCTTCCTCTTGACGCAAGCCCATGAACACGTACCTAACCCCACATAGAACTCTCACATAGACCATGGGTTAGTACACAAAGCACAATGGAAAATGCTTACCATGCCATGGGATCACTTGATCCCTCTCGGTACATCTTCTACGCTTTGTGAGTTGATCAACTTGATTCACTCTTGACTTAGTCTTGATCAACCTTGAATCTTTCCAACTCTCTTCATTTGGATGATGTCTTGAAGGTAAACATGAATGATCACACAATCTTCTTCTTCAAGACATGCTTGCAATAAGCTCAACTCTCACATGACCAATCTTTGGATAATTCCTTAATAGCACCTTGGTCAACACAAACTCTCCTTGAAACCAACACATGTACTCCAAGAAAAGCCTATGGAGAAAACCTTCAAATATAACTCAAGGCAACCATTAGTCCATAGAGATTGTCATTAATTACAAAACCAAACATGGGGCACCGCATGTTCTTTCAATCTCCCCCATTTTGGTAATTGATGACAATCACTTTCAAGAGAGTTTATATAAGGAATTATGCATCACCATGCAATGCAACAACCAATGATGCATGAGTAAGAGATGCAAATGCTTAGGAACAAAACCAAAGCAAGAGGAGAGAATTCTCTAAACTTCTCCACAAAACTCTCTGAAACTTCTCCCCCATTGGCATCGATTGCCAAAATGGGAGAAAAGCTTAGAAGGCCAATATAAATTGTAACATCCCAAATTTTCAATTTGGAATGTTATACATAGATCATCATTGCATTTCATATTTTGTTGCATTGTTGGCTCGATCCTAGAAATTCTACGCAACTCAAGGACCCACGGAGAGAGTTGGGGATTTCGTTATTTTCATATTTGAGTTTTATCAAATTTTGAAAATAGGATCATTTGGTTTTATTTATTTTATCTTCAATTATTTCTACTATCAAAATTTGGGAGAGGGAATAAAATGACTTTCCCAAAATAAGGAAATAATGAAGATTTAATAAAAAAATCAAATAAGATTTTAATTTGGAGTTTTTCGCCTTTTTATTTGAATTTAGGAAAAATGTGCGTTTTTTCAAAATTGCATTTAGGCCCCAAATAAATTTTCATCTTGTTCGGCTTGATTTTAGAAGCCGGGGAAATTTTATTTCGGGATTTTTGAAGTCCGTTTAGTATTTCTTTCGTTTGTTTTTCTGCGCGGAATTAATTTTCTTTAAAAAAAAACGAACCGACCTACGGGCCGTGTCCGACCGGGACTCGGCCGGTAGGCTTTATAAGCCCGGGAGGGGGGGAGCCAGCCAGCCAACCCGAGCCAGCGCCCGAACCCTAGCCCGCGCCGCCGCCGCCGCCCGCCGCCTCGCCGACCGCGTCCGCCCGCCCGCCATTACCGAGGTTGCCTCAAAATCCAGCCGCCGTTTTTTTTTCGAAAAACCGTTCGGTTTTCCGTCGGTTTTTCACCGGTTTTTTAGTTTCCGTTTTTTATTAGATCGGTTTTATTTTCGGTTTAGGTTAAATAGCGAGCGTTCGCTCATTTGTTCGTTTTAACGAACGTGTTCGTCGTTTAGATCCAGTTAACAAACGTTCGTTCGTTAACCTGTTCATCGTTTTTCTTTTTCTTGGATTTAATCCGCGATTTTTCTGATCGCGGTTTCTGATCCGATTTTCATTCTAGTATAACTTTTCGCTCGTTTATCGGAATCAGGCGATTCAAGCGCCTGGAGTTTCATCTCGAAACCCTCTTTCCGAATAACCAACTTAAACAAGTTTTTGCTTCTGTAAAATTTGACTTAGATCCAGATTAGTAAAACGAAGTTGTTTTCTTTCGCCGTTTGATTTCTGTTGCTTCGTTTGATTTGATTCTTTTTGCAAACCGGAGTTCTTAAGTTGAACTTTCTGGTTAGACCTTTTATTTGCGTTTTACCTGTGCATTATATGAGTACTTATTGTATGATTGTTTATTTGTCTGCGATAGAATACCCGGAGTGTGCCGCCTATTACTTCGAGTCTCTAGGTTTCGCGGATCATCAGCAAGGCAAGTAACACTTTGATCAAACCTTTTCTACTACCCAGTTTTATTGCATTAGATCAATCCTCAAACATTGCATGACTAGGATCTAATTAAATTGTGGGATGGGAAGTAGTTGAGGTAGTACCTATTACCTGTTTACTATCAAACCCTTGGGAGTTACTTCTGCGTTTGCTTATATTGCCATGCTATGCTAGTAGACGTGGATTGGGTGAGTGTATCCATGACAGATGTGAGATTGTTAGTTAATGGTTTACTTAAGGTGGCAACTTAAACACACATCTGAGTGGATTGAGGTACCTGGGTATTCCAGGATTTGCCTGTTTCTTTTTGGACCGCCACCCAGGCTCAGAGGGATCATAAGATTATTCATGCTTGAAACTTCCGTGTGCAGCCACATGCTACTATGGGCTCTAGCATAGTTGACTAAGTCGTGCGAACTCTTACAGTGGTAGACTAGCTGATGTAGGGGATGTAGGTTGGTACGGTCTACCCGTTCGTAAGGTGCAAGCGCTTCTGAAAGACTATGTCTCGGTCATCCGTTTCTCAAACACCATGTAGTGCGAGAATCCAAACGGAGGAGATCGAGTCATGTGGGGAAAAGTGCACAAACCTCTGCAGAGTGTAACAAACTAATCATGGTTAGCCGTGTCCCCGGTTATGGACATCTTGAGTATCTAGTACTTGGATTATCCTGTGAATCTCATCATGTTACTTTAAATAATTTTGTTGGGTTAATGATGATGTTTAATTGGGATTGAGAATGCTGTCAACCATTCTCAATGTTTAACAACCACCATGATAGTTAAATAAATTTTATTCCTTTGCAGTAGGGAAAAATTGGCTTTGCGCAAAAATTGTAACCATAGAGCTTTCCACCAGCCATATATGCATGTAGTATAGTATTACTCTTTCATATTATCCTCTATGTGTTACATTGCCAGCATATTCCATGTGCTGACCCGTTGCCTGCAACGCGTTTCATCTTTGCAGACTTTTAGAATGACGAGTAAGGTGCTTAGGTCGTGGTTCTATACTCAGTGATGCCGTTGGAGTTGATGGACTCGCTTATTCTTCCAAGCCTTCCGCTGTTATCGTTATTAGATGGCCTTAAGCCATATTTATTTTAATAAGTTCTCCCTTGAGACATTCGATGTAATAAGTGTGTGATTGCTACTCTGTTATAAATCCTTCAAGTACTGTGTGGTGTCAGCATTACTGATCCAGGGATGACACCTGAGCACAGAGATCAGACTGTTTGAGGTCTGGTCGCTACATAAATTTTGTTTCTCCATAATTTGTGTATTTCTCAACAAGAGAGTGGAATGCAATACACAAGTTTGACGGTAAATACTAGGAGGAAAACAAACTATATTTAGGCCCAAAGTTCACAAAAGAAAGATATGCCACAAAGACATAAGAAAGAGAGAAACAAGCAATCAAGCAATCAAAAGATACCAATTGAAGCAAGCAATCAATGGATATCAATTGAGCCAACTAGACCAATGATCCTACGTGCCACATGGATGAATAAATTATGATATGAGCAAAGGAGTGTTCTAAAGAAACTAGAGAAGCTCCCCATGATTTGTAAACACATAAGAATTTTTGTATTTGAATACAAAGTGCACAAAATAGGATCATAGCTCCCCCAAAATCAATAGAAACTTACAACAAGTGCAAGTGAGCATATAGGAAACAAAGCCTAGTACTTGCAACAAACACATGGTTGAGCAACAAGTAAAAGAGGCAACTTAAGAATGGGCTCAACCAAAATGATGTGTGTGAGTCAAGGCAATGCACTTGAGAAGACTAATGTAGCATTAAGCATCAATAAAGTATTTAAATAATGAGGCACACGGTGCAAGGCCTATCATTCCCACATACAACTAGCAAATGGGTTCACAAGCTAACTAATAAGCATATAAAGAACCTATGCTTGTGACAACCCGTGGTGAAGATAGAAGATGAAAGCCTCATCAAGACGAGGGATACCAATTAAGATGGAAAAAGCCTCGTAGAGATAAGCATGAGGAAAATAATCTTCACCACACTAGAGTGCATCAAGATGCAACGAGATACGGTACGCACTCAAGGCAAAAGCTTTTACGGAGCCACCAAAGAAATAACATAAGAAAGACAAGGTGGATGTGAAAGAAAGGATATCATCTAGAGATGTAATTTCTCTCAAGTGTATATGGTTCTAGGTAGACGAGATTATGAAGATATATATCTATAAAGAAGGATGTACACCCGAAATAGTTACAACACGAAGGAACAAGATATCCAAGAGGAAGTCATACATATACCAATAAGATATTTGCTTGGAAGCATAGCACATGGCTAGATATGGTCTTATAGTATATAAATGAATTCCTACCACACACCCATCAAAGACATCACAGCTAGCAACATGAGATCATTGTTCAGATGCTTTGAGAAAGGAAACAAGGTATCACAAGATGGAATGAATATCATGCCAAGATGCAACCTACACAAGGTTGAATGCAAGAAAGGAATGCATGAATAGATACTTGTTACCGAGATATCATTGGAAGGATGTAGAAGAAACCAATTGAAGGTAGTAGATAGTTCATTGATCATCCTAGCTTGAGTCCAATAAGCACATGGTGACACCACCTTCCTTGTGAGTGAGCCGAGCATCCAATGCATCTCCAATTGTTCCTAGAACAACAACACAAACAAAATGGTACCCAAACTCATTGGGACCAAAGAGTTAGAGAACCAACAATACAGAGGACAAACTCCACATAAGTATGTGCATATAGATATGAAAATGAACTTCATGCACATCTCATCCAATTTGAGACTTGGTGGAGTTCCCTATATATTGGGTCAAAGAAAGAAAGCATGCCAAAGAAACTACATGAAGTTAATATGCATGCTCAAGACTTTCAAGAACCGATACCAAATGACAAAGAAAAAACAAGTGAAGAAAAGATACCAAATGAATAACTCATCACTTGGAGGATATCCATAATAGATACATCGAGGAATGAGATATCCGATGATACACACTAAATAAAAGATATCAAACCCCCAAAAGAGAGGATGGTTCCAAACAAACCAAGCTCTCTACAAAGTTTCATGATAGCACAAAGTACCCAAAAGAAACGACTTGCCTTCCACCAACACACACTTGATAAGGATCACAACATGAGTGTTTTATAGAAAATAGGATAGCTCCCCCAAGACTAGTGCATTATAGAGAAATTGCATTTGAATACAAAATGCATGAGGTGGGATCACCACTTTCACTATATCTAGAAAACACTAGACAAGATCAAGAAATAAACAAGATCCACAAGTGGTATGGAAGACAAAGGGAGTTGATACAATCCTTGGCAAGAGAAAAGGCAAATAAAAAGAAAAAGCCAATGTAATAATGATCAATAAATTCTACCACAAAAGTGAGTAATTGTCAAAAGACAAGAAGTAAATGGAAATAATTCCCGGTGGTAGATAGCAAGGATATCCGACATCATCTTCACACCAACCAAAAAGCAAATTGCAACTTGTAGAGCTAACATGCCACCTAGGAACAAGATAATTTACAATATCAACTCTAGATGACAATATCTCAAATGTACACATTTTCTAGGCTAGTAATATACACATAGCATATTACTCCCCCATAATGTGATACCAATTAAAGATAGACAAGAGGCAATTAAAGGATCCAACAAGAGATAATTAATGGACTATTTAGAATTTGAATTTCACATGAGAAGACATACCACATAGCGACTAGATAATCTTGTAATATCAATACTAGATGGTATTGCTCATGTACACACATTTAGAGGATTGTGAGGTGCACAAAGCACATCACTCCCCCACAATGGGATATTCCATTAATCTCTCACAAGAGCCAACTAAGATATGACCAAGATGCACAAAGGCTCAACGAACGACACACATGTACATGATGTGCAAACCAACACACACATACTTGACTGCTCAAGATAATCAAGTTGGAAGCACACCATATACAAACACATGCAAGGAATGAAACCAAACATGCAAAGGGGCAAGTAACTATCAATGTAGACACTTTAAGCACGAGTTACCGCAAGGAGGAACATTGGATATAAGATAGAAACTTGATAATCCGAATGACTTGGCTTGAGACAATAAGAATGATGAAGTCCCCTTAATTCTTCATAATGTAGACAAGTCTCCAATGACCTCCAATATCACCTATTGATCAAGTTTGAGCTTGTTGGTCCCCAACCAAGTTGGGTCCTAAGAGGTTAGTCACAATAGGCTTGGCTACCCAAATGGTTCTTTTCTTGACACCACTTTGAGCACCAACAAATTTGGCAAACACATTGCCAACATTATCCTTCCCAAGAGAATAGATATCATCAATAATAATTGGGTTGGATAAGTTACCACTAGTGCATGAAGAGGCGAGGTGACCTTTCTCGCGACATAGGTAGCAACGTCTACTCTTCACTTTCTTCTCACTTGATTTCTCAACTTGAGAAGCATAAGATTGAGTCTTCTTGGGAAGAGGCTTTTCTTCAACTTGAGGTTGAGCATGAGAATGAACTTGTGGCCGCTTCCCTTGTTGCTTGTCACTAATGGGTTTCTTTGTCAATGGGCAAGATCTAACATGATGCCCTTCAATTTTGCACTTGAAGCAAATAATCTTGGCCGAATTCTTGACTTGTTCTTGGCCCTTCTTCTTGATCATCTTGGACTTCTTCTTATTGGAGTTGAATCCAAGTCCACCTTTGTCATTGGGGGATTTTTGCACACTCAAGATATTGTTGAGTGTGGATTTCCCTTCATGACTCTTTTCCAAGTCTTTCTTCAAAGAAGTGACTTGGGCCTTGAGCTCTTTGATTTCCTCTACATGGTTAGTCTCAACACAAGTACTAGAGGAAGTATAAGCTTCATCGTTAGAGCAACAAGGCAAGGAAAGAAATTCATCACAAGATGTACCAATGTTATGCATGGATGAATCGCGAGGACTAGCACAAGGCAGTATAGCATTTTGAATAAAAGTAGTGCTAGTATCCACATGAGCCTCACTAGATGTTACCTTAGCAAGCATGGCCTCATGAGCTAACTTTAGCACATTATGGGATACTAGAAGATCATCATGAGAGCTTGTGAGCTTTACATGATTTTCTTCCAACATCCCATAATTGCTAGATAGCAACTCAAGTTGAGCCCTTAGCTCAACATTCTCCTTCAAAATGGATGCTTCACAAGAGATAGAGTTAGTAGCACAAGCATCATCATTAACAACAAGAGGAGAGGAAACCTTGGAAAGCTCTTTTGAATACGAAGCTTTAAGTTGAGCATGAGACTTGGTGAGTTTGATGAGCTCACTCTTAATGACCCTTGAGCCATTTTCGAGGTGCTCAAAGTCCTCAAGGAGTTTAGCATGTGCAACTTCAAGCTCCTCATTTTTAATTTCAAAATCCTTGGCCACCTCAAGAGCTCTATCACGAGATTCCCTCACTCTAGATAATTCTAGAGCAAAAGTCTCCTCAAGAGATTCCTTGGTGGTTTGTTCAAGTTCGAGAGCTTGGGAGAGGTCTGCGATCTCATTAGCGTAATCACGCTCATGATGTTCCATTTTATCAATGGTGACCTCATGCTCCTCAAGACGAGATTCCAACTCATCAATATATTTGTTGCCCTCAATGGCAATGGACATGATTTCCATGAAGTTGGAACGAGCAATTTTATTTTTATTAAGAGCTTTAAAAACCATCCCCCCCTTAATTTTTAAGGAGGCAACATTATCATTCTCTTCATCATTATCCTTATCATCATTAGCATCAACATCATCATCAAGAGACATATTGGGTTTCAAAGTAGGAGATACCTTTGAAGCCTTAGCCATAAGGCAAAAAGCAATAGATGATGATGTAGGATCCCTTGAAGCACCATCTAAAACCACATCTTGTTCCATGGAGTGTTGGGTTTCCTCTACATTGTTAGCACCACAACTCGAGGAAATACAAGCATTTTTATCATGGCAACAAGATATAGCAAGCATATCATCATGAGATTTAGTCAAACAATTTGTACAAGATATGCACGGACTATCAACACAAGCATGTGAAACATGTATGGTGCTCGAAGTGTTAAAGTCCAAAGAAGAAGCATTGTAATAAGATAGTGATGAAGGATCATCCACAATAAGCATACTATCATCATTGCAATGACCAACACTACTCACCATATCATTACCTTGTGGCAAACCACATGTAGGTGAAGTAGAAGAAGTTGAGAAGACTATACGGCCTGATGTGGAGGGAGAACAATCATCCCCACAAAACTTGGACACGCCATATTTATCTTGAAGCTTTGTCCACAACTCATGAGCATCCCGGAACAGCATGAGTTGAAATATAACTACATTGCTCAAAGCATCGAAAAGCACATTAGAAGCTTGAGCATTGAGATAAGTGTTTCTCTCATCCTCTAAAGATAATATTTGGGATCCTTTGGAGGAGAAAAACCCATATCTACAATTCGCTCTAAATTTGGGTCCATGACCCTAAAGAGATTAAGCATGCGAATTACCCAAACATCAAAATTTGTGCCATCAAAACTAAGAGTATCAGAGAATCCTAATCCTCTAGTCGACATCTTTACTCTCTAGGCGGTTAAGCCTGACAAAGAGAGACGAGGCTCTGATACCAATTGAAAGATCATGGATGTCGCCTAGAGGGGGGGGTGAATAGGCGCTTTAAAATAATTACGGTTTAGGCTTGAACAAATGCGGAATAAACCTAGCGGTTAATTTGTCAAGCACAAAACCTAAAACAACTAGGCTTACCTATGTGCACCAACAACTTATGCTAAACAAGATAAACTACTAGGTGATAGCATGATATATGACAAGAAACAATATGGCTATCACAGGTAAAGTGCATAAGTAAAGGGCTCGGTAAGAGATAACCGAGGCAGCGGAGACGACGATGTATCCGAAGTTCACACCCTTGCGGATGCTAATCTCCGTTTGGAGCGGTGTGGAGGCACAATGCTCCCAAGAAGCCACTAGGGCCACAGTAATCTCCTCACGCCCTCGCACAATGCAAGATGTCGTGATTCCACTAAGGGACCCTTGAGGCGGTCACCGAACCCGTACAAATGGCAACCCTTGGGGTGGTCACGAACCCGTACACTTTGGCAACCCTTGGGGCGGTCACGGAACCCGTCAAATTGCTCGAGGCGATCTCCACAACCTAATTGGAGACCCCGACGCTTGCCCGGAGCTTTACACCACAATGATTGAGATCCGAACACCACCAACCGTCTAGGGCGCCCAAGCACCCAAGAGGAACAAGCTCAAGGGTACCAAGCACCCAAGAGTAATAAGCTTCTCAACTTGTAACTTCCACGTATCACGTGGAGAACTCAAACCGATGCACCAAAGGCAATGGCAAGGGCACACGGAGTGCCCAAGTCCTTCTCTCTCAAATCCCACCGAAGCAACTAATCCTAGGGAGGAAAATGAGAGGAAGAACAAGAAGGAGAACACCAAGAACTCCAAGATCAAGATCCAAGGGGTTCCCCTCACATAGAGGAGAAAGTGATTGGTGGAAATGTGGATCTAGATCTCCTCTCTCTTTTCCCTCGAAAACTAGCAAGAATCCCTGGAGGGATTGAGAGTTAGCAAGCTCGAAGAAGGTCAACAATGGGGGAAGAACACAAGCTCAAAGGATAAGGTTCATTGGGGAAGAAGACCCCCTTTTATAGGTGGGGAAAAATCCAACCGTTATGCTCACAGCCCGCGCCGAGCGGTACTATCGCTCCAAGGAGCGGTACTACCGCTAGGGCGGTAGTAGCCCTTTGAAACACAGCAGCGAGGAGGCAAAAAAGGCCAGAAGAACCGTCGGAGCGGTAGTACCGCTTGACCTCACGGTACTACCGCTAGGGGTAGCGGTACTACTGCTAAGAGTAGTTGTACTACTGCTTGCGAGCGGTACTAAAAAATTACATCTGTGCCTACCACCATTGGACTTGTGACGAGTTTTTGGTCCCGAGCGGAAGTAGCCACGGAAGTAGCCATGTAGTACTGCTCCAAGCGGTAGTACCGCTCCCAAGAGCGGTAGTAAAAAATTACTTCCTCTCCTGTCCGCGGTACTACCGCTGCAGCCTTTTCAGAACACCAAAACTGACACAACTTCTGCAAACGGACTCCGAATTCGACGAAACCAAGTTTGTTGGAAAGCTAGAGACAAGGGCTAACACAATCTTGATAGAAATATCAATAAGAATAAAATGAGAAAAGGCCAAAAATAAAATGGTGAGAACCCTTCCTCGGATAAGACGGTAAAACCTGCAACACCGAAAACATCATAGAAGACGCATGCAAACTCCGTTTTCGATGAACTCAAGCTTGTCATCTAGATGACCATAAGCTCTAAGACTCACAAAGAGAACCAAACAACAACCAAGAAACATGATGCAAGGATGCAATGATTTGAGCTCTCGACGAACGATACGATCAAGCTACTCACTTGAGAGCCCCCCTTGATAGTACGGCTATCGATCCTATAACCCGGTCTCCCAACTACCACCATGAGACCGGTAAAATAGAAAACCTATCAAGGGCAAACCTTTGCCTTGCACATGATCCACTTGAGCTAGATGATGACGATCTTGTCCTCCTCAAGATGGACCACCTTTCTTGATTGCGTTGGGTCGATGGAGACTAGATGATTGCTCCCCCATAGTCCACTATGGGTGAGCCACCCTTCGGCACATCTTCACAAGTCCATTGACACCACAATGGATGGCAAGCTTCAAGAACTTGATCTCTTCGTGATGCTCCACTTGAACTTGCACACAGCAATCTTGATGACGATCACCACTTGATGTCATCCTCTCCATGGGTTGAGTGATATCTTCCTCTTGACGCAAGCCCATGAACACGTACCTAACCCCACATAGAACTCTCACATAGACCATGGGTTAGTACACAAAGCACAATGGACAATGCTTACCATGCCATGGGATCACTTGATCCCTCTCGGTACATCTTCTACGCTTTGTGAGTTGATCAACTTGATTCACTCTTGACTTAGTCTTGATCAACCTTGAATCTTTCCAACTCTCTTCATTTGGATGATGTCTTGAAGGTAAACATGAATGATCACACAATCTTCTTCTTCAAGACATGCTTGCAATAAGCTCAACTCTCACATGACCAATCTTTGGATAACTCCTTAATAGCACCTTGGTCAACACAAACTCTCCTTGAAACCAACACATGTACTCCAAGAAAAGCCTATGGACAAAACCTTCAAATATAACTCAAGGCAACCATTAGTCCATAGGGATTGTCATTAATTACCAAAACCAAACATGGGGCACCGCATGTTCTTTCAGCGTCAAATATCGAGAGTTGAACTTGAAGTTTGGTCGGACCGGAGACATGTCTCTGAGTCGAATGATGGAGATTGCCACCAAGTATGCTAATGTTGAAGAAGAGGATCGGCTCCGGAGTGGCAAGCACAAATCAGTCGCCCATGAAACCGGAGGAGGAAACTCCAGTCGGAAGTAGAAGCGCAAAGCCGAGCTAGCTGCTCCTGGGGAAACCTTAGCCGTGACTCAAGGAAAACCCAAAGGGAAGCCCAAGGGGCCATGGAACCCTAAGAAGATAAAATATCAAGATGGAAATGATGTGCTAGATTTGCCATGCCACATCCACACAAAGAAAGATGAAGAGGGTAAAATCATTTACCCGAAGCATACCACTCGGCAGTGTCGGCTCCTGATCCAGCAGTTCCGAGATAAATAGCCCAAAGACAAGGAAAAAGAGTCAGACAAGGTTTAGGACAAGGAGGAGAGTGATGATGGTTACCCTCACGTCAATTCCACTCTGATGATTTTTGCTGATGTTGAGAGTAAGATTCGACTGAAAGTGATCAACAGAGAAGTGAATATGGTCGCTCATGCGACACCCAGTTATTTGAAATGGTCTCAGACTGCCATCACATTCGACCAGTCTGATCACCCGACACACATAGCCACCCCTGGGAGGCAAGCTTTAGTGGTCGATCCAGTTGTCGAAGGCACTCACCTGACTAAAGTTCTGATGGATGGTGGCAGTGGCCTAAACATTCTGTATGCAGAAACATTGAAAGGGATGGGCATTCCGTTGTCAGACTCAGTGAAAGCAGTATGAGTTTCCATGGAGTCATTCCAGGCAAGAAGGCTGAATCACTCGGCCAGATTGCTCTTGACGTCGTTTTTGGTGATTACAAGAATTCTGCAAAGAAAAGTTGACATTTGAAGTGGTGGATTTCCAGAGTGCTTATCATGCCATTCTGGGCAGGCCGGCTTATGCGCGTTTTATGGCTCGACCATGCTATGTGTACCTCAAATTGAAAATGCCTGGTCCCAAGGGAGTGATCACTATCACTGGCAATCGAAAGAAGGCAGAAGAGTGCTTCCAGAAGGGCTCAAAGATCGCTGATACGTCTCCAACGTATCTATAATTTTTGATTGCTCCATGCTACTTTATCTACTGTTTTGGAACATATTGGGCTTTATTTTCCACTTTTATATCGTTTTTGGGACTAACCTACTAACCGGAGGCCCAACCCAGAATTGCTGTTTTTTGTCTATTTCAGTATTTTGAAGAAAAGGAATATCAAACGGAGTCCAAATGGAATGAAACCTTCGGGAACATGATTTTCTCACCAAACGTGATCCAGAGAACTTGGAGTGCAAGTAAAGAAGCAACCGGGGTCTCCACGAGATAGGAGGGCGCCCCCCTATAGGGCGCGCCCCCTGTCTCGTGGGCCCCTCGGGCGGCCACCGACGTACTTCTTCTTCCTATATATACCTACGTACCCCGAAAACATCCAGGGCACCACGAAACACAATTTCCACCACCGTAACCTTACAGATCCGTGAGATCCCATCTTGGAGCCTTCGCCACTCACTCACTGGGGGGAATCAAGCACGGGGCTTCTACATCAACATCCTTGCCCCTCCGATGAGTTGTGAGTAGTTTACCACAGACCTACGGGTCCATAGTTATTAGCTAGATGGCTTCTTCTCTTTTTGGATCTCAATAAAATATTCTCCCCCTCTCTTGTGGAGATCTATTCGATGTAATCTCTTTTTGCGGTGTGTTTGTCGAGATCCGATGAATTGTGGGTTTATGATCAAGTTTATCTATGAATAATATTTGAATCTTCTCTGAATTCTTTTAAGTATGATCAAGTTATCTTCGCAAGTCTCTTCGAATTATCGGTTTAGTTTGGCCTACTAGATTGATCTTTCTTGCCATGGGAGAAGTGCTTAGCTTTGGGTTCAATCTTGCGGTGTCCTTACCTAGTGACAGAAAGGGTTGCAAGGCACGTATTGTATTGTTGCCATCGAGGATAACAAGATGGGGTTTACATCATATTGCATGAGTTTATCCTCTACATCATGTCATCTTGCTTAATCGTTACTCTGTTCTTATGAACTTAATACTCTAGATGCATCTTTGGATAGCGGTCGATGTGTGGAGTAATAGTAGTAGATGTAGGCAGGAGTCGGTCTACTTGTTATGGATGTGATGCCTATATACATGATCATGCCTAGATAATCTCATAACTATGCGCTTTTCTATCAATTGCTCGTGAGAATTTGTTCACCCACCGTAATACTTATGCTATCTTGAGAGAAGCCACTAGTGAAACCTATGGCCCCCGGGTCTATATTTTATCATATTTGCTTCCAATCTACTTTTATTTGCATCTTTACTTTTTGCATCTATATTATAAAATACCAAAAATATATTTATCTTATCATACTATCTTTATCAAATCTCACTTTTGTAAGTGGCCGTGAAGGATTGACAACCCCTTTATTGCGTTGGTTGCGAGTTCTCAGTTTGTTTGTGTAGGCGTGGGACTTTTGAGGAGCCTCCTCTGGATTGATACCTTGGTTCTCAAAACTGAGGGAAATACTTACGCTACACTTTGCTGCATCACCCTCTCCTCTTGAGGAAAACCAGCGCAAGCTCAAGGCGTAGCAAGAAGGATTTACGGCGCCGTTGTCGGGAGGTCTTCGCTCAAGTCAAGACATACCAAGTACCCATCACAAACCTATCTCCCTCGCATTTACATTATTTGCCATTTGCCTCTCATTTTCCTCTCCCCCACTTCACCCTTGCCGTTTTATTCGCCCTCTCTTTCCCAATCTCCTCCTCTCTTTTTGCTCGTCGTTTTTCTGTTTGCTTGTGTGTTGGATTACTTGTTGCCATGGCGCAAGATAATACCAAATTGTGTGACTTCTCGAATACGAATAATAATGATTTCCTTAGTACTCCGATTGCTCCTATTAATAATGATGAGTCTTGTCAAATCAATACCGCTTTGCTGAATCTTGTTATGAAAGATCAATTCGCCGGCCTTCCTAGCGAAGATGCCGCTACTCATCTAAACAACTTTGTTGATTTGTGTGATATGCAAAAGAAGAAAGATACGGATAACAATGTTGTCAAATTGAAGTTATTTTCGTTTTCACTTAGAGATCGTGCTAAAGTTTGGTTTTCGTCTTTGCCTAAAAACAATATTGATTCTTGGAACAAGTGCAAAGATGCTTTTATCTCTAAGTATTTTCCTCCCGCTAAGATCATCACTCTTAGGAACGATATTATGAATTTTAAACAACTTGATCATGAGCATGTTGCCCAATCTTGGGAATGAATGAAATTGATGCTTCACAATTGCCCTACTCATGGTTTGAATCTATGGATGATCATACAAAAAAATTATGCTGGCTTGAACTTTGCTTCTAGAAATCTCTTAGATTTGGCCGCGGGAGGCACCTTTATGGAAATCATGTTAGGAGATGCTACAAAATTAATTGATAATATTATGGCTAATTATTCTCAATGGCACACCGAAAGATCTTCTAGTAAAAAAGTGCATGCTATAGAAGAAATCAATGTTTTGAGTGGAAAGATGGATGAACTTATGAAGATGTTTGCTACTAAAAATACTCCTCTAGATCCCAATGATATGCCTTTTTCTTCCTTGATTGAGAATAATAATGAATCTATGGATGTGAATTTTGTTGGTAGGAATAGTTTTGGAAACAATGCTTATAGAGGAAATTTTAATGCTAGACCGTTCCCTAGTAATCCCTCTAATAATTATGGAAATTCCTACAATAATTCTTATGGTAATTTTAATAAGATGCCCTCTGATTTTGAGAATAGTGTGAAAGAATTTATGGTCTCTCAAAAGAATTTTAATGCTATGCTTGAAGAAAAATTGCTCAAAGTTGATGATTTGGCTAGGAATGTTGATAGACTTTCGCTTGATGTTAATTCTCTTAAACTTGGATCTTCTTCTCCTAAGCATGATATCAATGAGTCTCTCAAAGTAATGAGAATTTCCATTGACGAGTGCAAGGAAAGAACCGCTAGATTGCGTGCTAAGAAAGAAAGCTTTATAAAAGCGTGTTCTTCTAGTTTCCGTGAAAATAATGACGAGGATCTTAAAGTTATTGATGCGTCTCTGATTAGATCTATGATTTGCAATATGAACTTTGATGATTATGGGACTGATGATGAATCAACTTTGCCTAGAAGGCATCCCAAGAATTCGGAATCTTTAGATCTTAATTTTAAATTTGGTAAAAGTGAGATTGGAGAATCCTCAACTTCTAATAATGTTGAACCCACCATCTCTGACTTCAAGGAATTTAATTATGATAATTGCTCTTTAAAAGGTTGTATTTCCTTGTTGCAAGCTGAGGGAGTCCTGGACTAGGGGGTGTCCGGATAGCCGAACTATCACCGTTGGCCGTACTCCTGGACCATGAAGATACAAGATTGAAGACTTCGTCCCGTGTCCAGATGGGACTTTCCTTGGCGTGGAAGGCAAGCTTGGCGATACGGATATGTAGATCTCCTACCATTGTAACTGACTCTGTGTAACCCTAACCCTATCCGGTGTCTATATAAACCGGAGGGTTTTAGTCCGTAGGACGAACAACAATCATACCATAGGCTAGCTTCTAGGGTTTAGCCTCTCTGATCTCGTGGTAGATCTACTCTTGTACTACCCATATCATCAATATTAATCAAGAAGGAGTAGGGTTTTACCTCCATCGAGAGGGCCCAAACCTGGGTAAAAACATCGTGTCCCTTGTCTCCTGTTACCATCCGCCTAGACGCACAGTTCGGGACCCCCTACCCGAGATCCGCCGGTTTTGACATCGACATTGGTGCTTTCATTGAGAGTTCCTCTGTGTCGTCTTCTTTAGGCCCGATGGCTCCTTCAATCATCAACAACGACGCGGTCCAGGGTGAGACTTCTCTTCCCGGACAGATCTTCGTGTTCGGCGGCTTTGCACTTCGGGCCAATTCACTTGGCCATCTGGAGCAGATTGAAAGCTACGCCCCTGGCCATCAGGTCAGATTTGGAAGTTTGAACTACACGGCCGACATCCGCGGGGACCTGATCTTCAACGGATTCGAGCCACAGCCAAGCGCGCCGCACTGTCTCGATGGGCACGATCTAGCTCTGCCACCAAACAGTGTCCTGGAGGCCGCACCCGTGTCCGCTTTGACCCTTGGCTCGGAGCCGACTTCGCCGATCGAGGACGAGTGGCTGGACACCGCCTCGGGGGCTACAATCTCTGCGGCGATTGAGCCGAACATCATCCCTGTCCTTTGTGAAGCTCGTGACTCCAAGGTGCCGGACTCCTCTTCGTACTCCGAACCATCTGCGCCCCCGCCAATCGAATCCAATTGGGCGCCTGTTATGGAGTTCACTGCCGCGGACATCTTCCAGCACTCGCCCTTTGGCAACATCCTGAATTCACTAAAGTCTCTCTCCTTATCAGGAGAGCCCCGACCGTACTATGGTCAGGAAGGTTGGGATGCGGACGACGAAGAAATTCAACACCCACCCACCACCCACTTCGTAGCCACTGTCGATGATTTAACCGACATGCTCGACTTCCACTCCGAAGACATCGACGGTATGGACGACGATGCCGGAGATGACCAAGAACCAGCGCCCACAGGGCACTGGAAGGCCACCTCGTCATACGACATATACATGGTGGACATCCCAAAAGATGGGAATGGCGATGGAACAGCGGAGGACGACCCCTCCAAGAAACAGCCCAAGCGCCGGCGTCAGCGGCGCCGCTCTAAATCCCGCCACAGCAAAAGCGGCGATTCCGGCACGGGAGATAATAACACCCCGGATAGTGCCGAAGACAACCTCCTCCAAGAGGATTCAGCACAGGAGGACGGAGAAGCCAGCCCTCATGATAGAGCGGCGGACAGAGAGGTAGAGGACGATAATTATATGCCTCCCTCCGAAGATGAGGCAAGCCTCGGCGACATTTACTTAATTTGTCGTGCGGAGGATCTCGTCGAACAAGGCGTTTCAAACGCAGGCTTATGGCCACGGCAAGCAGCCTCAAGAAAAAGCAGCAGCAGCTTAGAGCTGACCAAGACTTGCTAGCCGACAGATGGACTGAAGTCCTTGCAGCCGAAGAGTACGAACTTGAACGCCCCTCCAAGAGCTACCCAAAGTGCAGGCCGCTAGCCCGATTAGAGGAGGAAGCACCCAAACCTACATCACCAGCGCATGACGCGGCCGACCGGCCACCTCGTGGCCGCGACAGAGAGGCCTCTAGGCCCTCCATTGAAGCCGCACCCCGGCGCCGCTCAAAAAGTACCAAGGCACGGGGAGTACCAAGGCACGGGGACGTGCGCCAGACCTACGAGACATATTGGAGGATAAGGCAAGGCAAACAAGATCGATCTACGGATCGCGTGGGCGCCCCACGACAAGGGATGATAACCTTCACGCCGGATACTCGGCGGGCGAACCACGATGACAAAGCTCATTCGAGCTGCGTCGTGATATAGCCCAATACAGAGGCGCCGCACACCCACTATGCTTCACAGACGAAGTGATGGATCATCAAATCCCTGAGGGTTTCAAACCCGTAAACATTGAATCATACGATGGCACAACAGATCCTGCGGTTTGGATCAAGGACTATCTCCTTCATATCCACATGGCCCGCGGTGATGATCTACACACCATCAAATACCTCCCACTCAAGCTAAAAGGACCAGCTCGGCATTGGCTTAACAGCTTGCTAGCAGAGTCAATCGGTTGTTGGGAAGACTTGGAAGCCGCATTCCTTGATAACTTCCAGGGCACATATGTGCGACCACCAGATGCCGACGACCTCAGCCACATAATTCAGCAGCCAGAAGAATCGGCCAAACAATTCTGGACACGGTTCCTAACCAAGAAAAATCAAATCGTTGACTATCCGGATGCAGAGGCCCTTGCAGCCTTCAAACATAACATCCGCGACGAGTGGCTTGCCCGGCACCTAGGACAAGAAAAGCCGAAATCCATGGCAGCCCTCACCACACTCATGACCCGCTTTTGCGTGGGAGAGGACAGCTGGCTAGCTCGCAGCAACAACTTGACCAAAAACCCTGGTAGTTCGGATACCAAGGACAACAATGGCAGGTCACGTCTCAACAAGCACAAGCGCCGCATTAACGGCGATAATGCTGAGGATACGGCAGTCAATGCCGGATTCAGAGGCTCTAAACCCGGTCAGCGGAAAAAGCCATTCAAAAGAAATACCCAGGGCCCGTCCAATCTGGACTGAATACTCAATCGCTTGTGCCAGATACACGACACCCCTGAAAAATCAGCCAACCACACCAACAGGGATTGTTGGGTGTTCAAACATGCAGGCAAGTTAAATGCCGAAAACAATGACAAGGGGCTGCATAGCGATGACGAGGAGGAGCCCCGGCCGCCGAACAATAGAGGACAAAAGGGCTTCCCCCCACAAGTGCGGACGGTGAACATGATATACGCAACCCACATACCCAAAAGGGAGCGGAAGCGTGCACTAAGGGACGTATACGTGATGGAGCCAGTCGCCCCAAAGTTCAACCCGTGGTCCTCCTGCCCGATCACTTTTGATCGAAGGGACCATCCCACTAGCATCCGTCATGGCGGATTCGCCGCATTGGTTCTAGACCCAATCATTGACAGGTTTCACCTCACTCGAGTCCTGATGGACGGCGGTAGCAGCCTGAACCTGCTTTACCAGGATACGGTGCGCAAAATGGGCATAGACCCCTCAAGAATTAAGCCAACAAAGACGACCTTCAAAGGCATCATACCGGGTGTAGAGGCCAACTGTACAGGCTCGGTTACACTCGAAGTGGTCTTTGGATCCCCGGATAACTTCCGAAGCGAGGAATTAATCTTCGACATAGTCCCGTTTCGCAGCGGCTATCACGCGATTGCTCGGACGAACCGCATTTGCAAAGTTCAATGCGGTGCCGCACCACGCATACCTCAAGCTCAAGATGCGGGCCCTCGAGGAGTGATCACGGTCAATGGAAACACCGAACGCTCTCTCCGAACGGAGGAGCATACGGCGGCCCTCGCGGCGGAGGGACAAAGCAGCCTCTCAAGGCAATTCTCGAGTCCGGCCCCTAAACGTCCGGACACCGTCAAGCACGCCCGGAGTAACCTACAACAAGACCGCCTGGCACGATTCGAGCACGCGTAGCATAGCGGCCCCAACCCCAGCCCCCGCGAAACTGCGAAACCAGTACTACGAGTGCATAACTACGCTCTGGAAATACCATGGGCATAGGGGGAGGGGCACGACCACGACATGCCCACAATACGGCTCAACCGCACCAGGGGCTCCCGATTGTGTCATTCTTTTTCTTTCTTTTTTCTCTTACTTTCAGGACTTCGTAATCCAGAAGCCCTGTCCGGCACTAGAATCGCCGAACTCACGATGCAACAGCCAGGGAAGCAGAAAGCTACGTTGAGTGTCTAGGTGGTCTCTACTACTAGCAATATACCTGTTTTACATACCATCCCGTAGCTTACCCCTGGAGGGGGACATGTTAAATAGTCCCATCCCTTGCTTATCGCACTATTTGTATCGTTCTGCTTTCATTGCAGTACCTTGTGAATAAACAATACATAGCTTCTTCATATTATTGCATTCCTTTTTTTCCTATATATGTTCATTCACGACATATTGCACCCGTACAATTTGGTACGGCCAATACACCAGGGGCTTATGTACCACAAAATATGGTGTGATAAGTCCGAACACTTTCACAAGTGCGGCACCCCAAACTTATAGCATTATATGCATCGGCTCTGAATCATGTCTTGGGTCAATAGTTGGGTTTGCCCGGCTCCCATGTTTTGGTACCTTACGTTCCGTTATATCGGCTAAGGTAGCGTTGGGAGAACCACTGCGATTGTGCCCGGTTGAGCTGGGTTGAGCACCTCGGTGGAAAGCTAAAACTGACCGTCATGATAGGGCGAGAGCGATCGCTGTTCGAGAGGTTTTTCGGGTCCCTAAAGACTTATGCCGCTTAGAGCGAGGAGTCGGCATTGTCCGCCATGGCGTGGATAGCGCCCGAACTCGGTCTTCGAATACTAGGGGCTTCACGAAATTTAAAATTATAGAATTCTATGGCTAAGTGAGAGTGTTCAAGCATTATAGTCCGGTTGCCTTGTTCGTCGTGTTGAGCGCCTCCCTCGAAGGACCCAAGAATGGGAACAAGAGCGCTCAAATTTATCCCGAACACCCCAACACTCGTGGCATGGGGGCTGAAGCCAACGACTCGCCATCTCTCAAATTTGATAAACGGCCGCACATAAGGTAATATTTTAAATTCACAAGCGTTGCTTAGCGCTTATGAACAAGTTTTCAGTGTACAGGATAACAAATGCGAGTCTACTAAAAAATTACATCTTTGGAGCATTCACCCGCTATAAGGCGGGCAACCTTCAGGACGCCCTCATAGTACATCTCGGGCTTGCGATGCCCCTTGCCAGGCGGTGGCCTGTCCGTCACAAGCTTCTCAGCGTCCATCTTGCCCGAGTGCACCTTAGCACGGGCAAGGGCCCTACGGGCACCTTCAATGCAGACAGAGCGCTTGATGACTTCATTCCATGGACAGGCGTCCACCAGCCGCCGCACTAGCCCGAAGTAGCTCCCAGGCATGGCTTCCTTAGGCCATAGCCGAGCTATGAGGCCCTTCATGGCCTGTTCGGCGACCTTGTGGAGCTCGACCAGCTGTTTCAGCTGGTCGCTCAAGGGCACCGGGTGTTCGGCCTCAGCATACTGAGACCAGAACACCTTCTCCGTCGAGCTCCTTCTTGGCTCGGTAGAACGCGGTGACATCGGACACTGCTGCGGGCAGATCTGGGAAGGCTCCTGGAGAGCTCCGGATTCGGGTAAGTAACAGATAATTGACTTTCACGTGCTTGCTTTGCATAAAGAATGCCTTACCCGCCGCTATCTTCTTTATCGCCTCAATCTCCTGGAGGGCTTTCTGGGCTTCGGCCTTAGCGGCTTTGGCACCCTCAAGGGCCGAGGCAAGCTCGGACTCTCGAGTCTTCGAGTCACGCTCCAAACTCTTGTGTTTCTCCACGAGAGCCTGGAGCTCTTGCCGCACCTCCGCCACCCGCACCTCCTGCTTCTCTCGCTCGGTGCGCTCCGCGGCCGCTTTGTTTTTGGCCGTAGACACCGCTTCCTTCAGGGTCGCCACCTTGTTCGTGGCCCCTGCAATACCCATGTTATTCCTTTTATTTTTTGCAACCAAATACTTTCTATAAGGCATTACTTTAATAAGGTATTACTTACCTTCCTTGTCCTCGAGCTGCTTCTTGGCAAGGCCGAGCTCGTTCTCGGACCGCTCGAGGCTCTGCTTCAATGCATTGACCTCCATGATCGGTCTGGCAGAGGTCAGTCAGCAGCGCAGCCTGCATTCCCATATTGACATACTTATGTTAGACTCCTGCGTATATCTTTTAGATCCTCATCCGCTTTTCTTTCCGAACACCGAACTAAGCATCGGGGCTACTGTCTATGCGGTAATATTTTTACATATTCTAAACTTACCTCAAAGCATGTTAGAAGGCTGGTATAGGCCAGTCAGCCCGCTCTTGGCGGACTGAACTTTCTCGGATCACCACACTCATAACAAGGCGGTGCTCCTCGTCGATAAGCGCCGTTAAGCGCCTCCGACCAAGCTACCCGGTGCCTCCGGATGGACGGAGGTCACCGGCGTCGCAGTCTTGCCCTTCTTACGAAGGGGCTGCCTGCCGGACTTCGGAACCACTGAAGGTTCCGGTACGGAGTCCGGCACAGGGCCGGACCTAGAGCCCTCCGGGGTTTCGCCCCCTCTGCGCCCGGAGTCCGGGAGGTCGCCTTGCGGCGCCTCCAGGACCACCTCCTCCTGGTTGGGCCCCTTTCGGGACTCCATCGCGGCGTTGTCCGCGTCACGAGGAGAGGAGGCGGTCAGAAGTGAAGTGCTATTCACATCCGACGTATCCAGGGAGCCGCTCGACGATGCGGCGAGCTCGTCCTTGGGCGTTAGAAGACACTATGCGACAAATGAAAAGTCATGAGCTATTCCGGAGTCCGGACACTTACGATCTCGCCAGGGGCTTGGCCCTCGATGGCCATTCCTCTTCGCCGTCGTCGGCGTTGGTAGAGAAGTACGGAGGAAGGGTCCTTCCTCTCTTGGACCCTCCGGCCTCCCCAGTCGGGGCTGCCTTCCTTTTCTTCTCTCCCCCCGCTGGGGGAGAGGCTTCTTTTTCCTCCTCCTCGTCTTCAGGGGAGGATTCCGCCTCGGAGTCGTCGGACAATGAGTCCGACAACACCTGGCGCTGGGCGCTCCTTCGAGTCCCCGTGGCCTCCGTCTTGGCCTTCTTCTCCGGCACCATGTAAGGTGCCGGAGCCAGCAGCCCCGTCAAGCGGGCGTCCGCTGGGTCTTCTGGCAAGGGAGCCGGACAGTTAACCTTCCCAGACGTGTTACGCCAGTCCTGTCAAAGGTAAGGGAGTTTAGATCCCACATAGAGTCAAACTATGAAAAATAAGAGTCTCGTGACGGAAAAAATGACTTACCTCGCTAGCTTGACGTTGCGAGCTAAATCCGCGGTCTTCGGTAGCGGATGCGGGGGCTTCAGCGCCCTTGAACAGCACCTTCCAGGCATCTTCGTACGTATTGTCGAAGAGCCTTTTCAGAATTTGGTGTTGTGCCGGATCGAACTCCCACAATTTGAAGGCCCGTTGTTGGCATGGGAGGATCCGACGGATGAGCATAACATGTACTACATTGACAAGCCTGAGATTCTTGTTCATCAGGGTTTGCATGCAGGTTTGGAGCCCGGTTAGCTCTTCCGAATCACCCCACGTCAGGCCCGTCTCTTTCCAAGAGGTGAGCCGCGTAGGGAAACCAGATCTGAATTCGGGGGCCGCTGCCCATTTAGGGTCGCGCGGCTCGGTGATGTAGGACCACCCCGATTGCCACCCCTTTATTGTCTCCACAAAGGAGCCCTCGGGCCATAGGATCTTGGCCATCTTGCCAACCATGGCGCCTCCGCACTCCGCTTGGCGGCCGCCCACTACCTTCGGCTTGACATTGAAGGTCTTCAGCCATAAGCCGAAGTGGGGCTGGATGCAGAGAAAGGCCTCGCACACGACGATGAACGCCGAGATGTTGAGGATGAAATTCGGGGCCAGATCGTGGAAATCCAGGCCGTAGTAGAACATGAGCCCCCGGACAAATGGGTGAAGTGGAAAACCAGGTCCGCGTAGGAAGTGGCTGAGGAACACCACCCTCTCATGGGGCCTGGGGGTGGGGATGAGCTGCCCCTCGTTGGGGAGATGATGCGCGATGTCGCTGGACAAGTATCCGGCCTTCCGCAGCTTTTTGACTTGACCCTCCGTGACGGAGGAGACCATCCACTTGCCTCCCGCTTCGGACATGACTAGAGAAGGTTGAGGAGGGATGTGCGGACTTGGGCGCTAGAGCTCGGGAGCGCAGAAATGGATGAGCAAAGGAGGAAGAAGGCGTAGGTGAAAAGGTGGATCCTTATCCCCTTATATGGACGGACGAAGCTATGCGACCCCCACCAGCCTGGTAAAACTCGCTTATCTCCCAAGCGCCGTAATCAATGGCGCGGTTGGGTTACCCACGCCCGTATTGATGAGAATCCCGGAATAAGGGGGCACGATCTCCGCTTTGATAAGACGTGCCAAGGAAACCGCCTCGCTAAACGCGCTGAGGTGGGATAGTAAAAACGAAGGCCTGGCCGTGGTGTGATGTCACGCCGTGGAATACGTCAGCAGATCTGTGTAAAGATTATTCTCTCTACGGTGGTATGTGGAACTTGTTTTGCAGAGCCGGACACTATCCTTGTGTTCAAAATCTTCTATGAAGTATTTGGAGGAGGAACCCGCCTTGCAATGCCGAAGACAATATGCGCGCCGGACTCGTCGTCATTGAAGCCTGGTTCAGGGGCTACTGAGGGAGTCCTGGACTAGGGGGTGTCCGGATAGCCGAACTATCACCGCTGGCTGGACTCCTGGACCATGAAGATACAAGATTGAAGACTTCGTCCCGTGTCCGGATGGGACTTTCCTTAGCGTGGAAGGCAAGCTTGGCGATACGGATATGTAGATCTCCTACCATTGTAACCGACTCTGTGTAACCCTAACCCTATCCGGTGTCTATATAAACCGGAGGGTTTTAGTCCGTAGGACGAACAACAATCATACCATAGGCTAGCTTCTAGGGTTTAGCCTCTCTGATCTCGTGGTAGATCTACTCTTGTACTACCCATATCATCAATATTAATCAAGCAGGAGTAGGGTTTTACCTCCATCGAGAGGGCCCGAACCTGGGTAAAAACATCGTGTCCCTTGTCTCCTGTTACCATCCGCCTAGACGCACAGTTCGGGACCCACTACCCGAGATCCGCCGGTTTTGACACCGACACAAGCCGTTGTTAATTCTCCTCATGCTTATAGTCAAAATAAAGCCTTTACCAAGCATATCGTTGATGCCTTGATGCAATATTATGATGAGAAACTTAATTTGGAAGTTTCTATACCTAGAAAACTTAATGATGAGTGGGAACCTACTATAAAGATTAGAATTAAAGATTATGAGTGTTTTGCTTTGTGTGATTTGGGTGCTAGTGTTTCCACGATTCCGAAAACTTTATGTGATATTCTAGGTTTCCATGATCTTGATGATTGTTCTTTAAATTTGCACCTTGCGGATTCCACCATTAAAAAGCCTATGGGAAGGATCAATGATGTTATTATTGTTGCAAATATAAATTTGGTGCCCGTAGATTTTATCGTTCTTGATATAGATTGCAATCTTTCATGTCCTATTATTCTTGGTAGACCTTTCCTTAGAACGATTGGTGCGATTATTGATATGAAGGAAGGGAATATTAGATTCCAATTTCACTTAAAGAAAGGCATGGAGCACTTTGCAAGAAAGAAAGTTAAATTACCTTATGAATCTATCATGCGTGCTACTTATGAGTTTAGTGCCAAAGATGGCACTCGTTAGATCTATCTTCGCTTTTATGCCTAGCTAGGGGCGTTAAACGATAGCGCTAGTTGGGAGGCAGCCCAATTTTATTTTTAGTTTTTGTTTTTGCTTCTGTTTAGGAATAAATAATACATCTAGCCTCTGTTTAGATGTGGTTTTATGTTTTAATTAGTGTTTGTGCCAAGTTAAACCTATTGGATCTTCTTGGATGATAGTTATTTGATCTTGCTGTAATTTCCAGAAACTTTGCGCTCAGTGCCCGAATTGTTAAAAATCACCAGAACGTGATAAAATAGTGATTCCAATTGCTTTTGATCAATAAACAAATTTTCTAGGTCGTCTAATTTTGGTGGATTGTTTTGAGTTCCAGAAGTTTGCGTTAGTTACAGATTACTACAGACTGTTCTGTTTTTGACAGATTCTGTTTAGCGTGTGTTGTTTGCTTATTTTGATGAATCTATGGCTAGTAAAATAGTTTATAATCAATATAGAAGCAAGTTTTGGGTAAAGATTTTATGGACTACGGAATAACGGGTGGCAAGAGCCTAAGCTTGGGGATGCCCATGGCACCCCAATATATTCAAGAATAGCCAAAAGCCTAAGCTTGGGGATGCCCGGAAGGCATCCCTCTTTAAATCTTCGTTCATTGGTAACTTTACTTGGGGCTATATTTTTATTCACCACATGATAAGTGTTTTGCTTGGAGCGTCGTGTGTTATATTAGTCTTTGCTTTTTAGTTTACCACAATCATCCTTGCTGTACACACCTTTTGAGAGAGCCATACATAAATTTGAATTTGATAGAATACTCTATGTGCTTCACTTATATCTTTTGAGCTTGATCGTTTTGCTCATAGTGCTTCACTTATATCTTTTGAGCGTGATAATTTTTTCTCTAGTGCTTCACTTAGATCTTTTAGAGCATGGTGGCATATTTGTTTTAAAGAAACTATTGATCTCTAATGCTTCACTTAGATTATTTTGAGAGTCGTTAATAGCATGGTAATTTGCTTGAATATTAATATACTTGGTATTCAAGATATGTGAAACTTTCTTTTGAGTGCGTTGAATACTAAGAAAAGTTTGATGCTTGATAATTGTTTTGAGATATGAAGATGGTGATATTAGAGTCATGCTAGTTGATTAGTTGTGAATTTAAAGAATACTTGTGTTGAAGTTTGTGATTCCCGTAGCATGCACGTATGGTGAACCGTTATGTGATGAACTCGGAGCATGATTTATTTATTGATTGTCTTCCTTATGAGTGGCGGTCGGGGACGAGCGATGGTCTTTTCCTACCAATCTATCCCCCTAGGAGCATGCGTGTAATACTTTGCTTTGATAACTTCTAGATTTTTGCAATAAGTATATGAGTTCTTTATGACTAATGTTGAGTCCATGGATTATACACACTTTTTCCCATCCTTTCGCCATTGCTAGCCTCTCTAATACCGCGCACTTTTCACCGGTATCATACACCCACCATATATCTTCCTCAAAACAGCCACCATACCTACCTATTATGGCAGTTCCATAGCCATTCCAAGATATATTGCCATGCAACTTTCCACCGTTCCGTTTATGCACGCTCCATCATTATCATATTGCTAGCATGATCATGTAGTTGACATCGTATTTGTGGCAAAGCCACCATTCATAATTCTTTCATACATGTCACTCTTAATTCATTGCATATCCCGGTACACCGCCGGAGGCATTCATATAGAGTCATATTTTGTTCTAAGTATCGAGTTGTAATTCTTGAGTTGTAAGTAAATAAAAAAGTGTGATGATCATCATTATTAGAGCATTGTCCCAAGTGAGGAAAGGATGATGGAGACTATGATTCCCCCACAAGTTGGAATGAGACTCCAGACGAAAAAAAAAGAAAAAAAGAAAAAAAAGAGGCCATAAAAAAAGGGAGAGAAGGCCCAAAGAAAAAAAAGAGAGAATAAGAGAGAAGGGGCAATGTTACTATCCTTTTACCACACTTGTGCTTCAAAGTAGCACCAAGATCTTCATGATAGAGAGTCTCTCATTTTGTCACTTTCATATACTAGTGGGAATTTTTCATTATAGAACTTGGCTTGTATATTCCAATGATGGGCTTCCTCAAACGCCCTAGGTCTTCGTGAGCAAGCGAGTTGGATGCACACCCACTTAGTTTCCTTTGTTGAGCTTTCATTTACTTATAGCTCTAGTGCATCCATTGCATGGCAATCCCTACTCACTCACATTGATATCTATTGATGGGCATCTCCATAGCCCGTTGATACGCCTAGTTGATGTGAGACTATCTTATCCCTTTTTGTCTTCTCCACAACCACCATTCTATTCCACATATAGTGCTATATCCATGGCTCATGCTCATGTATTGTGTGAAGATTGAAAAAGTTTTGAAAATGTTAAAGTATGAAACAATTGCTTGGCTTGTCATTGGGGTTGTGCATGATTTAAATATTTTGTGTGGCGAAGATGGAGCATAGCCAGACTATATGATTTTGTAGGGATAACTTTCTTTGGCCATGTCATTTTGAGAAGACATAATTGCTTAGTTAGTATGCTTGAAGTATTATCATTTTTATGTCAATATGAACTTTTGTCTTGAATCTTTTGGATCTGAATATTCATACCACAATTAAGAAGATTTACATTGAAATTATGCCAAAGTATCACTCCGCATCAAAAATTCTCTTTTTATCATTTACCTACTCAAGGACGAGCAGGAATTAAGCTTGGGGATGCCTGATACGTCTCCAACATATCTATAATTTTTGATTTCTCCATGCTACTTTATCTACTGTTTTTGACCATATTGGGCTTTATTTTCCAGTTTTATATCATTTTTGGGACTAACCTACTAACCGGAGGCCCAACCCTGAATTGTTGTTTTTTTTTGCCTATTTCAATATTTCGAAGAAAAGGAATATCAAACGGATTCCAAACACCTTCGGGAACGTGATTTTCTCACCGAACATGATCCAGAGAACTTGGAGTGCAAGTCAAGAAGCAACCGGAGCCTCCATGAGATAGGAGGGCGCGCCCCCTGTCTCATGGGCCCCTCGGGCGGCCACCGACGTACTTCTTCTTCCTATATATACCTACGTACCCCGAAAACATCCAGGGGCACCCGAAAACACAATTTCCACCACCGTAACCTTCTGTATCCGCGAGATCCCATCTTGGAGCCTTCGCCGGCACTCTGCCGGAGGGGGAATCAAGCACGGGGGGCTTCTACATCAACATCCTTGCCCCTCCGATGAGTTGTGAGTAGTTTACCACAGACCTACGGGTCCATAGTTATTAGCTAGATGGCTTCTTCTCTTTTTGGATCTCAATACAATGTTCTCCCCCTCTCTTGTGGAGATCTGATGTAATCTCTTTTTGCGGTGTGTTTGTCGAGATCCGATGAATTGTGGGTTTATGATCAAGTTTATCTATGAATAATATTTGAATCTTCTCTGAATTCTTTTATGTATGATTAAGTTATCTTTGCAAGTCTCTTCGAATTATCGGTTTAGTTTGGCCTACTAGATTGATCTTTCTTGCCATGGGAGAAGTGCTTAGCTTTGGGTTCAATCTTGCGGTGTCCTTACCCAGTGACAGAAAGGTTGCAAGGCACATATTGTATTGTTGCCATCGAGGATAACAAGATGGGGTTTACATCATATTGCATGAGTTTATCCCTCTACATCATGTCATCTTGCTTAATGCGTTACTCTGTTCTTATGAACTTAATATTCTAGATGCATGCTGGATAGCGGTTGATGTGTGGAGTAATAGTAGTAGATGCAGGCAGGAGTCGGTCTACTTGTTATGGACGTGATGCCTATATACATGATCATGCCTAGATAATCTCATAACTATGCGCTTTTCTATCAATTGCTCGACAGTAATTTGTTCACCCACCGTAATACTTATGCTATCTTGAGAGAAGCCACTAGTGAAACCTATGGCCCACAGGTCTATCTTTTATCATATTTGCTTCCAATCTACTTTTATTTGCATCTTTACTTTTTGCATCTATATTATAAAGTACCAAAAATATATTTATCTTATCATACTATCTTTATCAGATCTCACTTTCGCAAGTGGCTGTGAAGGGATTGACAACCCCTTTATTGCGTTGGTTGCGAGTTCTCAGTTTGTTTGTGTAGGTGCGTGGGACTTTTGAGGAGCCTCCTACTGGATTGATACCTTGGTTCTCAAAACTGAGGGAAATACTTACGCTACACTTTGCTGCATCACCCTCTCCTCTTCAAGGAAAACCAACGCAAGCTCAAGACGTAGCAATCGCTGATGCGCAGATGGCAGTAGTGGAATTGCAGGAGTATCAGAAAAATGCAGATCCGAGCGATTTGCTGCGAGCTAACAAGCCTACAACGGATTCAGCATTTCAGTCGTCCGGTGAAACGAAACTGGTTGATATCCACCCGACTGATCCCAACGCTGCTTCGACCCACATTTCAACAACTCTCGACTCCAAATAGGAAGAAGCGCTCATCCAGTTCCTCCATGAGAACTGGGACATCTTTGCATGGAAACCTTCTGACATGCCGGGTGTTCCTGAGAACCTGGCTGAGCATCGCTTTGAAGTCGACCCAAAGATAAAACCGGTCAAGGAACATCTTCGACGGTCCGCCGTACAGAAGAGAAAAGCAATCAGTGAAGAAGTGGCTTGGCTCCTGGCAGCTTAGTTTATTAGAGAGATTTACCACTCCGAGTGGTTAGCTAACGTTGTCATGGTCCCTAAGAAGGAGAATTCACTTCGCATGTGCATCGACTTCAAGCATATCAATCGGGCTTGCCCGAAGGATCACTTTCATCTCCCTCGCATCGATCAGATAGTCGATTCGACTGCGGGATGTGAGCATTTGTCGTTTTTGGACGCCTATTCCGGGTATCATCAGATCCGTCTGTTTGGACCCGATGAAATTAAAACAGCTTTCATCACCCCATTCGGGTGCTTCTGTTATGTCACTATGCCATTTGGTCTGAAGAACGCTGGAGCCACATTCATGCGGATGATTCAGAAGTGTTTACTCACTCAAATCAGTCGGAATGTGGGAGCGTACATGGATGACATTGTGGTCAAGTCACGCAAAGGTTCCGACCTACTGACTGACCTTGCTGAAACCTTTGCCAACCTCAGAAGGTACGATATCAAGCTTAATCCATCAAAGTGCACGTTCGGAGTTCCAGGAGGAAAGTTACTCGGTTTTCTCGTTTCCGAGCGAGGGATCGATGCTAACCCCGAGAAAGTTGGTGCCATACTCCGAATGAAACGCCCAGTGCGTGTGCATGATGTCCAGAAGCTTACTGGTTGTTTGGCCGCCCTAAGTTGATTCATTTCCAGGCTCGGTGAGAAGGCGCTATCTCTCTACCGACTGATGAAGAAGTCAGATAAGTTCGAGTGGACTCCCGAAGCTGATGCAGCGTTTGCAGAGCTAAAAGCCCTGCTTTCCACCCAGCCGGTGCTTGCTTCCCCAATCAGCAAAGAGCCTTTACTGCTTTATATAGCAGCCACTGGACAAGTCGTCAGTACAGTACTTATGGTCGAGCGAGAAGAAGAGGGAAAAGCCTATAAAGTTCAGCGCCCGGTTTATTATGTTTCTGAAGTTCTGACTCCGTCGAAACAGAGATATCCGCACTATCAGAAGCTTGTTTATGGGATTTATATGACCACGAAGAAGGTTGCACACTATTTCTCTGACCACTCTGTTACAGTCGTCAGCGACGCTCCATTATCAGAGATTCTGCACAACAGAGATGCAACTGGTCGAGTGGCAAAATGGGCGATTGAACTCCTTCCCTTAGATATTCAGTTTGAGGCAAAGAAAGCTATCAAGTCCCAAGCAATAGTTGATTTCCTCGCTGAGTGGATCGAACAGCAACTGCCGACTCAAGTTCACTCGAACCTTTGGACCATGTTCTTGACGGTTCCAAGATGCTGAATGGTTGGTGCGGGGTGGTATTAGTATCCCCGAGGAGACACGCTCAGATATGTACTCAGATTCACTTTGATTCCTCCAATAACGAAGCAGAATATGAAGCACTCTTATATGGGTTGCGCATGGCCATTTCACTTTCGGCGTTAAATGCGCCTCATGGTCTATGGCGACTCAGATTTGGTGGTCAATCAAGTGATGAAAGATGGGACGTCGAAGCCCAGCCATGGTAGCTCTTGCAATGCGGTGAGAAAGTTGGAAAGGAAGTTTGAGGGTTAGAGCTCCATCATATACCCCGGTGAAAAATCAAGCAGCCGATGATTTGGCGAAGATAGGTTCCAAGAGAGAAGCCATTCCCAGCAATGTGTTTCTGGAACACATTCACACACCATCAGTTCAAGAAGATCCTTTTACAGAAGAGCCTCCAAAACCTAAGAGCGCCACAGATCCGACTGAAGTCGAGGTTCCAGCCGTGGTCGACCAAATCATGGAAGTTCTGGTCATCACTCCCGACTGGACAGTACCTTACATCGCGTACATCCTTAGGAAGGAACTCCCAGAGGATGAAGTAGAGGCTCGACAGATCGTCCGTTGATCCAAGGCCTTTACGGTGATAAAGGGACGATCTGTCGAGCTTTTCAAGAGGGAGACTTGGTTCTTCGAGTGGATCAACAGAAGCCACACAAGCTTGCCCCTGCTTGGGAAGGTCCCTTCATTATCACCAGAGTTCTCTACAATGGAGCATACCATCTTTACAATGTCGAACATCAGAAAGACGAGCCACGAGCTTGGAATGCGGAGCTGCTCCGCCCCTTTTATACTCAAGTACTCACTCGGATGAGATGTAATAAGAAACACCTTTGTAGTTATTTATCAAAGACAAGAGCTTTATAATCTTCCTAAACGATTGTTGTTGCTTTTGTTTCCGTTTGAAATCCCCCAGTGGGTGACTTCGCTGCGAATCCGTTTCGCCCAAGTCTGAAAAATCCTACCGAGTGGTGAGCAAGCCTCTCACTCGGAGGCTTAGCTGCGAATCCGTTTTGCCTAAGTTCAAAAAATCCTACCGAGTGGTGAGCAAGCCTCTCACTCGGGGGTTTAGTTGCAGTCCAGTACTCGCCTAAGTTTGAAAAATCCTACCGAGTGGTGAGCAAGCCTCTCACTCAGGGGCTTAGCTGTAGTCAAGTACTCGCCTAAGTTTGAAAAATCCTACCGAGTGGAGAGCAACCCTCCCACTCGGGGGCTTAGCTGCAGTCAAGTACTCGCCTAAGTTTGAAAAATCCTACCGAGTGGAGAGCAACCCTCCCACTCGGGGGCTTAGCTGCAGTCAAGTACTCGCCTAAGTTTGAAAAATCCTACCGAGTGGAGAGCAACCCTCCCACTCGGAGGCTTAGCTGCAGTCAAGTACTCGCCTAAGTTTGAAAAATCCTACCGAGTGGAGAGCAACCCTCCCACTCGAGGGCTTAGCTGCAGTCAAGTACTCGCCTAAGTTTGAAAAATCCTACCGAGTGGAGAGCAACCTCCCACTCGGAGGCTTAACTGCAGTCAAGTACTCGCCTAAGTTTGAAAAATCCTACCGAGTGGAGAGCAACCCTCTCACTCGGGGGCTTAGCTGCAGTCAAGTACTCGCCTAAGTTTGAAAAATCCTACCGAGTGGAGAGCAACCCTCCCACTCGGGGGCTTAGCTGCAGTCAAGTACTCGCCTAAGTTTGAAAAATCCTACCGAGTGGAGAGCAACCCTCCCACTCGGGGGCTTAGCTGCAGTCAAGTACTCGCCTAAGTTTGAAAAATCCAACCGAGTGGAGAGCAACCTTCCCACTCGGGGGCTTAGCTGCAGTCAAGTACTCGCCTAAGTATGAAAAATCCTACCGAGTGGGGAGCAACCCTCCCACTTGGGGGCTTAGCTACAGTCAAGTATTCGCCTACGTATGAAAAATCCTATCGAGTGGGGAGCAACCCTCCCACTCGGAGGCTAAGTCGCAGTCCAGAACTCGCCTAAGTATGGAAGCCATCCCAATCCACAAGGACGACGAGGTGCAGGTCGACTGCAACCTTCTCCTTCGGAGCTACGCCACAAGTACAACGTCCGCTCCATCCCTATCTGCAAGGACGACGAGGTGCAGGTCGACTGCAACCTTCTCCTTCAGAGCTACGCCACAAGTACAACGTTCGCTCCATCCCTATCTACAAAGACGACGAGGTGCAGGTCGACTGCAACCTTCTCCTTCGGAGCTACGCCACAAGTACAACGTTCGCTCCATCCCTATCTGCAAGGACGACGAGGTGCAGGTCGACTGCAACCTTCTCCTTCGGAGCTACGCCACAAGTACAACGTCCGCTCCACCCCTACCTGCAAGGATGATGAAGCGCAGGTCGATTGAAATCACTACCTCAGAGCTGCATCTCAAACACCAAGATTATTTCGAGTGAAGAACAAATTCCACTCGAAGGCAAACGCAAGCATATTCGGAAATATACCAAGTTCGGATAAATCCTAAGGTTGTGGACGACGGTTCAAAAGTATTCGAGCATCAAGCCCGAAGAAGTTTAACGGTTACACAATCACTCGGCATCCCGAGGCAAATAAAGGTGAAGCTTAATGTTTTTTCGATCACACATCAGGAGAAGGACTGGCTGGGTCGCAGAAACTGTCGAGGTCAATGTTGTCTGCAATGCGAGTGGCGGCGGCAAGGAAGGTGTCCATGAAAGACTGGAAAGTATGCTTCTTCATGTTAGCAACCTTGAGCTCCGCCAGCTTGTCTTCTTTGTCATCCTTGCAGTGCACTCGGACCAGAGACAGAGCGACGTCGGCACCACAACGAGCAGAGGACTTCTTCCATTCTTGCACACGCTCAGGGATTTGATTCAGTCGAGCCATCAGGGACTCGAGATCTTGAGACAGTTCCACCTGAGGCCAAAGTTCTGCATCAACCCGGGTCATTGCAGCTTTTAGACGGGCCAGATAAGCAATTGCACCGTCCATACGAGACTCCAACCGCATCACGTTCATTGCAACATCATCCTTGACTGGACAGTTAATGGGATCAAGACCCGTCTCGACCCGCCCAGTTTCTGCTTCAAAGTCTTGGCAAAATTCTGCACAGTCGAGTGAATGATGAGTCGATGGCACAATTAGAATTGTCTGTCGACAGAAAAAAGATAGATTAATCGGTACCTTCAAGTTTCGAGACCAGCTTCGCAGCAAGTTGGCTCAGATAAGACTCTAGCTCACCGTTCTTGATTTTGAGACTTCCAAGTTTGACGGTTAGTTTCTCCTTGTCCTTCTTCAGTCACTCAACCTCTTGATTGGCGTCAGAAACAACAGTCTTTAGTTTGGAGTTTTCCTCTTATAACTTGCCGACTGAAGCAAGCTTCTTATCAGCAAGCGCTGTCTTCTTGCGCGCCTCCTTCTGAGCTGCAGCTAGGTCTAGGTCCTTCTGCTCCAAAGCCTGCTTCATTTTCCCTAAAGAAATAACATTCTTCAGACGGGCTTGGAGTTGGCGGTTTTCACTACATACATCTGCTCGAGTGGAGTCACTCGGTTCAAAAAAATGGAAAGAAAAAGTGCCAGCAGTGGGATAAACAGTTGGCGATTGATTACCTCCCATGGTAGCTACTTCATCACGAGTGCTCTGGAGATTCTTCTTGGCCAACTCCAGATCAAGGTTGAGGCTGAGTTGCTGCTTATTCATTGCAGAGAGCTGAGCCCCAAAATCACAAGATTTCTACAGTCACAAGCCATATCAGTCGACAGAGGTAAAAAGACATCACAATGCTAGCTACTCTAAGACTACCACTGAATCAAACATCCAATGGAAGTCACAGGGACTACACCCAGTGGGTGCACTTAGCGTGCCCCCACTGATTTTGCAAAAAAAAGAGAAAAAAGAAGATTCTTAGACCACAGTCGACTGCCCGCAGTCACCTATGGTCTCAGGGACTACACCCAGTGGGTGCACTCAGCGTGCCCCCACTGGTTTCTATTCCACTCGGCGTGGTCTGCCCAGCTTGAGTGCCACAAAAGGGAAAAGAGAGGTTCCCATTCTTAGACCACAGTCGACTGCCCACAGTCACCTATGGTCTCGGGGACTACACCCAGTGGGTGCACTCAGCGTGCCCCCACTGGTTTCGATTCCACTCGGCGTGGTCTACCTAGCTCGATTCGAATCGACACAAAGAGACATACAACATGAAAACAACCACACCCCAATGGGTGATCAAACAAGAAATACGGTCGATCGGAAAGTCAACTAACCTGGAAATTGGCTTGCAGAGCAGCTCCGGCATTGAAGGCTACCTGACTAGCCTCAAGCACCATTTTCATCTGTCCCATCACAAGATTCAACTGAAGAAGAGCTTCCTTGGCAGCAGCTGGCGGATCGTCTGGAGTTTGATATGCAGTGAAAAGTGATGGAGGCAGAGCAATCGAAGCAACCGCCGCATCTGAAGCAGAGAGTTGTATCGGCGCAACAGAAGTCTGAGCAGCTGATCCCGAGGGGCAATCGGTCGACAGCGGAACAGCGAAGATGACGTTGGTTCGAGTCGGATCTGTCGAGCGCTCGACCACCGTTCCAGGTGTCACAGTCGATTGAGGAACTTGGACCTCAAGCGCCCTCCCGCCCAGCTCCCTGTCCTTCTTCCTCCTCCCTCTCAGCGGCACCTCTTCGTCGTCATCTGGAAGCACAACAACATTTCGTGGATCTGCAAGGAACAGAGAAATCCATAAAGATAACTGACAAATCATTTAGTCGACCAGACGAATTCGAATCAACCTGGCTTACTGGCTTTGGAGGTGACGGCGTCGTCAGCTTCCTCGTCAGCTGGAGTCTTTTCGATATCCATGTCGGTCACAGCTGAGGTTGGGCTACACAAATTCATCGTCCACTCGGTCAGAACAAGAAAGCCGGTAGGAACAGAAAAATTGATCACAACAAAAGATATGAGAAGAGCGTTTACCTAGAAGCAACAGGGACATCCATCTTAATCCTAGGCAAGGTCTTCCGAGCCTTCGAAGGATTAGCTTTGGGCTGCTTGGTGACCTTCTCAGTCAAATCTGGACTCGGGGACCGAGTGCGATTGTGAGATGGAGCACTCGACGCCACAGCCTTGCCGCGCCTATTCGCGGGATCATGTCACTGCTTGGATCGATGTTCGGAGTGGGGCGGTGAGTCGGCTACCTCCTCGTCGTCCGACTCGTCGCTCTCATCTTCATCATCATTAGCTGGGGACTCCCACTCGCCGCTCTCCTCAGCACTGTCCTCGCCCTCTTGGTCTTGCTCCAGAGCTTGTTCACCATTGGGCATTGAATACATCTCCGTGTAGATCTGCAAAACAAGAGACCGATCCTAAGTCAGTCAAAACAACAGCCAGCCGGAAAATACGTTCAAAAATTCAGTCATGATGACCAGACCTTCTCTGGTGGGTTGCTGCTGCTGAAAGGGTCGACTCTCCTAGCGCCCCTGGGGTTGTCCTTGTTCCCGGTGATACCCATCAACCACTCGGCTACAGTTTTGGCCTCCACCTCCTCCGGATGAACCCGAGTAGTGTCGCCGGCCCCAGAGTACATCCACATGGAATGGTCACGAGCTTGGAGGGGTTGGATCCGCCGACTGAGGAACACCTCAAGCAGATCCATACCAGTGACACCTTGGTTGATCAGTTGTACCACTCTCTCAACTAGCATGCCTGTCTCTGCCTTCTCCGCAGCAGTCACTTTCAAGGAAGATGGAGTTTGAACATGGTCGAAAGAGAAAGGAGGAAGCCCAGTCGACTGGCCTGGGGTCGCGAGGTCCTGGCAGTAGAACCAGGTCGACTGCCAGCCCCTGACCGACTCAGGAAGAGTCATCGGAGGGAAAGAGCTCCTCTTCCTCTTCTGAATGCCCAGGCTCCCACACATCTGAATGACATGGGTTTTCTCATATTTCGAGTTCGCTTTTTTCACAGTCTGGGATCGGATGGTAAAGATGTGCTTGAAAAGACCCCAGTGCGGTCGGCACCCCAGGAAATTCTCACACATGGAGACGAACGCAGCAAGATATGTGATAGTGTTGGGAGTGAAATGGTGGAGTTGGGCCCCAAAGAAATTCAGGAAACCACGAAAGAAGGGATGCGGGGGAAGCGAAAAACCACGGTCGACATGGGTGGTGAGCAGGACACACTCACCCGGCCGCGGCTGTGGCTCCGTTTCTCCCCTCGGCAAGCGCGCGGACTTATGGACGATCAGCCCCAGCTCGGCCATATCGTCCAAGTCCTCTTGTCGGAGCGAAGATCGGATCCAGTTTCCCTGGATCCAACCCGACGGCAACCCCGAGCGCGACGAAGACCCCCGATTCACCTTCTTTCTCTTCGCCGCCCCCGTCGCCTTCTTCGCACGCTCCAGCGCCACCATTTTGTCCTTCCCCATGGCGGCGGAGTGACGGCGTCGGGAGTGGTTGGTCTGGGCAAAGCAGAGTCGCGAGAGGAAGAAGAAGGGAATGGGCACGCACAGTGCAAACGCTTCGGCCTCGCCGCTTTTAAGGGCCTACTTCCGAGTGGCTGACGCGTGGGCCCGAGCGATCCTGTCAAATCCCCCAACAGTTGCGCACGGGATACGTGGCAAAAATGGTGGCGCAATAATCGAAATGTCCTATTTATCTACTCCACTTACCGCGGGGCGCTCCGCCTGGCGCGCTTCTACCGAAATTTCGAATCCCAGGAAATCCGGGATCCTCTACAACCGATCACGCCAAAGATTTCGTGTCAGAGATATCATTCGACGGGTGTAGTGGTATAAACCAGTCGGTAATTTCTGAATCGATCAAGGCAACTGAAATGAAGCTGAAGTTCTAACAACTGGCCTCCACTCGGAGATATAGACAAGACAATCAAGAGTAAAAGCAAGGTCAACTCCATCCTTCTTTTTCACTCAAACCTCGATCCATTCGGGGGCTAATGATGTAGACACAAACCTAGGGTAGGGTAATAGGCCTGACCTATACATCCTACCTAAGGCCCTAGTCCTAAGAACAAAGAAGTTCAAGTATCAGAAGAAGGGATCCAGCAAAGGCGTCGAGTGATTTCCACTCGACCTACCATCCACTCGGAGATCTCACTTTATCCAGGTCACTCGACCATCAAACCACTCGACGATAAGAAGACCTAAAGCCGCTCCGTGCAGCATCGGTCGGGCATTTACTCAGATATTTAATGATCATTTGCAGCACTTCAATACAGGCGTTACCTGTAACGCCACCTCTTTATGTACATTGAATCCTATGTAACAGAGGGGAGCTGGGGTCCTGGCGCACTCTATATAAGCCACCCCCTCCTCTGGGACAAGGGTTCGCACCCCCCGTAACTCACACGCGTATAATCCAGTCGACCGCCTCCGGGCTTCGAGACGTAGGGCTGTTACTTCCTCCGAGAAGGGCCTGAACTCGTAAAACTAGCGTGTACAACTCCTCCATAGCTAAGATCTTGCCTCTACATTCCTACCCCCCTATTCTACTGTCAGACTCAGAACCACGACAGGAACAACTTCCTGTGCCCTGCTACACACTAGTTGAAGTGACGTTTCAATAACCTCATCAAGTCTCCACCATCCTCCCACTCAATTCTTTCGAGAGTAACTTTTCCTCGAGAAAGGACCCGTTTCTAGAAACAATCACTTTTGCTTCCGGATCCGAAATAGGAGGTATACCCAACTGTTTTGGGTGTCCTATGAAGATGCATTTATTCGCTTTGGTCTCGAGCTTATCAGGCTAAACCTTTTTCACATAAGCGTCGCAGCCCCAAACTTTTAAGAAATGACAGCTTAGGTTTCTCTAAACCATAGTTCATACGGTGTCATCTCAACGGAATTACATGGTGCCCTATTTAAAGTGAATGCGGTTGTCTCTAATGCCTAACCCATAAACGATAGTGGTAATTCGATGACATCATAGTATGCACCATATCCAATAGGGTGCAGCTATGATGTTCGGACACATCATTACACTATGGTGTTCCAGGCGGTATTAGTTGTGAAACAATTTCCACAATGTCTTAATTGTGTGCCAAATTCGTAACTCAGATATTCATCTCTATGATCATATCATAGACATTATATCCTCTTGTCACGACAATCTTCAACTTCACTCTGAAATTACTTGAACCTTTCTATAATTCAGACTTGTGTTTCATCAAGTAAATATACTTAGCATCTACTCAAATCATCTGTGAAGTAAGAACATAACAATATCCACTACGTGCCTCAGCACTCATTGGACTGCACACATCAAAATGTATTACTTCCAACAAGTTGCTTTCTTGTTCCATCTTACTGAAAAACGAGGCCTTTCAGTCATCTTGCCCATGTGGTATGATTTGCATGTCTCAAGTAATTCAAAATCAAGTGAGTCCAAACGATCCATCTGTATGGAGTTTCTTCATGCATATATACTAATAGACATGGTTCACATGTCTCAATCTTTTCAAAAACAAGTGAGTCCAAAGATCCATCAACATGGAGCTTCTTCATGCCTTTTATACCAATATGACTCAAATTGCAGTGCCACAAGTATGTGGTACTATCATTACTATCTTATGTCTTTTGGCATGAACATGTGTATCACTACGATCGAGATTCAATAAACCATTCATTTTAGGTGCAAGACCATTGAAGGTATTATTCAAATAAACAGAGCAACCATTATTCTCCTGAAATGAATAACCGTATTGTGATAAACATAATCCAATCATGTCTATGCTCAACGCAAACACCAAATAACAATTATTTAGGTTTAACACCAATCCCGATGGTAGAGGGAGCATGCGATGTTTGATCACATCAACCTCGGAAATACTTCCAACACACATCGTCATCTCACCTTTAGCTAGTCTCCGTTTATTCCGTAGCTTTTATTTCGAGTTACCAACACTTAGCAACCGAACTGGTATCTAATACCCTGGTGCTACTAGGAGTACTAGTAAAGTACACATTAATATAATGTATATCCAATATACTACATCGACCTTACCAGCCTTCCCATCTACCAAGTATCTAGGGTATTCTGCTTCGATGATTATTACGCTCATTCTGAAGCACTTAGTCTCGGGTTTGGGTTCTACCTTGGGTTTCTTCACTAGAGCAGCAACTGATTTGCCGTTTCATGAAGTATCCCTTCTTGCCCTTGCCCTTCTTGAAACTAGTGGTTTTACTAACCATCAACAATTGATGCTCCTATTTGATTTCTACTTTCGCGGTGTCAAACATCGCGAATAGCTCAAGGATCATCATATATATCCCTGATATGTTATAGTTCATCACAAAGCTCTAGTAGCTTGGTGGCAGTGGCTTTGGAGAATCATCACTATCTCATCTGGAAGATTAACTCCCACCCGATTCAAGCGATTGTAGTACTCATACAATCTGAGCACATGCTCAACGATTGGGCTTTTCTCCTTAGTTTGCAGGCTTAAGAAACTTGTCAGAGGTCTCATACCTCTTGACGTGGGCACTAGCCTGAAATCCCAATTTCAGTCCTTGGAACATCTCATCTGTTCTGTGATGTTTCAAAAACGTCTTTGGTGCCTTAATTCTAAACCATTTAGCATTACGCACTGAACTATCATGTAGTCATCAAAACATGTATTTCAGTGTTGGGGAATGCAGTAATTTCAAAAAATTTCCTACGCACACGCAAGATCATGGTGATGCATAGCAACGAGAGGGGAGAGTGTTGTCCACGTACCCTTGTAGACCGAAAGCGGAAGCGTTAGCACAATGCGGTTGACGTAGTCGTACGTCTTCACGATCCGACCGATCAAATACCGAACGTACAACACCTCCGAGTTTAGCACACGTTCAGCCGGATGACGTCCCTCGAACTCCGATCCAGCCGAGTGTTGAGGGAGAGTTTCGTCAGCATGACGGCATGGTGACGATGTTGATGTTCTACCGACGCAAGGCTTCACCTAAGCACCGCTACAGTATTATCGAGGTGGACTATGGTGGAGGGGGGCACCACACACGGCTAAGAGATCAAACAGATCAACTGTTGTGTCTATGGGGTGCCCCCTGCCCCCGTATATAAAGGAGCAAGGGGGGGTGTGTCCGGCCAAGGGAGAGGGCGCGCCGGGAGGAGTCCTACTCCCACCGAGAGTATGACTCCCCCCTGAAAGCACAAGTGCTCCCTAGGTGGTTTTGGTAATTAATGACAACATATCTCTTGTTGGACTAACACTTTTATCTAGTATGTTTCAGATAAGTTCAACAATGGAGTGGCATGGACTAAAGGATATGGGAACTCCTTCAAAATGCTAAGGACAAAGGATTGGCTAAAGCTTCAAGCTCAAGAATCTTCATTTTACACTTTTAGTGGTCCAAGATCACATTGAGTCTATAGGAAAAGCCAATACTATCAAGGAGGGATGAGGTGTTGCTTAATGAGCCTCTTGATTTATGTGCTTAGTGATATGCTCCAAAACCTTCAGCTACTTTCTCACATCCACAAATGTCCTAAACCTAAAAGTCAAACTCGGCCCCACTGATTCTTTCTATCCGGCGCCACCGAGTTTTGACATCTTAGCCACTGCCACAAACCCTAAGCAAATCGGTTCTACCGATAGGGATCTTGGTCTCACCGAGATGGGATTGTAATCTCTCTGTGTACGTCCATTACCAAAATCGGTCTCACCGAGTTTGTGCAATCGGTACTACCGAGATTACAATGCAAACTTTCTGGTTAGCTTATTACCAAAATCGGTCCCACTGAGTTTGCGTGATCGGTCTCATCGAGTTTGCCTGACCAACTCTCTGGTTAGCTAATTACCAAAATTGGTCTCACCGAGTTTGTGTAATCGTTCTTACCGAGATTACGTTATGCCCTAACCCTAACCGAATCAGTCTCACCGAGATGCAAATCAGTCCCACCGAAAAGCACTAACGGTCACTAGGTTTACTAAATCGGTCCGACCGAGTTTAACAATTCGGTCCCACCGAGATTGGTAAATTGTGTGTAACGGTTAGATTTTGTGTGGAGGCTATATATACCCCTCCACCTCCTCTTCATTCGTGGAGAGAGCCATCAGACTGAACCTACACTTCCAGCATCCTTTTTCTGAGAGAGAACCACCTACTCATGTGTTGAGGCCAAGATATTCCATTCCTATCATATGAATCTTGATCTCTAGACTTCCCCAAGTTTCTTTCCACTCAAATCTTCTTTCCACCAGATCCAAATCCTATGAGAGAGAGTTGAGTGTTGGGGAGACTATCATTTGAAGCACAAGAGCAAGGAGTTCATCATCAACACACCATTTGTTACTTCTTGGAGAGTGGTGTCTCCTAGATTGGCTAGGTGTCACTTGGGAGCCTCCGACAAGATTGTGGAGTTGAACCAAGGAGATCGCCTACTTCGTGAAGATCTACCGCTAGTGAGGCAAGTCCTTCGTGGGCGACGGCCATGGTGGGATAGACAAGGTTGCTTCTTTGTGGACCCTTCGTGGGTGGAGCCCTCCATGGACTCGCGCAACCGTTACCCTTCGTGGGTTGAAGTCTCCATCAACGTGGAAGTAGGATAGCACCACCTATCCGAACCATGCCAAAAACATCCGTGTCTCCAATTGCGTTTGAATCCTCCAAACCCTTCCCTTTACTTTCTTGCAAGTTGCATGCTTTACTTTTCGCTGCTCATATACTCTTTGCATACTTGCTTGATATGTATTGTGAATGTTGAAATTGTGTCCAAACTCCACTTGAACCTCAAAAAGACTAAAAACTGCAACTTTGGTACTTAGTGTCTAATCACCCCCCCTCTAGACACCTCTTCTCAAGATCCTACAAGTGGTATCAAAGCTTTGGTCTCCATTGCCTTGGTTTAATCACCATCGGAGGAAGATGGATGAGTCTACTTTGGGGAGTCTTAGACATAGAGTACCTATTCTTGTTGGAGAGTATTTTCATGAGTGGAAAAATGAGATGCTTGCAATTTTCAATCAATATCATTTGACCAAGTACATTGCTAGCCCTTGTGCTCCTCTTGTTGATCCTATGCATCCTACCCTTGATGAAGCTATTAACATGACTAGAAATCTTAGAACTGTTAATCTTATCACTAGAGGTTTGCCTAGAAACTTGTTTAGAATCTTGCCTACTTTTGAGTGTGCCTACACTATGTGGAAATTTCTTGAGGAATGTTTTCCAAATTATTCCTTGAAAAATCTAGATGAGATTCTCAATAAGTCTATTGCCTTGAGTAAGATGAATACTAGTGATCCTATGTTTGGTGATCGTCTATTTGAACTCACCAATCTTACTCGTGCCAAAGGAGATGTTGGAATTATTAGTGATATTATTTCCGAAGCTATAAGAATTCATAGACAAGATCATTGTCAAACTCACTCTAACGAATCACCCTCTCTAGGACTTGATCCACCACATGATGATGTTGAACATGGATACTATGATGAGGATGATGACAGTGACTTCGATCTTGATGATGCGATGAGACATTTTGGTCTTATGGCAAATCTTCGGGGATATGTGTCAGGAGGAAAGGAATGGGTTCTTGACAGTGGATGTACCGATCACATGACCGGAGATAAAGACATGTTTCGTGAGCTTGCTGAAAATGATAGTCCTCGAAAGTATGTTACTTTCGGTGACAACTCAAAGGGTAAGGTGGTTGGCCTTGGTAAGGTGGCCATCTCACATGATAGCTCCATACAAAATGTCATGCTCGTTGAATCTCTTGGGTACAACTTACTTTCAGTATCTAGACTTGCTGATTTCGGTTTCAATGTCCTATTTACTGAAGTAGATTGCCAAGTGTTTCGTCGAGACAATCATAAAATGGTCTTTACCGGCATACGTAGAGGTGATCTTTACATTGTTGATTTCTCTAAAAAGGCACAACCTAAAACTTGCTTCATTGCTAAATCCTCAAAAGGCTGGTTATGGCATAGACGACTAGGTCACGTCGGCATGAGAAACCTTGACAAGCTTATTAAAGGAAATCATATCCTTGGAGTTAACGATGTCATATTTGATAAGGATAGACTGTGCAGTGCTTGTCAGGCAGGTAAACAGGTTGGAGGAAGACATCCCGTGAAGAACATTATGACCACAAGGAGGCCACTCGAGCTACTTCACATGGATCTCTTTGGTCCCAACGCCTACAAGAGTCTCGGTGGAAATTCTTTTGGTCTAGTTATAGTTGATGATTTTTCAAGATTTACGTGGGTGCTCTTTCTTGATGATAAATCGCAGGTCCAAAAGATCTTCAAAAACTTCGCTAGGAAGGCCCAAAATCAATTTGAAGTGAATATCAAGAAGGTTCGCAGCGACAACGGAACGGAGTTCAAGAACGCAAATGTGGACACCTTTCTTGACGAAGAAGGGATTTCACACGAGTTCTCGGCTACGTACACACCTCAACAAAATGGAGTTGTTGAGAGGAAGAACCGAACGCTCATCGAAATGGCGAGAACGATGCGTGATGAGTACAAGACGCCTAAGCATTTTTGGGCAGAAGCGGTTGAGACAGCTTGTCATGCAACAAATCACTTGTATCTTCACAAGCTACTCGGCAAGACGGCATACGAGCTCCTCACCGGTAACAAACCCCAAGTTGGATACTTTCGGGTATTTGGCTCAAAGTGCTACATTCTTGATAAGCATCGTCGTTCTAAATTTGCTCCTAGACTCATGAAGGTTTCCTACTTGGTTATGGCTCAAACTCTCATACTTACCGTGTCTACAACAATTTCACCCTAAAGGTTGAAGAGACAGTAGATGTGAAGTTTGATGAATCTAACGGCTGGCAAGTAGAGCAATTGCCAATTGATGTAGGAGACAAAGACCCTTCGGAAGCAATCCAAGACTTGTCTATTGGCAAAGTTCGTCCAACAGAGGTGAAGGAGAGTACCTCGTCTGTCCAAGTGGAAGCTTCTACTTCACAACAAGGTGAACCAAGAGTTGATACGGAAGCATCCACAAGTGGGACACACCAAGAGGAAGAAGACGAGGAAATGCATCAAGACGAGCGTCAACAACCTCCTTCTCCACCACGACAAGAGAACGACAACGCCAACGATGAAGAAGGCCAAGAATAAGAACGAGAAGAAGAAGATGTTCAACGAAGACCCAAGCAAAAGCTTTCACGAGTTCGAGCAAGAATTGCTAAAGACCATCCCGTCGAACAAATCTACAATGACATTCAAACCGGGAGAATCACTCGCTCTAAAACTCGTTTATCTAACTTTTGTGAAAACTATTCTTTCATCTCTAGCATTGAACCTATGAAGGTTGAAGAAGCATTGGAAGATCCGGATTGGATAAATGCAATGCATGAAGAGCTACACAACTTTGAAAGGAACCAAGTTTGGACATTGGTTGAGAAGCCCGACAACAACCACAACATCATCGGTACCAAATGGGTGTTTCGCAACAAGCAAGATGAAGATGGACAAGTAGTTCTCAACAAAGCACGTCTCGTCGCCCAAGGCTACACACAAGTCGAAGGTATGGACTATGGTGAGACTTATGCTCCCGTTGCTAGACTTGAGTCCATTCGCATCTTACTTGCATATGCTAATCATGATGATATCACCTTGTACCAAATGGACATAAAAAGTGCTTTCCTAAATGGTAAAATAGAGGAGGAAGTTTATGTTAAACAACCTCCCGGCTTTGTCAATCCTAAGAAACCCAATCATGTTTACAAACTTCACAAAGCTCTTTATGGTCTTAAACAAGCTCCTAGAGCATGGTATAAATGCTTGACCAAGTTCCTTCTTGAAAAAGGCTTTGAAATTGGGAAAATTGATTCTACTCTTTTTACTAAAAGGGTTAATGGAGAATTATTTGTGTGCCAAATCTATGTTGATGATATTATATTTGGTTCAACTAACCCTCATTTTAGTGAAAAGTTTGGAAAGCTAATGTCGGAGAAGTTTGAGATGTCTATGATGAGTGAACTCAAATTCTTTCTCGGTTTGCAAATCAAGCAAACTAAGGAGGGAACATTTGTCTCTGAAACGAAGTACACCAAGGACTTATTCAAGAAGTTCAATATGCAAGAACGCAAAGGTATGTCTACACCCATGCCCACTAGTGGACACCTTGACTTGACCAAAGATAGTGAACCGGTTGATCAAAAGGTTTATCGTTCTATGATCGGTTCATTGTTATATCTATGTGCTTCTCATCCCGATATCATGCTAAGCTTGTGCATGTGTGCACAATATCAAGCTGCTCCTAAAGAATGTCATCTTAAGGCCGTGAAAAGGATAGTGAGATACTTAATTCATACACCAAACTTTGGCATTTGGTATCCTAAGAGGGCCTCTTTCGATCTTGCTGGTTATTCCGACGCGGATTATGCCGGAGACAAGGTTGATAGGAAGTCCACTTCTGGTACTTGTCAATTTCTTGGTAGATCTCTTGTGTCTTGGTCCTCCAAGAAACAAAACTCGGTATCCTTATCCACAGCCGAAGCGGAATACATTGCCGCTGGTTCATGTTGTGCTCAATTACTTTGGATGACCCAAACTCTTAAAGATTATGGGATACATGTGAAACATGTTCCATTGCTTTGTGACAATGAAAGTGCTATCAAAATTGGTCATAATCCTGTACAACATTCTCGAACTAAGCATATTGAAGTTCGACATCATTTCATTCGAGATCATGTTGCTAAGGGAGACATTGATCTTAAGCATGTTCGCACCGAAAAGCAATTAGCGGATATATTCACAAAACCCCTTGATGAGAAAGTGTTTTGCAGGTTGAGAGGAGAATTGAATATCATTGATGCTTCAAACTTGGAGTAGAAACTCCATTGGATACATGCAAGACATGAGCTTATGACTAATCCATGATATTTCTCTTATGATGAATATATTATATATCTTGGATATATTTGTGTCTTGTATGTTATCTAACCCATGTAGGAATTTGGTTGAATCAAATTCCATGAGATTGAAAGCCCCTCACATCTTGAGCAATCTCTACATCACCAAGCTTCTAAAATATGATGGTTGGAGTCAAGGAAGCACGGAATCCTTCAAATATCCTTTGAAAATCTCAATGATTGATCTTCATGTTTAAAATTCTCTTTTACACAAGTGCTATTCCTTCCAAGGACTAACCCATGTAGGTAGATGGACTCAAATTCCAAGTGGTGCTCCCAACTCTTGATGAGCAACATCAACCTTGAGCAACCCACACTAGTTCAACTACATGGCCAACACCACCAACCAAGGTATGTTATTCCATCTTAGAGAAGCTTTACTCCAAGTCATGAGCTAAAGCAACTCGACAAGATGTGAATACATCAAATGCTTAACGAAAAATGGTAACCCCATTTTGAGCTTAAACGATGAGTATGACCTATGATCAAGTGATCTCACTTGACTCCTAAGTCAATATACTCTAACATAGGTGACTTTGTCACCGCCCATTTCTAGATGAAGTTCTCTTGTGTTTTCTTTTGCATTTGTCTCATGCATATTTGTTTTCCCTTTTCAAAAAAAAAACTTCTTCTAGATTGTCGGGGGTTGGGCGCGACATATGCCAAAGGATGGCTTATCATGGAGGGGGTGAGTAGAACGTCGCTGGTGCCTGGAAACGGGATAAGGCGAAGACATGCACGCCGTGAATCTTACCCAGCTTGGGGCTCTCCGAGGAGATAACACCCCATCGCTGCTCTGCGGGGTCTCCGCATGGTCACTATGGCAAATGGGTACAAGAGGCTCCTTGAGCTGTTCGGGGTGAGGAAGGAGAAGGGCTGGGCTTGCTCTTCTCTCCCTCTATGTGTGTGTCTAAAACTATTAGCTTCCAACCCTTTGCATGGGTGCCCTGAGTGGTTTAAATAGGCCTACCCCCCGGGGGTACAACGGTAATCCGGCCTGGTGTGGGCCCAAGTCGTCAGTCTCTAAGTCGCCGTCTTCTCCGCCGACTCACAGGGCCCGTGACTAGCGGGCCCCACCGACGGCCCAGATGGGGCCAATAACCCTTGTCCGCCTTGCATGGGTCTTGCCGGCTGTAGATCACTGTAGCCGTGCTTCTAATGACGCGAGCTTGGTCGTGAGGTTATGGCAACAAATGCTGCCGCGCTGGCGGGCGATCACCGCTGCCATTCCTGTCTTGTCGGTTAATGGCGCGTGGATCCCGGGAGGAGCGGCCGACTTAGGAGGCCAACTCCATCGGGTCCGTCTTTGGGGTGCTCTCGCGTCTTGGTACTCCCGCCGACAGCGGGTCCCGCCGTCTTGGGTCAGACAGACAGCCAACGTGGGTGGATGTGGAGTTCCGCCACGGTGATGATGTCGGGGCGGCATGGCAACAATCTTTGCGCCGCACGGAGATCTCCGTTGGTACGGCGCCACAGCCATGCCTGCCTTTATGGACTGGCGGGATGGGCCGCGAGGCGCTTTACCCATAGTCGCCGGGCATAAGGCGGTGGAGGTCGTGGGCCGACTCCTTGTAGCCGGCCTCGCTGGAGGTCGCTGGCTTGAGTCGGCTTGTCTTGAAGGCGGCCCCTGGGACTCGGCCAGAGGGCAGTCGGCCGGCGCTGCCGCCGACTATCGGAAGGCGGCTCTTCGTCTTGGGGTCTGGAGGGGCGCAGCCTGCCCCGATGTTTTGAAAGGTTCAGGGACTCGGGTCGGCCTACCCGTAGTCCATTACTCCGACAGTAGTCCCCGAAGCTGGGGAGGCGCCGAGGACAGCTCGTCGAGGAGCCTCGACAGCTTCATCCCTTCGACGGAACAATCTGGACTCGGCCCGCCGTCTCCGTCTGGAGTCAGCTTCGCAAGGGGGGCCGCCTTGCCCTTCAAAGGTTTCGAAGGTCGCAGCGGGATCCGGGCGGCGTGCCTAATAAGCTTCCTGGCAGCCGCCTGTCGCGGGCCCGCCACGTGACGCCACGCGGCAGGGCCGGTCTGCCAGCCCACGCGCGTGACAAGACGGGCCCGTCAGGCGGGGCCCGCCACTACCACGCCCCGGCGCGCAGCGGATCCGCTGCGGTCGTGCGGCGGTTAGGTTTCACGCGTTATCGCGCGCGATAACGTCGTGGGTTAAATCGTGGGGGCGCGAGGACGTGGGCGCAGTTAATCCCACCCGCCCCCTCGGCTTCGCAGCCCAGGCGCCTATAAGTAGGCGGGGGGAGGGAGGGGGTGGCGACGCACGCGCACTCTCTCATCCCCGCTCCCTGCCCCGTCTTCTTCCTCGCTCCTCTGCGCCGAGCCTCGTTCCTTCCTCGCCGCGGAGATGAGCTCCTCATCAGCCGCCGCGCCCACCACAGGCCCGCAGGGACGGCTCCGTCATCGACGACGACATGGTCGAGTTCCTTCGTCAGACGCACCACATTCCCGGCAGCAACCTCGTGCGAGCCCGCGCCCCGCCGGAGGGCGAAATCACGCCAGCGCCGGAGGAGGGCGAGCGGGTTGTCTTCCGCTCGCACCTCATGCGCGGGTTGGGGCTGCCGGCGAGCGGCTTCTTCCGCGCATTTTTGGAGTTCTTCGGGCTCCAGCCGCACCACCTCACCCCCAACACGGTGGTGCTGCTGGCCGCCTTCGCATCCTTATGCGAAGGTTTCCTCGGAGTTCTCCCCACCATCGAGCTATGGGGGGAGTTCTTTCAAGCGAAGCTCGGGACCCACATCGCTCGCGTGCCGGCTCTGTGCGGCGTGTTCATCGCCAAGAGGAGGCCGGTGTCCGATAATCCTTTCCCTGCCATCCCCCTCATCAAGTCGGTGAAGATGTGGCAGCGCTCGTATTTCTACGTCAAGAACGTCACCCCGACGGCGACTGGGTCAACTTGCCGCCCTACATGGGCGGCGAACTGGCGGGCCGACCCACCAGCTGGTCCTACAGGGCCCGGACGCTGACTCCCGCAGGTAACGCCGCCGTCGCGCGGCTCCGCGTAATGATACAGTCGGAGGGCCTGACTGGGGCTGACTTGCTGGCCGCCTTCGTGGCGCGCCGAGTCCTCCCTCTCCAGGGCCGCCCTCATCTGATCTGCCAGATGAGCGGCCGCCGGGACCCCAGCCGGATGTGCTCCAAGGACATGCCCCACGCGGAGGTGGTGGACACGGTGAACTTCTTGGCGAACTGCGACCTCAGGGAGGAATGGCGCTTCGGCAAGGAGCCATACTCGCGCGCCAATCCCGCCGACGGTAAGTCGCCTCTTGCTTCCTTGTTTCCTTCCTTAGCCGGATCCGGCTCTTACTTTCCTTGGTTCTTTCCGACTCAGAACCCTCTCATGACGCCCTCAACCGGCGCCGCGGGGCCGGTTCGCGAGTTCGTCCCCGACCGGGCGGAGAGTGACGCCGACGACCCCGACCTGAGCGTGGCGGCGGTGGAGACCGATGCCGAAGGAGGGGGAGAGGCCGACGACTTCAGGCCCTCGGCCACCTTTGCAGACTGGCCTGATGATGAAGTCGCCCCCCGCCGCCAGCAGAGAACCGGCCAACCAGGCGCGAGCTCCTCCGCCGCCTTGGGGGGCCGAAGCGGCGCGAAGAAGCACCGGGCCGGGCCGAGTCAGCCAGGCGGCCAGGCCAAGAGGATCAGGGGAGCAGCCGCGACTCAGCGTGAAGAAGCGGTCGCGAAGGCCAACCGCTTCCGCAAGGAGGTGAAGAAGCCACCGCTGGTCTCCACGTAAGTATCTTTTTATTCCATCTTGTTTTCTTCTGGTCTGTCTTGCCCAAGTCTTCTTATGTCTTTTTCTCTCATCAAGGCTCCCCTCACTCTGGAGAGGGTCGCTGCCGCCTCCGTCATGGGGTCGGCAGAGACGTCCACCAGCAGTCGGCGGGCTGACCCTGCGGCCGCCCTCAGGGAGGCAACAGAGGAACGCGCAGGAGAAGCGCGACGAGGAGGCGGCCGCCCGTCGAGAGAAAGCGGCGGCCGAGAGGGCGGTCGAAGCCGCCGCCGCAGCTCAAAGGCAAGCCGAGGAGGCCGCGTCTCCAGTCGGCGCTGCTCGTCGTTCCTCTGAGGTCAGCGCCACCGCCGCCGGACTTCACGGGGCAATCGGAGGGAGATGGTGGTGAGGCTCCCGTCGCAGGGAAGGGGGCGGCGAGGCTTCTTCGCCGGGCGCGGCCGCGCCACCTCCGCCGCCTCCGCCGCAGTCTGAAGTCGCGCGGGGCAAATAGCCGGCGGACCCACCCGCGCCGCCGACCGACGATGAAGCCGTGGCACGGCTGCTTCTTCAAGTCGCCTCGCCAGCGCGTCGCCGCCTTGAGAAGGCGGACTCGGCGCCGCGCCCCTTGGAGATCGGCGCCGCCAGCTCGGCGATCCCCGACGCTGAAGCGATGAGCGCCGCGCCCACTGGGTGGGTGCGAGGAGGCGGCACGGGCCTGCTGAACACGGCGCTCCTGGACGTCCAAGCGAAGCTGCGGGCCGAAGGCGTCGCCCTCCAGAACCTCTCCAAGGCGCACCTGGCGTCGCGCTCTGCCGTGCGGGTAAGTTTCATTTCCAAGTTTTCTCTTGATCTTCTCTGTGGGGGCGCGCCAGCGCACCCACTGGGTGTAGTCCCCGAGTTTCGGGTCGGCTGCTGAGCAGGCGGCCCGGAACTTTATTTGCTTACTTCCAAGTCTTTATCGTATCGAATCCTTGTTACAGGAGTATCACAACCTCCGCTACCGCCTTCAACCGCAACGTTGAAGAGCTGAACAAACGGGCTCTTGACTGGCGAGGAGCCGAGGTGAGTTTTTTCTTTCGGGCGCGCTTGCGCACCAGCTGGCTGTAGTCCCCGAGATTCGGCCGATCGACGCGTGATCGGGCCGGATCTTCCTGGCGACCTTCTTTATCTGACGACTTCGCGTCCTTCTTCTTTTGTTCTTCAGAGTCCAACGCCGCTCTGCGGGATCAGCTGGGTACGGCTGAGACCGCCCTGCGCGCCAAGGAGGAGGAATGCGGCAAGCTCGCCACAGAGCGCGACCTGCTGGCCACGCAGTTGGCGGAGCAGAGGGAGTTGCTCAAGGCGGCGCGGGCCGAGGCGGAGAAGAAAGAGGCCGCCCTCCTGGCCGAGTTTGAGAGCGAGCGCTCCGCCTGGACCGACCGAGAGGTGCATCTGACCTCCGGCTTCCATGAGATCGATGATATCGTTGATGGCAAGTTTGCTTTTACTTTCTCTTTTGGGTTGCCGACTATGGGTTAAGCCGGCACTTGTCTTTTCTAACTTGCTTTTTCTTCTTCCTGGCAGACTTCTTCCCTGGTCATACGCAGGCGGCCAATCAGGCCATTGAGGCCGAACGCGAGGCGCGGAGGGCGGATGGCGCCGAGATCACAGCCAACGCCCCCCGGACCCTTGACGAGCAGCTCCTGAGCATTGTGGCTCGTCTGCGGCCGGCACATCGGATGCTGCGCCGTCTTATTGCGGGCCGGGCCCAGCGATTGCTGCCTGTGGCCGACATGCGGTTCTGCGACTCCTTGCCGCATCAGCCGACTGGCTGGAGGTCGCGACCGGGCGTCTTGAGGCTTGGAAGGGCTCCGCGACCCGGGCTGGAGCTCGCCGAGCCCTGGAGTTCGTCAAGGCGTGGTATCCAGGGCTTGACTTGGACCGGCTGGCCGTGTTACGGTCAGAAGCCCAGGCGGAGCTGCAGGCCGCGGAGAGCGCCCTCGTCGAGCATGCGGTGGCGATCGCCGACTACACGGACACCAGCGTCTTCGTCCCGGAGCGGGCTGAAGACGGTGGGGAGGCGCCGCCGGAGTGGTTCGGGATGAACCCGGACTACGGCGAGGACTCGGCGGAGGTGATCGACTCCAGCACCGAGGATGAGGACGAGGCAGATGACGGAGACGGCATGGAGGCGTCAGAAGACAGAGCGGGCGGCCAGCCTCAGCTCGACCGCGCCTCCAGCAACGAGCCGCGCCCCTCTGAGCCAGCCGCTGCCAGAGACGATCAAATTGAGACTGCCCAGCCCGGCGCCCGGCGCCGACGCCGCCTCCGGCCTTCCAACCCCATCCGCTGCTTCTTAAGCCGCTATGCTGGCTTTATTTTATCCGCTTGTTAGTCTTTCAAAGAACTTTGTTAATTCGCACAATTCCACCCTGGGTGTATTCTGAACCTCTGTTCGAAGATCCGGCCAAGGGCCTAAGTTTATGTAAATATTGTTCTAATTTCATGTTTTCTTGCTTAGTGCTCTTATGGCTTTCCCCTTGCCGCCTTCCCTTAGATGTCGCCTTGCCCGTCGGGCAGCCGCTCTGCGGACTGCCGTCAAGGTCAAGTGCTCGGCTACTTTTGAGAAGGCAAGTACTTGGCCATTTTAGAGTCATTTAAGCAAGTTGGGTAGAAAAACGGCAAGCCGGCCTCTTAAGAGTCGGTTTCATAAAACGAGCTGGGAGCCGGTTTCAACTATGTGTATGCTTTGGGTTCTTAGCCCTTTTTTCGTGGGCGCCGCTCTACCTCACTCCTGCCCGCTAAAGCAGTTGCTCATGCGAGCTGCGGCTTCGACAGAGATTTGCTTGGGCACCGTGACGCTACTTGTCGGACTTCGTGAAGCACTTCATAGCTCAAAGCGGCGAGTCCCTGTGCCGACTAGTCGAGCCCGTGCCAAACATCATAATAAAAAAGGGTAACATACCCAAAGGCATAATTCTTATCATACAGATAACAAAACGGGGCAGTCCCCGAGCTCGTCTCGGGGGGCCTGGAGTCTCGGTATTTCAAACACAAAAGGGTAGTGTGGTACATACTGCATCAACTGTAAAATCTTCGGAGGAGATTTGCATTCCATGGTCGCTCCGTCTCTTTGCCGGAGTCGTCCCTCTTGCGTGCTCGGGGCTTCTGAGCATCGATCAGGTAGTAGGAGTCGTTGCCCAAAGACTCATCGATGATGAACGGTCCTTCCCAAGGCGCTGACAGCTTGTGCTGGCCGGCTGTTCGCTGAATTAGCCGGAGCACAAGGTCGCCCTCTAGGAATGATCTTGGCTTGACCTTCTTGTTGTAGTAGCGGCGCAGCTCTGCTGGTAGATGCTGGACCGGCCGAGTGCCAAAGCAGCCGCCCTCTTCCAGCAGATCGACGCCTGCCTTGACGTGCTTCTTCCGCTTCCTCCTCGGTGTACATGGTGACTCGCGGGAGTCGAACTCTATATCCGTTGGGATGACGGCTTCGCACCGTGAGACGAGGAAGAAGGTGTGAAGCCGGTTGACTTGTTTGGAGTCGACGCAGACTTCGAGGACGGTTGGCAACTCCTCAAGCAGAGCCGCCGAACGCTCCAGATGGTTCGACCAGCAAGGCTTGATGCCGCATAAGATGAGGCCGTTTGCTCGCTTCCACCTGGTCGCTTGACTGCGGATGGGCAACGGACGCTAAGTCGATCGGATGCCTGCGTTAGCGCAGAACGGGCCAGGCGCCTTAGCGAAATTTGTGCCGTTGTCGGTGATGATCTTTGTGGTACGCCGCATCGAGTCGTGATGTCGGCGATGAAAGTTACTGCCGTGGGACCATTCAACTTCTTGATGGGTTTTGCTTCTATCCACTTGGTGAACTTGTCCACCGCGACAAGTAGGTGAGTTAGGCCACCTCGTGCCGCCTTGAATGGTCCCACCATGTCCGTGCCCTGCGACAAAGGGCCAAGCGATGGGGATTGTCTTTAGCGCTCAAGCCGGCTGAAGCGGCTTGGAGCGGAACACCTAGCACCCCTTGCATTTTTGAACTAATTCCTTGGCCTCTTCTAGAGCGGTCGGCCAGAAGAAACCGTGTCGGAAGGCTTTGGCGACGAGTGCTCGGAGGCTGCATGATGGCCTTTTCATACGATGAATGTCTTCGAGGATTGCTTGGCCTTGCTCGATTCGACGCAGTTACCGGTAGACACCGTGACGCTGCTACCGACCAGCTCTCTATTGATTATAGTATAGGCTGCCGCTCGGCGTTGCACCTGCCGAGCCAAGGTTTCATCAGTTGGTAGCTCTCCGCTTACCAAAAACTTCAAGATGGGCTGGGCCCATGAGGGTGCTGCTATTTCTTCAATCGCCAGTACTGCTACTTGGACCAGGGAGGCTGGGCTGGGAGGCGGCGGGTTGGAGTCTGCAGCAGCTTGCTGCGTTAGAGAAGTCCCCGGGCCAATTAGCACGGTCCCTGGGCCGAGTACTGGAGTCTTTGCAAAGGTCGCTGCAGTCCCCGGACCGGGTTCCGAAGTCCCCGGGTCGGCTTCGACTGCCGCGTTTTGGGGCGCTTTCACGGATTCTTGTGCCGCTCGCCGAGGCTCGAGTCGGATCTGCTTTCTTCGGGGGGAGCCGACACAAAAATGGAGTCTGATTCTGGTGACGGTTTGACGGATGGCTTGAGAAGGCGCTGAAGGGCGACGCCGGATGGTATTGCTTGTCGGGTGGAACCGATTCTTGCCAGGGCATCCGCTTGGTCGTTGTCGCCTTGGTACATGGAGGAATTCGCATCCCTCAAAATATCCACTCACCTGCTGCATTGTAAAGCGGTAGCTCGCCATGTTTGCATCTTTGGCGCCCATCACGGATGATCGTTGACCACCAAGTCGGAGTCGCCATAGCATTGTGATCCGCGAATGCCGAGTTCTTGGCAAGCCGGAGCTCGTGGATGAGCGCCTCGATTCGGGCGACGTTGTTGGAGGCGGCGAAATGGATTCGCAGCTGCATTTGAGCTTGTCGCTTTTAGGGAAGTGAGGACCACGCCGGCTCCCAAGCCGGTGCGCATCTTGAGCTATCAAAGTGCATCCGCCAATGGTGGAGTCGGCCAAGGCGGCAGATATCGGGTCTCGCCCAATCGACGAGGAAGTCGGCGGTGCTTGTGACTTGATGGCGGTGGGGCTGGTAAAGATGGTGTAGGGGCCAATTTATGGCCCACTTGGCCACTCGCCTGAAGCATCTCGGCCTCGATGATCTCTCGCCAGGGGCCCGCAAACCACGGTGATTGAATGCTCTTGAAAGTAAGGCTTCAACTTCTTGGCGGCAAAGTGCACGCCGAACACGCCTTCCGTAGTGGGGGTAGTTCGCTGAGGCCGATAGTACTCGCCTGTAATATATGTGTCTCTTGATGTAGCGCTTTGCCTTCCTCCTTGCGCCAACCACAATAACTACGCCGACTACCCGGCTGGTGGCGGCAATATACAGGAGCATGGGCTCCTTTGGAGTCGGAGCCGCTAGCACTAGGGGAGTAGCCAGCATTCTTTTCAACTGGAGAAAAGCTTCGTCCGCCTTGGAGTTCCATTCGAAGAAGGTGGTCTTCTTCATAAGTTGGTACAGAGGAAGGGCTTTCACCCACCGATCGATGAATCGACCGATAGACGCCAAGCAGCCGTGAACTTCGACGCCCAGCAGTCGGCGGGCACTTCCATTCTCTCAATTGCCTTGATCTTCACGGGTTGCACTCTATGCCGCTGCTCGGATACCTGTGAAGCCGAGGAGCTGGCCGGCTGGTACTTCAAGACGATTTCTCGGGTTGAGCTTGATCTCGAATCGGCGCAGGTTTTCAAAGGTCTCTTTGAGGTCTTCCAACAGCATTCCTCGCCTCCGCCTTAACCACCACGCCGCCCACGTAAACGCGGGGGTTTCGCCGAGCTGCTTGAGGAGGCACTTCGCATGCAACGCCGAAGGTGGCGCCGGCGCTCCTCGCCGAACGCCATGGTCGCAGGAGAAGGCTCCAAATGGCGGATGAAGGCGGTCTTCAATCTGCTCGCGGGTTCAGCTTGATCCGTGATATCCTGAATACGATCTAAAAACTCAACAGCTCGATCCGCTGTGGAGTCTATCACCGATCACTGGGTAGAGCGAACGGGTCCTTGGGGCGTGCTTTGTTGAGGCTTGTGTAGTCAATACACATCCACCATCGCTTGTTCTTCTTTAGTACCGGGACCGGTTCGCCAACCATTCGGAAAGAAAACTTCCATGATGAAACCGCTGCAAGGAGCCGGGCTATCTCTTCTCCAACAACTCTTCTTTTCTTTCGACAGCGGCGCAAGGGCTGCCTCGACGGGTTTACATCGGGCGGCCGCCCCAAACAGATCGGGCGAGGGCCGCACCATTGCTGCGGACCGCGCTTAGGCGGTTAGGCCTGGGCCGGAGCCGGCGAAGCCGCCCACGGCGCGATCCATCTCGCCGATAGGCTTCGACAAGCGCCTCATGCTTGCCAGCTTCAGGCGCCCTCGAGGAGCTGAAGGCGGCGCACCTCCAGCGTTCGCATCGGGCGCCCTCCTCGAATGGAGGCGGTCGGTCTTGCGTAACAGTGTCGAGAGGGTCACGAGCCTCGCTACGGAGGGCTCGCCATGATCGATGACGAGTACTTCCGTGACGGTGCTCCCGCCGCCTCCGCGAGGGAGAGGCTCGTCGAGACCACCACGTTAGGGGAACGCCGAGCGACGCGGTGTCGGAATCGACCAGCATCGGGTCGGTGGAGCCCACGGACTCCGTGCTCGGCGCGGGCTCGCCGTCGACGTGAAGCTGCTCGAGGAGGCCCGCGAGGAGGCTTTGGGCCGCCCATGCTCAAGGCCGGATGCGTGCTCGCTTGAGAGGCGAACTCGCCGACAAGTTCGACGCTGCAACTTGCCGCGCAGCAATCTCAGCGCCATGCATGCAGCGTCGTCAACAAGAACTCCATCTCGCGCGGGCCGGCTGCGCTTGCTGTGGAGGAAGAGGGTTCCCGCCCGTACAGGTCTCCAGACGACGGTGCACAGTGCCCCACGGTGGGCGCCAAATGTCGGGGTTGGTGCGATATATGCCAAAGGATGGCTTATCATGGAGGGGCGAGTAGAACGTCGCTGGTGCTCGAAACGGATAAGGCGAAGACATGCACGCCGCGAATCTTACCCAGCTTCTGTGGCTCTCCGAGGAGATAACACCCTCATCGCTGCTGCGGGGTCTCCGCATGGTCACTATGGCAAATGGGTACAAGAGGCCTTGAGCTGTTCGGGTGAGGAAGGAGAAGGGCCGGGCTTGCTCTTCTCTCCCTCTATGTGTGTGTCTAAAACTATTAGCTTCCAACCCTTTGCATCGGTGCCCGGGGGGTCGAGATAGGCCTACTTCGGGGTACAACGGTAATCCGCCTGGTGTGGGCCCAAGTCGTCGGCCTCTAAGTCGCCGTCTTTCTCCGCCGACTCTGGGCCCACCGACTAGCGGGCCCCACCGACGGCTCCAGCATGGGGCCGACAGCCCTTGTCCGCCGTGGCGGTCTTGCCGGCTGTAGATCATTGAGCCGTGCTTCTAATGACGCGAGCTTGGTCGTGAGGTTATGGCAACAGTCGCCACCGGGCGGGCGATCACCGCTGCCATTCCCCGCCTTGTCTCGGTTAATGGCGCGGATCCCGGGAGGAGCCGGCTGACCGGAGGCCGACTCCATCGGGTCCGCTCTTTGGGGTGCTCGCCGTTTGGTACTTCCGCCGACAGCGGGTCCCACCGCCTTCGGTCGTGACAGACAGCCAACGTGGTACTGTGGAGTCTGCCCACGGTGATGATGTCAGGCGGCATGGCAACAAGCGAAGGCGCCGCACGGAGATCTCCGTTGGTACGGCGCTCGTAGCCATGCTCGCCTTTATGGATCGGGCGGGATGGGCCGCGAGGCGGCTTTTACCCCATAGTCGCCCAGGCATAAGGCGGTGGAGGTCGCGGGCCGACTCCTTGTAGCCGGCCTCGCTGGAGGTCGCTGGCTTGGAGTCGGCTTGTCTGGCGGCGGCCTCGACTCGGCCAGAGGGCGTCGGCCGGCGCCGCCACGACTATCTAAGGCGGCTCTTCGTCTTGGGGTCTGGAGGGGTGCATCCTGCCCCGATGTTTTGGAAGGTTCAGGGACTCGGGTCGGCCTACCCGTAGTCCATTACTCCGACATAGATTTCTTTATTTCTTTTCCTTTTTTGTTGCTCTGCATTTTCTGCATCCAATTCATTGCACATCCTTCAGTAAATTCCTTGCAAATCTTTGTGAGATCTTACTAGTCCAGAGAGCTGAGGTGCCAAGTGTTTTCTCTATGATAAACTCAGTTTCACCGACTTGTTTCCTTCAGCCCAACCAAAAAATTTCGGTACAACCGAAGCATCCCACTCGGTGCCACCGACTTCACAACAGGGAAAACAGGTTGTTACTCATTTTGTGATACTTCTGATCCAGCTCCACTCAATGAATCTTGTCCTCTACAAGCATCACATTTTTACTATTGATTTGTGCTGTGTCTCAAGGATCAAACCCATTCGACAGATTCCAGAAGGCCCTTCTTGGAAATTGATGTCAAAGGGGGAGAGAGAGAACATCAAAGCTTATCATTTCTAGAGAGATATCACTTCAGAGAAAGAGTATATCACATCACCTTCTTAAGGGGGAGAGAAATCCTCAAGGGAGAGAGAGATCTTCAGGAGGAGAGAATACTTAAGTAGAAAGTATTTCTCAAGGATCCCAGATGCTTGGTGTTCAAGAGGAGAGATACCACATGTCTTCTTGAGGGGAGAGACGTGTTCATATAATCTTTTGCGCATATTTGCATTCAGCTCTGATTTTGCATTCAGCTCTGATTTTCTGTTCCCTATCTTCTCCCAATATCCCATGCTAGATTCAGGGGGAGCAAGACATCTATGGGATAGAAATCATTTGAATTCATTGCAAATCTTTACTCTTGGGGACATGTCAAATCAAATGTGGTACTTAGTACTCACCTTCTACATGTCATCCCAGTCTTGGTATTCTTGTGGTTTCTTCTGTTTGCTCTGGCTAGTAGGTGCATCTGTGTTATCTAACCTTGTTTGCGCAGGTTCATTTCATCCTAAACCAACTCAAGACTACGAGGTAAGTATATGCATCACAATCATGTGCATGAGGAATTCTTGCTGATGTACATACTGTTTGCAAGAAGAACTCATGGGCATGAAGGTATTTTCCTTAACATTCTTTGCTCTGATGCATATGGCCAAGATACATGTAACACATTGCCCTCTCTATCATTGTCATGCTCTCATATGCTTGTACTTTCCATATTCACATGATTGCATACTTGTAGGGGGAGCCTATGCCTGTTACATGTCCTTCCAAAGCTTTACTCGCTACTCTTTATATCTTCATCTAAAGCTTTGATGTATGTTGCCATCAATTACCAAAAAGGGGGAGATTGAAAGCACAAGTGCTCCCTAGGTGGTTTTGGTAATTAATGACAACATATCTCTTGTTGGACTAACACTTTTATCTAGTATGTTTCAGATAAGTTCAACAATGGAGTGGCATGGACTAAAGGATATGGGAACTCCTTCAAAATGCTAAGGACAAAGGATTGGCTAAAGCTTCAAGCTCAAGACTCTTCATTTTACACTTTTAGTGGTCCAAGATCACATTGAGTCTATAGGAAAAGCCAATACTATCAAGGAGGGATGAGGTGTTGCTTAATGAGCCTCTTGCTTTATGTGCTTAGTGATATGCTCCAAAACCCTCAGCTACTTTCTCACATCCACAAATGTCCTAAACCTAGAAGTCAAACTCGTCCCCACTGATTCTTTCTATCCGGCACCACCGAGTTTTGACATCTTAGCCACTGCCACAAACCCTAAGCAAATCAGTTCTACCGATAGGGATCTCGGTCTCACCGAGATGGGATTGTAATCTCTTTGTGTATGTCCATTACCAAAATCGGTCTCACTGAGTTTGTGCAATCGGTACTACCGAGATTACAATGCAAACTTTCTGGTTAGCTTATTACCAAAATCGGTCCCACCGAGTTTGCGTGATCGGTCTCACCGAGTTTGCCTGACTAACTCTCTGGTTAGCTAATTACCAAAATCAGTCTCACAGAGTTTGTGTAATCAGTCTTACCGAGATTACGTTATGCCCTAACCCTAACCGAATCGGTCTCACCGAGATGCAAATCAGTCCCACCAAAAAGCACTAACGGTCACTAGGTTTACTAAATCGGTCCGACCGAGTTTAACAATTCGGTCCCACCGAGATTGGTAAATTGTGTGTAACGGTTAGATTTTGTGTGGAGGCTATATATACCCCTCCACCTCCTCTTCATTCATGGAGAGAGCCATCAGACTGAACCTACACTTCCAGCATCCTTTTTCTGAGAGAGAACCACCTACTCATGTGTTGAGGCCAAGATATTCCATTCCTATCATATGAATCTTGATCTCTAGCCTTCCCCAAGTTGCTTTCCACTCAAATCTTCTTTCCACCAGATCCAAATCCTATGAGAGAGAGTTGAGTGTTGGGGAGACTATCATTTGAAGCACAAGAGCAAGGAGTTCATCATCAACACACCATTTGTTACTTCTTAGAGAGTGGTGTCTCCTAGATTGGCTAGGTGTCACTTGGGAGCCTCCGACAAGATTGTGGAGTTGAACCAAGGAGTTTGTAAGGGTAAGGAGATAGCCTACTTCGTGAAGATCTACCGCTAGTGAGGCAAGTCCTTCGTGGGCGACGGCCATGGTGGGATAGACAAGGTTGCTTCTTCGTGGACCCTTCGTGGGTGGAGCCCTCCGTGGACTCATGCAACCGTTACCCTTCGTGGGTTGAAGTCTCCATCAACGTGGAAGTAGGATAGCACCACCTGTCCGAACCATGCCAAAAACATTCGTGTCTCCAATTGCGTTTGAATCCTCCAAACCCTTCCCTTTACTTTCTAGAAAGTTGCATGCTTTACTTTCCGCTGCTCATATACTCTTTGCATACTTGCTTGATATGTATTGTGAATGTTGAAATTGTGTCCAAACTCCACTTAAACCTCAAAAAGACTAAAAACTGCAACTTTGGTACTTAGTGTCTAATCACCCCCCCTCTAGATGCCTCTTCTCAAGATCCTACACCCCCCTTTCCTAGTTGGATTAAGACTTGGGAGGGGGAAGGAGGAGGAGAAGAAGAAGGGGGGGCGCCGCCCCCCTCTCCTTGTCCTATTCAGACTGGGGGGGGCGTGCCCAGCCTTAGCCGCCTCTCCTCTCTTCCACCTAGGCCCACTAAGGCCCATTAAGTTCCGGGGGGTTCAGTAACCTCCCCAGATACTCAGTAAAATCCCGATTTCACCGGAACACTTCCGATATCCAAACACAGGCTTCCAAATATCAATCTTCATGTATCAACCATTTCAAGACTCCTCGTCATGTCCGTGATCACATCCGGGACTCCAAACAACCTTCGGTAAATCAAAACATATAAACTCACAATTTAACTGTCATCGTAACGTTAAGCGTGCGGACCCTACGGGTTCGAGAACTATGTAGACATGACCGAGACACGTCTCCGGTCAATAACCAATAGCGGAACCTGGATGCTCATATTGGCTCCCACATATTCTACGAAGATCTTTATCGGTCAGACCGCATAACAACATACGTTGTTGCCTTTGTCATCGGTATGTTACTTGCCCGAGATTCGATCGTCGGTATCTCAATACCTAGTTCAATCTTGTTACCGGCAAGTCTCTTTACTCGTACTGTAATACATCATCCAGCAACTAACTCGTTAGTTGCAATGCTTGCAAGGCTTAAGTGATGTGCATTACCGAGAGGGCCCAGAGATACCTCTCCGATAATCGGAGAGACAAATCCTAATCTCGAAATACGCCAACCCAACATGTACCGTCGGAGACACCTGTAGAGCACCTTTATAATCACCCAGTTACGTTGTGACGTTTGGTAGCACACAAAGTGTTCCTCCGGTAAACGGAAGTTGCATAATCTCATAGTCATAGGAACATGTATAAGTCATGAAGAAAGCAATAGCAACATACTAAACGATTGTGTGCTAACCTAACGGAATGGGTCATGTCAATCACATCATTCTCCTAATGATGTGATCCCGTTAATCAAATGACAACTCATGTCTATGGCTAGGAAACATAACCATCTTTGATCAATGAGCTAGTCAAGTAGAGGCATACTAGTGACAATCTGTTTGTCTATGTATTCACACATGTATTATGTTTCCGGTTAATAAAATTCTAGCATGAATAATAAACCTTTATCATGATATAAGGAAATAAATAATAACTTTATTATTGCCTCTAGGGCATATTTCCTTCAGTCTCCCACTTGCACTAGAGTTAATAATGTAGATTACACATTAATGATTCTAACACCCATGGAGCTTTGGTGCTGATCATGTTTTGCTCGTGGAAGAGGCTTAGTCAATGGGTATGCAACATTCAGATCCGTATGTATCTTGCAAATTTCTATGTCTCCCACCTGGACTAGATCCCGGATGGAATTGAAGCGTCTCTTGATGTGCTTGGTTCTCTTGTGAAATCTGGATTCCTTTGCCAAGGCAATTGCACCAGTATTGTCACAAAAGATTTTCATTGGCCCCGATGCACTAGGTATAACACCTAGATCGGATATGAACTCCTTCATCCAGACTCCTTCATTTGCTGCTTCTGAAGCAGCTATGTACTCCGCTTCACACGTAGATCCCGCCACGACACTTTGTTTAGAACTGCACCAACTGACAGCTCCACCGTTTAATATAAACACGTATCCGGTTTGCGATTTAGAATCGTCCAGATCAGTGTTAAAGCTTGCATCAACGTAACCATTTACGATGAGCTCTTTGTCACCTCCATAAACGAGAAACATATCCTTAGTCCTTTTCAGGTATTTCAGGATGTTCTTGACCGCTGTCCAGTGATTCACTCCTGGATTACTTCGGTACCTCCCTGCTAGACTTATAGCAAGGCACACATCAGGTCTGGTACACATCATTGCATACATGATAGAGCCTATGGCTGAAGCATAGGGAACATCTTTCATCTTCTCTCTATCTTCTGCAGTGGTTGGGCATTGAGTCTTACTCAACTTCACACCTTGTAACACAGGCAAGAACCCTTTCTTTGCTTGATCCATTTTGAACTTCTTCAAAACTTTGTCAAGGTATGTGCTTTGTGAAAGTCCAATTAAGCGTCTTGATCTATCTCTATAGATCTTAATGCCCAATGTGTAAGCAGCTTCACCGAGGTCTTTCATTGAAAAACTCTTATTCAAGTATCCCTTTATGCTATCCAGAAATTCTATATTATTTCCAATTAGTAATATGTCATCCACATACAATATCAAAAATGCTACAGAGCTCCCACTCACTTTCTTGTAAATACAGGCATCTCCAAAAGTCTGTACAAAACCAAATGCTTTGATCACACTATCAAAGCGTTTAATCCAACTCCGAGAGGCTTGCACCAGTCCATAAATGTATCGCTGGAGCTTGCACACTTTGTTAGCTCCCTTTGGATCGACAAAACCTTCCGGTTGCATCATATACAACTCTTCTTCCAGAAATCCATTCAGGAATGCAGTTTTGACTTTCATAATCATAAAATGCGGCAATCACTAACATGATTCGGACAGACTTAAGCATCGCTACGGGTGAGAATGTCTCATCGTAGTCAACCCCTTGAACTTGTCGAAAACCTTTCACAACAAGTCGAGCTTTGTAGACAGTAATATTACCGTCAGCGTCAGTCTTCTTCTTGAAGATCCATTTATTCTCAATTGCTTACCGATCATCGGGCAAGTCAACCAAAGTCCACACTCTGTTCTCATACATGGATCCCATCTCAGATTTCATGGCTTCAAGCCATTTTGCGGAATCTGGGCTCACCATTGCTTCTTCATAGTTCGTAGGTTCATCATGATCTAGTAGCATGACTTCCAGAACAGGATTACCATACCACTCTGGTGCAGATCGTACTCTAGTTGATCTACGAGGTTCAGTAACAACTTGATATGAAGTTCCATGATCATCATCATCAATTTCCTCACTAATTGGTGTAGGTGTCACAAAAACTGGTTTCTGTGATGAACTACTTTCCAATAAGGGAGCAGGTATAGTTACCTCATCAAGTTCTACTTTCCTCCCACTCACTTCTTTCGAGAGAAACTCCTTCTCTAGAAAGGATCCATTCTTAGCAATGAATGTTTTGCCTTCGGATCTGTGATAGAAGGTGTACCCAATAGTCTCCTTTGGGTATCCTATGAAGACACATTTTTCCGATTTGGGTTCGAGCTTATCAGGTTGAAGCTTTTTCACATAAGCATCGCAGCCCCAAACTTTCGGAAACGACAACTTTGGTTTCTTGCCAAACCACAGTTCATAAGGCGTCGTCCCAACGGATTTCGATGGTGCCCTATTTAACGTGAATGCAGCCGTCTCTAAAGCATAACCCCAAAACGATAGCGGTAAATCAGTAATAGACATCATAGATCGCACCATATCTAGTAAAGTACGATTTCGACGTTCGGACACACCATTACGCTGTGGTGTTCCGGGTGGCGTGAGTTGCGAAACTATTCCGCATTGTTTCAAATGTAGACCAAACTCATAACTCAAATATTCTCCTCCACGATCAGATCGTAGAAACTTTATTTTCTTGTTACGATGATTTTCAACTTCACTCTGAAATTCTTTGAACTTTTCAAATGTTTCAGACTTATGCTTCATCAAGTAGATATACCCATATCTGCTTAAATCATCTGTGAAGGTGAGAAAATAACGATATCCGCCACGAGCCTCAACATTCATCGGACCACATACATCTGTATGTATGATTTCCAACAAATCTGTTGCTCTCTCCATAGTACCGGAGAACGGCGTTTTATCCATCTTGCCCATGAGGCACGATCCGCAAGTACCAAGTGATTCATAATCAAGTGGCTCCAAAAGTCCATAAGTATGGAGTTTCTTCATGCGCTTTACACCGATATCACCCAAACGGTAGTACCACAAATAAGTTGCACTATCATTATCAACTCTGCATCTTTTGGTTTCAACATTATGAATATGTGTATCACTATTATCGAGATTCATCAAAAATAGACCACTCTTTAAGGGTGCATGACCATAAAAGATATTACTCATATAAATAGAACAACCATTATTCTCTGATTTAAATGAATAACCATCTCGCATAAAATAAGATCCAGATATAATGTTCATGCTCAACGCTGGCACCAAATAACAATTATTTAGGTCTAAAACTAATCCCGAAGGTAGATGTAGAGGTAGCGTGCCGACCGCGATCACATCGACTTTGGAACCATTTCCCACGCAAGATCGTCACCTCGTCCTTGGCGGTGTTCGCTTAATCCGTAGTCCTGTTTCGAGTTGCAAATATTAGCAATGTAACCAAGATCAACTACCCAGTGCTACTGCGAGCTCTAGTAAGGTACACATTAATAACATGTATATCACATATACCTTTGTTTACCTTGCCATCCTTCTTATCCGCCAAATACTTGGGGCAGTTCCGTTTCCAGTGACCAGTCTGTTTGCAGTAGAAGCACTCAATTTCAGGCTTAGGTCTAGACTTGGGTTTCTTCTCCTGAGGAGCAACTTTCTTGCTGTTCTTCTTGAAGTTCCCCTTCTTCTTCCCTTTGCCCTTTTTCTTGAAACTAGTGGTCTTGTTGACCATCAACACTTGATGCTCCTTCTTGATTTCTACCTCCGCAGCCTTTAGCATTGCGAAGAGCTCGGGAATCGTCTTTTCCATCCCTTGCATGTTATAGTTCATCACGAAGCTCTTGTAGCTTGGTGGCAGTGATTGGAGAATTCTGTCAATGACGCTATCATCCGGAAGATTAACTCCCAGTTGAATCAAGTGGTTATTATACCCAGACATTTTGAGTATATGCTCACTGACAGAACTATTCTCCTCCATCTTGCAGCTATAGAACTTATTGGAGACTTCATATCTCTCAATCCGGGCATTTGCTTGAAATATTAACTTCAACACCTGGACAATCTCATATGCTCCATGACGTTCAAAACGTCGTTGAAGTCCCGGTTCTAAGCCATAAAGCATGGCACACTAAACTATCGAGTAGTCATCAGCTTTGCTCGCCAGACGCTCATAACATCCGTGTTGCTCTGCAGCAGGCTGGCACCCAGCGGTGCTTCCGGGACGTAATTCTTCTGTGCAGCAATGAGGATAATCCTCAAGTTACAGACCCAGTCCGTGTATTTGCTACCATCATCTTTCAACTTTGCTTTCTCAAGGAATGCATTAAAATTCAACGGAACAACAACACGGGCCATCTATCTACAATCAAACATAGACAAGCAAGATACTATCAGGTACTAAGTTCATGATAAATTTAAGTTCAATTAATCAAATTACTTAAGAACTCCCACTTAGAAAGACATCCCTCTAATCCTCTAAGTGATCACGTGATCCAAATCAACTAAACCATAACCGATCATCACGTGAAATGGAGTAGCTTTCAATGGTGAACATCACTATGTTGATCATATCTACTATATGATTCACGTTCGACCTTTCAGTCTCAGTGTTCCGAGGCCATATCTGCATATGCTAGGCTCATCAAGTTTAACCTGAGTATTCTGCGTGTGCAAAACTGGCTTGCACCCGTTGTAGATGGACGTAGAGCTTATCACACCCGATCATCACGTGGTGTCTGGGCACGAAGAACTTTGGCAACGGTGCATACTCAGGGAGAACACTTTTATCTTGAAATTTAGTGAGAGATCATCTTATAATCCTACCGTCAAACAAAGCAAGATAAGATGCATAAAAGATAAACATCACATGCAATCAATATAAGTGATATGATATGGCCATCATCATCTTGTGCTTGTGATCTCCATCTCCGAAGCACCTCCATGATCACCATCATCACCGGCGCGACACCTTGATCTCCATCGTAGCATCGTTGTCGTCTCGCCAATCTTATGCTTCTTCGACTATCGCTACCGCTTAGTGATAAAGTAAAGCATTACAGGGCGATTGCATTGCATACAATAAAGCGACAACCATATGGCTCCTGCCAGTTGCCGATAACTCGGTTACAAAACATGATCATCTCATACAATAAAATACAGCATCACGTCTTTACCATATCACATCACAACATGCCCTGCAAAAACAAGTTAGACGTCCTCTACTTTGTTGTTGCAAGTTTTTATGTGGCTGCTACGGGCTTAGCAAGAACCGTTCTTACCTACGCATCAAAACCACAATGATAGTTTGTCAAGTTGGTGCCATTTTAACCTTCGCAAGGACCGGGCGTAGCCACACTCGGTTCAACTAAAGTTGGAGAAACTGACACCCGCTAGCCACCTCTGTGCAAAGCACGTCGGGAGAACGTGTCTCGCGTAAGCGTACGCGTAATGTCGGTCCGGGCCGCTTCGTCCAACAATACCGCCGAACCAAAGTATGACATGTTGGTAAGCAGTATGACTTATATCGTCCACAACTCACTTGTGTTCTACTCGTGCATATAACATCTACGAATAAAACCAGGCTCGGATGCCACTGTTGGGGAACGCAGTAATTTGAATTTTTTTTCCTACACACACGCAAGATCATGGTGATGCATAGCAACGAGAGGGGAGAGTGTTGTCCACGTACCCTCGTAGACCGAAAGCGGAAACGTTAGCACAGCGCGGTTGATGTAGTCATACGTCTTCACGATCCGACCGATCAAGTACCGAACGTACGGCACCTCCGAGTTCAGCACACGTTCAGCCCGATGACGTCCCTCGAACTCCGACCCAGCCGAGTGTTGAGGGAGAGTTTCGTCAGCACGACAGCATGGTGACGATGTTGATGTTCTACCGACGCAGGGCTTCGCCTAAGCACATCTATAGTATTATCGAGGTGGACTATGGTGGAGGGGGGCACCGCACACGGCTAAGAGATCAAACAGATCAATTGTTGTGTCTATGGGGTGCCCCCTGCCCCCGTATATAAAGGAGCAAGGGGGGTGCGGCCCGCCAAGGGAGGGGAGCGCCGGGAGGAGTCCTACTCCCACAGGGAGTAGGACTCCCCCCTTTCCTAGTTGGATTAGGACTTGGGAGGGGGAAGGAGTGGAGGAGAAGAAGGAAGGGGGGGCGCCGCCCCCTCTCCTTGTCCTATTCGGACTGGGGGGGGCGCGGCCCAGCCCTAGCCGCCTCTCCTCTCTTCCACCTAGGCCCACTAAGGCCCATTAAGTTCCCGGGGGGTTCCGGTAACCTCCCGGTACTCCGGTAAAATCCCGATTTCACCCGGAACACTTCCGATATCCAAACATAGGCTTCCAATATATCAATCTTCATGTCTCTACCATTTCGAGACTCCTCGTCATGTCCGTGATCACATCCGGGACTCCGAACAACCTTCGGTACATCAAAACATATAAAGCCATAATTTAACTATCATCGTAACGTTAAGCGTGCGGACCCTACGGGTTCGAGAACTATGTAGACATGACCGAGACACGTCTTCGGTCAATAACCAATAGCGGAACCTGGATGCTCATATTGGCTCCCACATATTCTACGAAGATCTTTATCGGTCAGACCGCATAACAACATACGTTGTTCCCTTTGTATCGGTATGTTACTTGCCCGAGATTCGATCGTCGGTATCTCAATACCTAGTTCAATCTCGTTACCGGCAAGTCTCTTTACTCGTACTGTAATACATCATCCCGCAACTAACTCGTTAGTTGCAATGCTTGCAAGGCTTAAGTGATGTGTATTACCGAGAGGGCCCAGAGATACCTCTCCGACAATCGGAGTGACAAATCCTAATCTCGAAATACGCCAACCTAACATGTACCTTCGGAGACACCTGTAGAGCACCTTTATAATCACACAGTTACGTTGTGACGTTTGGTAGCACACAAAGTGTTCCTCCGGTAAACGGGAGTTGCATAATCTCATAGTCATAGGAACATGTATAAGTCATGAAGAAAGCAATAGCAACATACTAAACGATCGTGTGCTAAGCTAACGGAATGGGTCATGTCAATCACATCATTCTCCTAACGATGTGATCCCATTAATCAAATGATAACTCATGTCTATGGCTAGGAAACATAACCATCTTTGATCAACGAGCTAGTCAAGGAGAGGCATACTAGTGACAATCTGTTTGTCTATGTATTCACACATGTATTATGTTTCCGGTTAATACAATTCTAGCATGAATAATAAACATTTATCATGATATAAGGAAATAAATAATAACTTTATTATTGCCTCTAGGGCATATTTCCTTCAGTCAGATGTTCGCAACATCCACAACCGACGCTCAAGGTTCAGCAAACTGAGCGGTGCACTAAGGACATAATCCTTTTGTGCAGCATTGAGGACAATCCTCAGTATACGGACCCAGTCCGCATAATTGCTACTGTCAACTTTCAACTAAATTTTCTCTAGGAACAAATCTAAAACAGTAGAACCAAAGCATGAGCTACGACATAATTTGCAAAGACCTTTTGACTATGTTCATGATAATTAAGTTCATCTAATGAACTCCCACTCAGATAGACATTCCTCTAGTCATCTAAGTGATACATGATCCGAGTCAACTAGGCCGTGTTCGATCATCACGTGAGACGGACTAGTCATCATCGGTGAACATCTTCATGTTGATCGTATCCACTATACGACTCATGTTCGACCTTTCGGTCTCTTGTGTTCCGAGGCCATGTCTGTACATGGTAGGCTTGTCAAGTCAACCTAAGTGTTTTGCATGTGTAAATCTGGCTTAAACCCATTGTATGCAAACGTTAGAATCTATCACACCCGATCATCACGTGGTGCGTCGAAACAACGAACCTTCGCAACGGTGCACAGTTAGGGGGAACACATCTCTTGAATTTTTTTTGTGAGGGATCATCTTATTTATGCTACCATCGTTCTAAGCAAATAAGATGTAAACATGAAAAACATCACATGCAAATCAAAAAGTGACATGATATGGCCAATATCATCTTGCGCCTTTTGATCTCCATCTTCGAGGCGCGGCATGATCACCTTCGTCACCTGCATGACACCATGATCTCCATCATCATGATCTTCATCATCGTGTCTTCATGAAGTTGTCTCGCCAACTATTACTTCTACTACTATGGCTAACGGTTAGCAATAAAGTAAAGTAATTACATGGCGTTTTTCATTGACACGCGGGTCATACAATAAATTACGACAACTCCTATGGCTCCTGCCGGTTGTCATACTCATCGACACGCAAGTCGTGATTCCTATTACAAGAACATGATCAATCTCATACATCACACATATATAATTCATCACATCCTTTTGGTCATATCACATCACATAGCATACCCTGCAAAAACAAGTTAGACGTCCTCTAACTGTTGTTGCATGTTTTACGTGGCTGCTATGGGTTTCTAGCAAGAACGTTTCTTACCTACGCAAAACCACAACGGTGATATGCCAATTGCTATTTACCCTTCATAAGGACCCTCTTCATCGAATCTGATCTGACTAAAGTGGGAGAGACAGACACCCGCTAACCACCTTATGCATCAAGTGCATGTCAGTCGGTGGAACCTGTCTCACGTAAGTGTACGTGTAAGGTCGGTCCGGGCCGCTTCATCCCACAATGCCGCCGAACCAAGATAGGACTAGTAACAGTAAGCAAATTGAACAAATCATTGCCCACAACTACTTGTGTTCTACTCGTGCATAGAATCTACGCATAGACCTAGCTCATGATGCCACTGTTGGGGAACGTAGCAATAATTCAAAATTTTCCTACGTGTCACCAAGATCAATCTAGGAGATGCTAGCAATGAGAGAGAGAGAGGGAGTGCATTGTCATACCCTTGAAGATCGCTAAGCGGAAGCGTTACAAGAACGTGGTTGATGGAGTCGTACTTGCGGCTATTCAAATCGCGGAAGATCTGATCTAGCGCCGAACGGACGGCGCCTCCGCGTTCAACACACGTACAGCCCGGGGACGTCTCCTCCTTCTTGATTCAGCAAGGGAAGAGGAGAAGTTGAGGGAGAACTCGACGGCGTGGTGGCGATGGACCTCGTGGTTCTCCGGCAGAGCTTCGCTAAGCACTACGGAGGAGGAGGAGGAGTTGGAGGAGGAGAGGGCTGTGCCAGGCAAGGGGTGCGGTTGCCCTCTCTCTCCCTCACTATATATAGGGGGAAGGGGGGTGGAGGAGGCGCCCTAGGGTTCCCTAGGGGAAGGGCGGCGGCCACAGGGGAAACCCTAAATGGGTTTGGGCGCCCCCACCCCTAGGAAACTTGCCCCCCAAGCCGGGAGGGGAGGCTGCCCTAGGGGAGGCGCCCCCGCCTCTCCAGGTTACGTGAGAGGGGTTGGGAGGGGCGCACAACCCCTTAGTGGGCTGGTGTGCCCCCTCCCCTTGGCCCATAAGGGCCCCCAACGCTTGCCGGGGCCTCCAAACACCTTTTCGGTCACGCTGGTCGCCACCCGGTACTCCCGAACAATTCTCGACTCCAATACCCTTCGTCCAATATATAGATCTTCACCTCCCGACCATTCCGAGTTCCTCGTCACGTCCGGATCTCATCCGGACTCAACAACCTTCGTAACCACATACTATTTCCCATAACAACTATAGCGCCATTGAACCTTAATGTGTAGACCCTACGGGTTCGGGAACCATGCAGACATGATCGAGACACCTCTCCGGCCAATAACCAATAGCGGGATCTGGATACCCATATTGGCTCCCACACGTTCCACGATGATCTCATCGGATGAACCACGATGTCGGGTGAGGGAGTTCCGGACTAGGGGGTGTCCGGATAGCCTAACTATCATCATCGACCGGACTCCAATACTATGAAGATACAAGATTGAAGACTTCGTCCCGTGTCTGGATGGGACTTTCCTTGGCGTGGAAGGCAAGCTTGGCGATACGGATATGTAGATCTCCTACCTTTGTAACCGACTTTGTGTAACCCTATCCCTCTCCGGTGCCTATATAAACCGGATGGCTTTAGTCCATAGGATGAACAACAATCATACCATAGGCTAGCTTCTAGGGTTTAGCCTCTTTGATCTCGTGGTAGATCCACTCTTGTAACACACATCATCAATATTAATCAAGCAGGACGTAGGGTTTTACCTCCATCAAGAGGGCCCGAACCTGGGTAAAACATCGTGTACCTTGTCTCCTGTTACCATCCGCCTAGACGCACAGTTCGGGACCCCCTACCCGAGATCCGCCGGTTTTGACACCGACATTGGTGCTTTCATTGAGAGTTCCTCTGTGTCGTCACCAACAGGCCCGATGGCTCCTTTGATCATCAACAACGACGCGGTCCAGGGTGAGACTTTTCTCCCCGGACAGATCTTCGTGTTCGGCGGCTTTGCACTGCGGGCCAATTCGCTTGGCCATTTGGAGCAGATCGAAAGCTACGCCCTTGGCCGTCAGGTCAGATTTGGAAGTTTAAACTATATGGCCGATATCCGCGGAGACTTGATCTTCGACGGATTCGAGCCGTAAGCTAGCGCGCCAAGACTTGCCTCGATGGGCATGATCTAGCTCTGCAGCGAACAAAGTGCCACGGAGGTCGCACTGAATCCGCTCCGACCCTTAATCCGGAGCCGGATTCCCCGATCGAGGACGAGTGGTTGGACACTGCCTCGGGGGCTTTAATCTCTACGGCGATCAAGTCGAACTATATCCCTGTCCTTTGCGAAGACCTCGACTCCAGGGTGCCGGACTCCTCTCCGAACTCCGAACCCTCCGCGCCCTTGCCAATCGAATCCGATTGGGCGCCCGTTATGGAGTTCACGGTCGCGGACATCTTTCAGCACTCGCCCTTTGGCGACATCCTGAATTCACTAAAGTCTCTCTCTTTATCCGGAGAGCCTGGCGGACTACTTAACAGGAAGGTTGGGATGCGGACGAAGAAGAAACTCAATGCCCACCCACCACCCACTTCATAGCCACTGTCGAAAGCTTACACGACGTGCTCGATTTCGACTCCGAAGACATCGACGGTATGGACGACGATGTAGGAGACAACAATGAACCAGCACCTATAGGATGTTGGACAACATCATCCCATGATGTATACATGGTGGATACACCTAAAGGAAATGAAGACGAGGAACAACGGGACGCCACGAAGGATAAATCCCTCGAAAAGTAGTCAAAACGGCAACGTAAACGCCGAACAAAGTCCCGCCTCAACAAAGACCCAACCATAGAGCAGGGCGAACCGGTGGACAACGAACAAGCTATCGAGCAATCGTCCGAACAAGACAACTTGGATAAACAATCTGTCCCCGGTGAAGACAACAGTCCGGACGACCTCACGCCGGACAAACCATTGAGCAAAATGATCTCGAGAAAAGGCTCGCCGCCCGCTGGCGTAGCCTGAAAAAAGGTAAGCGGAAGCTCAAAACAGCGTAAGATGCACTCAGGATTAGATGGAGCAAAGTATTCAGCACCGCAGATAAGCACGGCGACGATCGCGGACAAAGAGCTACCCGAAAAGAAAGCTACTGCCTGATTCAACGAGGAGGCCTTAGAGCCCCACAATTAAAAAGCAAGAAGGCCACCGGTCGGATGGACGACTCACGGCAAAAAGAGAGCGTGAATGGTGCCGCACACAAGCCAATATGCGATCCACCTAAGGATTCACATCAAAAGGATGGCCCATTAGGTCCATCTATGGGCCAAGAAAGCACGCCGTCAAAGCAATGCAACACACCAAAATTCCAAAACTACAGACACACACAATATAGGGCGCCAGACACCCCTATGTTTCACCAATGAGGTCTTGGATCATGAATTTCAGCGGATTCAAACCCGTAAACATAGAGGCATACGACGGAACAATGAACTGAGTCTGGATTGAGGATTACATCCTCCACATACACATGGCTAGAGGAGATGATCTCCACGCCGTAAAATACTTACCCCTTAAACTCAAAGGGCCAGCTCGGCATTGGCTTAAGAGCCTCCCCAAAAATACCATTGGAAGCTGGGAAAGCTCGAGGATGCATTTCGGGCAAATTTTCAGGGGACCTACGTCCGCCCTCCAGACGCAGACGATCTAAGTCACATAACTCAACAGCCCGGAGAGTCAGCCCGAAATTCAGAACAGGTTCCTTACTAAAAGAACCAAATAGTCGATTGTCCGGACGCCAAGCCTTAGCAGCTTTCAAACACAACGTCCGAGACGAATGGCTCGCCAGACACCTCGCCAAGAAAAGCCAAGAACAATGGCCGCATTAACAAGCCTCATGACCCGCTTTTGCTAGGGAAGACAAGTGGCTGGCTAGATGCAGCACCAGCGACCGAGTACATCCAAATCAGGGATGGAAATGGAAATCACGACGCAAAAAGATCAGCGCGGAATAAGGAAAATGGCGAAATAGTACGGCGGTCAACGCCGGATTCAAAATCTCGGCGAACAACAAAACACTGCCCTAAAGGATACAAGTGACGAACTATCCAACCTAAACAAGATTACGGATAGACTCGTGTCAAATACATGGTACCTCCGGAAGCTCGCAAACCATACCCACAGAGATTGTTGGGTCTTCAAGCAGTCCGCCGACTTAACGCCGAACACAAGGGCTCGACACACCAAGTGAAAGTGACGAAACCCAAAAGCAGCACTCCGGAAAACAAAAGACTTTCCCACTAGAAGTCAAAACAGTGAACTCACTTCATGTGATAACACACAGTAGCGGCACTGCCATACCAGGACACCGTCCGCATAATGGGATAGAACCTACCAAAATTTGCTATAGCAGCACTTCCTTCAAAGGAATGATGCCAGGCCTTCTTTATTATACAGGCTCTGTCCCACTAGAGGTTGTGTTCGGTTCATCTGACAACCCCCGTCATGAAAGCTCACTCCCCATCGCCCCATTCAGAAGAGCCCTTAAGCACTCTCGAGGCGCATAGCTTTCGCCGCTTTAATGCAATACCGCATTATGCATCTCTAACACTTAAAATGCCCGGTCCAAGCGGCATCATCTCGTTAAAAGGAAGTATTATGTCACTTGAGCACGGAAGAACGGGAGACTGCCTTGACAGCCCCACAGCTATCCGGCTCTGCTAGGCAAAGAACCTGAATCGACCATTCAAACCCCGGACTCGGTTAGACGAGTCAGTCGCCTACTAGCGGCATACCCCCATACGAGGGGCCGCATACATATGAACAACGTGCTACACCCGTCCAGGATACGGCACAATGGAGACACAGGCGCAGACGTGCAGTAGGGACCCGTTGCAAGGATTCTTTTCAGATTAAGACCCTGCGTAAACCTTTTTTCACTGTCTCTTGTTGATATACATCCCCCCGGTTCCTTAATATAACCGAGGAGGAGGCTGGTGCTTTGGCATTGGCCGCACCAGAATTTTTTGCGCGTACCTAGACACCAGGGGCTTAGGGCATTATTCTGCCCATTTTCATAAAGACCGAATACCTTAGGGAGTATTCGGCGTCTCGAGTTAGGCCTTATATGCATCAGCTCCGAATCATGTCTTTGGTCAAATGTTGGGTTGCCCGGCTCCTGTGTTTTGCTGCCTTACGTTCCGTTTTCATGGCTAACGCGAACCGGAGAACTATCTGCGATTGTGCCCGGTTGGTCGGGCGAGCACCTCAAAGAGAGAAAGCGAAAACTAAGCTGTCATGATATAGAAAGAGACCGGTCAACCACTCGATGACTCACAGAATGTTTAGGATTCCTCCATAAACGAAGGACCGGTTTTCGGTCAGCACATACGCACTCGAATGCGGAGAGTGCGGTGCCCAGGGCTATATAGTAGCCCCACCTCGAACTCCTATGGCTAAGTGAAAGTGATAAAGCATTATAGTCCGGTTGTTCGGTTTGCTACGCTATCACCTCCTTAACAGGACCAAGACGTTGGATTAAGTGTGAAAAAGCGCTTTTTGCAAACACCCCGCACTATGTGCGTGGGGGCTGAAGCCAAGGACTGCCATCTTTCAGTTATATACACATATACATAAACGGCCCGACAGGAGTAGTTTACTACTTGAACGCACAAGTATAAAAAGCACTTATATTACATTGAAACATTGTTTTCACTAATCATACATGTCATTTAAACATAATATCCTTCGAGCACTGCGTCTCTATTAAACGAGCGCCCAGCAGGACTTCTTCAAAGTAGTGCTCGACAGGTACTCGGCCTCTGTCCGAATCCTGGGATGCAACGTCAGTGGCCTTCATCTCTGCCCAGTATGTCTTGACACGGGCAAGAGCCATCCGCGCTCCCTCAATACACGCCGATCGCTTCATTGCGTCGATACTCGGCACCGCACCAAGAAACTGCTGCACTAAATCAAAATAGCTCTTCGGCTGGGGTCCTTCCGGCCACAAGTGAGTCAAGACATGCTTCATGGCAAATCCGGACAATCGATTCAGCTCGGCCCATTCGGTCAACCGATCGGTCAGCGGCAGAGGATGCTCCGGACTATGGAATTGCGACCAATATAGCTCTTCCCTTCATGCCTTCCGCCCGGAAGTGCTCAACAGCGTCCTGCCCACAACGCCGCCGCCAAGTCCGAGATAAGCATCCCCGAACTCCAAAATTTATCCAAGCGAGCATACTTTGGATCTGTATATTTCCTCCGCAATGTAAACGGTTTTCCAGCTGCAATTGCCCGGCCCGACTCAGCTCCTCCTTGGCAGCTCTCAAAGCCGATTGGGCATTCTTGATTCGGCGGCCTTCTTTAGGCCCTCTTGTTCCGCTTTGACGTTCCTTTTCAAGAATGCAGCAGCGATCGGTAGTATTCCTTAACTTTTGGCCATATCGCCATCTCCTCTTTGCTTCGGCAAATGAGCAGCCCGCTCAGCTTCTAGCTTTTAGGCCGCCTTTACATGCGCCACATTACTAATTCTGGCTTGCTCTTTCGCTCGGCGAGTTCTGCCCAGCTCCTCCACGGCAGCGGCACCATCTGCATTAAGCATACAAACAATAAGACATGGGCGTCAAGCTCCCTTACAAGGTGTCCGCATAGAGTTCGCATACCTTGTGACTCGTCGAACCGTTTATTGACCTGCGCGATGTCCGCATCCGCCTCGTCAAGTTGCCGCTTTAGTTCGGCATATTCAGCAGTCCGGCTGGCCTCCGGACGCCCCGCCACCTGTTCAGGAGCGGCGATATGTCATAACTGAGAATTTGATCCTCGGCACATTGTCAATTTTGACAACATCCCAAGTCTCAGGGGCTACTATCTATACAGGGCGCATTTTATATGCATAACTGTCAGAAGGTACGTCATTTTTGCGTACCTCAAACCCCGTCAGTAAGCTTCTGACGGCTTCATGCAATCCGCTCTCCGCGGATGCAATTCTTTCAATCACTGTACCCATTAGAGCATGGTGATCCTCTGAAATAGCCGCTCGCCCGAGCAGATCCTTCAGCTCCTCCGACCGCACGCCACTTGGCGCGGACCTTCCGGCCCCGCGGACTTGGGAACCCTCGCGACGACACCTCCGGGTCGTCCGCCTCACATGAGGTGTGTGGTGAGGCGTTTAGCTCTCCATCATCTCGGGAAGAAGATCCTCAAGACGAGCTCTGCTGAGAAGGGTTGAAGTCCGAACTACAAGGTACAATTTCGGTTATCCTCATGAATAAATACAGGGATGTTCCTTATTTACAAGACCCCTTCTTTTTTACTTACGGCTGGCTGGAGGGCTGATCCCCTTGGGGAAATAATGCGGCTGGGTTACTTCCCAGCGCCGGACTCTCTGACGAAGTTTCCTTCCCCCTCTTTGAGGCCTTGACCTCCGAATCTTCCGAAGCGGTCCTCTTCTCTCCTCGGAAGGTGGGACTCTTAATCCTCCTTCCTTGATATCCTCCTTCAGAGGCGGTTCGTCCCGCTCCCCCTTCGCCTTCTTCAAAAGGCGCGACCTTCAACATCTTGGTCAACATGGGATTGGCGTGGTCTCCGGGGGGAGCCGGACACCTTATTAACCTTGCCTTGGCTATCCACTCTGTTCAAGAACCGGCTCCTTTAAAGGGCATATATATATATATATATATATATATATATATATATATATATATATATATATATATATATATATATGAAATAAATGAATGAACAGCTTGTCCGGTTCAGGACTACTTACTTGAGTATCTGGCGATTGCAGCTTAGTCCTGCGTCCTCGGTCAAGTCCGGACACTTCTCTTGTGATCCAAAGAACAGTTTATACATCTCCACAGGCGTCGTGCCCATAAAATTTTGAGAGCTCGTGGTCCTCCGGATTGAATTCACACAGGCGGGGGCGACGTTTGCAGGGCTGAAGGCGCCGGATCACCATAACCTGCGCCACTGCAACCAGATTGATCCCTCTTTCCTGGAGATCTCGAATACGGCCCTGCAGCAGGGGAACGTCCTTGGACGGCCCCCAGTCGAGCCCCTTGTTGACCCATGATGCCAGCCGCTGTGGTGGACCTGAGCGGAAGGCAGGGAGCGCCGCCCATTTGGTGCCCCTGGGAGCGGTGATATAAAACCACTCCCGTTGCCAACCAAGCTCCTCTTGAAAAGAGCCCTCGTGCCACGGAGCGCATCAACACATTTGCTTATGACCGCCCCTCCGACTCCGCTTGCTGCCCTTGATCATCTTTGGCTCCACCTTGAAGGTCTTGAGCCACAATCCAAAGTGGGGGGTAATATGGAGGAAGGCCTCACATATGACAATGAATGACGAGATATGGAGGATGGACTCCGGATTCAAGTCATGGAAATCAAGCCCATAATAAAACATGAGCCCCGCACAAAGGGGTCCGTCGGGAAGCCTAAACCCGAAGGAAGTGGGACACGAACACCACGTTCTTGCCGGGCTCGGGAGTGGGAATGACCTGCCCCGAGCAGGCAGCCTATGCGAGATCTCGTCGGTCGATACCTGGCGTCTCGCAGCTTTAGCACATCTTCTTCTGTGACGGAGGAAGACATCCATCGGTCGTGCTTGTCAGAGCCGGACATCGTCGAAAGTCCAAAGCGCCTGAATCTGAAGCTTTGGGTGTTGGAACTCGATGGAGGGTGTAAAGAAGAAGAGGGCCTTGGTCTCATCATAAAGAGCTTGAATACCAAGAGCCCACCCCGTGGTCGATTAGGACTCGCCTTCGATAGAGAAGGCAGGCCAACGGGCATGGTTGGGTTACCCACGTCCGTATTGATGAGAATCCCGGAATAAGGGGGCACAATCTACGCTTTGATAAGACGTGCCAAGGAAACCGTCTCGCTAAACACGCAGAGGTGGAACAATAAAAAACAATTCATATAATGGCCTGGCCGTGGTGTGATGTCACGCCGCGGAATACGTCAGCAGATCTGTGTAATATTATTCTCTCTACGGTGGTATGTGGAATTTATCTTTGCAGAGCCGGACACTATCCTGGTGTTCACAATCTTCTATAAATTATTCGGAGGAAGAACCCGCCTTGCAATGTCAAGACAACATGCGCGCCGGACTCGTCGTCATTGAAGCCTGGTTCAGGGGGCCACCGAGGAGTTCGGACTAGGGGTGTCCGGATACCGAACTATCATCATCGGCGGACTCCAAGACTATGAAGATACAAGATTGAAGACTTCGTCCCGTGTCCGGATGGGACTTTCCTTGGCGTGGAAGGCAAGCTTGGAGATACGGATATGTAGATCTCCTACCTTTGTAACCGACTTTGTGTAACCCTAGCCCTCTCCGGTGCCTATATAAACCGGATGGCTTTAGTCCATAGGACGAACAACAATCATACCATAGGCTAGCTTCTAGGGTTTAGCCTCTTTGATCTCGTGGTAGATCCACTCTTGTAACACACATCATCAATATTAATCAAGCAGGACGTAGGGTTTTACCTCCATCAAGAGGGCCTGAACCTGGGTAAAACATCGTGTCCCTTGTCTCCTGTTACCATCCGCCTAGACGCACAGTTTGGGACCCCCTACCCGAGATCCGCCGGTTTTGACACCGATACCCTTCGTCCAATATATCGATCTTCACCTCCGGACCATTCCGGAGTTCCTCGTCACGTCCGGGATCTCATCCGGGACTCCGAACAACCTTCGGTAACCACATACTATTTCCCATAACAACTATAGTGTCACCGAACCTTAAGTGTGTAGACCCTACGGGTTCGGGAACCATGCAGACATGATCGAGACGCCTCTCCGGCCAATAACCAATAGCGGGATCTGGATACCCATATTGTCTCCCACACGTTCCACGATGATCTCATCGGATGAACCACGATGTCGGGGATTCGATCAATCCCGTATTCAATTCCCTTTGTCAATCGGTATGTTACTTGCCCGAGATTCGATCATCGGTATCCCAATACCTCGTTCAATCTCGTTACCGGAAGTCACTTTACTCGTTCCGTAATGCATGATCCCGTGACTAACTGCTTAGTCACATTGAGCTCATTATGATGATGCATTACCGAGTGGGCCCAGAGATACCTCTCCGTCATACGGAGTGACAAATCCCATCTCGATTCGTACCAAACCCAACAGACACTTTCGGAGATACCTGTAGTGCACCTTTATAGCCACCCAGTTACGTTGTGACGTTTGGTACACCCAAAGCATTCCTACGGTATCTGGGAGTTGCACAATCTCATGGTCTAAGGAAACGATACTTGACATTAGAAAAGCTCTAGCAAAACGAACTACACAATCTTGTGCTATGCTTAGGATTGGGTCTTGTCCATCACATCATTCTCCTAATGATGTGATCCCGTTATCAATGACATCTAATGTCCATGGTCAGGAAACCATAACCATCTATTGATCAACGAGCTAGTCAACTAGAGGATCACTAGGGACATGTTGTGGTCTATGTATTCACATATGTATTACGGTTTCCAGTTAATACAATTATAGCATGAACAATAGACAATTATCATGAACAAGGAAATACAATAATAACGATTTTATTATTGCCTCTAGGGCATATTTCCAACAAACCCAATGAATAAAATTTACGTTTGCTTTTTGCTTGTTGTTCTTGTGTGTTTACACAATTATGCTACTGGTATGATTGTGCTTTTTGTGTCTTAGTTAGTGTTTGTGCCAAGTAAAGCCTATAGGATCTTCTTGGATGATAGTTGTTTGATCTTGCTGAAAAAGACAGAAACTTTATGCTCATGAAAATAATTTTCATAAATCACAGAAAAGAGCTTTTGCTCTGATTATTTTTGAAGAAGATTAATACACAAATTACCATGGTCTTCCTATTTTTGTAGAATTTTTGGAGTTCCAGAAGTATTCGTCAAAGTCAGATTACTACAGACTGTTCTGTTTTGACAGATTCTATTTTCTTTGTGTTGTGTGCTTATTTTCATGGCTCTATGGTTTTCTTTGATGAGTTTTTGCCATAGAAAGGTTGGAATACAGTAGATATAATACAAAAACAAAATATGAATTGGTTTGATACAACACTTATAGTAGTGGTTTGCTTTCTTATGCTAACGGATCTCACAAAGGTTTTGTTGAGTTTTGTGTGATTGAAGTTTTCAAGTTTTGGGTTATCTTACGATGGATGAAGGAAGGATGTAGAGAGTTTGCTTGGGATGCCCCGGCATCCCAAGCTATTATCCAAGAATGATCAACCAACTAAGCTTGGCGATGCCCCCGAGTGGCATCCCCGCTTTCTTCCAACAACTGTATTTTACTCGAGGCTATATTTTTATTCGTCACATGATATGTGTTTTGCTTGGAGCGTCTTGTATGATATGTGTCTTTTCTTGTTTTATTTTGTGTTTTAAGTCATCAATCCTTGCTGTACACACTTATTTGAGAGAACCAAATTTATATCATTACTTGTTAGAATTGCTCTCTTTGCTGCACTTAAATCTTTTATGAGATAGGACTTGCTCTAGTGCGTCACTTATATCTTTTTGAGCACGGTGTGCTTAGTATTTTTGAAGAAATGCCCTCTTGCTTCACTTAGATTTATTTGAGAGTTAGTAAAATTTTAAAGAAATTATCTCTTTCTTCGCTTAAATTATTTTGAGAGAAAGAAAATTTGTTATGCTCATGATCTTCACTTATATTTGTTTGAGCTTATGAAAAGCAACACATGAAAATTAGTGCCAAAGTGATAGATATCCAAGAAGAATAGAGAAAATAAAATGTCATGAAGATCATTGAACAAAATAAACTTGATTCTTAGTAATAGTTTTGAGATATGATGATGTGATATGTGAGTTATGTTGATGAGTAATTGTGCTTTAGTAAGAATATTGGTGTTAAGGTTTGTGATTCCCTATGCATGCACGAAAGTCAATAATCATGCAATGACAATTATATCCTACTTGTGGTGCATTATTCGGTGTTAATTATGCTTAATGCTTGCTTATGAGATTATTCGTTTCTTGGTTGGTCGCTTCTCAATCTTTTTGCTAGCCTTCATTTTGCAGCAAGTATGACCTCTACTTGTGCATCCAAAATCCTTTAAACTAGTTTTGCCACATGAGTCCACTATATCTACCTACTTGCGGTATTATTTTGCCGTTCTAAGAAAATTTGTATGTGTCATCTCTAATTTTCAAAATAAATTTCTCTTTTGTGTGTTTGTTTCGCTCGCGGAACGGTAACGGGTGGCTAATATTTTCCATGCTAGATGTGTTATTCTCAATATGAGTGTTTATTCACTTGTCATTGCACGAGAGTAAGGCAAAGGTCTTACGGATACCCAATCCTGAAATGCAAAAAAATATTTACTTTATGTTGTCAAATAATAAATTCCTTAGAAAGTGTTGGTATGGAGGGCACCCGTGGATACGGCTAGCCATGGAAAGTGAAAGAATGGTGGAAAAAGGAATAACCTTTATTTTCTGTTTGGGAACCGCCTATGGCATATCTAGCATGGAAAGTGTTTGTAGCTCTGAGTCGTTTTCGTTGGTGGGATGGATACACCTCCCAAAATGTTTTTATCTCTAATTTTTCCCTTTGAGCTCTGGCACCTCTACAAATCCCTACTTCCCTCTGCGAAGGGCCTTTCTTTTACTTTATGCAATTTGTATTTTTTGAATTTGAGTCTCCATCTTCTCTCTCAAAAGCACCAACTATGAGGCAATATGATCGTACTTAAGTATTGGGTGTAGCTAATATTCGAGTGTGTTTCATGAATGGATCAATGTTTGAGCATGATGGGCTAGGGATAACTTATTTTAGCGTTGATATTTTGAAAGACATGGTTGCTTGTTGATATGCTTGAGTATCTAAATTATTATGTCAAAACTAGACTATTGCTTTGAATCACATAAAAGTCCAAATGTCCATGCTATAAATAAAATAATATGATATGACTTGATGAACAACACTCCACATCAAAAATTCTGTTTTTATCACTTACCTACTCGAGGACGAGTAGGAGTTAAGCTTGGGGATGCTGATACGTCTCCAATGTATCTATAATTTTTTATTGTTCCTTGTTGTTTTATTATCAATCTTGGATGTTTTATAATCATTTTACAGTCATTTATATCATTTTTCGGTACTAACCTATTGACATAGTGCCAAGTGCTAGTTGCTGTTTTTTCCATGTTTTTACATCGCAGGAAATCAATATCAAACGGAGTCCAACCGCCATGAAACTCCACGATGATTTTTTATGGGCCAGAAGGAAGGCAATGGGCCCTGGTTGCACCTGGGGGGTGCCCCAAGGGGGGCACAACCCACCAGGGCACGCCAGGAGTACCAGGCGTGCCCTGGTGGGTTGTGCCAACCTCAGGTGCCCCCTGGACCGCCTCTTTGCTCTATAAATACCCCAAAAATCCACAAACCCTAGGGGAGTCGACGAAATATTCATCCAGCCGCCGTAGAGTCCAGAACCACCAGATCCAATCTAGACACCATCACAGAGGGGTTCACCATTTCCATTGGTGCCTCTCCGATGATGCGTGAATACTTCTTTGTAGACCTTTGGGTCCGTAGTTAGTAGCTAGATGGCTTTCTCTCTCTCGCTGAATTCTCAATACAATGGTCTCTTGGAGATCCATATGATGTAACTCTTTTTGCGGTGTGTTTGTTGGGATCTGATGAACTTTGAGTTTATGATCAGTTATATCTTTTTATATCCATGAAAGTTATTTGAATTTCTTTGATCTCTTATAGCCTCGTATTTCTTCTCCGATATTTGGGTTTTGTTTGGCCAACTTGATCTATTTGCCTTGCAATGGGAAGAGGTGCCCGGTAGTGGGTTCGATCTTACGGTGCTTCATCCGAGTGACAGAAAGGGAACCGACACGTATGTATCATTGCTACTAAGGATAAAAAGACGAGATCTATATGTCCCGCCATATAGATAAATGGATCTTGTCTAAATCATGTCATTGTTCTTATTGCATTACTGTGTTTTTCCATGAACTTAATACACTAGATGCATGCTGGATAGCGGTCGATGTGTGGAGTAATAGTAGTAGATGTAGGCAGGAGTCGGTCTACTAATCTTGGACGTGATGCCTATGTAATGATCATTGCCTGGATATCGTCATGATTATTTGAAGTTCTATCAATTGCCCAATAGTAATTTGTTTACCAACCGTTTGCTATTTTTCTCTAGAGAAGCCACTAGTGAAACCTACGGTCCCCGGGTCTTCTTTCTCATATATTTGCCTTGCGATCTATTTTTCCTTTGCGTTTTTATTCAGATCTATTAAACCAAAAATACAAAAATATCTTGCTGCACTTTATTTTATTTGCGATCTATTATTTCAATCTATTATAATTTTCTGCGCTTTCCGCGCCACATTCGAAGGGATTGACAACCCCTTTAACACGTGGGGTTGCGAGTGGCTGTTATTTGTGTGCTGGGGCTGTTTACGTTGTGTTGCTTGGTTCTCCTACTGGTTCGATACCTTGGTTTCATTACTGAGGGAAATACCTACCGTTGTTGTGCTACATCATCCTCTCCCCTTGGGGGAAACACCGACGTAATCTTAGCAAACATCATCAAGCGCCCACAGAGGATTCAGTCCCCACGAGAAGAAATTCATAAGGTTGCTACATGATTGTAACGTCGGTCCATCAAGAATTGTCCAAATAATGTCCCTGATCCACAGCAGGGATGGTAGTCTGAGTAGCATGCCCTACATACCAGCAGACGTCATAAACCTAAAGGCAAAGTACCATAGAGAGAGCAGGTTGGCTGACATAGAAGACACAATCGCCTACTTCGAAGAGAAAGCAAAAGCAGATCCTAATTTCTTCTACGGGATAAGATTGGACGATGGGGACCGTGTCAGAAACATGTATTGGGTGGATGGTGCTGCAAGAAGAGCCTACAAACATTTCCATCATTGCATTTTGTTCGACACAACATATCTCACGGATATGTACAAGATGCCCTATGCTCCATTCATAGGAATAAATAACCACAATCAGTCCTTGCAGTTCAGTTGCGGTCTCATTCAGAACGAATATACAGATGGTTACACTTGGTTGTTCAAAACCTTCTTGGAGTGCATGGATGGACTTGCTCCGATGAACATAATAACAAACCAGGATTTTAGCAAGCGTGCAGGCATATAGGAGGTCTTTCTGTTGGCAGTGCACATGCACTGCAGGTGGCATATTATTAAGAAGGCTGAAGAGATGCTAGGACCATTCTTTGCTGACTGTCCAGAGCTACACAAGGCATTCGAGTTGTGTGTGGACCACAGTTTGACGGGGGAGGAGTTTGAACGGAGCTGGACGGCTATGCTTGAAACATACCAAGTCCAAGACAATGAGACACTTAATATCCTGTGGGAGAAGCGAATGTACTGGGTGTCGGCCTACTTCATGCAGTGCTTATTTCCATTTCTGCAGACTACGCAACGCAGTGAGGGGTTCAATGCTGTTTTGAAGCATTACGTGAGCCCTGGCAACTCATTGCTGCAGTTTGCCAAGCAATATTCAGCTTTGCAACAGAAAATATTGGGATATGAGCTACAGCAAGAAGCAAACACCGCACTCAAGCAGCCTAAATTGCTAACATATTTACCGATGGGGAGGCAGATGAGCAAGATATACACCAACAAGATATTTAACAAGTAAGTGAATGATCTTACAGTCTTATTTGCCATGTATGACACAACACATTCAACATTGAAAAATGCTAAATGAATAAATAAATATTTTGCCATATCTGCTGGTTTGAAGATGACATCTGTAGTAAACACATGAATGCAAAACAAAATGAAAAAACTGGAATAGAAAACTCTGTAGTTGTAAAAACGAATATTAGCTACTCTTGTTGTGAAACAAAGTGTAGCTGCCATTTTGAATGTGGTGTGGTTGCCATGTGGGATGTAGTATAATTGACATGTATAATGCAAACTGTATTTCACATGTAAGATGAACTCATGTGCATTGAGAACAACATGATGCAGTTGCACTACCATGAAGACAGTAGTTGCCATGTAGAATGCAATGTAGTTGCCATATTTTGACATGCTGATCGTTTGAAAATTAGCCCATGATTACACTAGACACATAAACTATAGTTGCCATGTGAAATAAATTGTAGTTGCCATGTGAAATAAACTGTAGTTGCCATGTGAAGAAACTGCATTTGCCATGTTATATAGTCTGCAGTTGCCATGTGGAAACAATCAATACAAAAAATATGTGAAAAAAGCTTTCTCTGCCATTGTTGATTTCAATACGTTTTCTATGTTGTGACCTACCTCAACAAAAGGTGCTACAAAAATAATACAAGAATTTAACGAGCACAAAATATGAAGATTCCAAGAAGAAATAAAGCGTGCCATCATGTACACAGCTTACCAGGTTGACGAACAAACCTTCAAGGTGTGTACTCTCATGGGCATGTCCGATTCAGAACCTGAAGACCCGGACAAGGGAAGAAACTACTTTGTGAAGGCCTCAATAAACGAAGGTGAATACTATTGCCAATGCTGCAAATACGAACGAGACAGGATTGTGTGCTGCCACATAATCAAAATAATGGACATGCGCGCGGTCACGCGATTGCCCCACCATTTCATACGACGGCGATGGACTTGGGACGCTGACGATGCCTTGGGGCCACAAACATCAAATGCAGTTTTGGCTGTACATGATGACAGACCAGGGGCAACCATGGACTCCGTGAGGCATGTTTTATTAACCAACAACTAGGCTGAACTAATAGATGAAGCATGTAAGAGTGATGAGACAACAAGGGTGGCAGAAAAGCACAAGAAGGCCTTGAAAAGAGAGCTTGATGAGATCAATAAGAGGAAGGCTGAAGAAGCCTTACACAGGTTCCCCCGCACCTGAAGTGTGCCTTCGTCCACGGGTCCGTCCTCTGAAAACCTGGAGGTAGGGTCTGGAACAGCAAGCACACAAACTCGGGTCAGGAACCCGCCCCGTTCCATCACAAAAGGGAGTCCAAAAGAGGTGAGATACAAATCGGGGTTGGAAATTCAAGCAAAGCACAAGAAAGCAAAGAAAGGGACGGGCAATCCGTAAGCAACTGCGGAGGATTATAATTTGGGTGTTGGTGACAACTTTGTAACGTAGATGATCAAGGTTAAAAAATGCGAGAATGATTGTTGGTGGACAACTGAAACTGAAGAAAATGCCATGTATGCATGACTAAATATTCCATGTAGTTGCTACTAAATCTTCCATGGAGCTTCCATCGAATCGCCATGTACTTGCTACTGAATTTACCATCGAGATTTTCGTTTCAGTCCACGCATTTTTGTTTCACACATATTGTATTGTATACATACTATATCTGAACTAATTGAAATGATCACGTGCAAAAACACGAGAGAGAACAGTTGCTTATGAACTACCATGCTAACCGATAGAGTTATCACTGCAAAATCCCATAACAAATGAAATGATTACTTGCACTAACCGTGCATGATCAACTATATTTGCCGTGTTTCAGGCATCATAAACGCATACAAACTCCCAATTGGTACTCACATTCACAAACACATAATAATAGTGAACATAAAAGTAGTTCTTGTCACACCTAAACAGGTTCAGGTCCACACTTATGTTACAAATATTCAACGGCACATACACGCCACCACTATATACTACAACTGCGGGGGATGCAGTCATATCATAGCACACAGACATAGTTTCAAAGAACAAGGTGATACCTTACATTCCTCAGCCACAGAATGTAAGGTAGGCATGTGTATGAAGCATCACGTGATCACTTTTACTTCTTGTTCGCGGATTTGACAGCTCCCTCTATGAATGCTCGTGCTGAAGCACTCGAGTTGAAATCTTCATTCATCAACCAGTTCCATGTATATATTTTACGGAGCTCGATGACCATTGCAGTTGTGATCACAGGGACCCGCCGACCTTCCCACTTTGCAAGGTATTCCAACATGTAAAACCCGCATCATGCCTAGAACAAAAGAAACAGTGAACACGTGCAATGTAAACATGATAAACTTTGATGAAGAGATTAAAAGGGTTAAAATTGAGGTGGAGAACACATGAAAAAGATAGTAATTACCCATTCTCTTGCTTCTCAGTCGTGACATACTCGATTGGGAAATGAATGATCTGAACCTTTGAGTTTTCGTAATGACAGTTCCATGTCTCTTTCAAGTTGTTGATAAAGAATTCAACATGTGTAGTAAGGTCTTCGTCATCTCCTGAACGGATTGAATCAAGCACCTCAAATCGTTGGTTCTTCAGGTCAAGGAAAAACGCGTAGTGGTGACCACACTTGTCATCTAGGTTGTCTGGTGCAAGCAGCTGGAACATGGGGAACATGACCTGCAAGTAAAAAAAAGGAAAGAAAAAACAGAGTTCACATCAAAACAGGATGATGTAGTTGGAAAAATGATATGTAAAAATATTGCCAGGTGCAGTAAGGGCTATATAAAAAGGCAAGCATCAAGTGGCCAAGTGGACACGTGGAAAAGGTTTATTTGCCATGTGTAATTGTAAGAAGTTGCCATCCAAGGGTAGACAAAGTTGCCCAATATTTTAAGTGAAGTTGCCACATAAGTTACATTAAAAGTTCACACTTATTTTACATGGCAGTTGTTGCCACATGAAACATCAGTCACGAACAGTATGTAAACCACATATGAAGTATAACTACTGACAAAACATAGCATGGAAAAATATGTACAACGAGAAGAAACACTCACATATTTTTTTAGTGCGAGCTTGAAATCACCATGCTGTGATGTAACGCTTCCTCATGATTTTATGGTGGAAGTCACCATCCCATATTTTGCAGGCCACGCTGTACTGCATGATCATCTTGTCGGGACAAATGTCCACATGCTTGTTGATGAAGTCAATCCCACACGCAACTACATTCTTTGACATTTTACCAGTAGGCCTCACAGACTCGGCAAGATTGCCCAGGTTGACGTATCTCGCTTCACATCGTATGATTTTGGTTTTGTCCAAACATGAGCTGTATGAAAATGATATAACATGGAAGAATCATGTCTACTAAAAAAATTAAAAAATAAACAACGCATGGCCAAAAGGGCAAAAAAAGCAACTAGGGGTTATGTGGTGTGGACATTACGCTTTCAGCTCCTTCATGTGCTTGTTGTTCGGCCTCGCATTTCTGAAACGCTTGACAATATCGTATACTTGGGTCTGCTCCTTTGTAGCCTTAACATCGGGCTCAAAGTCATCCACTGGTGGTGCGTGAACTACCCTCGTCTGCCTCACAGATCCAGGGGTTGCACTTCTGAGGGTATCCTCGGATACTGCCTCAGCAGGCACGTCAGAACTTGTTTGGCCCTGATTCCGTGAGGACCTGCTGTTTAATGCTTCCTGCCCAATCCTACAGTAAGCTTCTTCGAGTGATGGCAAAATCTCCTCAGGGGTGGCTGGAAGAATAAGATAGTGGGATAAGAAACTTTGGCACGGCAAGTTATTGTGCAAAAAGTTCAAACTGTGAAGTGCAAGTGCTCGAAAGAACGTATCAATGCCAAATGTTAATTCATAAACAAAGTTTGCCATGTGTAAAGTGCACTGCAGTCACCATGTGCAACGCAAGCAGTTGCCATGTGGCAACAACTGCAGTTGCCATGCACAATGCACTGCACTTGCCATGTGGCAGCAACTATAGTTGCCCTGTGCAGTGCACTTCAGTTGCCATATGGCAACAACTTCGGTTGCCATGCGCAATGAACTATAGTTGCCATGTGTCAACAACTACAGCAGTCATGTGCAAATGCATTGCAGTCTTCATGTACAATCCAATTAAGTTGGCATGTGGCAGCAACTACAGTTGCCATGTGCAACTAACTACAGTCGCCATGCGGCAACATCTATCGAAAACAAAGGTTGTCATCTCATAAATAAAAAATCAGTTGCCATGTTATATGAACAACAACTGCCAAATTAGGTAACCTGGAAATGCCAACTACATGTGCATCCCATAAGATTTGCCATCACAATTCAGAAACCAAAGCTTGCGACAAATGTCAGACAAAAAATGTAGAAACAAAATAATAAACACAAAAAAGTTTACCTTGCACTATAGGCTCTGCAAACTTCACAGCCTTCCTCCCATCAGCCATTGGTTGCGCCATCATTGGGACCGTGCCTGCCGGGAAAGCAAAGGCAACAGGCATAGGATCATGCACTGGTTCTTCCTGAGTGTGATCGATGCCAAGACTAAAGCTTGGTGGGGTGAAAGCCATGGGGTGCCCCTCCTGCCTACCAGCCGGATTGCAAACAAATTGTTTGGCAGAATCTAGAGGTGACAGATCAACAAACATGTCTGCCTCGTCTGCTGTAGGATCATCAGGCTGATTAGTAGGGCGAGGCGTGCTGTCAGCGGTCTCAATCACAACTTTCTTGCCTATATTCCTGTTTGGGCTATAGGGGAGACCAATTTGACAGGGAGCTTAGAAGTGCGCAGATTTAAGCTGGTGTTCTCCACGGCGGTAAAAGGCGTCGTCTTCTCTAAATGTCCACCTCCTTTAGGGGTGCACTGCTTACCACCTGCATCTGTTGTATTGCGGACTTCCGTCTTCTCGACTACATTGCTTTTGGCAGAAGGTGGGAACATTGTGGAAGCAGGCACATAACCAGAGTCACCTCTACTACTCTTAACTACCTCTGGTGCATTGGATAACTGTGCAGGATTCTTGTGGGGGCTACACCTAGGTGGCATGCGAGCTCGCACAACGGTTGTAGTAGCAGCCTCTGGGCCACCAGCCGATGGAGCTGTTGTGCGATGAGAGTCATTTGTGGATGGCCTGTCATTCTGAAATGCGGCTGCAACCCCTGCTTTCATGGACATAGAAGTGCCACCAGCCACACGCTTGGAATCCGTATCAGATGAGCGGGAATCTTCCTTGTTTAGGTTAAGCTCGGGAGCGTCCACTTCAACACTTGTTGATTGGATGGCTGTAACATCCCAAAATTCTAAATTTTGGAATGTTATAATAAATAGATAGATTTGTTTGTTTGTTTGAATTGTTGTGTGATTGATTGAGTGAAATTTGAAACTTTTGAAAGTTAAATGAGAGGAATAAAAGGACTTTCCCAAACTTTCATTTTTGCTTTTCGATCTCCGTGAATTCAAATATTTTTCATCACAAAACCCGGAGAGAGGATAACATGACTTCTTCCATTTAAATGAAAAGGGTGTTGAAAATATTTGAATTTCATTTGGAAATATTTTCTAATTCATAAACTTCATGCAACTCAGTGATTTTCACGAGCGAGGATAAAATGACTTCTTCAAAACATATGAAATATGAGTTGGGAGTTTCAAAGGATCAAATTCAAGTCCTTTTGGAATTATTTTTCAATTTGGAGTATTTGGATTTTATTCAAATTATTTTCTCCAAAATAAAATACATGGAAAATAGGGTAACATGATTCGCTACATCAGAAAATTGGAGATAAATAAATTTGGAGTCATTTTGGTATTTTTAAAATGATTTTTATTGGATTTTAGTAGGGCAGTAGCACTCTTTGATTTATTCAAAATTGTGTGTACTTTATTTGATGTTAGTAAAATGTTCATGCTGTAGGAAATATTTTACTGAAAATTATGATATATAATATGCCTATATAAAATTCTATTTTGGTTTTATTTATTCAGATTTCCTTTTCTGTTTCAAAAAAAACTGCACGTGCGCTTAGGACTAACAGTCGCCCACGCGCGCAACATAGTAGCATGGGCGCTCCTTTTTTTTTTCTTTTTCCCTCCTCCTAAATGGGCCAGGCCCAGCGGGCCATATTCCTTCCCCATTTTTTTTTATTTTTTTTCCATAGTTTTTATTTTTCTTTTCTATTGCTAAAAAAAATACAGTGTACGCGCGCGGCCGGCCGAGGCCTTTAGGCCCGCGCGAGGCCTTAGCCTTTTTCTGCTCTGTTTCGTTTAATTACGTTCACGTTTAGTCCCACATCGCTGCAGCCTTTAACGCCCAAGTTCTCTTTTCCACCTATAAATATAGACCCATAGAGCCTCCAAAAAATCATCTGATTCGGGTTAAATCAATATTTTGGTTTGACTAAGAAAAATATATTTTTTTCTCCTCTCCGGCGCGACTTCTGGAAATTTTCTTCTCTCTCCGAAGTTGTCTTTTCTCTGCTTATAAAGGTATCTTACTTTTTTTTTCTTTTTTTTTCTACTTATACTTCCGTAGTTTATTACTTTTAGACTAATACAATAGATTAGATTGTCGTCTACGTATTTATACATTAGACCTTAGCCATATCTATTTGTTTTCTTTTGTAAAACAGCTTGGCCCTGATTTTTCAAATAGCCATAACTTTTTACTCGTTCATCCAAACTAGATGAAACCAACGCCCATTTCTTCGTTACGATCTCCTCTATCCAGTAATTCAACTCAAACATGTTTTCTGAAAGTTTAAAATTTCGAAATTTGTTCAGATTCATATTCAAACTTCTTTTGTTCATAACTTAAGTTCCAGAATCCGCTTGAGTTGATTCTTTTTGCATTGTGTCTCAAATTTGCTTAAGTTTCTGTTTGTGTACTTAGGTTTCAAATTTGAATAGTTTAGATTTGAATTTGATGAAATTTGTTCAAATCACTAATTTGGTCATATTTTGAGTTTTACAAAGTATTTTTGATTGATTCTTTTCGCTACTATTTTATTATGGTTTTGTCTATCCAGTAGCATATACTTCTTTATTTTTACTTTATTTTTAAATTAGGTTTTTAGCAAAACAGTACTGTTTTAGTTATAGTTTTGTTTTAGTCTTTTCTTTATTGTTTTTATTAGTTTCAAATTATTTCTTTTGTCACTCTTGAAAAATTTTGTTTTGTTTCTGTTAGTAAACTAAATAATTTTTTTATTTTAAAATTTATTTTATTTAGTTTTGTATGATAACTGGTTTAGGACCTAGTTAGTGTTTCATAAAAGCTTTTTATTTGTTTCTTTTTTCTATTAAAAGTTTTTGAAAAATACTTTCTGTTAAAATTAGTTGTTTTATATTTTCTTTCCATTGGTGCCTCTCCGATGATGCGTGAGTAGTTCTTTGTAGACCTTTGGGTCCGTAGTTAGTAGCTAGATGGCTTTCTCTCTCTCGCTGAATTCTCAATACAATGGTCTCTTGGAGATCCATATGATGTAACTCTTTTTGCGGTGTGTTTGTTGGGATCTGATGAACTTTGAGTTTATGATCAGTTATATCTTTTTATATCCATGAAAGTTATTTGAATTTCTTTGATCTCTTATAGCCTCGTATTTCTTCTCCGATATTTGGGTTTTGTTTGGCCAACTTGATCTATTGGTCTTGCAATGGGAAGAGGTGCCCGGTAGTGGGTTCGATCTTACGGTGCTTCATCCGAGTGACAGAAAGGGAACCGACACGTATGTATCATTGCTACTAAGGATAAAAAGACGAGATCTATATGTCCCGCCATATAGATAAATGGATCTTGTCTAAATCATGTCATTGTTCTTATTGCATTACTGTGTTTTTCCATGAACTTAATACACTAGATGCATCTTTGGATAGCGGTCGATGTGTGGAGTAATAGTAGTAGATGTAGGCGTGAGTCGGTCTACTAATCTTGGACGTGATGCCTATGTAATGATCATTGCCTGGATATCGTCATGATTATTTGAAGTTCTATCAATTGCCCAATAGTAATTTGTTTACCAACCGTTTGCTATATTTCTCGAGAGAAGCCACTAGTGAAACCTACGGTCCCCGGGTCTTCTTTCTCATATATTTGCCTTGTGATCTGTTTTTCCTTTGCGTTTTTATTCAGATCTATTAAACCAAAAATACAAAAATATCTTGCTGCACTTTATTTTATTTGCGATCTATTATTTCAATCTATTATAATTTTCTCTGCCTTCTGGCGCCGTTACCCGAAAGGGATTGACAACCCCTTTAACACGTGGGGTTGCGAGTGGCTGTTATTTGTGTGCTGGGGCTGTTTACGTTGTGTTGCTTGGTTCTCCTACTGGTTCGATACCTTGGTTTCATTACTGAGGGAAATACCTACCGTTGTTGTGCTACATCATCCTCTCCTCTTGGGGGAAACACCGACGTAATCTTAGCAAACATCATCAAGCGCCCACAGAGGATTCAGTCCCCCACGAGAAGAAATTCATAAGGTTGCTACATGATTGTAACGTCGGTCCATCAAGAATGGTCCAAATAATGTCCCTGATCCACGGCAGGGATGGTAGTCTGAGTAGCATGCCCTACATACCAGCAGACGTCATAAACCTAAAGGCAAAGTACCATAGAGAGAGCAGGTTGGCTGACATAGAAGACACAATCGCCTACTTCGAAGAGAAAGCAAAAGCAGATCCTAATTTCTTCTATGGGATAAGATTGGACGATGGGGACCGTGTCAGAAACATGTATTGGGTGGATGGTGCTGCAAGAAGAGCCTACAAACATTTCCATCATTGCATTTTGTTCGACACAACATATCTCACGGATATGTACAAGATGCCCTATGCTCCATTCATAGGAATAAATAACCACAATCAGTCCTTGCAGTTCAGTTGCGGTCTCATTCAGAACGAAGATACAGATGGTTACACTTGGTTGTTCAAAACCTTCTTGGAGTGCATGGATGGACTTGCTCCGATGAACATAATAACAAACCAGGATTTTAGCATGTGTGCAGGCATAGAGGAGGTCTTTCTGTTGGCAGTGCACATGCAGTGCAGGTGGCATATTATTAAGAAGGCTGAAGAGATGCTAGGAACATTCTTTGCTGACTGTCTAGAGCTACACAAGGCTTTCGAGTTGTGTGTGGACCACAGTTTGACGGGGGAGGAGTTTGAACGGAGCTGGACGGCTATGCTTGAAACGTACCAAGTCCAAGACAACGAGACACTTAATATCCTGTGGGAGAAGCGAATGTACTGGGTGTCGGCCTACTTCATGCAGTGCTTATTTCCATTTCTGCAGACTACGCAACGCAGTGAGGGGTTCAATGCTGTTTTGAAGCATTACGTGAGCCCCTGCAACTCATTGCTGCAGTTTGTCAAGCAATATTCAGCTTTGCAATGTAAAATATTGGGATATGAGCTACAGCAAGAAGCAAACACCGCACTCAAGCAGCCTAAATTGCTAACATATTTACCGATGGGGAGGCAGATGAGCAAGATATACACCAACAAGATATTTAACAAGCAAGTGAATGATCTTACAGTCTTATTTGCCATGTATGACACAACACATTCAACATTGAAAAATGCTAAATGAATAAATAAATATTTTGCCATATCTGCTGGTTTGAAGATGACATCTGTAGTAAACACATGAATGCAAAACAAAATGAAAAAACTGGAATAAAAAACTCTGTAGTTGTAAAAACGAATATTAGCTACTCTTGTTGTGAAACAAAGTGTAGCTGCCATGTTGAATGTGGTGTGGTTGCCATGTGGGATGTAGTATAATTGCCATGTATAATGCAAACTGTATTTCACATGTAAGATGAACTCATGTGCATTGAGAACAACATGATGCAGTTGCACTACCATGAAGACAGTAGTTGCCATGTAGAATGCAATGTAGTTGCCATATTTTGACATGCTGATCGTTTGAAAATTAGCCCATGATTACACTAGACACATAAACTATAGTTGCCATGTGAAATAAATTGTAGTTGCCATGTGAAAGAAACTGTAGTTGCCATGTGAAGAAACTGCATTTGCCATGTTATATAGTCTGCAGTTGCCATGTGGAAACAATCAATACAAAAAATATGTGAAAAAAGCTTTCTCTGCCATTGTTGATTTCAATACGTTTTCTATGTTGTGACCTACCTCAACAAAAGGTGCTACAAAAATAATACAAGAATTTAACGAGCACAAAACATGAAGATTCCAAGAAGAAATAAAGCGTGCCATCATGTACACAGCTTACCAGGTTGACGAACAAACCTTCAAGGTGTGTACTCTCATGGGCATGTCCGATTCAGAACCTGAAGACCCGGACAAGGGAAGAAACTACTTTGTGAAGGCCTCAATAAACGAAAGTGAATACTATTGCCAATGCTGCAAATACGAACGAGACAGGATTGTGTGCTGCCACATAATCAAAATAATGGACATGCACGCGGTCACGCGATTGCCCCACCATTTCATACGACGGCGATGGACTTGGGACGCTGACGATGCCTTGGGGCCACAAACATCAAATGCAGTTTTGGCTGTACATGATGACAGACCAGGGGCAACCATGGACTCCGTGAGGCATGTTTTATTGACCAACAACTAGGCTGAACTAATAGATGAAGCATGCAAGAGTGATGAGACAACAAGGGTGGCAGAAAAGCACAAGAAGGCCTTGAAAAGAGAGCTTGATGAGATCAATAAGAGGAAGGCTGAAGAAGCCTTACACAGGTTCGCCCGCACCTGAAGTGTGCCTTCGTCCACGGGTCCGTCCTCTGAAAACCTGGAGGTAGGGTCTAGAACAGCAAGCACACAAACTCGGGTCAGGAACCCGCCCCGTTCCATCACAAAAGGGAGTCCAAAAGAGGTGAGATACAAATCGGGGTTGGAAATTCAAGCAAAGCACAAGAAAGCAAAGAAAGGGACGGGCAATCCGTAAGCAACTGCGGAGGATTATAATTTGGGTGTTGGTGACAACTTTGTAACGTAGATGATCAAGGTTAAAAAATGCGAGAATGATTGTTGGTGGACAACAGAAACTGAAGAAAATGCCATGTATGCATGACTAAATATTCCATGTAGTTGCTACTAAATCTTCCATGGAGCTTCCACTGAATCTGCCATGTACTTGCTACTGAATTTACCATCGTAGATTTTTGTTTTCAGTCCACGCATTTTTGTTTCACACATATTGTATTGTATACATACTCTATACGAACTAATTGAAATGATCACGTGCAAAAACACGAGAGAGAACAGTTGCTTATGAACTACCATGCTAACCGATAGAGTTATCACTGCAAAATCCCATAACAAATGAAATGATTACTTGCACTAACCGTGCATGATCAACTATATTTGCCGTGTTTCAGGCATCATAAACGCATACAAACTCCCAATTGGTACTCACATTCACAAACACATAATAATAGTGAACATAAAAGTAGTTCTTGTCACACCTAAACAGGTTCAGGTCCACACTTATGTTACAAATATTCAACGGCACATACACGCCACCACTATATACTACAACTGCGGGGGATGCAGTCATATCATAGCACACAGACATAGTTTCAAAGAACAAGGTGATACCTTACATTCCTCAGCCACAGAATGTAAGGTAGGCATGTGTATGAAGCATCACGTGATCACTTTTACTTCTTGTTCGCGGATTTGACAGCTCCCTCTATGAATGCTCGTGCTGAAGCACGCGAGTTGAAATCTTCATTCATCAACCAGTTCCATGTATATATTTTACGGAGCTCGATGACCATTGCAGTTGTGATCACAGGGACCCGTCGACCTTCCCACTTTGCAAGGTATTCCAACATGTAAAACCCGCAGTCATGCCTAGAACAAAAAGAAACAGGTGAACACGTGCCAACAGAAACATGATAAACTTTGATGAAGAGATTAAAAGGGTTAAAATTGAGGTGGAGAACACATGAAAAAGATAGTAATTACCCATTCTCTTGCTTCTCAGTCGTGACATACTCGATTGGGAAATGAATGATCTGAACCTTTGAGTTTTCGTAATGACAGTTCCATGTCTCTTTCAAGTTGTTGATAAAGAATTCAACATGTGTAGTAAGGTCTTCGTCATCTCCTGAACGGATTGAATCAAGCACCTCAAATCGTTGGTTCTTCAGGTCAAGGAAAAACGCGTAGTGGTGACCACACTTGTCATCTAGGTTGTCTGGTGCAAGCAGCTGAAACATGGGGAACATGACCTGCAAGTAAAAAAAAGGAAAGAAAAAACAGAGTTCACATCAAAACAGGATGATGTAGTTGGAAAAATGATATGTAAAAATATTGCCAGGTGCAGTAAGGGATATATAAAAAGGCAAGCATCAAGTGGCCAAGTGGACACGTGGAAAAGGTTTATTTGCCATGTGTAATTGTAAGAAGTTGCCATCCAAGGGTAGACAAAGTTGCCCAATATTTTAAGTGAAGTTGCCACATAAGTTACATTAAAAGTTCACACTTATTTTACATGGCAGCTGTTGCCACATGAAACATCAGTCACGAACAGTATGTAAACCACATATGAAGTATAACTACTGACAAAACATAGCATGGAAAAATATGTACAACGAGAAGAAACACTCACATATTTTTTCAGTGCGAGATTGAAATCACCATGCGCGACAGAACGCTTCCTCATGATTTTATGGTGGAAGTCACCATCCCATATTTTGCAGGCCACGGTGTACTGCATGATCATCTTGTCGGGACAAATGTCCACATGCTTGTTGATGAAGTCAATCCCACACGCAACTACATTCTTTGACATTTTACCAGTAGGCCTCACAGACTCGGCAAGATTGCCCAGGTTGACGTATCTCGCTTCACATCGTATGATTTTGGTTTTGTCCAAACATGAGCTGTATGAAAATGATATAACATGGAAGAATCATGTCTACTAAAAAAATTAAAAAATAAACAACGCATGGCCAAAAGGGCAAAAAAGCAACTAGGGGTTATGTGGTGTGGACATTACGCTTTCAGCTCCTTCATGTGCTTGTTGTTCGGCCTCGCATTTCTGAAACGCTTGACAATATCGTATACTTGGGTCTGCTCCTTTGTAGCCTTAACATCGGGCTCAAAGTCATCCACTGGTGGTGCGTGAACTACCCTCGTCTGCCTCACAGATCCAGGGGTTGCACTTCTGAGGGTATCCTCGGATACTGCCTCAGCAGGCATGTCAGAACTTGTTTGGCCCTGATTCCGTGAGGACCTGCTGTTTAATGCTTCCTGCTCAATCCTACAGTAAGCTTCTTCGAGTGATGGCAAAATCTCCTCAGGGGTGGCTGGAAGAATAAGATAGTGGGATAAGAAACTTTGGCACGGCAAGTTATTGTGCAAAAAGTTCAAACTGTGAAGTGCAAGTGCTCGAAAGAACGTATCAATGTCAAATGTTAATTCGTAAACAAAGTTTGCCATGTGTAAAGTGCACTGCAGTAACCATGTGCAACGCAAGCAGTTGCCATGTGGCAACAACTGTAGTTGCCATGCACAATGCACTGCACTTGCCATGTGGCAGCAACTATAGTTGCCCTGTGCAGTGCACTTCAGTTGCCATATGGCAACAACTTCGGTTGCCATGCGCAATGAACTATAGTTGCCATGTGTCAACAACTACAGCAGCCATGTGCAAATGCATTGCAGTCTTCATGTACAATCCAATTAAGTTGGCATGTGGCAGCAACTACAGTTGCCATGTGCAACTAACTACAGTCGCCATGCGACAACATCTATCGAAAACAACGGTTGTCATCTCATAAATAAAAAATCAGTTGCCATGTTTGTTGGGGAACGTAGTAATTTCAAAAATTTCCCTACGATCACGCAAGACCATGGTGATGGCATAGCAACGAGAGGGGAGAGTGTCCGCCCACGCACTCGTGAGACCGAAAGCGGAAGCGTTATAACAACGCTGTTGATGTAGTCGACGCCTTCACGATCCGACCGATCCAAGCACCGAACGACGGCACCTCCGAGTTCTCGCACACGCTCAGCTCGATGACGATCCCGGACTCCGATCCAGCAAAGTGTCGGGATGAGTTCCACAAGACGACGGCGTGGTGACGATGTTGATGCTCCACCGACGCAGGGCTTCGCCTAAGCTCCGCGACGATATGACTTCTCCGCGAGGGCTTCGCCTAAGCTCTGCGACGATATGACCGAAGTGGAATATGGTGGAAGGGGCACCGCACACGGCTAAGGAAAGATCCAGATCAACTTGTGTGTCATGGGGTGCCCCTGCCACAGATATAAAGGAGCAAAGGGGGTGCGGCCGGCCCTAGAGAGGCGCTGCCGAGGAGTCCTACTCCCACCGAGTAGGACTTCCCCCCTTCTCCTAGTTGGACTAGGACTTGAGGAAGGGGAAGAGGGAAGGGTGCGGCCCTCCCCTAGTCCAATTCGGACTAGGCCATGGGGGCGCGGCCTGCCCTAGGCAGCCCCTCTCTTTCCGCAGGGCCCAATAAGGCCCAATACTTCTCCCGGCGAATTCCGTAACTCTCCCAGTACTCAAAAAATACCGAATCATTCGAACCTTTCCGAACTCGAATATAGTCGTCCAATATATCGATCTTTACGTCTCGACCATTTCGAGACTCCTCGTCATGTCCCCGATCTCATCCGGGACTCCGAACTCCTTCGGTACATCAAAACTCATAAACTCATAATATAACTGTCATCGAAACCTTAAGCATGCGGACCCTACGGGTTCGAGAACTATGTAGACATGACCTAGAACCATTCTCGGTCAATAACCAATAGCGGAACCTGGATGCCCATATTGGTTCCTACATATTCTACGAAGATCTTTATCGGTCAAACCGCATAACGACATACGTTGTTCCCTTTGTCATCGGTATGTTACTTACCCGAGATTCGATCGTCGGTATCCAATACCTAGTTCAATCTCGTTACCGGTAAGTCTCTTTACTCGTTCCGTAATACATCATCTCACAACTAACTCATTAGTTGTAATGCTTGCAAGGCTTAAGTGATGTGTATTACCGAGAAGGCCTAGAGATACCTCTCCGACAATCGGAGTGACAAAACCTAATCTCGAAATACGCCAACCCAACAAGTACCTTTGGAGACACCTGTAGTACTCCTTTATAATCACCCAGTTACGTTGTGACGTTTGGTAGTACCCAAAGTGTTCCTCCGGTAAACGGGAGTTGCATAATCTCATAGTTATAGGAACATGTATGGGTCATGAAGAAAGCATTAACATACTAAACGATCAAGTGTTAAGCTAACGGAATGGGTCATGTCAATCAGATCATTCAACTAATGATGTGACCTTGTTAATCAAATAACAACTCCTTGTTCATGGTTAGGAAACATAACCATCTTTGATTAACAAGCTAGTCAAGTAGAGGCATACTAGTGATATCTTGTTTGTCTATATATTCACACATGTATTATGTTTCCGGTTAATACAATTCTAGCATGAATAATAAACATTTATCATGAAATAAGGAAATAAATAATAACTTTATTATTGTCTCTAGGGCATATTTCCTTCAGTCTCCCACTTGCACTAGAGTCAATAATCTAGTTCACATCATCATGTGATTCAACACTAATATTCACATCTGTATGTGATTAACACCCATAGTTCACATCGTCATGTGACCAACACCCAAAGGGTTTACTAGAGTAAATAATCTAGTTCACATCGCTATGTGATTAACACCCAAAGAGTACTAAGGTATGATCATGTTTTGCTCGTGAGAGAAGCTTAGTCAACGGATCTGTTACATTCAGAGCCGTATGTATTTTGCAAATACTCTATGTCTACAATGCTCTTGCGGAGCTACCCTAGCTAATTGCTCCCACTTTCAATATGTATCCAGATAGAGACTTAGAGTCATCTGGATTAGTGTAAAAGCTTGCATCGATGTAACTCTTTACGACGGGCTCTTTTATCACCTCCATAATCGAGAAATATTTCCTTAGTCCTCACTAAGGATGTTCTTGACCAATGTCCAGTGATCTACTCCTAGATCACTATTGTACTCCCTTGCCAAATTCAGAGCAAGGTATACAATAGGTCGGTACATAGCATAGCATACTTTATAGAACCTATGGTGAGGCATAGGAAATGACTTTCATTCTCTTTTCTATTTTCTGCCGTGGTCGGGATTTGAGTCTTACTCAATTTCACACCTTTGTAACACAGCAAGAACTTTTCTTTGACTGCTCCATTTTGAACTACTTCAAAATCTTGCCAAGGTATGTATTCATTGAAAAACTTATCAAGCGCCTTGATCTATCTCTATAGATCTTGATGCTCAATATGTAAGCAGCTTCACCGAGGTCTTTCTTTGAAAAACTCCTTTCAAATACTCCTTTATGCTTTGCGAATAATTCTACATTATTTCCGATCAACAATATGTCATTCACATATACTTATCGAAATCTTGTAGTGCTCCCACTCACTTTCTTGTAAATACGAAGCTTCTCCAAAAGTCTCAGATAAAACCATATGCTTTGATCAACTCATCAAAGCGTATATTCCAACTCCGAGGTGCTTGCACTAGTCCATTGATGGATCCCTGGAGCTTGCACATTTTGTTAGCTCCTTTAGGATTGACAAAAACTTCTGGTTGCATCATATACAACTCTTCTTTAAGAAAACCATTAAGGAATGCAGTTTTGACATCCATTTGCCAGATTTCATAAAATGTGGCAATTGCTAACATGATTCGGACAGACTTTTAAGCTTTGATACAAGTGAGAAAATCTCATTGTATTCAACATCTTGAACTTTGTCTAAAACCTTTTCGACAAGTCTAGCTTTGTAGATAGTAACACTACTATCAAGATCTGCCTTCCTCTTGAAGATCCATTTATTTAACATGGCTTGTCGATCATCGAGCAACTCCATCAAAGTCCACACTTTGTTCTCATACATGGATCCCATCTCGATTTCATGGTCTCAAACCATTTCATGAATCTGGGCTCATCATCGCTTCCTCATAGTTCGTAGGTTCATCATGGTCTAGTAACATGACTTCCAGAATAGGATTACCGTACCACTCTGGTGCGGACTGTACTTTGGAAGACCTACAAGGTTTTGTAGTAACTTGATCTGAAGTTTCATGATCATCATCATTAGCTTCCTCACTAATTGGTGTAGGAATCACTGGAACTGATTTTTGTGATGAACTACTTTCCAATTCGGGAGAAGGTACAATTACCTCATCAAGTTTCTACTTTCCTCCCACTCACTTCTTTCGAGAGAAACTTCTTCTCTAGAAAGGATCCATTTTAGCAACAAATGTTTTGCCTTTAGATCTGTGATAGAAGGTGTACCCAACAGTTTCTTTTGGGTATTCTATGAAGACGCACTTCTCGATTTGGGTTCGAGCTTATCGGTGAAAACTTTTCACATAAGCATCACAACTCCAAACTTTAAGAAACGACGACTTAGGTTTATTGCTAAACCATAGTTCATACGGTGTCATCTCAACGGATTTAGATGGTGCCCTATTAAACGTGAATGCAGCTGTCTCTAATGCATAACCCAAAACGATAGTGGTAAATCGGTAAGATACATCATAGATTGCACCATATCCAATAAAGTGCGTTACTGACGCTCGGACACACCATTACGTTATGGTGTTCCATGTGGCGTGAGCTGTGAAACTATTCCACATTGTTTTATATGAAGGCCAAACTCATAACTCAAATATTCTCCTCCACGATCAGATCGTAGAAATTTTATTTTCTTGTTACGATGATTCTCCACTTCACTCTGAAATTCTTTGAACTTTTCAAATGTTTCAGACTTGTGCTTCATTAAGTAGATATACTCATATCTGCTCAAATCATCTTGTGAAGGTCAGAAAATAACGATACTTGCCGTGAGCTTTAACATTCATCGGACCGCATACATCAGTATGTATTATTTCCAATAAGTCATTTGCTCGCTCCATTGTTCCGGAGAACAGAGTCTTTAGTCATCTTGCCCATAAGGCATGGTTCGCAAGCATCAAATGATTCATAACCAAGTGATTCCAAAAATCCATCTTTATGGAGTTTCTTCATGCGCTTTACACCGATATGACCCAAAACGGCAGTGCCACAAATAAATTGCACTATCATTATTAACTTTGCATCTTTTGGCATCAATATTATGAATATGTGTATCTCTACGATCGAGATCCAACAAACTATTTTTATTGGGTGTATGACCATTGAAGGTTTTATTCATTTAAACAGAACAACAATTATTCTTTGACTTTAAATGAATAACCGTTCTGAAAACTATTTTCATTGGGTGTATGACCATCGAAGGTTTTATTCATTTAAACAGAACAACAATTATTCTTTGACTTTAAATGAATAACCGTTTTGCAATAAACATGATCAAATCATATTCATGCTCAACGCAAACACCAAATAACATTTATTTAGGTTTAACACTAATCCCGAAAGTATAGGGAGTGTGCGATGATGATCATATCAATCTTGGAACTACTTCCAACACTCATCGTCACTTCCCTTCAACTAGTCTCTGTTTATTTCAGAACTCCAGTTTGAGTTACTAATCTTAGCAACCGAACAAGTATCAAATACTGGGGCTACTATAAACACTAGTAATGCACACATCAATAATCTGTATATCAAATATACTCTTGTTCACTTTGCCATCCTTCTTATCCACCAAATATTCAGGGCATTTCGCTTCCAAAGTGACCATTTCCTTTGCAGTGTAAACACTCGGTTTCAGGCTATGGTCCAGCTTTGGGCTTCTTCGCAAGAGTGACAACTTACTTGTCTTTCTACTTGAAGTTCCCTTTCTTTCCTTTGCCTTTTCTTGAAACTAGTGGTCTTGTCAATCATCAACACTTGATGTTTTTCTTGATTTCTACCTTCGCCGATTTTAGCATCGCAAGAGCTCGAGAATCTTTTCGTCATCCCTTGCATACTATAGTTCATCACGAAGTTCTACTAACTTAGTGATGGTGACTAGAGAATTCGTCAATCACTATCTTATCCGGAAGATTAACTCCCACTTGATTCAAGTGATTGAAGTACTCAGATAATCTGAGCACATGCTCACTAGTTGAGCGATTCTCCTCCATCTTTTAGCTATAGAACTTGTTGGAGACTTCATATCTCTCAACTCGGTATTTGCTTAAAATATTAACTTCAATTCCTGGAACATCTCATATGGTCCATGACGCTCAAAACGTCTTTGAAGTCCCGATTCTAAGCTGTTAAGCATGGTGCACTAAACTATCAAGTAGTCATCATATTGAGCTAGCCAAACGCTCATAACGTCAGATCTGCTCATATTGAGCTAGCCAAACGTTCATAACGCCGCATCTGTTCTCGCAATAGGTCTGTCACCTAGCGGTGCATTAAGGACATAATTCTTACAGCAGCAATGAGGATAAACCTCAGATCACGGATCAAATCCGCATCATTGCTACTAACATCTTTCAATACAATTTTCTCTAGGAACACATATAAAAACACAGGAAGCAACAACGCGAGCTATTGATCTACAACATAATTTGCAAAATACTACCAGGACTAAGTTCATGATAAATTAAAGTTCAATTAATCATATTACTTAAGAACTCCCACTTAGATAGACATCTCTCTAGTCATCTAAGTGATTACGTGATCCAAATCAACTAAACCATGTCCGATCATCACGTGAGATGGAGTAGTTTCAATGGTGAACATCACTATGTTGATCATATCTACTATATGATTCACGCTCGACCTTCGGTCTCCGTGTTCCGAGGCCATATCTGTTATATGCTAGGCTCGTCAAGTTTAACTTGAGTATTCGCGTGCGCAACTGTTTTGCACCCGTTGTATTTGAACGTAGAGCCTATCACACCCGATCATCACGTGGTGTCTCAAAGACGAAGAACTTTCGCAACGGTGCATACTCGTGGAGAACACTTCTTGATAATTTTAGTGAGAGATCATCTTATAATGCTACCGTCAATCAAAGCAAGATAAGATGCATAAAGGATAAACATCACATGCAATCAATATAAGTGATATGATATGGTCATCATCATCTTGTGCTTGTGATCTCCATCGCCGAAGCACCGTCATGATCACCATCGTCACCGGCGCGACACCTTGATCTCCATCGTAGCATCGTTGTCGTCTCGCCAACTATTGCTTCTACGACTATCGCTACCGCTTAGTGATAAAGTAAAGCAATTACATGGCGTTTGCATTTCATACAATAAAGCGACAACCATATGGCTCCGCGATTGCCGATAACTCGGTTACAAAACATGATCATCTCATACAATAAAATATAGCATCACGTCTTGACCATATCACATCACAACATGCCCTGCAAAAACAAGTTAGACGTCCTCTACTTTGTTGTTGCAAGTTTTACGTGGCTGCTACGGGCTGAGCAAGAACCGTTCTTACCCACGCATCAAAACCACAACGATATTTCGTCAAATAGACTCCGTTTTAACCTTCTCAAGGACCGGGCGTAGCCATACTCGATTCAACTAAAGTGAGAGAGAGAGACACCCGCCGGTCACCTTTAAGCAACGAGTGCTCGGAGCGGTGAAACCAGTCTCGCGTAAGCGTACGCGTAATGTCGGTCCGGGCCGCTTCATCTCACAATACCGCTGAACCAAAGTATGACATGCTGGTAGGCAGTATGACTTGTATCGTCCATAACTCACTTGTGTTCTACTCGTGCACATGACATCAACGCATAAAACCTGGCTCGGATGCCTTTGTTGGGGAACGAGTAATTTCAAAAATTTCCCTACGATCACGCAAGACCATGGTGATGGCATAGCAACGAGAGGGGAGAGTGTCCGCCCACGCCCTCGTGAGACCGAAAGCGGAAGCGTTATAACAACGCGGTTGATGTAGTCGACGTCTTCACGATCCGACCGATCCAAGCACCGAACGACGGCACCTCCGAGTTACGCACACGCTCAGCTCGATGACGATCCCGGACTCCGATCCGGCAAAGTGTCGGGATGAGTTCCGTCGACAAGACGGCGTGCAGGACGATGTTGATGCTCCACCGACGCAGGGCTTCGCCTAAGCTCCGCGACGATATGACTTCTCCGCGCAGGCTTCGCCTAAGCTCCGCGACGATATGACCGAAGTGGAATATGGTGGAAGGGGCACGCGACACGGCTAAGGAAAGATCCGTAGATCAACTTGTGTGTCATGGGGTGCCCCTGCCTCAGATATAAAGGAGCAAAGGGGGGGGGCGGCCGGCCCTAGAGAGGCGCTGGAGGAGTCCTACTCCCAGGGAGTAGGACTTCCCCTTCTCCTAGTTGGACTAGGACTTGAGGAAGGGGAAGAGGGAAGGGTGCGGCCCTCCCCTAGTCCAATTCGGACTAGGCCATGGGGGCGCGCGCCTACCCTAGGCAGCCCCTCTCTTTCCTGCAGGCCCAATAAGGCCCAATACTTCTCCCGGCGAATTCCGTAACTCTCCCGGTACTCAAAATACCGAATCATTCGGAACCTTTCCGAACTCCGAATATAGTCGTCCAATATATCGATCTTTACGTCTCGACCATTTCGAGACTCCTCGTCATGTCCCCGATCTCATCCGGGACTCCGAACTCCTTCGGTACATCAAAACTCATAAACTCATAATATAACTGTCATCGAAACCTTAAGCGTGCGGACCCTACGGGTTCGAGAACTATGTAGACATGACCTAGAACCATTCTCGGTCAATAACCAATAGCGGAACCTGGATGCCCATATTGGTTCCTACATATTCTACGAAGATCTTTTATCGGTCAAACCGCATAACGACATACGTTGTTCCCTTTGTCATCGGTATGTTACTTACCCGAGATTCGATCGTCGGTATCCAATACCTAGTTCAATCTCGTTACCGGTAAGTCTCTTTACTCGTTCCGTAATACATCATCTCACAACTAACTCATTAGTTGTAATGCTTGCAAGGCTTAAGTGATGTGTATTACCGAGAAGGCCTAGAGATACCTCTCCGACAATCGGAGTGACAAAACCTAATCTCAAATCGCCAACCCAACAAGTACCTTTGGAGACACCTGTAGTACTCCTTTATAATCACCCGATTCGTTGTGACGTTTGGTAGTACCAAAGTGTTCCTCCGTAAACGGAGTTGCATAATCTCATAGTTATAGGAACATGTATGGGTCATGAAGAAAGCATTAACATACTAAACGATCAAGTGTTAAGCTAACGGAATGGGTCATGTCAATCAGATCATTCAACTAATGATGTGACCTTGTTAATCAAATAACAACTCCTTGTTCATGGTTAGGAAACATAACCATCTTTGATTAACAAGCTAGTCAAGTAGAGGCATACTAGTGACATCTTGTTTGTCTATATATTCACACATGTATTATGTTTCGGTTAATACAATTCTAGCATGAATAATAAACATTTATCATGAAATAAGGAAATAAATAATAACTTTATTATTGCCTCTAGGGCATATTTCCTTCAATGTTATATGAACAACAACTGCCAAATTAGGTAACCTGGAAATGCCAACTACATGTGCATCCCATAAGATTTGCCATCACAATTCAGAAACCAAAGCTTGCGACAAATGTCAGACAAAAAATGTAGAAACAAAATAATAAACACAAAAAAGTTTACCTTGCACTATAGGCTCTGCAAACTTCACAGCCTTCCTCCCATCAGCCATTGGCTGCGCCATCATTGGGACCGTGCCTGCCGGGAAAGCAAAGGCAACAGGCATAGGATCATGCACTGGTTCTTCCTGAGTGTGATTGATGCCAAGACTAAAGCTTGGTGGGGTGAAAGCCATGGGGTGCCCCTCCTGCCTACCAGCCGGATTGCAAACAAATTGTTTGGCAGAATCTAGAGGTGACAGATCAACAAACATGTCTGCCTCGTCTGCTGTAGGATCATCAGGCTGATTAGTAGGGCGGGGCGTGCTGTCAGCAGTCTCAATCACAACTTTCTTGCCTATATTCCTGTTTGGGCTATAGGGGAGACCAATTTGACAGGGAGCTTAGAAGTGCGCAGATTTAAGCTGGTGTTCTCCACGGCGGTAAAAGGCGTCGTCTTCTCTAAACGTCCACCTCCTTTAGGGGTGCACTGCTTACCACCTGCATCTGTTGTATTGCGGACTTCCGTCTTCTCGACTACATTGCTTTTGGCAGAAGGTGGGAACATTGTGGAAGCAGGCACATAACCAGAGTCACCTCTACTACTCTTAACTACCTCTGGTGCATTGGATAACTGTGCAGGATTCTTGTGGGGGCTACACCTAGGTGGCATGCGAGCTCGCACAACGGTTGTAGTAGCAGCCTCTGGGCCACCAGCCGATGGAGCTGTTGTGCGATGAGAGTCATCTGTGGATGGCCTGTCATTCTGAAATGCGGCTGCAACCCCTGCTTTCATGGACATAGAAGTGCCACCAGCCACACGCTTGGAATCCGTATCAGATGAGCGGGAATCTTCCTTGTTTAGGTTAAGCTCGGGAGCGTCCACTTCAACACTTGTTGATTGGATGGCTGTAACATCCCAAAATTCTAAATTTTGGAATGTTATAATAAATAGATAGATTTGTTTGTTTGTTTGAATTGTTGTGTGATTGATTGAGTGAAATTTGAAACTTTTTGAAAGTTAAATGAGAGGGAATAAAAGGACTTTCCCAAACTTTCATTTTGCTTTCTCGATCTCCATGAATTCAAATATTTTCATCACAAAACCACGGAGAGAGGATAACATGACTTCTTCCATTTAAATGAAAAGGGTGTTGAAAATATTTGAATTTCATTTGGAAATATTTTCTAATTCATAAACTTCATGCAACTCAGTGATTTTCACGAGCGAGGATAAAATGACTTCTTGAAACATATGAAATATGAGTTGGGAGTTTCAAAGGATCAAATTCAAGTCCTTTTGGAATTATTTTTCAATTTGGAGTATTTGGATTTTATTCAAATTATTTTTCTCCAAAATAAAATACATGGAAAATAGGGTAACATGATTCGCTACATCAGAAAATTGGAGATAAATAAATTTGGAGTCATTTTGGTATTTTTAAAATGATTTTATTGGATTTTAGTAGGGCAGTAGCACTCTTTGATTTATTCAAAATTGTGGGTACTTTATTTGATGCTAGTAAAATGTTCATGATGTAGGAAATATTTTTCTGAAAATTTTGATATATAATATGCCTATATAAAATTCTATTTTGGTTTTATTTATTTAGATTTCCTTTTCTGTTTCAAAAAAAACTGCACCTGCGCTTAGGACTAACAGTCGCCCACGCGCGCAACATAGTAGCATGGGCGCTCCTTTGTTTTTTTTTCTTTTTCCCTCCTCCTAAATGGGCCAGGCCCAGCGGGCCATATTCCTTCCCCATTTTTTTTCTTTTTTTCCATAGTTTTTCTTTTTCTTTTCTATTGCTAAAAAAAAATACAGTGTACGCGCGCGGCCGGCCTAGGCCTTTAGGCCCGCGCGAGGCCTTAGCCTTTTTCTGCTCTGTTTCGTTTAATTACGTATACGTTTAGTCCCACATTCTTAAATTTCTTTAACCCCAAGCCTCTTTTCCACCTATAAATATAGACCCATAGAGCCTCCAAAAAATCATTTGATTCGGGTTAAATCAATATTTTGGTTTGACTAAGAAAAATAATTTTTTTTCTCCTCTCTGGCGCGATTTCTGGAAATTTTCTTCTCTTTCCGAAGTTGTCTTTTCTCTGCCTTATAAAGGTATCTTACTTTGTTTTTTTTTTCTACTTATACTTCCGTAGTTTATTACTTTTAGACTAATACAATAGATTAGATTGTCATCTACGTATTTATACATTAGACCTTAGCCATAGCTATTTCTTTTCTTTTGTAAAACAGTTTGGACCTGATTTTTCAAATAGCCATAACTTTTTACTCGTTCATCCAAACTAGATGAAACCAACGCCCACTTCTTCGTTACGATCTCCTCTATCCAGTAATTCAACTCAGACATGTTTTTTGAAAGTTTAAAATTTCGAAATTTGTTCAGATTCATATTCAAACTTCTTTTGTTCATAACTTAAGTTCCGTAACTCCGTTTGAGTTGATTCTTTTTGCATTGTGTCACAAATTTGCTTAAGTTTCTGTTTGTGTACTTAGGTTCCAAATTTGAATAGTTTATATTTGAATTTGATGAAATTTGTTCAAATCACTAATTTGGTCATATTTTGAGTTTTACAAAGTATTTTTGATTGATTCTTTTTGCTACTGTTTTATTATGGTTTTGTCTATCCAGTAGCATATACTTCTTTATTTTTACTTTATTTTTAAATTAGGTTTTTAGCAAAACAGTACTGTTTTAGTTATAGTTTTTTTTAGTCTTTTCTTTATTGTTTTTATTAGTTTCAAATTATGTAGCGACCAGACCCGAATGGATCTAGCGCTCGTGCTCGATGTCATCCTGGATCAAGAATGCCGACACCACACAAGATGCTTGAAGGATTTATAGCGAGTAGCAATCACACACTTATTACATCGATGTCCACAAGGAACTGAATAAAAATATGGCTTAAGGCCATCTAATAATAACAATGAAGGCTTGGAAGATAAGCGAGTCCATCAGCTCCAACGGCATCACCGAGTATAGAACCACGACCTAACACCTTACTCGCCGTTCGAAAAGTCTGCATAACGTGAAAAGTTGCAGCCCAAAACGGTCAAGACATGGAATATCTTGGCAATGTAACACATAGAGAGCAATGAATGAATAAGCCTATACTACATGCATATTTGGCTGGTGGTAAGGCTCTACGGTTACATTTGCATAAAGCTGATTTTTCCCTACATCAAAGGAATAATTTTATTTAACTATCATGGTGGTTGTTAAACATTGAAGATGGTTGACAGCATCCTCAATCCCAATTAAAAAGTACTCATCAAAACCCAATAACTTTTATTTAAAGTAACATGTTGAGATTCACATGATAATCAAGTACCGGATACTCAAATTGTCCATAACCGGGGACACGGCTAATCATGATTAGTTTGTTACACTCTGCAGAGGTTTGCGCACTTTTCCCCACAAGACTCGATCGCCTCCGCTTGGTTCTCGTTTCTGTGGTGTTTGAGAAGCGGATGACCGAGACATAGTCTTCGTAAGCGCTAGCACCTTACATGTGGGTAGACCGTACCAACCTACATCCCCTACATCAGCTAGCCTACCCGTAAGAGTTCGTGACGACTTAGTCAACTACGCCAGAGCCCATAATTGGCTTGTGGCTGCACACGGAAGTTTCCAGTTTGAATAATCTTATGATCCCTTAGAGCACAGGTGGCGGTCCAAGAAATCTGAGCAAGTCTCGATAGAAACCAGTGCCTCAATCCACCCAGATGTGTGTTAGGTTGCCACCTTAGATAAACCATTAATTAACAATCTCACATCTGTCATGGATATTCACTCACCCAATCCACGTCTACTAGCATAGCATGGCATGAACAAGCAAACGAGAAGTAACTCCCAAGGTTTCATAAGTAAAGCAGTAATAGGTACTACCTCAATCTACTTCCCAAACCCACAATTTAATTAGATCCTAATCATGCAAGTGTTTGAGGAATAGATCTAATGCATAAAATTGGGTAGTAGAAAGGTATGATCAAAGTGTTACTTGCCTTGTCGATGATCCATGAGTCCTAGAGATTCAAGTAACAAGCGGCGCACTCCGGTGATCTAACGCAGACAAACAACAAGCATACAATAAGTACTCATCTAATGCACAGGGAAAATCTCGAATAAAAGATCTAACCAGATAGTTCAACTTAAGAACCCTGGTTGCAAAAGAATCGAATCAAAACAAACTCCGAAAGTCGAAACTCGAGAGAGAACGTCTCGAATTAGCGATCTGAAATTAGGTCAAAATTTCACAGTGGCAAAACTCTGTGAAAGTAGGGTAGTCGGAACGGCGGTTTCGTTACGTAACTCCAGGCGCTTGAATCACCTGATTCCGATAAACGAGCGAGAAATAAAACAGTTTTGAAAATCGATCCAAATCAAATCGTAAAATTAACGGATTAATTCCGATTAAAAGAAAAACGACGAACGAGTTAAAAAGCGAGCGTTCGTTTTCGAGCGAATCTAACGAACGCGTTTCTTTGAAACGAGCGGTTCGGTGAACGTCCGTTAATTAAGAAAACGAAAAAAACAAAACCGATCTAGGTTTTTTTAAAAACCGAACAAATATATATATATTTTTTTAAAAAAAACCGGCGGTTCACGGGAATAGACCGAATCGGGCGGCGGACGGGCGGCTACCTCGGCGATCGCGGCGGGGCTCGGGTGGGGGTGGCGGTGGGGTGGAGGCGGGAGGCGGCGGGTTCTGGCGTCGAGGCTGGCCCGGACGAGGGCAGCGGCGGCGACCAAGGGCGGGCGCGGTCGGTCGGCCAGGGCGGCGATGGGAGAGAGAGAGGGGGGGCTATTTAAGAGGGGGAGGAGGCGGGTGGCTTGGGGGAGGCGAAGGAGGCGGGGTCAGGCGGGACTCGGCGGGCGGGACTCCGTGCTCGAGCGGGACTCGGCGCGGAGGGAGACGAGGATGGGCCGGGCGGGCTGGGCCGAGGCTGGCTGGCTGGGCAGTGGGCCTCGGTCAGAAGTGGCGCTTTTTTTAAAATAAACTTTAAAACAAAACAAATAAAATAAATATCAAACGAACTCCAAATTAATTAAAACAAATTTTCTCCGACTCAAAAATTGAATCGAACAAAATGAACTTTTAAAAACGAAATACATGAAAAATATTTTAAAATGCTCATTTTGCCTAAGCAAAATAAATCTCCAAAATCAATTTTGGTTTATTTATAATATCTTCATTTTCCTATTTGTTGGGAAAGTCATATTATTCCCTCTCAAGATATTTTTATAGGAAAAACTTTATGAAGATAATTTAAATAATCCAATGATCCTATTTTCAAAATTTGAGAGATCCCCAATATGAAAATTATGAAACTTCCAACTCTCTCCGAGGGTCCTTGAGTTGCGTGAAATTTCTAGGATCGGGAAAATGCGAGAAAATATGATATGCATGATGACCTAATGTATAACATTCCAAATTGAAAATTTGGGATGTTACAAACCTACCCCCTTAAGATGAATCTCGCCCTCGAGATTCGGGTTGGCTAGAAAATAGGTGAGGGTGGTCCTTAAGCAAAACTTCCTCTCTTTCCCAGGTGGCTTCATCCTCAGTGTGGTGGCTCCACTGAACTTTGCAAAACTTGATAACCTTGCTGCGGGTAACTCTGCTGGCATAATCGAGAATCTTAACTGGTTTTTCCTCATATGTCAAGTCATCCTTCAACTGAATTGCCTCCAGTGGCACTGTGTCTCTTAACGGTACCTCCGCTATCCTCAGGTGACATTTCTTCAATCGAGAAACATGGAATACATCATGAACTCGACAATCCTTCCGCAATTCCAACTTATACGCAACTTCTCCCATGCGTTGCAAAATCTTATATGGTCCAACAAAACGGGTGCTAACTTTCCTTTAACTCCAAAACGCTTAACTCCTCGGCGGGATACTCGAGATATACTCTGTCTCCAACTTCGTACTCAATCGCTGGCGCTTTGAATCGGCATAGCTCTTACGTGCGACTGGGCTACCTTGAGCCTGTCTCGAATCAACTTTACTTTCCGTTCGGACTCCTTAATCAAATCTGGTCTAAACAAGCGACGATCTCGGTTTAGTCCCATGACAACGGTGTCCTGCACCTTCTTCCATACAAGGCCTCGAAGGTGCCATCTTTAAACTGGTTTGGTAAGCTGTTATTGTAGGAAAATTCTGCATACGGCAAATTGTCGTCCCAACTAGATCCATAATCTAGTGCACAAGCTCTCAAAGATGTCCTCCAAAATCTGATTGACTCTCTCGATCGTCCATCGGTCTGTGGGTGGAAAGTGTCTTTGAACTCAATCGGGTTCCCAATGTTTCGTGTAACGGTTCCAAAATTTCAAGTAAACTGGGTTCTCTCGTTCGATACAATGCTCCTTGGGATTCCGTAAACACACAATTCTGGTCATGTATATCTTTGCCAACTTAGCAATCGCTATAGGTAGTCTTGATTTGGAATGAAATGGGCTACCTTGGTCAAACGGTCGACTATGACCCAAATCGAGTCATATCTGAACGGGTCTTTGGCAAACCTGTGATGAAATCCATGCCTAGTTTATCCCACTTCCATTCGGTATCGGCAATGGTTGTAACAATCCTGCCGGCTTCGATGTTACGCCTTTACTTTCGACATACGTCGTAAACTGCTACATACTCCGCAATATCCTTCTTCATTCCGGTCCACCGGAAAATATTCTTCAAATCCAAATACATCTTAGTATTTCCGGTGAATCGAATAGGGTGAATCATGGGCTTCTTGTAAAATCAACTTCCGATCTACGGGTCATTGGGCACATAAACACGGTCTTCAAACCATAGAGTATCGTGCTCGTCCTCACGAAATCCTTTAGCTTTTCCTTTGCTCATTTTCTCCTTTATAGAGGCAACTTCCTTATCGCCTTTTGGGCTTCTCGATTTTGTCCATCGATTGTCGATTGAATCTCCAATGCTGCTACATAGCCTCTGGAACTATTTCCAAACATAGCTCTCGAAGGTCCTCGGCTAACTCATTGGGTATTTCTCCCATCATTAGGGTATCGACGTGGCTCTTACGGCTCAATGCCTCGCTACGACATTAGCCTTTCCGGGTGATAATGCAATCTCATATCATAATCCTTGATTAGCTCTAACCATCTCCTTTGTCCGAGATTCAATTCTTACGGGTGAAGATGTACTTCAAACTCTTGTGATCCGTATATACTTCACAATGATTTCCAATGAGAAAATGTCTCCACGTCTTCAAGGCATGCACAACGGCTGCTAACTCCAAATCATGAGTGGCATAATTCAACTCATGGGGCTTAAGTTGTCGTGAAGCATACTAAACAACTCTTCCTTCCTGCATAAGCTTTGCTCCAAGTCCTCGACGTGAAGCGCCGCAATACACCTCATAATCCTTAGTTTGATCCGCAATATCAAAACTGGTGAGGTAACCAATCTTTTCTTCAACTCCCGAAAACTTGCCTCACGGTCCTCGGTCCATATGAATTTGTTTTCCTTCTTCAACAATTCTGTCATAGGCTTTGCAATCCTTGAGAAATTCTCAATGAATCTTGGTAGTATCCTGCGAGTCCAAGGAAACTTGAATCTCTCCAACTGTCGTTGGTGCTTCCCATTTGGTTCTGATCTCAACCTTTGTGGGGTCAATCGCTATTCCTTCTCCGGATATAACATGTCGAGAAATCCAACTTCCTTTAACCAAAATTCACATTTGCTGAACTTGGCATACAACTGGTGTTCCTCGGTTTCTCCAAAACCAATCTCAAATGTTCCTTGTGTTCCTCTTCATTCTTGAGAAAATCAAAATGTCATCAATGAACACCACGACGAACTTGTCCAAAACTCCATAAACACTTTGTTCATCAGGTTCATGAAATAGGCTGGTGCGTTAGTCATCCAAATGACATAACGGTATACTCATACAGATCCATATCTCGTGGTAAACGCTGTCTTGGGTATGTCTTGCTCCCGAATCTTCAATCGATGGTACCACGATCGCAAGTCGATCTTAGAAAACACTTTGGCTCCTTGCAAGCGATCAAACAGATCATTTATCATTGGTAGTGGGTACTTGTTCTTGATTGTTACTTCATTCAATCCACGATAATCAACAACCATCCTCAACGATCCATCCTTCTTCTCCACTAACAATACGGGTGATCCCCAAGGTGAAGAACTTGGGCGAATAAAACCTTTATCCAATAGTTCCTTAATCGCTTCTTAATTTCTGCCAAATCCTTTGCGGGCATCACAGACGGTCGCTTCGATATCGGGCCTGTTCTCGCAACAGCTCGATCAAAAACTCAATGTCTCTATCCGCGGCATTCACAGCAACTCTTAGGAAATACATCAGATAATCCTTCACCACCGGTACTTCTTCCTGTACCACTCACTGTTAAGCAATTAACTTGTGCTCTCCTCGGCTCGTGCCGTGATACATACTTAATCCTTCTTCCTTACGGTGTGGTGAGCAAAATTGACCTTGTGGTACAATCTATGTTTCCTCCATACTTTGATAACCAATCCATTCCTAATATCACATCCAATCCTTGGGATTCCGGGACTATTAGGTCCGAGGGGAAAACATAGTGTCCAATCCGTAGTGGCGATCGATCACACCATTTACTAGCCATGTACTCTGCTCGGGTGAGGTTACTAGCATGGGTGACCTAAGGGCTTGGGTTGGTAACTTGTACTTATCCACAAATCCCTTGATATGTATGAATGCGATGCACCAAGATCAAAAGAACAACCGCAGAAAAGACTTAACCAAAAACTTACCGATTCTTGCATCGGGCTGATCTTCAACCTCCTCCACGTCAATGTGGTTCACTTGTCCCCTGTTGAAAGGGTTGGGCTTCTTTCGAGCTTCCATTGCCATTTCCATTTCGCCTTCAGGCGAGTCATTTGCATAGTGCCCGATCTTGCGGCACTTAAAGCAAGTAATGTGACTCAGGTCTACCTTGGATGGTGTAGACGGGTTGGTGCGGTTTCGTCGTTGCTTCCTCCATTCCGTTCCCATTCTTGGTGCCACTATGGTTATGCGAATTACCTCCTCCATGGGTATCTGAAACTGAATTCTGATTTAGGGGTATAACGAGGCTTCATTGGGCTCGAGTTATACTTCCTTGTCCATACTTCCGCTTATGTTCTCAATTCTGCTGCTTTCCTTCAATCATGAGGGCTCGGCTCATGACTCTGGTAGTTATTGAAACTTGCTACCATCAACGGCATCTTGAACTCATCATTCAGTCCTTCTAGAAACTTCTCTGTTTAGTCGCATCATGTAGTAACGTCATCCGGGGCATAACGTGCTAGTTTGCTAAAATCATCCACGATCTTGTGTGATCCTTCCTCCTTGGCGTAAGTTATAAACTCACGCTTTTCATGGCCATGGCTCCTGCTGAAACATGGGCTGCGAAAAGCTGTCTGGCTGGTCCCATGTGATGGTGTCTCACGGGTAAGTGGTGTGAAATTCTCCCACCATGTCGCTGCGGGTCCTTCAAGTTGATGTCTGCAAACTTCACTCTTTCACCATCTGCATCCTGCATGAGTCAGCTCCCTTCCTATCTTGCGGAGCCGGTCATCCGCTACAATTGGCTCGGTGCTATTGGAATATACCGTGGTTCGGTCTAAGAAAACGAGTCGATGATCCATGGTGGTGGTGGTGGCGGTGGGTTGTTGGGGTTGTTGTTGTTGTTCGCACCAATGTTTGAATCAGGGTATTCTCGCTGCTGGATCAATTGGGTGATCTCTGGCGGGAAAACGAATCCGGGTCACGTCTGGAGGCATCCAAGGGTTTAGAAAAGAAGAGAAAATAGAATAGAATGAGGTCTAAGGGGAATCACTACCCAAATGCACATGAGCAAATGCACACAAATCACTTCATTCAATCAAACAAGGGCTTACAACGATCTAACTATCGCAAAAGTGCGTGTACTATAATGTTTACATGGAGGAATACTACGATATGTGGGGACTTCTACTAATTTGAACCGTGGAAGACTCCATGATGTCCGCTCCACTTCGTCTTCAAAATCGGGTTCACTTGGATCCGAATCTGAGTCGTCAATGTTGATGTAGTCGATTTGATGCTCGACATCTTGGTCTTCATTCACGAGTGCCAACTTCTTCTTGAGTTCTTCGATCTCGTACTTAAGATCGTTATTGTGTCTTGCCGTAGCTACGATCTCGCCCATGTAGTCCTTGCGTGTAGTCTTTAGTTCTCCTTCCAATTCGATGATCCTTTCCTTCGTCTTACGTAACTCCAACATGTCATTGCACATTTGATTCTCCTGGCGCCGAATGTGCTGGTTTAACTCTGGATGAATGCGCAATGGACCTATCCTTCTTGGTGTTGACGACGTCCAGCTTGTCATCTCGGTCCGCAAATCTGGTAGATGGTGTCCTTGAGATCTTCTTGATAGACTTCTCCAATCGTCCCATGGTGATGTGAGCTGCCATGCTCCTTCCTGCACTCCAAGTGGGTGCAATCGAAAACACTATCTATTGGCTTGGTGATTGGGGCGAATGTCCTTCACGAACGTGAGCATGAATCTTCCAGCTCCTCTTGAGCAGAGTGGCGTTGAAAGTTCCGGTGAAGCTTGGTAATCCAATGTTCGTGTACTTAGTAACTTCCTTCAAGTGAAATCCAAAAGGTGTGCCTTCATCCGGTTGGGTGTACTTGATCTTCGCGTCCGTCATCCTAAAGAGTAGAAAAGATGAGGAGTTAGAAAATGAGAAGAGAGTGATCTATGGCTTTAACTTAGTGGTCGTGTCCTACGATCGGCGTGTGCTCGATACCATTCTCTCAGAGCGACCAGACCGAATGGATCTAGCGCTCGTGCTCGGTGTCATCCCCGGATCGAATGTCGACACCACACAAGCTTGAAGGATTTATAGCGAGTAGCAATCACACACTTATTACATCGATGTCCACAAGGGAACTGAATAAAAATATGGCTTAAGGCCATCTAATAATAACAGCGGAAGGCTTGGAAGATAAGCGAGTCCATCAACTCCAACGGCATCATTGAGTATAGAACCACGACCTAACACCTTACTCGTCATTCGAAAAGTCTGCAACGTGAAAAGTTGCAGCCCAAAACGGTCAAGACATGGAATATCTTGGCAATGTAACACATAGAGAGCAATGAATGAATAAGCCTATACTACATGCATATTTGGCTGGTGGTAAGGCTCTCTGATTACATTTGCATAAAGCTGATTTTTCCCTACATCAAAGGAATAATTTTATTTAACTATCATGGTGGTTGTTAAACATTGAAGATGGTTGACAGCATCCTCAATCCCAATTAAAAGTACTCATCAAAACCCAATAACTTTTATTTAAAGTAACATGTTGAGATTCACATGATAATCAAGTACCGGATACTCAAATTGTCCATAACCGGGGACACGGCTAATCATGATTAGTTTGTTACACTCTGCAGAGGTTTGCGCACTTTTCCCCACAAGACTCGATCGCCTCCGCTTGGTTCTCGTGACTACATGGTGTTTGAGAAGCGGATGACCGAGACATAGTCTTTCGAAGCGCTAGCACCTTACATGTGGGTAGACCGTACCAACCTACATCCCCTACATCAGCTAGCCTACCCGTAAGAGTTCGTGACGACTTAGTCAACTACGCCAGAGCCCATAATTGGCTTGTGGCTGCACACGGAAGTTTCCAGTTTGAATAATCTTATGATCCCTTAGAGCACGGGTGGCGGTCCGAAGAAATCTGAGCAAGTCTGATAGAAACCAGGTGCCTCAATCCACCCAGATGTGTGTTAGGTTGCCACCTTAGATAAACCATTAATTAACAATCTCACATCTGTCATGGATATTCACTCACCCAATCCACGTCTACTAGCATAGCATGGCATGAACAAGCAAACGAGAAGTAACTCCCAAGGTTTCATAAGTAAGCAGTAATAGGTACTACCTCAATCTACTTCCCAAACCCACAATTTAATTAGATCCTAATCATGCAAGTGTTTGAGGAATAGATCTAATGCATAAAATTGGGTAGTAGAAAGGTATGATCAAAGTGTTACTTGCCTTGTCGATGATCCATGAGTCCTAGAGATTCAAGTAACAAGCGGCGCACCGGGTGATCTAACGCAGACAAACAACAAGCATACAATAAGTACTCATCTAATGCAGGGAAAATCTCGAATAAAAGATCTAACCAGATAGTTCAACTTAAGAACCCTGGTTGCAAAAGAATCGAATCAAAACAAACTCCGAAAGTCGAAACTCGAGAGAGAACGTCTCGAATTAGCGATCTGAAATTAGGTCAAAATTTCACAGTGGCAAAACTCTGTGAAAGTAGGGTAGTCGGAACGGCGGTTTCGTTACGAAACTCCAGGCGCTTGAATCACCGATTCGATAAACGGCGAGAAATAAAACAGTTTTGAAAATCAGATCTCAAATCAAATCAGAAAATTAACGGATTAATTCCGATTAAAAGAAAAACGACGAACGAGTTAAAAAGCGAGCGTTCGTTTTGAACGAATCTAACGAACGCGTTTCATGAAACGAACGGTTCGGTGAGCGTCCGTTAATTAAGAAAACCGAAAAAACAAAACCGATCTAGGTTTTTAAAAAAAACCGAACAAAATATATATATATATTTTAAAAAAAACCGGGCGGTTCACGGGAATAGACCGAATCGGGCGGCGGACGGGCGGCTACCTCCGCGATCGCGGCGGGGCTCCGGCGGCGGGTGGTGGCGGGGGTCGGGAGGCGAGGCGGGTTCCCGGCGGCGTCGGCTCCGGTGACGAGGGGCAAGGGCGGCGATTTCGGCGGGGCGTGGTCGGCCAGGGCGGCGATGGGGAGAGAGAGGCTGGGGGCTATTTAAGAGGGGGGGGGGTGGCTTGGGGAGGCGAAGGAGGCGGGGTCAAGGCGGGACTCTCGTGGCGGGACTCCGTGCTCGAGCGGGACTCGGCGCGGGAGGAGACGAGGATGGGCGGGCGCGGGTGGGCCGGGAGGCTGGCTGGTCTGGGCAGTGGGCCTCTCCAGTGGGGGCGCGTTTTTTTTAAAATAAACTTTAAAACAAAAACAAATAAAATAAATATCAAACGAACTCCAAATTAATTAAAACAAATTTTCTCCGACTCCAAAAATTGAATCGAACAAAATGAACTTTTAAAAACGAAATACATGAAAAATATTTTAAAATGCTCATTTTTGCCTAAGCAAAATAAATCTCCAAAAATCAATTTTGGTTTATTTATAATATCTTCATTTTTCCTATTTGTGCAGGAAAGTCATATTATTCCCTCTCAAGATATTTTTATAGGAAAAACTTTATGAAGATAATTTAAATAATCCAATGATCCTATTTTCAAAATTTGAGAGATCCCAAATATGAAAATTATGAAACTTCCAACTCTCTCCGAGGGTCCTTGAGTTGCGTGAAATTTCTAGGATCGGGAAAAATGCGAGAAAATATGATATGCATGATGACCTAATGTATAACATTCCAAATTGAAAATTTGGGATGTTACAAATTATTTCTTTTTTTCACTCTTGAAAAAGTTAGTTTTGTTTCTGTTAGTAAACCAAATAAAATTTTGTTTTTATTTTAAAAATTTATTTTATTTAGTTTTGTATGATAACTGGTTTAGGACCTAGTTAGTGTTTCATAAAAGCTTTTTATTTGTTTCTTTTTGCTATTAAAAGTTTATGAAAAATACTTTTCGTTAAAATTAGTTGTTTTATATTTTCTTTTCAGATTATTTATTATGTTGGTATTTTTCTTTGTTGTTAAATTTTACTTAGGACAAAACTATTTTGTGTTATGTCTTAGAGTTTTCTTTAGTAGTTTTGTTGTGTAGTTTTCCTTTGTTTTTATTTGGTGTCCCTTGATTTGCATTTTTATTTGTTGGTTTTATTATGAGTGTTAAAATTGTTTGCTAGGATGTTTGCTTATATGAATGCTATGTTTGACTATATAGATTTTCAACGGAGTGTGAATAGTTCTACCAAGTCATTATTCGAGAGTGTTGTTATCTTCATCAACTTACCGTGCAAGTTCACTTTGACCATGTTTTTCATACCTATGTGTTTTATTGCATCTAGTGTCATTTTCGCAACAATCCCTCCAAGAGTGATATTGAATCCTTGTAGTTGAGTAGTATGCATGAGGTAGGAACCCATCACCTGTTACCAAGCCCGGGACGTTATTTATTTTAATGCTACGCTATAGTAGAGCGGGTTGGTATGAGTGCTCGGGAGTGGTGTGAGAATGGAGGATCTCGCCAATGACGACAACTCCATGATGGAATCTGCAAGGACTGCATCTTCAAGGCCTCAAGACTTCAAGACTTGAGACAAGAATTCAATACACACTCTTGAGTGAAGGACGGTTGTGGGCACCTGCAGAAACCAGTGGTTGGCGGGATGCATGGAGAAGCGCCATGACATCTTGCGGAAAGCTTCACCCAGACTCAAAGAGACGGAAGAATACTTCATGCCCGAAGCTTACCTGCAACCGCAAGTCACTATGGGCTCGCTTGGTTGACCTTAGTTGTGACTCACAGCTGGGGCGGTGCTAGCAGATGTAGAACTATGGAAGGATTGGATGAGCACGGACGGTGGTCGGGGAACTCTTGGAAGACCATGTTTGATCGTCTTGTTCTCAAACACCACGAAGTGCGAGAGCGTAAAAGAGGATCGAATCTTGCGGGTAAAGTGTACAAACCTCTGCAGAGGGTTAAAACCTAATCGATTAGCCGTGTCCCCGGTTACGGACAATTTGAGCATCTGGACTTGGATCTATCTCGGAACTCTCAACACCGGATTGATAACTTAATTGTGGGCAACTTATGATGATTTTGGGCTATGAGACATCGGTTGGCGAAACCATGTCATGATAGAAAACTCCATAGTACAGACTTCATTTATTACTTTGATGTAGGGAAAATAAAATCAGCTTTTACGCAAACAAAACTCAGATACAGAGCCACAAAGCCAAATTGCATATAGTATAGTTTTACCATCTGTTTTTTTCATGTTGTGATCTTGCCGGTACATTCAATGTACTGACCTACACGTCTGCAACGTATCATGTTGCAGGATTTTCTTCGACGAGTAAGAGTTACGATATGGGGTTACGGTCTACACTCAACTTTGCCGTTGGCGTTGATGGGACTCCACACCCGACTATTTGTTTCAGCTGTGACTTATGAGGTATATATCAGTTTTACGTTAATTATACATGTGATTGCACTTTGATATATACATTGATGTACTGTGTGTGCCAAAGATCTTGATCGAGGATGGCACGAAACACGAGAGGCTTGACCGTCTGAGGTCGGGTCGCTTCTGATATGGTATCGAGCACATGTTGGTATGAGGACGTGACCCTAGAAATCGGAAAGCCCCTTGGATAGGATACCTCAAAAACTTTATTTTCAAAAAGACTCTTACTCCTCATCTTTTCTGATTTTATCAAATAGACGCTCTCACCTCAAATAGTTAGAATATACACCTTTCCCTTTTGACCACACGAAGAATCAAGTAAAGCCGCTCCAAGAAGGACAATATATCGGATAACTGATGGCCTCTTCAGAGTAAAGAGGATTTCACCATGCGTTGGAAGAATTGCATGTAACATCCCAAAATTCTAAATTTTGGAATGTTATATTAAATAAATAACTATGCCTGTTGTCTGATTGATGGTTTGATTGATTGAGTGAAACTGAGTGGAATTTGAAAACTTTTGAAAGTTGAATGAGAGGGAATGAAATGACTTTCCCAAACTTTCCCCTTTGCCTTTTGGATCCCCATGAATTCAAGTTCATTCCAACACCAAAGCCTAGAGTGAAGATGACATGACTTCTTCCATTTTGAAATGAATAGGGTTTTGGAAAAGATTTGAATTTCATTTGGGAATAGTTCAAATTCAAAGCTTTATGCAACTCAATGATTTTCATGAGGGAAGATAAAATGACTTCTTCAATTATATGAAATATGAGTTGGAAGTTAAAAAGTATCAAATTGAAAGTCATTTGAAAGTGCCATTTGGAGTTTCAGAAGATTTTGAGTTTTGAAATTTGAATTCAAACTTTGGCCAGTGGGAATCATTTCAAAAACTATACCTGATAAATACTTGATCAAAAGTATGAGAGGAGTAAACATGACACTCCAAAAATATCAGAGGAAAACATTGCCAAAAGTTTTGGATTCAAATCTGAATTTTATTTGAATTTGAAAAAAAATGGATTTTTATAAAGTGTGGATTTTGTCTTTGGAAAAATGTTCAAATGATAGGGAATATTCCCCTGATCATTCTGGTATATATATACCCTATATAAAATATTTATATATATTAAGTTATCTCCGTTTTTGTTTTATTAAAAAAAATTCAAAAATTAGAAAAAAAAACCCCAGCGCCACCAGTTTCCAGCCCCAATTGAAAGCCAGCCAGGCCAGCGCAGCCAGTGACCAACCAGCCCATCGAGCGGCCCAGCGCTAATCAGCCAGCCAACAAGACCGACCAGGCCTCTCAAGACCAACCCCTTACGCATGTCGCCCGCTCGCTCCACCCCCTCTCTCTCTCATCGACATGGACCCCCTTCGTCAACCCCGCCCCACGCCACGCCGTCGCCGCCGCAGATCGCGGATCGAAGGATCCGGATCCCGATCCGCCCGATCGCCTCGAAGCATAGCCGAGGCCCCAGCCTATTTAAGTCGGGCCTCCGCACCCCATTTCCCCCCCCTAGCCCCTCGCCGGACCTCCTCCCTCTCTCTCTCGAGCACGCCGGAGCCCGAACACTCCGCCGCCGCCATTGTCGTCGCCGTCGCCGCCCTAGCCATCCCCGATCTCCCCCGACTCCACCAGAAGCCTCCCCGAGCTCCCCCGCACCCGCCCGGCTACTCCCCCGACCTCCCCGACGACCGGAGCCCTCGCCGCACTCGTCGCCGCCGCCGCCGAGGTCCGGTAAGCCACCGGAGAACACCTCCCCCGTCCGATCTCAAATCGGCGGTGTAGATTAGAACCCCCGAAGGGGTATCGTTTTTTAAATAAAACCGCCCGGTCCGGCCGGTTCGTTACGGTTTATTTTCATTAGGGTTTATTTTTATTAGCTCGGCCCGTTTTAGTTTAACCCTAGGCCCGTTTAGGTTATTTAACGCACAGTGCGTAGTTTAGGCCCATTAGGCTTTTTTCTTTTAATTCCATTTTCTGTTTTAACAGAATAGTTTCTGTTTTGAAAAAAATTCATATCTTTTATTCTGTTTAACATTTTTAGGTGATTCTTTTTTTGTTGGTTTGCAAATTTTATGTAGTTTCTGTAGAATATATATTTAGCTATGTTAAAACTAATTAAAATGGCTTTAATTTAGTTTTAGACAGAATAGTAAATCTGCTATAACTTGAGTTAGAATAATTATTTTTGGATGATTCTTTTGTCCCAACTTTATTTTGACATTGCCAAACCATAGAAATTAATTTGGGTATTTTAGGATTAATAAATAAATAGTTTTAAGCAGAATCTTGTTAATCCTAATTAATTAACTAGCTACTGTTTTCCTATTACTTTAAATAGTAAATAAATTTATTTTTAACATGTAATTGATTATTCTAGGATAGTTTCTGTCACTTTAATGGATGAGCTTTTATTTATAATAAATAAAAGTTTTATTTTATTTTCTTAATAGAAATTGAATTAGGCCTAATAGGAGTTTCATAATAGATTTTAAATTAATTCTTTTTGCTCCTAGTTGCTTAGTGAAATCTTTTCTCTTAAGTTAACCTAAAATCATGATTAGGTTATGTTGAGAAAATTTTTGTTATATAAAACTATTTTTAGTTGTTACTTGAAGTAGGAAAGACTTGAGTTGGTTTTTCTTTGAGTTTCCCTTTGGGTTTTGAATTGTTTGTTTGGTGTGTTATGTTGCTATGTTAAGTAATCTCATGCTATATGCTTATTATAATTATTGTTTGCCTCGGTAGAATTTCCGGAGTGCGGAGCTTGCTACTACGAATCCCTAGTTTTCGAAGATCGTCAACAAGGCAAGTTCACTTTGACCATGCTTTCATACCTATGTTTTATTGCACTTAGTGGCATCTTTGCAACCCCCCCCCCCTCAGTAGTGTTATTGAATCCTTGTAGTTGAGTAGTATGCATGAGGTAGGAACCCATCACCCCGTTACCAAGCCCGGGACGATATTTTATTTTAATGCTACGCTATAGTAGACGGGGTTTGGTATGAGTGCTCGAGAGTGGTGTGAAGAAGGAGGACTCTCGTCAATGGCGACAACTCCATGATGGCATCTGCAAGGACTGCATTTTCAAGGCCTCAAGACTTCAAGACTCAAGACAAGAATTCAATACACACTCTTTGGGTGAAGGGCGGTTGTGGGCACCTGGAGAAACCAGTGGTTGGCGGGATGCATGGAGAAGCGCCATGACATCTTGCGGAAAGCTTCACCCAGACTCAAAGAGACGGAAGAATACTTCATGCCGGAAGCTTACATGCAACCGCAAGTCATTATGGGCTCTGGCTTGGTTGACCTTAGTTGTGACTCTGGCTGGGACGGTACTAGCAGATGTAGAACTACGGTAGGATGGGTTGAGTACCGGACAGTGGTCAGAGGAACACTTTGGAAGACCATGTTTCGGTCATCTTGTTCTCAAACACTCTGAAGTGCGAAAACGTAAAGAGAGGGATCGAATCTTGCGGGTAAAGTGTACAAACCTCTGCAGAGGGTTTTAAACCTAATCGATTAGCCGTGTCCCCGGTTACGGACAATTTGAGCATCTGGACTTGGATCTATCTCGGAACTCTCAACACCAGATTAATAACTTAATTGTGGGCAACTTATGATGATTTTTGGGCTATGAGACATCGGTTGGCGGAACCATGTCATGCTAGAAAACTCCATAGTACAGACTCCATTTATTCCTTTGATGTAGGGAAAATAAATAAGCTTTTACATAAACAAAACTCGCATACCTGAGCCACAAAGCCATATTGCATATAGTATAGTTTTATCATCTGTTTTCTCATGTTGTGATCTTGCGGTACATTCAATGTCTTGACCTACACGGCTGCAACGTATCATGTTGCGATATTTCCTCGACAGTAAGAGTTACGATCTGAGGTCACGGTCTACACTCAACTTTGCCGATGGCGTTGATGGGACTCCACACCGATTACTTGTTTCGCTGAGACTATTGAGGTATATATCAGTTTTACATTATTTATACATGTGATTGCACTTTGATATATACATTGATGTCTTGTGTGTGCCAAAGATATCTTGATCCGAGGATGGCACGGATACGAGGCTTGACCGTCGAGGTCGGGTCGCTACATTGCAGCTGCAACAATTGAAGACTCTGAAGACTTGAAGAATTTGAAGTTCCTGAAGAATTATTTAACCTTTAGAAGACCAAACCCTTATTATACACTTACGTTAGATGCGGCGATTTGTGAGCTGTCATTTGTTTGATGTTTTCCGACGGCCACAAAGTAAAACCCGTTTCTTCAAAAAAACTATTGTTTGCATTGTGTGTATTCTTCCCCACCTCTCTCATATCTCATCCCAAAATTTTGGACCCCATAGATGATGAATGAAGTTGGACTGATATTCTCGGACGAAGACTTCAATGGAGGCGAGCTATGGATTGAACATGGAGAATCACTTGGGAGCAATTTGGTTTCAAGGAAGAATGAAGTATCGTGACGCTCTTGATTACTTTGAAGGAAGTGCTGCAACATGGTGGCAGATGCATCAAGCTATACAGGATGGAATGGAGCAAAGACTTGGGAAGAATTCAAGAAGACTCGACAAGATCTCGTCTTACCCGGAAGCACCATGATACACCAAGAAATAAACCTTGTGCCTGCAAGATTTGCGGAGAAATAGGACACACCTGGGAGGAACACAAGGATGGATGCCCTCATTGTGAGGAGAAACACCCAGTGAGGAATGCACAACTAGTCGGTGACTTGTTTCTTGTGTGAAGGAACCACCCACTACCCGACCCAGTGTCACATTTACCCCATGGTGCAACAAACTATTCAGGAGCAGGAAGAAGGAATGAAAGAAGCCCTCCGAGAAGTTATGAAAGAACACTGTGATGAAGGGATGTGTTGAAGACCACGATGGAGAAGGCCTCAACAGATTTTACTCCAATGCACGCTATTCATGTGGAGAAGAAGGACATTTTTCGCAGATTGCACCAAGGAAAGAAAAGAGTATCGGGATATTTCCGACAGCAGAAGTGAAGTTTGACCCTCGGAAATAGAAGCTCGATCATTACTGAGAGAAATCCAGAAGAGAAAAGAAGGCAACCCAGAACAACACAATTTTCGCAGAGAAGGACCTGAGTCATATCACTTGTTACAGTGCAAGGATTTAGGTCATTACGCTAGTAAATGTCCAGAAAAGAAGCCAAGAATCCAAGGAACCTACATAATCACAAAGAAGCCCCGAGACATGTCGGAATTCTTTTGTTTTCGCTGCAATGAAGCAGGACATTATGCTACTAAATGTCCCAACAAGATGAAAGCTGGAGTTGAGTAGTTGGAATTTTGATATTGGAAACAAGAGTAATAGAAAGCAATTTCATTTTTATGAGTACAGTAAGTTGAGTTATGTAATGGGTGCTCATAGTTTGTAATGGATTCATGAAATCAATAAAGTTAAGGTGACATGTTTTCATATGTTTAATTGTATGAGTTGTTACTCTATGAACACGGATTTTGACCATTTTCGAGGATATGAGAAATATGGTCTATGGATGGATCTGTGAATTTCATTTTAAGGGTGATAGTACCCTATGAAGAACACTAGACCAATGGAAATGGAAATGTGTCCCACAGGTTGGAGTTTGGAAAAAAATGAGTTGAATTTTTATCTTTGATATGATGGTATTAAGAAATGAAATGTTATTGAATTTATAGTGGTGTAATGTTGGAAAATGGAGCAACTGTAACTCCAAGGATGAGTGAAAGTGGTACAAGTGTTGAAGTGGGCTCATAACCCACAGGCCCAGGAATAAATAAGGATCAAGTACTCCCTAGAAGAAGAAATTCTGGAAGAAACCGTGATTCAATCAGCATACGTTTCGTAGGAGGTTACGCAAAAAACTGAGAGTGGTGAAGTAAAGATAGATGTTTTGTTTGGCTTGCGAACCAAAGGATTTACCGATCCTGCTCAATACAGAGAAATTCTGCAATGCTTGTGAGAATGCCGAGTGTTAGAAATACGAGATTCGCTAAACCTTATCTGAGGTAATGATCTGGGTGCGGAATGGATTGATCACCATACCGACTTACTCTTGTCATTCGCTCTTGCTATTTGGAATGGTAAATCTGAGTGACTTACCCATAGTAGAGAGACGACGATGTCAAAGCCTTGTTTAAACCCTAGAATGGTAGGACGGTTGATCCATGTACAGGCAACCGTTGCCAATCGTAGGATATACGGTGAGATTTAGCCGAGACCCATTTCCTGTAGAAGAAACCATACATGGTTGACCGCCACGAGATTTTCAATAGTTGTTTAGTATTGGCGCGGATCCTCAACAGAGAAGACCCATCTCGGAAGAACCTTAATTACCATGAAGGACTCATGATTTTGATAAAGAGGTTATGCCCTTACGGGAGAGCACCAGGAAAGAGTTACCCCGAGAATATGAGAAGATCGACATTTGTCAAGAATGAGGATGGAGTATATAAGCATGGATGGGATCATGAACGATGTTTCTAAGGGTGGTAGCACCCTGCACCCGGAGACGATCGATGGATTTTGAAGACCCCAAACCTAACCCATTTCTTTCTAGCCTCTCCGAATCTCGAGGACGAGATTCATTTTAAGGGTGGTAGATTTGTAACATCCCAAAATTCTAAATTTTGGAATGTTATAATAAATAGATAGATTTGTTTGTTTGTTTGAATTGTTGTGTGATTGATTGAGTGAAATTTGAAACTTTTGAAAGTTAAATGAGAGGAATAAAGGACTTTCCCAAACTTTCATTTTTGCTTTCGATCTCCGTGAATTCAAATATTTTTCATCACAAAACCCGGAGAGAGGATAACATGACTTCTTCCATTTAAATGAAAAAGGGGTGTTGAAAATATTTGAATTTCATTTGGAAATATTTTCTAATTCATAAACTTCATGCAACTCAGTGATTTTCACGAGCGAGGATAAAATGACTTCTTCAAAACATATGAAATATGAGTTGGGAGTTTCAAAGGATCAAATTCGAAGTCCTTTTGGAATTATTTTTCAATTTGGAGTATTTGGATTTTATTCAAATTGTTTTTCTCCAAAAATAAAATACATGGAAAATAGGGTAACATGATTCGCTACATCAGAAAATTGGAGATAAATAAATTTGGAGTCATTTTGGTATTTATAAAATGATTTTTATTGGATTTTAGTAGGGCAGTAGCACTCTTTGATTTATTCAAAATTGTGTGTACTTTATTTGATGTTAGTAAAATGTTCATGCTGTAGGAAATATTTTTCTGAAAATTTTGATATATAATATGCCTATATAAAATTCTATTTTGGTTTTATTTATTCAGATTTCCTTTTCTGTTTCAAAAAAAAAACTGCACGTGCGCTCAGGACTAACAATCGCCCACGCGCGCAACATAGTAGCATGGGCGCTCCTTTGTTTTTTTTCTTTTTCCCTCCTCCTAAATGGGCCAGGCCCAGCGGGCCATATTCCTTCCCATTTTTTTTTCTTTTTTTCCCATAGTTTTTCTTTTTCTTTTCTATTGCTAAAAAAAATACAGTGTACGCGCGCGGTCGGCCGAGGCCTTTAGGCCCGCGCGAGGTCTTAGCCTTTTTCTGCTCTGTTTTGTTTAATTACGTCTACGTTTAGTCCCACATTGCCTAGCCTTTAACCCCTAAGCCTCTTTCCCACCTATAAATATAGACCCATAGAGCCTCCGAAAAATCATCTGATTCGGGTTAAATCAATATTTTGGTTTGACTAAGAAAAATATTTTTTTTTCTCCTCTCCGGCGCGACTTCTGGAAATTTTCTTCTTTCTCCAAGTTGTCTTTTTCTGCCTTATAAAGGTATCTTACTTTTTTTTTCTACTTATACTTCGTAGTTTATTACTTTTAGACTATTACAATAGATTAGATTGTCGTCTCACGTATTTATGCATTAGACCTTAGCCATAGCTATTTCTTTTTTTTTGTAAAACACCTTGGCCCTGATTTTTCAAATAGCCATAACTTTTACTCGTTCATCCAAACTAGATGAAACCAACGCCCACTTCTTCGTTCACGATCTCCTCTATCCAGTAATTCAACTAAAACATGTTTTTGAAAGTTTAAAATTTCGAAATTTGTTCAGATTCATATTCAAACTTCTTTTGTTCATAACTTAAGTTCCGTAACTCCGTTTGAGTTGATTCTTTTGCATTGTGTCACAAATTTGCTTAAGTTTCTGTTTGTGTACTTAGGTTCCAAATTTGAATAGTTTATATTTGAATTTGATGAAATTTGTTCAAATCACTAATTTGGTCATATTTTGAGTTTTACAAAGTATTTTGATTGATTCTTTTTGCTACTGTTTTATTATGGTTTTGTCTATCCAGTAGCATATACTTTTATTTTTACTTTATTTTTAAATTAGGTTTTAGCAAAACAGTACTGTTTTAGTTATAGTTTTGTTTTAGTCTTTTCTTTATTGTTTTTATTAGTTTCAAATTATTTCTTTTGTCACTCTTGAAAAAGTTAGTTTTGTTTCTGTTAGTAAACCAAATAAAATTTTGTTTTTATTTTAAAATTTATTTTATTTAGTTTTGTATGATAACTGGTTTAGGACCTAGTTAGTGTTTCATAAAAGCTTTTATTTGTTTCTTTTTGCTATTAAAAGTTTATGAAAAATACTTTCTGTTAAAATTAGTTGTTTTATATTTTCTTTTCAGATTATTTATTATGTTGGTATTTTTCTTTGTTGTTAAATTTTATTTAGGACAAAACTATTTTGTGTTATGTCTTAGAGTTTTCTTTAGTAGTTTTGTTGTGTAGTTTTCCTTTGTTTTTATTTGGTGTCCCTTGATTTGCATTTTTATTTGTTGGTTTTATTATGAGTGTTAAAATTGTTTGCTAGGATGTTTGCTTATATGAATGCTATGTTTGACTATATAGATTTTCAACGGAGTGACGAATAGTTCTACCAAGTCATTATTCGAGAGTGTTGTTATCTTCATCAACTTACCAGGCAAGTTCACTTTGACCATGTTTTTCATACCTATGTGTTTTATTGCATCTAGTGTCATTTTCGCAACAATCCCTCCAGTAGTGATATTGAATCCTTGTAGTTGAGTAGTATGCATGAGGTAGGAACCCATCACCCTGTTACCAAGCCCGGGACGTTATTTATTTTAATGCTACGCTATAGTAGACGGGTTGGTATGAGTGCTCGGAGTGGTGTGAGAATGGAGGATCTACGTCAATGACGACAACTCCATGATGGAATCTGCAAGGACTGCATCTTCAAGGCCTCAAGACTTCAAGACTCGAGACAAGAATTCAATACACACTCATGGGTGAAGGACGGTTGACGGGCGCCTGGAGAAACCGGTGGTTGGCGGGATGCATGGAGAAGCGCCATGACATCTTGCGAAAGCTTCACCCAGACTCAAAGAGACGGAAGAATACTTCATGCCCGGAAGCTTACATGCAACCGCAAGTCACTATGGGCTCGGCTTGGTTGACCTTAGTTGTGACTCTGGTGGGACGGTGCTAGCAGATGTAGAACTACGGTAGGATTGGATGAGCACCGGACGGTGGTCGGGGAACTCTTCGAAGACCATGTTTGATCGTCTTGTTCTCAAACACCCGAAGTGCGAGAACGTAAAAGAGGATCGAATCTTGCGGGTAAAGTGTACAAACCTCTGCAGAGGGTTAAAACCTAATCGATTAGCCGTGTCCTCGGTTACGGACAATTTGAGCATCTGGACTTGGATCTATCTCGGAACTCTCAACAGCGGATTGATAACTTAATTGTGGGCAACTTATGATGATTTTGGGCTATGAGACATCGGTTGGCGGAACCATGTCATGATAGAAAACTCCATAGTACAGACTTCATTTATTCCTTTGATGTAGGGAAAATAAAATCAGCTTTACGCAAACAAAACTCAGATCTGAGCCACAAAGCCAAATTGCATATAGTATAGTTTTACCATCTGTTTTTCATGTTGTGATCTTGCCGGTACATTCAATGTCTCGACCTACACGGCTGCAACGTATCATGTTGCAGGATTTTCTTCGACGAGTAAGAGTTACGATCTGAGGTTACGGTCTACACTCAACTTGCCGTTGGCGTTGATGGGACTCCACACCCGACTATTTGTTTCGTTGTGACTTATGAGGTATATATCTGTTTTACGTTAATTATACATGTGATTGCACTTTGATATATACATTGATGTACTGTGTGTGCCAAAGATCTTGATCGTGGATGGCACAGAAACACAGAGGCTTGACCGTCTGAGGTCGGGTCGCAACAATGGCATGGGTCACAACAGCATCTCTCATTGCCACTAGGGTAGGCACTATCTCAGCAGTCCTGGCAGACACTGACTCGTCACTCCCAGATGTACGGATGCCTGTTGTTGTAGTTTGCACATCTGCAATAGGCAGAGATGGGCGACCGCTTGCATCAGAGCTAGCGGCAACAGTGGACGGTGCAGTGGCAGATTTGTCAACTGGCGGCTCATGAATATCTGCATTATCAGATGTCGACAACTTGGAGTGAATGCGTTCAAGTGGGTCTTGATAACCACAAGTATAGGGGATCGCAATAGTTTTCTAGGGTAGAGTATTCAACCCAAATTTATAGATTCGACACAAGGGTTGCCAAAGAATATTTGAAGGTATTAGCAGCTGAGTTTTCAATTCAACCACACCTGGAGATTAATTATCTGCAGCAAAGTGATCAGTAGCAAAGTAGTATGATAGTTTTGATAATAGTGGTAGCAGCAACAGTAACGGTAACAGTGATAGCAGTAATTTTGTAGCAAGTGTAACAGTGATAATAACAGTAGTAACTTAGCAAGAACAATATAATATAAATTTGTAGGCATTGGATCGGTGACTTGTTGTATGATATTCATCATGAGACAGTTATAACCTAGGGCGATACACCACTAGCTCCAGTTCATCAATATAATGTAGGCATGTATTTTGTACGTCTCCAATGTATCTATAATTTTTGATTGTTCCATGCTATTATATTATTTGTTTTTGATGTTTAATGGGCTTTATTATACACCTTTATATTATTTTTGGGACTAACCTACTAACCAAGGCCCAGTGCAAATTGCTGTTTTTTTGCCTATTTCAGTGTTTCGCAGAAAAGGAATATCAAACAGGGTCCAAACGGAATGAAACCTTCGGGAGAGTGATTTTTTGAACAAACGTGATCCAGAGGACTTGGAGTGGACGTCAAGAAATCAACAAGGAGGCCACGAGGCAGGGAGGCGTGCCTGCCCCCTGTGCACGCCCCCACCCTCGTGGGCCCCTCGCAGCTCCACCGACCTACTTCTTCCTCCTATATATACCCATATACCCCGAAACCAACCAGGAGCACCACGAAACCCTATTTCCACCGCCGCAACCTTCTGTACCCGTGAGATCCCATCTTGGGGCCTTTTCCGGAACTTCGTCGGAGGGGGAATCGATCACTGAGGGCTTCTACATCAACACCATAGCCTCTCCGATGATGTGTTAGTAGTTTACCACAGACCTTTGGGTCCATCGTTATTAGCTAGATGGCTTCTTCTCTCTCTTTGGATCTCAATACAAAGTTCTCTTCGATCTTCTTGGAGATCTATTCGATGTAACTCTTTTTGCGGTGTGTTTGTCGAGATCCAATGAATTGTGGGTTTATGATCAAGATTATCTATGAACAATATTTGAATCTCCTCTGAATTCTTTTATGTATGATTTGTTATCTTTGCAAGTCTCTTCGAATTATCAGTTTGGTTTGGCCTACTAGATTGATCTTTCTTGCAATGGGAGAAGTGCTTAGCTTTGGGTTCAATCTTGCGTTGCTCGATCCCAGTGATAGAAGGGGAAACGACACGTATTGTATTGTTGCCATCGAGGATAAAAAGATGGGGTTTATATCATATTGCTTGAGTTTATCCCTCTACATCATGTCATCTTACCTAATCGTTACTCTGTTCTTATGAACTTAATACTCGGATGCATCTTTGGATAGCGGTCGATGTGTGGAGTAATAGTAGTAGATGCAGGCAGAGTCGGTCTACTTGTTGCAAACGTGATGCCTATATACATGATCATGCCTAGATATTCTCATAATTATGCACTTTTCTATCAATTGCTCAACAGTAATTTGTTCACCCACCGTAATACTTATGCTATCTTGAGAGAAGCCACTAGTGAAACCTATGGCCCTCGGGTCTATTTTCCATCATATAAGTTTCCAATCTATTTTTACTTTGCAATCTTTACTTTCAATCTTTATCATAAAAATACCAAAAGTATTATCTTATCATCTCAATCAGATCTCACTTTTGCAAGTGGCCGTGAAGGGATTGACAACCCCTTTATCGCGTTGGTTGCAAGGTTCTTATTTGTTTGTGTAGGTACGAGGGACTTGCATGTGGCCTCCTAATGGATGCTACTTTGCTGCTTTGCTGCATCACCCTTTCCTCTTCAAGGAAAAACCAACGCATGCTCAAGAGGTTGCAAGAAGGATTTCTGGTGCCGTTGTCGGGGAATCTACGCACAAGTTAAGACATACCAAGTACCCATCACAAACTCTTATCCCTCGCATTACATTATTTGCCATTTGTCTCTCGTTTTCCTCTCCCCCACTTCACCCTTGCCGTTTTATTCGCCCTTTTCCATTCACCTTTCTCCTGTATGTATCTTTGTTTGTGTTTCCCTGTGCCTTCTATTTGCTTGCATCTTTGCTTGCTAAAAATCTATTGATATGGATCCACTTAAAGTGTTCTACTTGGATCATCTTCGATCCTTATGCGCTCGTGCTGAAACCCCAACTAGCCTAGTTGATGGGAAATCTTTAGATAAGCATGCTCATTTTGTGCGTCACGGTTTGTCTGAAAAAGGGAGACTCTTATGGGATCAAATAAACAGATTGTTGTGTTATGCTTGGAATCTTTGTGAAATTTGTGATTTTACTTGTTGCTCTAAGAACCCTAAAAAACACCTTCCCTACCTATGTGAGTTTAATGATAATGAAATCTTATCTTCTTATGCAAAGGGTGTTTACAGTTACTATGATATCGAACAAATTGAAGAATTTGTTGCTTTCAAGGGTTCTTATGAAATTGCTTCTTTGACTGAAAAGTATGATATTACTCTCTACAAATGTGAAATTTTGACATACTTAAATATTACTATGGAAACTATGCTCATAATGTCTATGTCAAAGAATTTATGGAGAGAATGACCGTTGCTTTGGAAGAAAATAATGATATGCATGAACCTATAGATAATGATGATTCCGATGATTTGATTGAAATATCCCTTGATGAACATGATGCTTGCTATTCTTGTGGCCATGATGCCAATATTTATGAAGATGAATTTGCTATAGTTCCTTATGTTAACCATGAGATCGTTGCTATTGCACCCATACTTGGTAGTTACTTCTATAAAAAGCATGATTGCAATGATTTTACTATAAATTCTCTTGATGTCAATTGTGCTAATAATATGCAAAACCCTAAGCACGGGGATGCTAGTTTTGCTATGTCTACTACTTGTTAAGATGATCATGATTGGGGTGATTCTTCTTATGATCTTGAAAATTTATTTAAGCCCCATGATGAATATGAGATTGATAATAGTGTTTGCAATAATATTGAAAGTGGTTTTGGAAGAGTGTCAACTTTAGATCCCACATATTTGGAGAATGTTCAATCTTATGGTATTTTTGATAAAAGTGGGTTTGGAGAGGTCATGACTTTAGTTAATGTTAATCCCACTATTTTGGAAGAGTGTCAACTTTGTATACATGTGGATCGTGTTAAGAATACATTTTGTGATAGCTATATTGTTGAATTTTCTTATGATCCTACATGTAATTATTATGAGAGAGGAAAATATGGTTGTAGAAATTTTCATGTTACAAAATTACCTCTCGTTATGTTGAGATTGCTATTGTTTCTTTCCACTTCCTTGCATATGCTAATTTTTGCTTGCTATGATAATTTGTTTGCCTATAAGATGCCTATGCATAGGAAGTATGTTAGACTTAGATGTGTTTGTCACGTCTTTCATGATGCTCCCTTTGCGCTTAAATTCTTGTCTTTCATGTGAGCATCATCGAAATTATCAATGCCTAGCTAGGGGCGTTAAATGATAGCGCTTGTTGGGAGGCAACCCAATTTTATTTTTGTTTCTTGCCTTTTGGTTCTGTTTAGTAATAAATCTTTCATCTAGCCTCTGGTTAGATGTGTTTTCATGTTTTAATTAGTGTTTGTGCCAAGTAGAACCTTTGGGAAGACTTGGGTGAAGTCTTTTTGATCTTGCTGTAAAAACAGAAACTTTAGCGCTCACGAGATTAGCTACAACCTTTTACTGGAGAGTGATATCTAGTTGATTATTTTTGCAGATGATTAATAGATAAATTCCTCAATTACAGAAATTTATTTTATAATTTTTGGAGTTCCATAAGTATGCGTTTGATACAGATTACTACAGACTGTTCTGTTTTTGACAGATTCTGTTTTTCGTGTGTTGTTTGCTTATTTTGATGAATCTATGGCTACTATCGGATGTTATGAACCATAGAGAAGTTGGAATACAGTAGGTTTAACACCAATATAAATAAATAATGAGTTCATTACAGTACCTTGAAGTGGTGTTTTGTTTTCTTTCGCTAACAGAGCTCATGAGATTTTCTGTTAAGTTTTGTGTTGTGATTTGATGGATTATGGAACAAGGAGTGGCAAGAGCCTAAGCTTGGGGATGCCCAAGGCACCCCAAGGTAAAATCCAATGACAACCAAAAAGCCTAAGCTTGGGGATGCCCCGGAAGGCATCCCCTCTTTTGTCTTCATCCATCGGTAACTTTACTTGGAGCCATATTTTTATTCACCACATGATATGTGTTTTGCTTGGAGCGTCTTGTATGATTTGAGTCTTTGCTTTTTATTTCACCACAAACATCCTTTCTGTACACACCTTTTGGGAGAGACTCACATTAATCAGAATTTATTAGAATACTCTATGTACTTCACTTATATCTTTTGAGCTAGATAATTTTGCTCTAGTTCTTCACTTATATCTTTTAGAGCACGGTGGTGGTTTTATTTTATAGAAATTATTGATCTCTCATGATTCACTTATATTATTTTGAGAGTCCTTTAGAACAGCATGGTAATTTGCTTTGGCTATAAAATTAGTCCTAATATGATAGGCATCCAAGATGGATATAATAAAAACTTTCATATAAGTGCGTTGAATACTAAGAGAAGTTTGATACTTGATGATTGTTTTGAGATATGGAGATAGTGATATTAAAGTTGTGCTAGTTGAGTAGTTGTGACTTTTGAGAAATACTTGTGTTGAAGTTTGCAAGTCCTGTAGCATGCACGTATGGTAAATGTTGTGTAACAAATTTGAAACATTAGGTGTTCTTTGATTGCCATCCTTATGAGTGGCGGTCGGGGACGAGCGATGGTCTTTTCCTACCAATCTATCCCCCTAGGAGCATGCGCGTAGTGCTTGGTTTTTGACGACTTGTATATTTTTGCAATAAGTATGTGAGTTCTTTATGTCTAATGTTGAGTCCATGGATTATACGCACTCTCAAGCTTCCATCATTGCTAGCCTCTTCGGTACCGTGCATTGCCCTTTCTCACCTTGCAAGTGGCCATGAAGGGATTGACAACCCCTTTATCACGTTGATTGCAAGGTTCTTATTTGTTTGTGTAGGTACGAGGGACTTGCGTGTGGCCTCCTACTGGATTGATAGATTGGTTCTCAAAAATTGAGGGAAATACTTACGCTACTTTGCTGCATCACCCTTTCCTCTTCAAGGGAAAACCAACACATGCTCAAGAGGTAGCAGTATTCCGTAAATAGTCATACATGCTTATGAAAGAACTTGCATGACATCTTTTGTCCTACCCTCCTGTGGCAGCGGGGTCCATATTGGAAACTAAGAGATATTAAGGCCTCCTTTTAATAGAGAACCGGAACAAAGCATTAACACATCGTGAAAACATGAACTCCTCAAACTACGGTCATCACTAGGAGTGGTCCCGACTATTGTCACTCCAGGGTTGCCGGATCGTAACACGTAGTAGGTGACTATAACTTGCAAGATCGGATCTAAAACATGGATATAATTATGATAAAATAAATGGTTCAGATCTGAGTTCATGGCACCCGGGCCCAAAGTGACAAGCATTAAGCATAGCAAAGTCATAGCAACATCAATCTTAGAACATAGTGGATACTAGGGATCAAGCTCTAACAAAACTAACTCGATTACGTTTTGAATCTCATCCAACTCCTCACCGACCAACGAGCCTACAAAGGAATTGCTCACTCCCGGTGGGGAGCATCATGGAATTGGCGATGGAGAAGGGTTGGTGATGATGAAGAACAAAGACCCCACTCTCCGGAGCCCCAAACGGAGTCCAGATCTGGCCTCCCGATGAAGAATAGGAGGTGAAGGCGGCTCCGTCTTGTGGATCGTGATGATTCTTTCTCCTTGATTTTTTCTGGAATAATGTGATTTTATAGCGTCGGTTTCAGGGTCTGTAGGGCCACCAGGTGGGGACAACCCACCTGGGCGCGCCAGGAGAGGGACACGCCCTGGTGGGTTGTGCCCACCCAGGTGACCCTCTCCGGTAGGTCTTGGCTCCAGAAATTCTTACTTATTATATAAAAATTCCTCGCAAAGTTTTGTTCCATTTCGAGAAAGTTTATTTCTGCACAAAAAGAACACCGTTGTAGTTCTGCTGAAAACAACATCAGTCCGGGGTTAGTTTCATTCAAATCATGCAAATTAGAGTCCAAAACAAGAGGAAAAGCGTTAGGAAAAGTAGATACGTTGGAGACGTATCAACTCCCCCAAGCTTAAACCTTTGCTTGTCCTCAAGCAATTCAATTGATAAAATGAAAGTGAAAAAGAAAACTTTTGTGAACTCTTTTGCTCTTGTTTGCATAAATAAGCTTAAACAGCACCCAGGTTTTCAGCCAACATTATAACTAACCGTGCCGAAAATAACTCTTAAAAATTATATTAACTCATATCAATTACATAATCAGCTAGCGAGCAATAATAAGGTATCTCAAACAGCAACATGTTGTCAAAACAACCATGATATAATATGACAATAGTGGTATCTTGCTAGCCCTTTCTGAGACTGCAAAACATAAATGCAGAGCACCTCCAAAGTTCAAGCAACGACTAAACATTGTAATTCATGGTAGGAAAGATCCAGTCATGATGCACCCAACATTAGCTAGACACAATGTATAAGTCATGACAGTTGTGCTCTCAGGTTCTAGCGCTTGTTTTAGAAGGTGATGACACAAAATAAAAGTAAATAGATAGTCCCTTCGCAGAGGGAAGTAATGATTTGCAGAGGTGCTAGAGCTCAAGTTTTTAAAACAGAGATAAATGATATTTTGAGACATGCACCCTTCTTATTTAGTTCACGACCATCAGTTATCAATATCTTCCATGCTAAGCACGCTAGTGGCGGTTCCCAAGCGGTAGAAGTAAAGTTTTTGACTCCATTGAGAGTTTTTGTTTGACTATTTGAGAGATCATTTCTTTTACAGTTTGGGACTGGGCATCCCTATTACCGCCCTTTTCTCGTGCGATGGCGAGTGAATAAACACTCGACCTGAGAATAACCCGCTTAGCATGGAAGATATCGACCACCTCGTGTCATTCCATGAACGATCCAGGCACACAAGAAGGATATTTATTTGAAGTTTTTAGAGGTGGCACATGCAAATTTACTTAGGACGGCAGGGTAATACCGTATATTGGTAGGTATGGTGGACTCATCTGGAATAACTTTGGGTTCAAGGTTGTTGACGTACAAGCAGAATTCCCACTTAGTACAGGCGAAGGCTAGCAATTAGATTGAGAAGCGGCCAGCTAGAGAGCAACAACGGTCATAAACATGCATTATGCATAAGTAACATTGGACACTAGAATGAGTAGGATATGAACACCACGAACATAAATATCATAGAGGCTATGTTGGTTTTGATTCAACTACGTGCATGAACATGTGCCAAGTCAAGCCACTCGAACATTCAGAGGAGGATACCATATCATCATACTAAATCACAATCATTTTAACACAATGTTGATATCCAAGATAAATCATTATCCACTCCCAGCTACTTATGCATGGCATGAGAAACTATAATCTCTAACTGTCATTACAAACATGTTCAATCATAATGGGCTGAATCATGGATACTAGGTTAAACATATTTACACAAACAGAACAAGTTGAGTTCATACCAGTTTCTCTTGCCACGGCCAGTCCATCGAATATCTTCATTATTGCCTTTCACTTTCACGACCGAACGATGTGAAAATAATAATAGTGCAAGAGTGTTGTGGACTAAGCTGGAATCTGCAAAACATTTTATTCAATAGGAGAAGACAAGGTAAAATGGGCTCTTTATTAGATTAACATTTATTCATACGAGAGCTACTCAACATTTTCATCGTGGTCTTATCCTCGGTACAACTCAAATAAAAAGAAACTAAATTCAGAGAAACACACTGAAATATTTTTGGAGTTTTTGGTTTTCTTGAACAAGTAAATAAAGGGAAAGCAAAAGCGAGAAAAACTATTTACACAGGAAAGCTCCCAACAAGCAAAAGAAGAACAAGGAAATCTTTTTTGGTTTTATTTTTAATCTTACAACTAAGCATGCATAGGAAATAAATTAACTACAACTATTTTTTTTGGTTTTTCTAAGGTTTTTCAAACACACAAGAAGAAAGCAAGAAAATAAATCTAAGCATGGATGGTACAATGAAAAAGTGTGAACACCGACAAATGAAAAAAAGTGGACATGAATGTAATGTCGGTGAGAAACACGTACTCCCCCAAGCTTAGGCTTTTGGCCTAACTTGGCAGTCGATCAGTAGCCTGGATAGTAGTTGGCGTTGTAGCTCACAAAGGCTCTCGATGCGGATGCCTCAGCCTGTTGTGCAGCCTCCACTGTTGCGTTGTGAGCTCGGGCCTCACTCTCAAGAACAAAATATCTTCCCTTGCTGTGATAGTCAAAAATGCAGGCGCACGCAAATATGTGTGCACAACAGATTTTTGGTTAAACAATAGATTGTAAGTGAAGTTATCAATCTTTCCCTTAAGGATCTTATGGTCTTTTAAGGTGTTAAAATCTAAATACTGCGTGGGTAGGATAGGATCAAAGGGCAAAGGCGAAACACCCAACCCTCGTGCTAAACACGTGGCATATATTCCACCATAGAAATAGCCACTGTTAGCGTTGTGCTGAAGTCTGCGTGCTACAATTGCTCCAAGGTTATAATTCCTTTCACCGGTGAGAGTGGTGCGTATGAGGCTCAAGTCTGGAGCACAAAGTGTACTACAATCTTGCTTTCCTACTATGCATTTACCGTTAAATAATGTAAAGTACTGAATTGCGGGAAAATGAATGCTCTTTATTCTACCTTGTGTCACTCCCCTCGTCTCACCGCAGCAAAGACTAGTTAAGAAAGATGGGTACTCAGGCCGTGGCGGTTCGTTAAGCGAACCACGGAACGGGAGTTTGCAGTGGTAAGCAAAATTCTCTAGTGAGATGGTAAATGGATTATCATAAAACATAAACGACACCCTAGACTAACGGGGATGGAATTTAAATCCTTTGACAAACGATTCCTTAAGAATGTGGCGTTGTTCACACTTATCTGAAATATAGGGACCGAGACCGGCATTGTGAACATATTGCTCAAATTCCTCCTTAATGACACACGCACCATATAATCATCGCAAGGCCATAAGCTTGTTTTGGTAGCAGCATCTCGTGTGGAACTTTCACTTGGTTCAACATAAGACCGGCAAGCGGTACTGTCACTAGAAGATGCCCCTGAGGATCTCCCCCTTGAAGAACTCCTTCCAAACAAGTTCATCATGTTCGTGTACAATTTTTTGAAAAATTTTGGGTGACAAAAATTTGTCAACAGAACTTCATTAAATTGATAGCAACTACTCATAGGGATTCATAGAGGCTATAGCAAGCATTCAAACTACTTAGAACTCTAAAAATTCGACATGCAAGCTCATCTACAGCAGGGTAGTAGCTAATTAGTCAAAATATAAACCATTAAAAGAAAAACTAATTGGACAAACGGTGGAATCACATACCAAGCAACAATCCACCGAAACAGTTTCGGAAATGGAGCTTCGAGCAAAGAGATCGAAATCCACGGGTTTGAGAGCAAGAACACGAGAGAGAGAGAGAGAGAGAGAGAGAGAGAGAGAGAGAGAGAGAGAGAGAGAGAGCAATGGAGATTTTTTTTCTGGAGGTAAGTGATGATGTGGTATGAAGAGATAAGTGAGGGGACCCAGGTGGGGACCACAACCCACCAGGGCTCACCCAGGTGGGTTGTGCCCACCTGGTGCACCTCCCTCTAATATTATTTGCACTAGAAATTCAGAAATAATCAGAAAAAAATTGTATTAAATTTTCAGAGCATTCTGAGAACTTTTATTTTTGGGTCATTTTTTATTGCATGGGAAATTCAGAAAACAGACAAAACATGGCATTTTATTTTGTTGAACTAATAAAAACAAAAAAAAACGATAGGGATAGAAGGTAGTGCTTACTAAATTCATCAACTTCATACCTCTCAAAAATGATCCATTAATAAGGTTGATCAAGTCTTATTAACAAATAACAACCACTTTTGATTAGCATGAAACCGAAGAACTTTCGTAAATCACTAAGTTACCTCAATGGGGATGTGAATGTCCCCAACAATAAGCATTTCATATTTCTTTTTGGCAGTAGGTAGAGGTATTTGAAAACTTCCAATAGTGATTGTCGGAGATTTTTCAATAACATTAATACCATTCACTTGGAATTGTTTCTTCAGAAAGTGCACTGTATGCTCATTACCATTGATATGAAAAGTGACCTTGCTTTTATTACAATCAATAACAGCCCGTGCAGTATTCAAGAAGGGTCTACCAAGGATAATTGACATGTTGTCGTCCTCGGGCATCTCAAGTATAACAAAGTCAGTCTAAATAGTAACATTAGCAACAACAACTGGCACATCCTCACAGATACCGATAGGTATGGTAGTTGATTTATCAGCCATTTGCAAAGATATTTCAGTAGGTGTGAGTTTATTAAAATCAAGTATTTTATATAAAGAGAAAGGCATAACACTAACACCTGCTCCTAAATCACACAAAGCAGTTTTCACACAATTCTTTTTGATAGAGCAAGGTATAGTTGGTATTCCCGGATCTCCAAGTTTTTTAGGCACTCCATCTTTGAAAGTATAATCAGCAAGCATAGTGGAGATTTCAGCTTCCGTATTTTTCTCTTATTAGTGATGATGTCTTTCATATACTTTGCATAAGGAGGCATTTTCAAGATATCAGTCAAGCGAGTACGCAAGAAGACTGGCCTCAGCATTTCAGCAAAGTGTTCAAATTCTTCATCATCTTTCTTTTTAGTTGACTTAGGTGGAAAAGGCATAGGTTTTGAACCCACGGTTCTCTTTCTTTACCGTGTTTTCTAGCCACAAAGTCTCTTTTATCATATCTTTTATTCTTAGGTTGTGGGTTACCAAGATCAAGTGGTGGTTCAATCTCAACATCATTGTCTGGTTCTTTATTATTTGTTTGAGTGTTTTCATGAACCTCATCATTATCACTAGGTGAGTGTTCATTACCAGACTGAGTTTCACCATCTGAGGTAGAAGTTTCATTATCATCATCAGGAGGTTTCTCTATTTTAGATTCACTAGCAGTATGCAAAGTCCTATCATTTTTCTTCTTCTTTTTCTTTCTAGAAGGACTAGGTGCATCACTGTTAACTCCTTGTGAATCTTGTTCAATTCTTTTTGGGTGTCCCTCGGGATAAAGTGGTTCCTGAGTCATTTTACCTCCTCTAGTTGCAACTCTAACAACAAAGTCATGTATATTATTATTCATTTCATCAAGCAATTCTCTTTGAGATTTAGCAACTTGTTCTAACTTACTTTGAACCGTAGAAGTATGTTTTCCAACACCTCTAACATCATTTGAAATTCTAAATAACAAGTCACTCAAGCGAGCAATCATATCAGAATTGTATTTCAATTGTTTCACAACATTTGCATTGAAGTGATCTTGTTTTCTAATATAGTTTTCAAACTCATGAAGGCATTGGCTAGGATGCATATTGTGAGGATTATCATTTGAACTTCATTAAAGAATTTACCTCTACCACCTTAGGCAGTGGTGGTGTATTAAGCCCATGTATTTCTTCAATAGGAGGTAAATTTTTAACATCCTCAGCTTTAATACCTTTTTCCTTCACTAGCAAAAGAGCCCGTGCGTTGCAACGGGAGAAAAAAATTCACACGGACTAACCCAGTAACGTCGCAATAATTTATATACCAGAAAAGATGTAATCAAAAGGACAATTTATAAGTCAGGTGTGAAACATATTTTTTTAGTTTGCCGTGTGTGCCCTTACCCAGTGTATATAGATATTAGTACAACATTTGTCTAATCCTTATCCAGCTATGGATGATGTTCGCCTCCTTTTTTGGACGTCCTAAAGGCGAGAGCTCTCCTCCCGGTGGCGTGCAGGGTGAAACAGGACGCTAGCAAGATGCATCGTTGTCACAGTCACTCTATCCTCCATCCCTCCTCTCCCTCTCTATCTCATCGACGGCATCATCGATGACATCCAAAGTGGAGGAATATCTTGATGGTTAGTAAGTATCGGTGAGGACAAAATATCTTCTCCTTAAGAAACATTTCTTTCCAATATTACACTCACTTTTAATTAGTCTATCTAATAATGTATTCATAAAATGTGGTAGGCATGAATATCAAATTATGACAATACAACAAACAACAACAAGTAATTATAATTGGTGCTCATTCGAGAAGAAAAGAAATTTTAATCGGTGCTAGGACACGTAACATCCGGTTTTGTGTTTCGTTTGAAAATTTGTCGTCCTTGAACGAAATGGGTGAATTTTGGAATTATGGATTTTTTGTCAAAAATCTCGGACAAAAAGGACAATCAAAAATTTAAATTTTTTGGACGAAATATGAACAAAAAACGACCAAAATTATACAATTTTTTTGAATCCTGCAGCAATGGAATAAAGCAGTGTCAAACTGAACAACATCGATCCCTTGATTGATATACACGCATCGAATAGCTAAGAACAATTTGATTAGCAGACTACCGTGAATCCCATACTTCAATCAGCCATTTAGTACTTACTACCATTCATCTTGGTATGATTAGTTCTGCCTAGGCACACGATCTACACCACATTCGGTCCTGTTCCGCCGCTCGGATGAGCACGTCGCATCCAGTAGCTTCTAGTCGGTACAGTTGATAAAAAAAGCAACCCACCGAGAGCCATCACCGCCTGCGTTCCCCTTATCCACATCGCCATTCCTCAAGTCATCACTCATCGGTCATCACCCAGCGCCACTCCGCCTCCATCTTGCTCCCCACCCAACGCTGCTCCTCCCTCCTCTTCTCCATCCATCTCACCACCCAAGCGCTGCTCCTCCCTCCTTTTCTCGGCCATTGTGGCTGGCGAGCCACTTCCAGCTGGCAGCGTCGGCGTCGGCGTGTTTGCTACTATGGCTGTGGCGGGGCGGCCTGCTCGTCGGCGCAAGACGGGGCGGTCGGAGTCCCCGTGACATGGTGGTGAAGTCCCTACCGTGGGTGGATGTGGGCAACCGAGGATTGCGGGGCGGTGTGGCTCGGTGCGCCAGATCCGGCAGCCGGCCAGCACACCGCTCCAGCGCCTCTCCTTCTCCTTCTTCATGTCTCCTCCTCACCTTCTTAGCCTTTTTCTCTTGGTCATGCAGGGAGCACGCAGGAGCCTCGCCACGCAAACGGATCCGGCTGCCCTTGACCGCCCCGACCTCGTCTACTCCTCCCATCGCCGGATTTGACGTGCCTCCGCCGGATCCATCCGGATTGGACTCGTCTACTCCTCCCCATGGCGGATTTGCCGTCGCCGCTCCTCCCGTGGCCGGATTTGACGTGCCGCCGCCGGATCCGCCTCCATCGGACCGGATCCGCTGCCTCGACCGTCCCGGCCTCGTCTCTCCTCCCTGCCGAGGGATTTGATGCGCCGCCCCGGATCTGCCTCCACCGGACCGGATCCGTCCGGATTCGACTGCCCTCGACCGTCTCCGTTCCCCTTCTGATTATCCTCACCTCTGTTTGCTGATTTTTGTGGTCGCTTGTAGAATAATCGATGTGTCCCTATATGAACTGATGAAATTAGGTGTAATTAACCGATGTGGTATTAAGTTCGTTCTGATTTAGCCATGTACTATGGGTTAATTAATGAAAAAGGCAGGGGTGTTTATGTAAAATAACGCGACGGACGACCAGAAGCAGTCGCTTCTTTATTAGTAGGTAAGATATATTTCTTTGCCTCTTGCATATCTTCAGGACTGAGATATAATATACCCCTCTTCTTCAGAGTGGGTTTAGTCGGTGGTTCAAGAAGAGTCCAATCATCATAATTTTTCAATATATAATTGAATAATTTTTCATCTTGTACAACAGTTCGTTCCCTGAAAACACACCCAGCACAACTATCTAGGAAGTCCCTAGAAGCATCGGTTAGTCCATTATAGAAGATATCAAGTATTTCATTTTTCTTAAGAGGATGATCAGGCAAAGCATTAAGTAATGGGCAAAGCCTCCCCCAAGCTTGTGGAGACTCTCTTCTTTAGTTTGCACAAAGTTAAATATTTCCTGTAAAGCAGCTTGTTTCTTATGAGCAGGGAAATATTTTTCAGAGAAGTAATAAATCATATCCTAGAGACTACACACACAACCAGGAGCAAGAGTATTGTACCAAGCTTTAGCATCACCCTTTAATGAGAAAGGAAATAATTTGAGAATAAAGTAGTAGCGAGTTTTCTCATCATGAGTAAAAAGGCTGGCTATGTCATTCAACTTAGTAAGATGTGCCACAACAGTTTCAGTTTCATAACCATGGAAAGGATCAGATTCAACCAATGTAATTAACTCTAGGTCGACAGAGAATTCATAATCCTTATCATCAATAAAGATAGGTGACGTAGCAATCTTAGGATCATATTTCATTCTAGCATTCAGAGATTTTTCTTTATACTTGCATAATAATTTCTCTAGATCATCTCTATCCTTACAAGCAAGAATATCTCTAGTTGTCTCCTTATTCATAACATAACCTTCCGGTATCTTAGGCAATTCATATCTAGGAAGGCTAGTTCTAGCAGGTATTTCATGAGTTTCAGTTTCAAGCTCATCATCAGATTCAACAACATCGTGTTGTATTACTCTAGTAATTTGTTCATCAAGAAATTCACCAAGTGGCACATCATCATTATCAAGCAAGGTACTAGCATCATCATAAGCATCATTCATAGTAGAAGTAGCATCATCAATAAATTGCGACATATTAGAATTGATATCATGTGGTGGTGTTGCAAGTTTACTTATAAATGAAGGTGAATCTAAAGCAGAACAGGATGGCAGTTCCTTACCTCCCCTCGTCTTAGAGGGAAAAATCTTAGTCTTAGCATCCTTCAGATTCTTCATAGTGATAAATTGATAATAATCCCAAGTGACTCAACAAATATAGCTATGCTCCCCGGCAACGGCGCGAGAAAAAGGTCTTGATAACCCACAAGTATAGGGGATCGCAACAGTTTTCGAGGGTAGAGTATTCAATCCAAATTTATAGATTCGACACAAGGGGAGCCAAAGAATATTTGAAGGTATTAGCAGCTGAGTTGTCAATTCAACCACACCTGGAGATTAATTATCTGCAGCAAAGTGATTAGTAGCAAAGTAGTATGATAGTTTTGATAATAGTAGCAGCAACAACGATACTTGATAATGATGATAGCAGTAATTTTGTAGCAAGTGTAAAAGTGATGATAACAGTAGTAACTTAGCAAGAACAATATAATATAAATTTGTAGGCATTGGATCGGTGACTTGTTGGATGATATTCATCATGAGACAGTTATAACCTAGGGCGATACAGCACTAGCTCCAGTTCATCAATATAATGTAGGCATGTATTCCGTAAATAGTCATACGTGCTTATGGAAAGAACTTACATGACATCTTTTGTCCTACCCTCCCATGGCAGCGGGGTCCATATTGGAAACTAAGGTATATTAAGGCCTCCTTTTAATAGAGAACCGAAACAAAGTATTAACACATATTGAATACATGAACTCTTCAAACTACGATCTTCACCGGGAGTGGTCCCGACTATTGTCACTCCAGGGTTGCCGGATCATAACACGTAGTAGGTGACTATAACTTGCAAGATCGGATCTAAAAGATGGATATAATTATGATAACATAAACAATTCAGATCTGAGTTCATGGCACCCGGGCCCAAAGTGACATGCATTAAGCATAGCAAAGTCATAGCAACATCAATCTTGAACATAGTGGATACTAGGGATCAAGCCCTAACAAAACTAACTCGATTACATGATGAATCTCATCCAACTCCTCACCGACCAGCGAGCCTACGAAGGAATTACTCACTCCTGCTGGGGAGCATCATGGAATTGGCGATGGAGAAGGGTTGGTGATGATGAAGAACGAAGATCCCCCTCTCCGGAGCCCCAAACGGACTCCAGATCTGGCCTCCTGATGAAGAACATGAGGTGACGGCGGCTCCGTCTCGTCGATCGCGTTAATTCTTTCTCCTTGATTTTTTCTGGAATAATGTGATTTTGTAGCGCTGGTTTTAGGGTCTGCGGGGCCACCAGGCGCCAGGAGAGGGGGGCGTGCCCTGGTGGGTTGTGCCCGCACAGGTGCCCCTCTCTGGTAGATCTTGGCTCCATAAATTTGTATTTATTATATAAAAATTCCTCGCAAAGTTTCGTTCCATTCTGATAACTTTTATTTCTGCACAAAAAGAACACCATGGTAGTTCTGCTGAAAACAGCGTTAGTCCGAGGTTAGTTTCATTCAAATCATGCAAATTAGAGTCCAAAACAAGAGGAAAAGCATTAGGAAAAGTAGATACGTTGGAGACGTATCAGTGGGTCTTTGGTAGTGCGATTGGTCGAGCGTGCAGTAGTCTTCTTCACCCTGCAAAAAATTGTGTCGAACGGTAAGACAACCATTCAAGAAAGTGTATGAAGAGGACAAAAAGTTGAGCGCCAGGAACAAAATAATTGCCATGGTAGTCATCATAAAATGAAAATGTGTGACATGCGAGAGTTGCCATTTGAAAACAAGGTATGGATGAACACACATGAAATGCAAGCGGTTGAAGTGAGTGGAAGCTACCAGTTGCCATATGAGTGGACTAGATTTTCCATGTGGTATAGTAATCAGTTGCCATGCAGAAGAAGCAGGAGTTTCCATGCAACAAATTTAGATCGTAAAACAACAGTTGCCATGTGGGACAGATAATAGTAGCTATGTGGCAAGTTAGACAGTTGCCATGAGCGGCAGACAGTAGTTTCCACAAATGGGTCAAGTAAAAAGTTGCATATGATTTAGAATGCATCAAACAAAATTAGCATCAGGATAATGAATAACTTGTCAAGCTCAACACATGCAATTGCCATGAAAAAGTTCAAAGAGAATGCATTTCCGTATCGCGGCATAATGAAGATAGCTCAGTCACAAAAAATTAGATAAAAAACAGGGAGAACCCACCTCTTGCTTGTCTTCCTCAAGTCTTCCAACACGACATGATCCCTGGTGTTGGACGTCGATGTGCGAGGAGACGACTTAGTGGAAGTGGTGGCACCAGCAGTGGGAGCCCCCTTGTTCAACCGGGCAGAAACACGGGATGGCGTGGGTGCTTATTTCTGCTTAACTGATCGTCCACCATCTGTCGCCTCACTACACGTAGAAAAATGGCAAAAGAGAGCAAAAAAAATGTAAAAATAACCAAGTGTGAGACACAAAATCATGGCGCACATAGCAATGAAAAAAAGTTGGGCTGTTAAAAAGGAAGAACAAATAAAACGCTAAAGAAACATCGAACCTCCTCCTAGCAGCAACAAGATCGGTCATGCACCTCTTGCCAACAGAGCCCTGGCCAGCATCCTTTGGAGCCCTGCACCTCTTTGAGAGCGGAACCCCCATGTCTCTCGCAACAGTTGGATCAATGCCTCCCTCTGGTGGAGGAACTTTTGGTGCAGCCTTATTGTTCTTACCTCCTACTCAAACTTCCTGATGTTCGTCATGGTCAGCGTCATGTGGCACATTCTCCATGTCATCGTCACCGTCCTTATTAGGACCAGCATCCACGCCACCGAAACCATCCCCGTCTAGCTCCTCTTGCGTGTCAGGGAGCTCCTGAGAGCTGTTGTAGTCATACCGGCCACGGCAGCCAGTTGGTCGATGTGTCCGTTCTCCAACAAATAATGTGAACTACCTCGCAACCACATCTCTATCAGAACCATTAAGTGATGTCCAACCCTCGACCAACTTCCCAAGCAAGCTGGTCATGCCAGAAGCAAACTGCCCGACTAGGTGCTCAACAGGTGCCCTCGCCTGATCAGAAAACAAAAAGTAACTGAGGGAGTACTGGATTAGGGGGTCTCCGGACAGCCGGACTATATCCTTTGGCCGGACTGTTGGACTATGAAGATATAAGATTGAAGACTTCGTCCCCTGTCCGGACTGGACTCTCCTTGGCGTGGAAGGCAAGCTTGGCAATACAGATATGTAGATCTCCTCCCTTGTAACCGACTCTTTGTAACCCTAGCCCCCTCCGGTGTCTATATAAACCGGAGGGTTTAGTCCGTAGGTCAACAACAATCATACCGTAGGCTAGCTTCTAGGGTTTAGCCTCTACGATCTCGTGGTAGATCAACTCTTGTAATACACATATTCATCAGGATCAATCAAGCAGGAAGTAGGGTATTACCTCCGTCGAGAGGGCCCGAACCTGGGTAAACATCGTGTCCCCCGCCTCCTGTTACCATCCGCCTTAGACGCACAGTTCGGGACCCCCTACCCGAGATCCACCGGTTTTGACACCGACAGTAGCAATTCCCAAACACATTAGAAACACGTGCATAAGAAAAAGAAGGCAACTAAACCGTCAAGAGAAATCAAATGCAAGAAAATATCATTCAAAAAACAAATAAACATCCTTGATTACCTCAGCGGGACAAGATGGAGCTAAATGCACATCCATCCACTTGCCAAAGTTTTGTGGCCCACCAAACACACTGTAGTCTATGGCATGCTTGGCCATCAGCTGAAAATAGCAAAAACAACTAAGATGTCAAAAGAAATAAGAAGCAATGACTACGATCATGGATTGCAAGGAAAAAAAGAGTTCGAGGGGGAACGACGGAGTTGCCGTATGGAGAACAACATGGTTGCCAAGTTCGTTATGACTTATTAGCCATAATGAAAGCAGTGAGGTGGTGGAATCGAATGTACAAACCAAATTTACTGCAAAAAAATGGAATATGGATGCCAAGTAAAGTGTTATGCATTTCCCACGCAGAACCAAGCGTATTTGCCATGCTGTATGATACGTCCATTTTGCATCATGCTTTTATATCGATATTTATTGCATTATTTGCGTTATTACACATTATGTCACAATACTTATGCCTATTCTATCTTATTTTACAAGGTTTACATAAGGAGGGAGAATGTCAAGGCTGAATTTCAATTTGGAAAAGGAGCAAATATTAGAGACCTATTCTGCACAACTCCAAAAGTCATGAAACTCCGCCGCGAAATACCAGAGGGGCCCCACACCCTGGCCATGAGGGTGGGGGGCGCGCCCCCTGCCTCGTGGACCCCCTGTTGGCCCTCCGGTGCCCATCTTATGCTATATGAAGTCTTTCCTCCGAAGAAAAATCATAAGCAAGCTTTCGGGACAAGACTCCGCCACCACGAGGCGGAACCAATCTAGGGCTCCGGCAGAGCTGTTCTGCTAGGGACACTTCCCTCCGGGAGGGGGAAATCATCGCCATCACCAACGCTCCTCTCATCGGGAGAGGGCAGTCTCCATTAACATATTCACCAGCACCATCTCCTCTCAAACCCTAGTTCATCTCTTGTATCCAATTCTTGCCCTAAGTCTGGGATTGGTACCTGTAGGTTGCTAGTAGTGTTGATTACTCCTTGTAGTTGATGCTAGTTGGTTTATTTGGTGGAAGATCATATGTTCAGATCCTTTATGCATATTAATACTCCTCTGATTATGAACATGAATATGCTTTGTGAGTAGTTACGTTTGTTTCCGAGGACATGGGAGAAGTCTTGCTATTAGTAGTCATGTGAATTTGGTATTTGTTCGATATTTTGATGAGATGTATGTTGTCTCTCCTCTAGTGGTGTTATGTGAACGTCGACTACATGACACTTCACCATTATTGGGGCCTATAGGAAGGCATTGGGAAGTAATAAGTAGATGATGGGTTGCTAGAGTGACAAAATCTTAAACCCTAGTTTATGCGTTGCTTCGTAAGGGGCTGATTTAGATCCATATGTTTCATGCTATGGTTAGGTTTACCTTAATACTTATTTTGTAGTTGCGGATGCTTGCAATAGGAGTTAATCATAAGTGGGATGCTTGTCCAAGTAAGGGCAGCACTCAACCACCGGTCCACCCACATATCAAATTATAAAAGTACCGAACGCGAATCATATGAACGAAATGAAAACTAGCTTGACGATAATTCCCATGTGTCCTCGGGAGCGCTTTTCTCTATATAAGAGTTTGTCCAGGCTTGTCCTTTGCTACAAAAAGGATTGGGCCACCTTGCTGCACTTTATTTACTTTTGTTACTTGTTGCTCGCCACAAATTGTCTTATCACAAAAACTATCTGTTACCTATAATTTCAGTTGTTGCAGAGAATACCTTGCTGAAAATCGCTTATAATTTCCTTCTGCTCCTCGTTGGGTTCGACACTCTTACTTATCGAAAGGACTACGATAGATCCCCTGTACTTGTGGGTCATCAAGACTCTTTTCTGGCGCCGTTGCCGGGGAGTGAAGCGCCTTTGGTAGGTGGAATTTGGTAAGGAAAAAATTTATATAGTGTGCTGAAATTTACTGTCACTTGTTACTATGGAAAGTAATCCTCTGAGGGGCTTGTTTGGGGTATCTTCAGCCCGACCAGTAGAGCAAAGAGTTGCACCTCAACCTACTGAACCTACTGAAAATGAAAATGTCTACTTTTAGATTCCTTCGGGTATGATAGAAAAACTACTAGCTAATCCTTTTGCAGGAGACGGAACAATGCATCCTGATGAGCACCTAATATATGTGGATGAAGTTTGTGGATTATTTAAGCTTGCAGGTGTGCCCGATGATGTTATTAAGAACAAGGTCTTCCCTTTATCTTTTAAGGGAGATGTATTGACATGGTATAGGCTATGTGATGATATGGGACCATGGAACTACAAACTATTGAGATTGGAATTTCATCAGAAGTTTTATCCTATGCACCTTGTTCATCGTGATCGCAATTATATATATATAATTTTTTTTCCTCGCGAAGGAGAAAGCATCGCTCAAGCTTGGGGGAGGCTTGAATCAATTTTATATTCATGCCCCAATCATGAGCTCCCAAGAGAAATAATTATTCAAAAAATTTATGCTTGGCTTTCTGATAACAATCGCACCATGCTCGATACTTCTTGTGCTGGCTCTTTTACGATGAAGACTATTGAATTCAAATGGGATTTATTGGAAAGAATTAAACGCAAATCTGAAGATTGGGACCTCGACAAAGGTAAGGAGTCAGGTATGACACCTAAGTTTGATTGTGTTAAATCTTTTATGGATACCGATGTTTTCCGTAAATTTAGCAGTAAATATGGACTTGACTCTGAGATAGTAGCTTCTTTCTGTGAATATTTTGCTACTCATGTTGATCTCCCTAAGGAGAAGTGGTTTAAATATCATCCTCCCATAGAAGTAAAAGTAGCTGCACCTATTAAAGTTGAAGAAAAGACTATCACTTATAATGATCCAATTGTTCCTACTGCTTATGTTGAGAAACCACATTTTCATGTTAGGATAAAAGATCATGCTAAAGCTTCAACTGTGGTTCCTAAAAGCAATATTAGAACCTATATACCTCCTGAGAAAGTTAAAGTTGAACCTAATATTGCTATTGTTAAAGATCTCTTGTTTGATAATATTGATGGGCATGTTATTCATTTCTGTGATGAAACTGCTAGAATTGCCAAACGTTGTGCTAAAGATAAACATAGACCTGTGGTAGGCATGCATGTTATTTCAGTTAAAATAGGAGATCATTGTTATCATGGCTTATGTGATATGGGTGCTAGTGCTAGTGCAATACCTATTGACTTATACAAAGAAATTATGCATGATATTGCACCTACCGAGTTAGAAGATATTGATGTCACAATTAATCTTGCCAATAGAGATACTATTTCACCCATGGGAATTGTTAGAGATGTTGAAGTCTTGTATGGGAAAACTAAATATCCTGCTGATTTTCTTATTCTTGGTTCCCCACAAGATAGCTTTTGCCCCATTATATTTGGTAGACCCTTCTTGAACACTATTAATGCTAAGATAGACTGCAAAAAGGATGTTGTTACTATTGGCTTGGGTGATATGTCTCATGAGTTTAATTTCTCTAAATATCGTAGACAACACCGTGAAGAGGAATTGCCTAGTAAGGATGAAATTATTGGTCTTGCTTCTATTGACGTACCTCCTAGTGATCCTTTAGAACAATATTTGCTAGACCATGAAAATGATATGTTTATGAATGAAAGAAGGGAAATAGATGAAGTATTCTTTAAACAGGAACCCATCCTGAAATACAATTTGCCTGTTGAAATCCTAGGGGATCCTCCTCCACCCAAGGGTGATCCCGTGTTTGAGCTCAAACTGTTACCTGATACTCTTAAATATGCTTATCTTGATGAGAAGAAGATATATCCTGTTATTATTAGTGCTAACCTTTCAGAGCATGAAGAAGAGAGATTATTGAAAACTCTGAAGAAGCACCGCGCTGCTATTGGATATACTCTTGATGATCTTAAGGGCATTAGTCCCACTCTATATCAACATAAAATAAATTTGGAGAAAGATGCCAAACCAGTTCGTGATCACCAACGACGGCTGAATCCTAAGATGAAAGAAGTGGCAATAAAGGAAATACTAAAGCTCCTTGAGGCAGGTATAATTTATCCCGTTGTTGATAGTCAGTGGGTAAGTCATGTCCATTGTGTCCCTAAGAAGGGAGGTATTACCGTCGTTCCTAATGATAAAGATGAATTGATTCCACAAAGAATTATTACAGGTTATAGAATGGTAATTGATTTCCGTAAATTAAATAAAGCTACTAAAAAAGATCATTACCCCTTACCTTTCATCGATCAAATGCTAGAAAGATTATACAAACATACACATTTTTTGCTTTCTAGATGGTTATTCTGGTTTCTCTCAAATACATGTGTCAGCCGATGATCAATCAAAGACCACTTTTACTTGCCCTTTTGGTACTTTTCTTATAAACATATGCCTTTTGGTTTATGTAATGCACCTGCTACCTTTCAAAGATGCATGATGGCTATATTCTCTGACTTTTGTGAAAAGATATGTGCAGTTTTCATGGATGATTTCTCCGTTTATGGATCCTCTTTTGATGATTGCTTGAGCAACCTTGATCGGGTTTTGCAGAGATGTGAAGAAACTAACCTTGTCTTGAATTGGGAGAAGTGCCACTTTATGGTTAATGAAGGCATTGTTTTGGGGCATAAAATCTCTGAAAGAGTCATTGAAGTTGATAAAGCCAAGGTTGATGCTATTGAAAATATGCCATGTCCCAAGGACATCAAAGGTATAAGAAGTTTCCTTGGTCATGCCGGTTTTTATAGGAGGTTCATTAAGGACTTCTCCAAAATTTCTCGGCCTCTGACTAATTTATTGCAAAAAGATATACCATTTGTCTTTGATGATTATTGTGTAGAAGCATTTGAAATACTTAAGAAAGCATTGATCTTTGCATCCATTGTTCAACCACCTGATTGGAATTTACCCTTTGAAATCATGTGTGATGCTAGTGATTATGCTGTAGGTACTATTCTAGGGCAAAGAGTTGATAAGAAATTAAATGTTATTCAATATGCTAGTAAAACTCTAGACAATGCTCAGAGAAATTATGCTACTACTGAAAAAGAATTCTTTGCAGTTGTATTTGCTTGTGATAAGTTCAGACCTTATATTGTTGATTCTAAAGTAACTATTCACACTGATCATGCTGCTATTAAATATCTTATGGAAAAGAAAGATGCTAAACCTAGACTTATTAGATGGGTTCTCTTGTTACAAGAATTTGATTTGCATATTATGGATAGAAAGGTAGCTGAGAACCCCGTTGCAGACAACTTGTCTAGGTTAGAAAATGTTCTTGATGACCCACTACCTATTGATGATAGCTTTCCTGATGAACAATTAAATGTCATAAATGCTTCTCGTACTACTCCATGGTATGCTGATTATGCTAATTACATCGTTGCTAAATTCATACCACCTAGTTTCACATACCAACAAAAGAAAACGTTTTTATATGATTTAAGACATTACTTCTGGGATGACCCACATCTTTATAAAGAAGGAGTAGATGGTGTTATTAGATGTTGTGTACCTGAGCATGAACAGGAACAGATCCTACGCAAGTGTCACTCTGAGGCTTATGGAGGACACCACGCTGGAGACAGAACTGCACATAAGGTATTGCAATCCGGTTTTTATTGGCCTACTCTCTTCAAGGATGCCCGTAAGTTTGTTTTATCTTGTGATGAATGTCAAAGAATTGGTAATATTAGTAGACATCAAGAAATGCCTATGAATTATGACTTGTTATTGAACCATTTGATGTTTTGGGCTTTGATTATATGGGACCTTTTCCTGCCTCCAATGGATACACACATATTTTAGTTGTTGTTGATTATGTTACTAAGTGGGTAGAAGCTATTCCAAATAGTAGTGCTGATCATAACACTTCTATTAAGATGCTTAAAGAAGTTATTTTTCCGAAGTTTGGAGTCTCTAGACATTTAATGACTGATGGTGGTTCACATTTTATTCATGGTGCTTTTCGTAAAATGCTTGCTAAGTATGATGTTAATCATATAATTGCATCTCCTTATCACCCGCAGTCTAGTGGTCAAGTAGAATTGAGCAACAGAGAGCTAAAATTAATTTTGCAAAAGACTGTTAATAGATCCAAGAAGAATTGGTCCAAGAAACTTGATGATGCACTATGGGCCTATAGAACTGCATATAAAAATCCTACGGGTATGTCTCCATATAAAATGGTTTATGGAAAAGCATGTCACCTACCTCTTGAACTAGAACATAAGGCTTATTGGGCTATTAAAGAGCTCAATTATGATTTCAAACTTGCTGGTGAGAAGAGGTTATTTGACATTAGCTCACTTGATGAATGGAGAACCCAAGCCTATGAGAATGCCAAGTTGTTTAAAGAAAAAGTTAAAAGATGGCATGACAAAAGAATACAAAAGCGTGAGTTTAATGTAGGTGATTATGTATTGCTGTAAAACTCTCGTTTAAGATTTTTTGCACGAAAACTTCTCTCCAAATGGGAAGGTCCTTACGTTATCGAGGAGGTCTATCGTTCTGGTGCCATAAAAATCAACAACTTCGAAGGCACAAATCCGAAGGTGGTGAACGGTCAAAGAATTAAACATTATATCTCAGGTAATCCCATAAATGTTGAAACCAATGTTATTGAAACCATAACCCCTGAGGAATACATAAGGGACACTTTCCAGAATGTTTCAGACTCCGAAAAGGAATAGGTATGTGGTACGGTAAGTAAACTGACTCCAAAACAGTTCTAAAGGCAATTTTTCTCCGTTTTGGAATATTTAGAAAAATATAAAAATAAGAAGCAGTCCGGGAAGGACACAAGGCCTCCACGAGGGTGGAGGGCGCGCCCTACCCCCTGGGCGCGCCCCCTGCCTCATGGGCACCTCGTGTGCTCTCCGGACTCCGTTTTCTTGCAAGGTACGTATTTTGGTCGGTAAAAATTCATTATATAATCTCCCGAAGGTTTTGACTCCTGTATCACGCAATTGTCTTCTGTTCTTGTTTCGAGCTTTTGCTGCTACAGATTAGAGCAAGATGTCTTCTCAAGAGTCAGTCGCGGAGAGCCGGGTGTCTTATCCGGCATCGAGATCAAGGACAAACAGCGATGCTGACCACTTTGGGCCAGCAAGGGAAGAAGAGATGGAGGCTGATTTGAAGAGGATAGATGCCATGGAGGAGGATCAAGAAGTCACCTCTCGCTTCCAAGCTGGATTTACGATGGGGGAACTGCAGAGCTCGGCCATTCCAAACTCGGTTATTCCTTCCAATGTTATATTTCTTTCTTATGAAAATATGGAGAAGAGTGTCACTTGTTCTCCCGCAGCTATGCAACACCCTTGGGTGCAAGGAGCTTTGGCCGTTACAGGAAAGCTTCGTCAGGGAATAATGGACCTCAAGCAGCAAGTCAATAAGCTCGAGGAGGATAATCGTATCCTAAGGGGCATCCTCGCCAAGAATATCACATCCCCGCTCCCGAAGAAGGAGACATAATCACATGGGTATGGGCACTCCCCTTGGCAACTGCCAAGCTTGGGGGAGGTGCCCCTGTATTGTATCACCACCACATCTCTATTTTTACCATTTTTTTTTCTTAGTTCGATCCTTTTAGTAATATCTTGATCTAGTAGAATAAAGTTTTTGGTATGATCTAGTTTTGAGTTTTGCTTTATGATCCCTCTATGTAATTGAGTCCATGAGCTATATAATAAAGATTAGTGTTAAGTCAAGGGCTTGATTATTTTGCCATGATGTTGAGGGAATAAAAGAAAAGAAAAAGGATAAAAAGAAACAAAGAGATCATATTGATCTTATGGAGAGTAATGACTTCACATAGAAAGAGTATGATGATTAAAAGTTGTTGAGAGTTGACAGGCATAGCTTTGGTCATCATTGCAATTAATAGGAAGTAATAAAGAAAGAGAGGTTTCATATATAAATATACTATCTTGGACATCTTTTATGATTGGGAGCACTCATTAAAATATGACATGCTAAAGAGTTGATGTTGGACAAGGAAGACAACGTGATGGGTTATGTTTTCTTATACCTGAGATAAAGTATATTGTCATGGATCATCCAACATGTTGAGCTTGCCTTTCCCCCTCATGCTAGCCAAATTCGTTGCACCAAGTAGCGATACTACTTGTGCTTCCAAAGACCCTTAAACCAGTTTTGCCATGAGAGTCCACCATATCTACCTATGGATTGAGTAAGATCCTTCAAGTAAGTTGTCATCGGTGCAAGCAATAAAAATTGCTCTCTAAATATGTATGATTGATTGGTGTGGAGGAAATAAGCTTTATACGATCTTGTGATGTGGAAGAAATAAAAGCAACGGACTGCATAATAAAGGTCCATATCACAAGTGGCAATATAAAGTGATGTTCCTTCATATTAAGATTTTGTGCATCCAACCCTGAAAGCGCATGGGAACCTCTGCTTACCTCTGTGAAGGGCCTATATTTTATTATTAGCTTCTACCTTATGCAAGAGTCATGGGGATTTTCACCTTTCCTTTTTACATTTTATCCTTTGGCAAGCACAGGATGTTGGATGTAAGTTAGCATGAATTATTATTGTTGAACATTACCCTTGAGGTAAAACATTGGGAGGCGAAACTATAAGCCCCTATCTTTCTCTGTGTCCGATTAAAACTCCGTAACCACAAGTATTGTGTGAGTGTTAGCAATTATGAAAGACTAAATGATAGTTGAGTATGTGGACTTGCTAAAAAGCTCTGACATAGACTCTTTCTGATGTTATGATAAATTGCAATTGCTTCAATGACTGAGATTATAGTTTGTTAGTTTCAATAAAGTTTCTGATTCATACTTTGCATTGTGAATAGATTATTACTTGAGCATAAGAAATCATATGACAATATCCATATATATTGCTATTATGAGAATAATCATGATGCCCTCATGTCTGTATTTTATTTTATCGACACCTCTACCTCTAAACATGTGGACATATTTATCATTATCGTCTTCCGCTTGAGGACAAGCGAGGTCTAAGCTTGGGGGAGTTGATACGTCCATTTTGCATCATGCTTTTATATCGATATTTATTGCATTATGGGCTGTTATTACACAATATGTCACAATACTTACGCCTATTCTCTCTTATTTTACAAGGTTTACATAAGGAGGGAGAATGCCGCACTGGAATTCGGGCTGGAAAAGGAGCAAATATTAGAGACCTATTCGCACAACTCCAAAAGTCCTGAAACTCCACGAAAGTTATTTTGGAAATAATAAAAATACTGAGCGGAAGAAATACCAGAGGGGCCCACACCACAGCCACGAGGGTGGGGCGCCCTACCCCCGGGCGCCCCCGCCTCGTGGGCCCCCTCTTGGCCCTCCGGTGCCCATCTTCTGCTATATGAAGTCTTTCGTCCGAAGAAAAATCATAAGCAAGCTTTCGTGACGAGACTCCGCCGCCATGAGGCGGAACCAATCTAGGGCTCCGGCAGAGCTGTTCATTGGGACACTTTCCCGGGGGGGAAATCATCGCCATCTTCATCACCAACGCTCCTCTCATCGGGAGAGGGCAATCTCCATTAACATCTTCACCAGCACCATTTCCTCTCAAACCCTAGTTCATCTCTTGTATCCAATTCTTGTCCCTAAGTCTGGGATTGGTACCTGTAGGTTGCTAGTAGTGTTGATTACTCCTTGTAGTTGATGCTAGTTGGTTTATTTGGTGGAAGATCATATGTTCAGATCCTTTATGCATATTAATACTCCTCTGATTATGAACATGAATATGCTTTGTGAGTAGTTATGTTTGTTCCTGAGGACATGGGAGAAGTCTTGCTATTAGTAGTCATGTGAATTTGGTATTCGTTCGATATTTTGATGAGATGTATGTTGTCTCTCCTCTAGTGGTGTTATGTGAACGTCGACTACATGACACTTCACCATTATTTGGGCCTAGAGGAAGACATTGGGAAGTAATAAGTAGATGATGGGTTGCTAGAGTGACAGAATCTTAAACCCTAGTTTATGCATTGCTTCGTAAGGGGCTCATTTGGATCCATATGTTTCATGCTATGGTTAGGTTTACCTTAATACTTCTTTTGTAGTTGCGGATGCTTGCAATAGGAGTTAATCATAAGTGGGATACTTGTCCAAGTAAGGGCAGCACCCAAGCACCGGTCCACCCACATATCAAATTATCAAAGTACCGAACGCGAATCATATGAACGTGATGAAAACTAGCTTGACGATAATTCCCATGTGTCCTCGGGAGCGCTTTTCTCTATATAAGAGTTTGTCCAGGCTTGTCCTTTGCTACAAAAAGGATTGGGACACCTTGCTGCACTTTATTTAGTTTTTTTACTTGTTGCTCGCCACAAATTGTCTTATCACAAAAACTATTTGTTACCTATAATTTCAGTGCTTGCAGAGAATACTTTGCTGAAAACCACTTATCATTTCCTTCTGCTCCTCGTTGGGTTCGACACTCTTAGTTATCGAAAGCACTACGGTAGATCCCCTATACTTGTGGGTCATCACTGTATACGCTATATATTTGCCTCTTTGAAAAGAAAAAAATATGAACAACCAATATAGATCAGTTTTGGGGTTTTCATATTATTTCCAACTGTGAACTTCAAGAATGTCGTGCAAGAAAGAAGACAAAACTAACTTGCAGTTTCCCATAATTTGTATTAGATATCCTGTCTGCGGCAAGCACAGCCTTGACAGCATCAGAAGTCCTGGCAGAGACAACAAACTTATGTGGAGGCGGCGGACCTCCTATCTCAGTAAATCGATAGTGGACAAATCAAAACGATTGACGTACATGAGCTAGTCTACACAATAAAGCGAGCAAGTAAATCAGAATATGACGCTGATCGATATTGTGCAGGAAAAGAAAACAAATAAAAATGCGGGAAAAAAGAAAAGGAAAATGACTACGGTTTAAACACCATTGGCAATACAGTCTCCATTAGGTCACAGGTTCAAATAAAGAAGAAAGAAGAAACATTTGCCATGGGCGTGAGCGTATGTTTGCCGTGTATCACTAATTAAAACGAAAGGGAACAAATGAATAGAGGATGTGAACACTATGTGTGTTGTAGAAAATGCAATTGCCTTGTAGACACCAACTACAGTTGCCATGGATCAAACAAACTTCACTTTGACATGTAAATGTCACAAAAATGAAACAAAGGGTTGACATGCACGATCGACTATGGTTGCCATCAAAAAAAAGCAAAAAATCAGTTAAAGCTCTGTCAGACTAGGGTTGACAGATTATGGCCAAAAAGATATACCACATGCAAAACAATTTGGTTGCCACTTATGAACAACTGCAAGGGTGATTTAGGAAAGAATGAACCATGGTAAGAGCATTTGCAGAAGAGTAGGGAAAATACCATTAGGTGCAAGCAACAGCCCTTCTGGTACATCTTATTTGAGAATGCATCATGCAGGAAGTTGGCAATGAATTTACACCAATTCATGTTTTTAACATCTTTTAGCTTCGCCTGCACAACAGAATTCACAACAAAAAGATCACGCATCGACATTCAATAAAAACATCAAATTGTCAGTGACTAGCTTATGCATGACATCAAAAACAGAAGATTGTAGGGAAAATAATAGAGAGAGAGCATTCACCAGGATAGGGAAGCACTTGTTGCTTGGATGAAGAGATGTGGTAGGCGCACAGACAGCCGAGATCAAGTACATCAGCAGCTTCATCTTAAATACCTCGCCATGGGTTGTCATGCCCTCCAGCGAAGTTGCCAGCATAGTCATATTAGGCATGGATGTCATTCCAGGAAACAAATGGGCGAACAAAACTTCCTCAATCTCATTGTTCACCTCATACGGGACTTTGATTTCCCCACAGGGGACACCCAAAGTGCAGAACACAGATTCCTCATCTAAAGGCAGTCTTCCACGTCCCGGAATGACGAATTCTCTAGACTCAGGCTCATATATCTCACCGAGCCAGTCGCATACAGGGTTTATCGGTCGTCGGAGGTCTTTGTCATTGATTCCGATGTGCCCCTCTCCAATTCCTAGCGGCTAGGGCCCCTCCTCGAGCTCCCTATTCTTTCAAGATCGCCAATTTTGCGCTCGGAGGTCCGTGTGAGCCTCCTGCGACGACCATCTCCACGCGCCGCTGGACTCTATCGGGCGCTGGATCTGGTGGCCTTTTGCGCGCCTAACTGGTGCCAACCGACACGTTATAGGATGATGGTGAGCTCACCGCGGCCATGCCGCCGAGCCTGGCACCACCGCTTGTTGCTAGCCATCGCCAGTTCCCTGTACACGCTGGAGTTGAGATTGAGAGAGAGACACCTGGAGGGAAGAGAGAGAATATAATTTGTTTTTTCTTTTTCTTCGGGTGGGCCCTAGATATAAGTGACACATGTATAGAGGGTTAAAAATGTCCAAATAATGTCTCATAAACATTCAAAGCTCTTTGACCAGACGGAAACGGCACGGAAGGGCATTTCTGTAAGGTCACCTAACGGCGGAAGGGCAAATTTGAGCACCCTTTGAAATTAGGGGTAAATGTGAGTGGTGGGTTCAGGTTAGGGACACAAATGTAAAAGATCCTTCTATAAATCAACCATGGACTATCGCATACCAGCACGGTGCATAAAAGAAGAGTAAAAACTAAGTGCAAAAGACGCTCCAAGATTTACGCATATCACATGAACGAAACGAAGACGAAAACATACCGATACTTGTTGAAGAAAGATGGGATGCCTTCCGGGGCATCCCCAAGCATAGACGCTTGAGTCTCTTTGAATATTTACTTGGGGTGCCTTGGCATCCCCAAGCTTGAGCTCTTGCCTTTCCTCCTTCTCCTCATATTGAGACCTCCTCGATCTTTGATCACTTCATCCACACAAAACTCAACAGAAAGCTCGGTAAGATCCGTTAGTATAATAAAGCAAATCACTTCTCTAAGTATTGTTGCAAACCAATTCATATTATGTTTTTGCATTTTATATATTGTAATATAACTTTTCCATGGCTTATACCACCGATAAAAATCGATAGTTTCATCAAAACAAGCAAAACAATGCATCAAAAACAGAATATGTGTTAAACATGACAGTGTGTAGTAATCTTAACATTCGCCATACTTCTGGTACTCCAAAAATTCTGAAAAAATAGGACAAAATAAACAATTTGTATAACAAGACTGCAAAAAGTTTCAGAAACTTTCGACGTTCCAGTAAAAAATATAAAATCGCGCACTACAGCCAAAGTTTCTGTTTTTGCACCGCACATACAATCAAGAAATCTGCTCATCCTAAAGGCAAATCTAGGCACAATATTTTCGTAATACAATGGAATTTCACAAGGGGATAATTATTTTTGTGAGAATCTTCATGAAAAATTCTACATTGTTTCCATGAGCATGAACACAAGTGTTCATGGTCGACCCTCACTTCTCCAATGCATCACTTCCAATCACTTCTCTTTTGTGAAAAGTTTTTAAGTTCCCCTCTATATTTTTTTTGTTTTTAAACTTTATAAAAGCACTCAACAGAAACAAATGACTCTCTAAAACTTCCAAGTTGTCTCCCTGGCAGCGCTTTCTTTAAAGCCATTAAACTAGGCATCAAGTGCTCAAGTAATGAATCCACCAGGATCCCAAGGTATATCAAAGCCAATTTTAATTAACAATTATTTGGCATTTAGTAATGAGCACAAAGCAACATATATCATGCAATGACGAAGTCTAACTCTCTTCCTATGCATCGGCATGTCATACAAGAACAATTCATGCACATCAAGTAAAGGCCAATACATAGCATAAGCAGTTTCTTGCAATTTTTTCATGTTGAAAACATAGAGAGGCGGAGATGTAGTTCCTCTCTCATAATAATTGAAGTAGGAGCAGCAAGCACATGCATATTACATTCATCAAAATCATCATGTGCAACGGTAAAAGGAAACCCATCAATGTAATCCTTAATAAGAGCAAACTTCTCCGATATAGTGTAGCTTGAAGAATTCAAAAAGATAATAGGACTATCGTGTGTGGGTGCAATAGCAACAATTTAATTCTTAACGTAAGGAACTATAGCAAGTTCATATCCATAAGCATAATTCATATTGGCATCATGGCCACAAGCATAGCAAGCATCAAGTTCATCAAAAAGGGATATTTCAAATGAATCAACGGGATCATAGCAATTATCATAGCATTCATCCTTCGGTAAGCACGAAGGGACATTAAACAATGTATGAGTTTAAGATTTACTCTCATTAGAAGGTGGGCATGGGTAGCTAATCCGCTCTTCCTCCTTTTGTTCTTCACTCTCCTCATCATCTTTTTCATCCAATGAGCTCACAGTTTCATCAATTCCTTCTTCCATAGACTCCTGCAAAATGTTAGTCTCTTCTTGGCAGCGGAGAAGTACTCAATATATTCTTTAACATAAGCATTGGAAGCATAGTTTTCATAGCAATATTTAAGTATGGCAAAATTTTCAGATTTGTAAAGAGTAGCTTCATACTTTTCAATCAAAGAAGCAATTTCATAAGCACCCTTAAAATCAACAAATTCTTCAATTTGTTAAACATCATAGTAATTATAAACACCCTTGGCATAAGCAGATACGATTCCATTATCCTTAAACTCACATTGGAAGGGAATGTGTTTTTTAGGGTCCTCGGAACAACAAGTAAAATCATGTATTTCACATAAATTCAAAGCATAGCAATAAAAACTATTAATATGATGCCATAAAACTTTCCCCTTTTTAGATAAGCGGTGTCCCACATAAGAAGCGTGCTCATTTAATGATTTTCCCTCAAATAAGCTAGTTGGGTTTTCAGCACGAGCACAAATGGATCGAAGATTATCCAAGTAGAAAGCTTCGGTAGTATGATAGATTTTGGGTGGTTCTTCAACCATTGGTTTAGCGGGTACAACTATTTTTTTTTGGTATTTTGCATTTCCTACCCATAACTAAAGATAGAAAACAAGAACACAAAATAAAAACTACTTAGTGATAAAGCAAACAAGCACACACGAGAATATTCACCCCACGCTATTGTTCCCCGGCAATGGCGCCAGAAAAAGGTCTTGATAACCCACAAGTAGGGGATCGTCTGTAGCCTTTTTCGATAAATAAGAGTGTCGAACCCAGCAAGGAGCTAAAGGTAGAACAAATATTCCCTCAAGTTCTATCGACCACCGATACAACTCTACGCACACTTGACATTTGCTTTACCTAAAACAAGTATGAAACTATTTTGCAAGAATAAAACTACGAGTACTTTGCGAGAATAAAACTACGGATAAATTACAAGATAGTAAAAGTGGATAGCTTTTGTCAACAAGAAAGTCATTTGTCCCTAGGCAATCGATAACAAGTACCGGTAATCATTCTTGCAATTCCATATGAGGGAGAGGCATGAGCTAACATACTTTCTCTACTTGGATCATATGCACTTATGATCGGACCCCTAGCAAGCATCCGAACTACTAAATATCATTAAGGTCGTGAAACCCAACCATAGCATTAAGTATCAAGTCCTCTTTATCCCATACGCCATAACCCACTTATCCGCGTTTAGGCTGTTGTCATCCCCCGCAACACTGACAATAAGCAAACCATGAACATATTGCAACACCCTACAATGGGTTCCCCTCACGTTTGCGTGAGACAAAGGGCACCGTAGGACAGCACCATAAATAAGATATACAATCATACCAACCAAGATCACGATTAACCCATAGGACAAAACGGATCTACTCAAACATCATAGGATAGCCAAATATCATTGGGAAATGATATATGGAGTTGAGCACCATGTTTAAGTAGAGATTACAGCGGGTAGGAGAGGTGTTACACTGCTGCATAGAGGGGGAGAAAGTTGGTGTTTACGGTAGCAAGATTGTTGATGTAGATCGCCATCATGGTCCTTGCCCCGGCGGTGTTCCGGCGCCACCGGGAGAGAGGGGGAGAGAGCCCCCTCCTTCTTCTTCTTCCTTGGCCTCACCCCTCCCCTAGATGGGAGGAGAGTTCCCCCTCTGGTCCATGGCCTCCATGGCGGCAGAGGGGCAGGAGCCTCTCCGAGATTGGATCTCCCTCTCTGTTCCCTTCTATTTCGCATTCCTCAGATCTGGCCTTTCACAGTTTCTTAAATTCCAGGATATCCGTAACTCCGACTGTGCTGAAATTTTTACATGATTTTTTCCATAAATTATCTTTCTTGCGCCAGAAGAAGGGCCCCAACCGCCTTACGAGGAAGGCATAAGACACCTGGACGCGCCTGGCACCCCCTGCCGCACCCTGGTGTATCTTGGGGTCCGTGGACCCCCGTTTAAGTTGATTCCACCTCCCAAAATTCACAAATATTCCAAAATAATTCTTCATAAATTTTTATTACATTTGGAATTCGTTTGATATGGATTTTTTGCGAAACAAAAAACATGCAACAAACAGGAACTGGAACTCGGCACTGGATCAATATGTTAGTCCAAATAAATCATATAAAATGTTGCCAAAAGTGTATAAAAGTTGTATAATATTGGCATGAAGCAATCAAAAATTATAGATACGACGGAGACGTATCACTTCTTCGGGAACCTCTGCTGGGAGGGCCACTTCCAAGGACAAGAAGTAAGAGGAGGAAGAGAATTTCCTCGTGAAGCTCATCTACGCCTACTTCCTCTCCATATAGGCTCAACCCAGGTCTACCATAGAGGAGGATAACTGCATACCAGGGACTGATACGTCTCCAACATATCTATAATTTTTTATTGTTCCTTGTTGTTATATTATCAATCTTGGATGTTTTACAATCATTTTATATCATTTTTTGGTACTAACCTATTGACATAGTGCCAAGTGCCAGTTGCTGTTTTTTGCATGTTTTTTACATCGCAGTAAATCAATACCAAACGGAGTCCATACGCAGTGAAACTTTTTGGAGATTTCTTTTGGACCAGCAGACATCCAGTTTGCTGAAGAAGCACCTGGGGGCCCAGGCGCGCCCAGGTGGGTTGTGCCCACCTCGGGTGCCCCCTAACCGACTCTTTGCTCTATAAAAGCCCCAATATTCTAGAAACCCCAGGGGAGTCGACGAGAATCAATTCCAGCCGCCGCAGAGTCCAGAACCACCAGATCCATTCTAGGCACCATCACGGAGGGGTTCACCACTTCCATTGGTGCCTCCCGGATGATGCGTGAGTAGTTCTTTGTAGACCTTCGGATCCGTAGTTAGTAGCTAGATGGCTTCCTCTCTCTCGTTTGATTCTCAATATAATGGTCTCTTGGAGATCCATATGATGTAACTCTTTTTGCGGTGTGTTTGTTGGGATCGGATGAACTTTGAGTTTATGATCAGATCTATCTTTGTATATCCATGAAAGTTATTTGAGTTTTGATATCTTATATGCATGATTGCTTATAGCCTCATATTTCTTCTCCGATATTTGGGTTTTGTTTGGCCAACTTGATCTATTTATCTTGCAATGGGAAGATGTGCTTTGTAGTGGGTACGATCTTACCGTGCTTGATCCCAGTGACAAAAGGGGAACCGACACGTATGTATCGTTCCTACTAAGGATAAAACAATGGGGTCTATTTCTACATAAATATATCTTGTCTACATCATGTCATCGTTCTTATTGCATTACTCCGTTTCTCCATTAACTTAATACACTAGATGCATGGTGGATAGCGGTCGATGTGTGGAGTAAAAGTAGTAGATGCAGGCAGGAGTCGGTCTACTCATCTTGGACATGATGCCTATGTAATGATCATTGCCTGGATATCATCATGATTATTTGAAGTTCTATTAATTGCCCAAGAGTAATTTGTTTACCCACCATTTGCTATTTTTCTCGAGAGAAGCCACTAGTGAAACCTACGGCCCCCGAGTCTCTTTCTCATATTATTTTCCTTTGTGATCTATTTTCCTTTGATTTTATTTTCAAATCTATTAAACCAAAAATCCTTGCTGTAATTTATTCTTATTTATTTTATTTGGCGTTCGATCTATCAATCTACTACAATTTATTCACGTCCATTTACCCATCTTGGGGCGCCGCTACCCTAAAGGGATTGACAACCCCTTTTACATGTCGGGTTGCGAGTATTTGTTATTTGTGTGTAGGTGTTTTTTACGTTGTGTTGCTTGGTTCTCCTACTGGTTCGATAACCTTGGTATCATAACTGGGTGAAATACCTACCGCCGTTGTGCTGCATCATCCCTTCCTCTTTGGGGAAATACCGACGTAGCTTCAAGCCACATCAAAAGGAATTTCTAGCGTCGTTAACGGGGAGGATCTTCAACATATACCAGATTCCTAATCACAAATCTCATCTCCTCGCAATTTACATTATTTTCCATTTGCCTCTCGTTTTCCTCTCCCCCCACTTCACAAAAATTTGCCGTTTTATTCGCCCTCTTTTTCGTTGGCCGTTTTCTTGCTATATCTATTTTGGTGTGCAATCTTGTTTGCCGTCATTATCGTCATGGATAGTTCTTCCTCTATTGCATGCACTCCCGAGAACGAGGTTCTGAACTTTAAACAAAGGGGAGGAGAAAATTTAAAAGATGCTTGGTATAGCATTTGCAATGCCCATAATAGTCTATTCGCAAGCAATCCACCGTTGTTCTTCTTTGTTGGCTTTATGTGGGCATCACCACTTGGTATAGATTCGTCCTTGATACAATTACCGGTGGAAATTTCTTGATGTGTCCCTCTCTTGATGCTTTTAATGCTATTGGAAATTTAGTGGGCTCGCCACCTCTTATGATTAATGAAACAACTTTGACTCTTGAGCATGTTATGGAAAGATTAGATGCCATTGAAAAGAAAATGCTTATTGAAGAGCATACTGAAAACTTAGATAAAAAGATGCATAATTTTGCTACTAAAATTGGGTCAAAACCAGGAGAAGTTTTTAAGTTGTTAAAAGAAAAGGGAACCCTAATTCATGAAAGAATTGAAGAAAGTCCGTCTCGGATTGATAAACTGGAACCCTAAAACTATTGAAAAAACTCCCGTAAAGATTGGCAGAACTACTCAAGCTACTAAGAGCAAGGGTGCAACTTCTAGTAACAACAGTAAAGAGGATCTTAAGATGATTAGTATCCACCCGGATTTTGTTGAAGTTATAAGAGATCCCTTCGGCAAGAATGAATTCTTTAAATTTGTTCCTAGGAGCATTGTCATTGAAAATCTTTATGCCAAATCTTTGAAGAATTCTAAGTGTTTGATTGAAGAGTTGGACAAAGATGACAACACTTAGATCCTTTGCTTTATGCCTAGCTAGGGGCGTAAAACTATAGCACTTGTTGGGAGGCAATCCAATGAATAAAATTTATTTTTTGCTTTTTGCTTTCTGTTCTTGAGTGTTTGCACAATTAATCTACTGTTATGATTATGTTTTTTGTGTTTTTATTAGTGTTTGTGCCAAGTTAAGCCTTTAGGATCTTCTTGGGTGATAGTTTTTTGATCTTGCAGAAAAACAGAAACTTTTGCGCTCACAAAAACAATTATCATTTTTCACCAGAGCGTGATAAAATGCTAATTCTTTTTGAAGATGATTAATATACAAATTTCTCAGGTATTCCTATTTTCTAAAGATTTTTGGAGTTTCAGAAGTATTCAAAATTTCCAGATTACTACAGACTGTTTTGTTTTTGACAGATTCTGTTTTCTTTGTGTTGTTTGCTTGTTTTGATGATTCTATGGTTTCTTTGATGATTTTTTTTCCATAGAAAAGTTGAAATACAGTAGATATAATGCAAGAACAAAATATGAATTGGTTTGCAACAGTACTTATAGTAGTGATTTGCTTTCTTATACTAACGGATCTCACGAAGGTTTTGTTGGAGTTTTGTGTGATTGAAGTTTTCAAGTTTTGGTTTATCTTACGATGGATGAAGGAATGAGGAGTAAGAAGAGCCTAAGCTTGGGGATGCCTCGGCATCCCAAACTATTGTCCAAAAGAGAGCAAGCAACTAAGATTGGGGATGCCCCGAGTGGCATCCGCTCTTTCTTCTAACCACCATCGGTATTTTACTCGAAGCTATATTTTTATTCGTCACATACTATATGTTTTGCTTGGAGCGTCTTGTATGATATGAGTCTTTGCTTGTTTTATTTTGTGTTTTTAGTCTTGATTCGTTGCTGGACACACCTATTTGAGAGAGCCAAAATTATGTCATGACTTGTTAGAATTTGAAAGTGCTAGTTATCGACTAGAGGGGGGTGAATAGGCGATTTTTATGAAAGTCTTCAAAACATGGAAGTTTCGAAGACAAACAATAGAAATGAACCTATTAACATGCAGCAGAAGGTAGACTACACTAGGCAAGCCATTGTCAAGTATTCAAAGAAGTGAAAGCACGATGACTATGAGCAACTAGGTAGTAAAGATCAGGATGGAAGATAGTATGAAGCCAATCAGAACAAGTAGTTACAGAGTGAAGTCAAACAGATAGTGCGAGCAGGCAAAGACTTCACGAAGACAAACTGTAAGTAAAGAGAGGGAGAAGATATAACCAGTCTATTGGTGCGGACAAGGATTTGTTGGACCAGTTTCAGTTGTTGTGACAACTGTACGTCTGGTTAGGAAGGCTAAGATTCAACTCAGAAGACCACATCTTCACCTTATTCCCCTTGAGCTAAGGACACCCAGTCCTCGCCCAATCACTCTGGTAAGTCTTCAAGGTAGACTTCTGAACCTTCACAGACTTCGTTCACCGGCGATCCACAATGACTCTTGGATGCTCAGAACGCCACGCCTAACCGGCTGGAGGATTCACAGTCCTCAAGTGTAACAAGTCTTGAGTCACGCGACGGGAAGACTTGATGATGCCTAACACTCTTTGGCTCTGGGTGTTTTGGGCTTTGTCCTCGCAAGGATTTCTCTCTCTCAAAAGCTTGAGGTGGGTTACTCTCAAGCGACAAAAGCCATGCACTAACTCCGAGCAGCCACCAATTTATGGTGTAGGGGTGGGCTATTTATAGCCACTAGGCAACCCAACCTGATTTGTCCGAAATGACCCAGGTCACTAAGGAACCGACATGTGTTCCAACGGTCGATTTCAAACACGCGGCAGCTTGACTTGGGCTACAAGTAAAGTCGACTCATCAACTCTGGATAAGATTTGCTTTCATTGTCTTCGCATGCGAAGACATAGGATTTAGTTGAGCATCACTTGATCCTCGACTTTGTTCACTTGGACCCCGATTAACGATGACGGTGGTTCCTATGACTCAACAAAGAAGAAAAGGAAACTACGAAACAACTATGTCTTCGCACTCCATAGTCTTCACGTGAATGTATTCTCGAGTCATAAGCTTCGATGTGATTATCTTCACATATCGCCGTTGTCTTCAATGTCTTCATACATTTTTGGGGGTCATCTCCGGTAGGCAAACCGAATTAATGAGGACTACTACCTGTGTTATTCTGCAATTCTCACAAACACATTAGTCCCTCAACCAGGTTTGTCGTCAATACTCCAAAACCAACTAGGGGTGGCACTAGATGCACTTACAATCTCCCCCTTTTTGGTGATCGATGACAAACTGGTTGAAGTTTTCAACGGGAATAAAAGTATGTGAAATTGTGAGGAATTTAGGTATTGTCTTCATAAGTAGCAAAAGGCTCCCCCTGAAGATGTGCATATAAGTATTTTGCTTTTGGAATGCAAATGCACATGGCTGGTTGTACTTGTGGAGATCCTCTTCAACTTACGAAGGCAATTCATCATGCATGAAAATATATAGCAAAGATAATGACATGCATAATGAAAAATGGATATTCAGCGTTGCGTGGCTGTGGCTTCATCATGCTCAGCATTTGGCTCATGTTGGGCTCAGGCTTCTGGAAGATGCTCTCCAAAGCATTGCGGTGAAGCTGACAACCAGGTTCAAAGAGTTCAACTGGAGTGGGCAGGCCAGTGAGCTCAATATATCAAGAGCTTAAGCTTCGTGATGTACATTGCCTGTCATCCACTCAAGGATCCATGTCTTCGGATCCCTGTTGTAGTCGCGAATGTGGAGGGTGGCATAGAATTGCAGCAGAAGCTCTTCGTTCCAGTGCTCTTTATCAGTCACAAATTGCAGCAGACCAGCATCTCGCAAACAGTCAAGGGCTTCTTCTAGGCAGGGCAGTCCAGCAATAGCTTCGCAGTCTAGGCGCATATGGGGAAATATGCGCTCTTGATCATAAAGAACACAAGAGTAGTAATTGCGTTGCTGATAGCTCCAGAACTAACCAGATGAAATTCTTAGCCTTGAGTATGGGTTCTTGTCGCTGACAAAGAAGGTGTTGTGTGCAATGAAGCCATTCACATTAAAATATCCTGGTGAAGTTGTAGTACCTGGAAACCTTGGCAGCCTCGGTTTTGACTTCTGGACCTGGGGCCTGTGCTCCACATGATAGTCAAATTGAGGTCCGGGAGCAGGAGGAGGAACCAGAATGGGCCAGCGAACCATGACAGGTTGGCCGCGATCAATTGCCAGCTCGATAGTGTGTGGCCTTTGGAGGCGGTACAGGAGCATTGGCATTGACGTGAGCTGCAAGTGGTATAATGGCTTCAGGTGGAATATTGACTTCAGGTGCATTGGAAGCTTCAGGCTCATTAACTTCTGGCGCCACATTGACTTCTGGCGCCACATTTGCTTCAGCCATGACAACGTCTTTGGCTTCAGTATTGTTGTTGGTGGCCGCCTCAATGTTATCAACCTCTACTTGAGTAGCTGGAGGGTCGGACACGTTCTCCTCGAGAACAACTTCTTGGTTGGACAGGGGTATAGCAACACGTTCTTCTTCTTGACGGGGTTCTTCTTGTTCATCGGCTGATGCAGCCGAAATGTCTTCAGCAACTTTGGCTTCAGACTCTGAGATGTTCACAATTGGAGTGACTTCAGGAAACACTTGGCGTGATACTGAGTGGTGGTGCTCTTCTCCTTCTGGAACACTCGAAAGAGTGACTTGGGGCCTTGGTCCTTTGCGAAGCCTGTGAAAAACGGGTGACGCTTGTGGAGAGGGAGTTGGCTGGGCCTCAAAGTCGTCATCATCAAGCACCGGAGTGATGACTTGAGTTGGGGGAGTACTTGGTGATTCTTCTTCATGGGGGGAGTCTTGAGAGTGATCAGCCCACGAATCATCCTGAGCAGTTGGCGTCAGAGGACGACCACTGCTGATGAGTTCGTTGTTTGTTAGAACAGGCGATGATACCATTTTGTGCTTGATCTGAGGAAGGACTTCATCAGCATCTACATTGTCTTGGGGACCAATGTCTTCAACTGCGGTGTGGTCAACAGCTGGATCTGCTTGAGCTTCAGGAGCCTCTGTGGTAGCAGGCTCGTGAACTATCAACCGACGCTCTTGGTGTGTGGACGCAGGACGAGCAACTGAGATTGGCACGACGACAAGGGGCTCTGTGTGAGAAGCCCGATCTTTCTTCTTTGTTTTTCTTTTCTTGGTTGGTGGAGCATCGTCAGTGGTGTTCTTGGACTTGCGCTTTCTGGCTTCGGCTTCGGTTGTCCTTGTTTTCTTGAGTTCTGAAGCTACTGTGGGGACCTTTGGCTTCACGCATGTCATACTGGCGGGGAAGACAATGCGAGGTTCTTCCCGCCTGGATGCTTCAGCTGGGTCCACAGCAGGCTTCTTCTTCTTCTTGGCAGCCATCTTGGGGTCGATGCCGGGACGCCCAAGTGCCTTGCGCTTCTCGGCTTCATTGTAAGCTTGAACACATTTGGCAGCGAGGAGTTTCATGCGCTCGCATGAACCTTTAGCTTCGTCACGTTTCTTGTGAAACGCCTCCTTGAGCTCATGCATCATTTGCTTGAAGTTTTGGACATCAGTCACACTGAGCTTGGCCATATGCTTCTTGAACTGGGCTTTTTCATAGTCAATCTTGTTCTTCAGTTCAACAATTTTTTGAGCTAGAGCCAGCTCAGGAGCAATGGCTCCATGGAAGGAGACGCTGAGGCCAATTGCGAGCTAAAGATCATCAAAACTGAGGTTTGGACTATCAAACCACTCATCAATGAACTTGTTCAGGATGTCCACATCGAAAAGGGGAAGATCGTTGAAGATTTCCGCCTCTTGCTTGCTCTTTATTAGTAGCTCAAGAGCATCGTTGCCAAGGTCGTCATCACTTGACAGATCAATGGCATGGTTCTCATTCCTCAGAATGGCAGCTGGGGTCAGTGCTTGATCAGTAATCTACATGGGCTTCTTCTTCTTTTCAGTCTTGGAGATGCGAGAAAGATCTTCAGAATGCACACTTGGTGCAGGGGGGCAGTGGCCAGAGGCTTCGCACGCGAAGCTCTTGGTGCAGTGGAGGGCTTTGAAGCCTTTGGTTTCTTCTGCTTCTGTGGTTTTGGCGGAGCAGGCGCTTCATCAGAATCAGCGTCATCTGCAGAGTGATCCACTGTGGCTCTTTGTGCGGTGATGTAGGAGAGGAGACCATCAAAGTTGTTGAAGGGGCCAATGACATTGGGACTAGCATCACGCGTGCCATCAGCCCGAGGAGGAGAAGGACCGGGGTTGAAGTCTATTCCCAGCGATTTCTTGTTCTCTTTGGCCGATGCCTTTGCAATCTGAAAGTTGCACTTGAAAAGATTATCATCACGACACCATAGCAATGATGATGGGTCGGCATTGGCAGGCTGTGGTCCACGGACCATACAGGGGTAGAAACCCTGAGCAATAGCTTCAGCTCTGTTCTTGGGTTGAAGATTTCAAAAGAGAATATCACCCCAGGGACATTTGATGGCATTCTTCTCAGCATACTCCTGGGTCACGAACCTGTATTTGAACCATTGCTCGGCCCAATATCTTCAAATCCACTGGATTCGAGTTTTGCGCTGATTGTAATCCTCTTCTGGATCAGTCTTGTACAGCTCATAGAGATCTGGTGGCAAATCCCTTGATGTGCCCCCATGGCGATGCCTGCCGCCCTTCCTTGCAGACTTTTCTGTGGCCATGAGGTTTAGACTGAATGGCTTCAAAACTATCAAAGTCTTCCGTCTGCTGGTCAGACAAGAACTAGCTTCGGGAGAATTGATGTGATGCTGTAAGAACTATGCAAATGAATGCAGACTATGAGAACCAAGGGATTCTCCCACGGACATGTACCTATGACAGCATTAGAGATGCGAGGGAAGGGGAAGAGGTCATATGCATTCTCAGAAGATTTTGAAGATAAATCAGTTTGAAGACATTGACCTCATAGTGCGAAGACATTCACTTATATGTTGAGAGTTGGTTCCAGATTTGTACGAATCCAAGAATAGGTACAAGTGAGGAATCTAACTATGTGTGAAGCATAAGTGAATATACTAGGCATATTATGAGATGCAGAACAGGATAGATCCAAATTTGTGGCCTCAGAAACCACTTTTGGTGAAGAAAGATGAATCTATCAGATCAAAAAGGCAGTAAAAAGTGAGTTTGAATTACCACACGAAGAACTGCTAGACGGAGTAGAGAGGAGGCCGAGCAGTTCGATCTTCCGTGCCCTAACTTGGCGACGGAGGACACCTACGGCGGCAGCGGAGAAGACGAGGTCCGCGACCGGCGTGAGGACGGCGTCCGTCGTGGTTTTGTCACGGCAGATGTCCTAGTGAAAGGACTTAGTCGTGAGGCCAGCGCATCTATGTGGTAGCTTGAGAGGGGTTCAGCGGAATCGAGAGACACAACACAAGACAAGGATTTAGACAGCTTCGGGCCCCGAGAAACATCATCCGGTAACAACCCTACATGCTGTTTGAGGCTAGGTCTCATTATGATCACGAGGGAGTCGCCGGTAAACCGGCTCTTTGTGTCTAGCCCTAGAGATTGTTTCTTCTTGCTTCTCCCCCCTCTTTGGGGAGCCCTGCCCCTCCTTATATATGTTGAAGGGGCGGGTTACATGTGGAGTCCTATTAGGATTAGGACTAGTCTATCTCTAATACAAACCGGATACAAGTCCAGGTCTTAACTCCTTGTAAGATAAATATTCCTCACGCCTTTCCTCTTAAACCGGCCCACCATAACATGAGCCGTCCTTCTGGGCCTTGGGCCTTGTCACCGTCTGTCCCTTGCCGGGTTACCGATGAACCATAATGTTGGTCAGGTTGCTTGTAAACCGTCAGTGCTGTCTTGGTCGCCGGTGAATCACCAAGTGTCGTGAGGTCTCAAATAAACCGCCAAGTCCGGCCGGGTTATACTTCCGGCCGGTTTACGCCGCGGGGTATATCCCCGACATTAGCCCCCAGTTTAATTTGGATTTATCCATGTTAAACTGATCCAGCAAAATAAACACAAGAACAAACTTGACAGATTACGCTCCGGGTTAAGAATTCTTATAAACCGGCATCTGATCATCCTTAAGTCCTTATCATTTCCTCCTCCTAGAAAATCCGGGTCAACTAGTCAGCTTTATACTCAATTTGCTGACATTGGTTCCTCACAGAGAAATATCGTGAAGAATAATCCACTTGGGCTGGCTTCCAAAGCGCCGATTTAAGAAATATGGGTCTTGAAATACTCATCTGATATTCAGCCGGTTTGAAGATGTAAAACTTGCCGGTTTAATATTACCAAAATTGTCGGGTTATAAAAACTGATAATTTCGGGTCATGATTGTTTCCATCGCCGGTTCATGATTGTTGCCAATGCCGGTTCATGATTATTGATGACACCGGGTTATGATTGTTGCAGACACCGGGTCATAATGATTGGTGATGCCGAGTCAATCTGGTTTGCTCAAAACTGAAAATCGGAAGATATTTCTCCCATATATCCATATTACATGTAGCCCCCAAGTCTTGAACAGAACAAAGTGATGATTTGAGACTTGTTTCCATATAATTACTACCACTTTTAAGAAATCCATGTTGTTTATCTCAAGTAAAAATTGAATACTCCATATATGTAGCCCCCAAGTACCGGGTTGTCATGCTTGCAGCAACCTGGGACTTGTAATTGCTTATAAAAACTTCAATCAGTGTAGCCCCCAAGGGCCGGGTCATTATGCAATAATGAGCAGGGACTTTGTAAATATAATCATGTAGAATTGAGCAGTGATGTGTAGCTCCCAAGGGCCGGCTCAGTAATATAATATTGAGCTGGGACTTTATATATACTTCATTGAAAACAACATCATATAATGTAACCCCCATCATGGGGCTTGAACCCTCGTCCACAAGGTTAAGAGCTTTGTGCTTTACCAACTGAGCAATGGACCTTTCAATATGATGGTTTTAAGACTTGTGTACCTTGAATTGTTGACAGGAGCAATTGGTAGCCCCCAAGGGCCGGCTCATTACAATGTGATGATTCGGATCTTCAATAAGATGAGCAAGAAATGACTTTGCATTAGCCCCCAAGTGTCATGGTGCATGCTTGCAGCGACATGAGACTTGCATATTTGATGAAATCTCAACGTGAATAATGTAGCCCCCAAGTGTCGGGTCGTAAGCCTGCAGCGACTCGGGACTATTCCTTCAATTGTATAATAAATCATATCCATTGATAAAATAATAGCCATTGCGCTAAAGCGACTTTGAAAACCTCAATAATACCGGTTATTAATAACCATAATAAAATCCAGCCATGTTGGCTATTCAAGATAATATAATCTTGTATGAAAGCCTTATTCATTCAATATCATAATGAAAATTCAGCCAAGTTTGGCTATTTGAATAATTTAACCCAATGATTTATAAGCGCATGATTCCAATGGCGCAATCCAAATATATACTGGTGATTTATAGTCCAAAGCCAGGCCGGTTTAATAAACACCGGATAATTTATCATCATACTGGCGACTTATAGTCGAAAGCCAGGCCGGGTTAATAAATGCCGGTGATTTATAATCATGCTTTATTCAACCTGTTTCTGCATACAACAAGTTTAAAGTGTCCTGTTGGTTTACCGCCAGACGGGTCATAATGCCCAACATATAACCTGGGTTTATAACCAATGCTGCACTTAAGAATAATCACATATGAAATATATCATACCTATGACATTGAATCACAATGTTGGTTGACCACGCTTTGGTGGTGAGGGTGATAACCCCAATCTTGAGTAATAATAACTCCTTTCATATTGTGTCGGTTTACGATAAAACCGTACCGGGTTGCGATAAACACTGGATTAACCATACGTAATACTGGCGACTTATAGTCGAAACCAGACTGGGCTGATAGTCTCCGGATTATAATTTGATCATGTACTGACAACTTGTAGTTGAAAGTCAAGCCGGGTTGATGAACACCGGTTTGAAAATATCACCAATCTTGTCAAAAGAAAGAAAAACTTAGCAAAAGGCAAATAAAAACCGTTGTAGTCGAGGCTTTTCACGGGCTGCCAGGCCCCAAATTCGAGGCTTTTCATGGACTACCAGGCCACTGAGTTAAAACATTTTTGCAAAGCCTTTTAAGATGGTCCTCAATCCTTAACCAATCATCGTTTTAACTTGACAAGTTCAGGGTCCTTTTTTGGAGTAACTTGTCAAAGTTCGAAGGGTCATACCAGTTTTACCTGGACGGAGTAACTTACTTAAAGAGGAAGGTTAACCCAGGGTTTTAGGTGTATACACCAGGCTTCCAAGCCATGGCTTGATAGCCCATTACAATTGTAGATTCTAAGTTCATTTTCGATAGCAAAGAATCCCCAAGTAACGTTTTGAGCTGTGCTCAGTGGGTGCCTATGTTTGAGTTGTTGCTTTACAACACTCTGTTTGGCCCCGGATTGATTTGGCTTTGAACCGATCAAGAGGTGTGACTATGGTTCGGATACGACCAAGCCCCCAAGTGATGTTGTGGCATGGCGCCGATCAAGAGGTGTAGCTATGGTTCGGATACGACTAAGCCCCCAAGTGATATTGTAGAAAGCTTTGATAAGCTGAATCAAGGGGTAAACAGGACGCCGCTTTATAAAGCAGAAGCCCCCATGTGATCAATAATATGACAGGCCAATAAGGCGGGATACCCATGTTTGAACCGCGCGTCATGGCAACAGGCCCTCTTCGGCTACCTTTAACTTTTTGCAAGAGATAAATTCTTCTTGAACCGGGATTTGGAACTGGATATTGAGAGCTTCAATGTTTTATGGGAGACATCTTTCCCTTGAGGATCTTAAACCAGAATCTTCATTTTCAGCCGAAATTTTTCTGACGGCCTTTAAATTCGAACTTGCGAGAAGTTAATTCTTTTTGAATCGGACATTTTTAAACCGGATTTGAACACTTCAGAGCTTTGTGGGAGAATATATTTCCCTTGAACCGGATTGTAAACCGGATATTGAGAGCTTCAGTGAGACTGACTCCCCTTGAGCCGAATTTTAAACCGGAATCCTTTCTGATGACCCGGAACTTCTTCATTGAACCGGGATTTTGTAACTGTCATATACTTTCTAAGCCGGAAATTTTCTGACAACCTCTAAATTTTCATCAATATAACAGTAGCCTCCGGTACCGGGTTATCTTTCCCTCCATCGTCCTGGGGTTCTTAAATTTGTTGAAACCGGCAAGATTTGCTGAGTCATATCATTGTAGCCCCCGAGTCTCAAGGTGACTCGAGGAGTTGGCTTGAGATTCTCCATATTTGACCGTGATATAAACCGGCATGAGTTGTATATCATTGGTGTTGATAGCACGATGTGAATCCACAGAAGGTTGAGGTGACTGCGGCGGGTTATAGATGATCTGTATGAGCCGTGTCAACAACTCGGCCAATGGTTCCTTCCAACTAGCTATTTGAAGCTATCCAAACTGTCGTGGCGGCGACTTGCGCCCCTGCCCATTGAGCCATCCAGTGTAGACGGCGGTTGATAGTATATGATAATTTGCCTCCAATTTTTTGAAAGAAAAACCGGGCTACCCAAGCTGTGACTTGCTTTATATTCAATAAACAGCTCATGCAGACAGGTGCGGCCCGGCCACGAGAAACGGACGACAAAGAAGACCATGACTTCAGAGGCGGCACAGACAGATGAGTGGGTCGCGGCGCTGTAAACCGGCGTGGACGGGCGAACTAGCCACATCATGTTGATGTAAACCGGTCTGCGGAATGGCGTCTTGCATAAATATTCATCGAGCTTGATGGCATGGTAAGATACTAGCGAATTATAATGGTGGCGCGAGTTATACATCCATGACACAGCCATAGCATTTGCAGTGAACAATTGTCCTGCATAAACAATATTGCAGACCAAGACGAAGATAAACTGCTCTTTGACAAAAATAATATGTGCTAATAAGATATATTTTAGATGGATATCACCTTATGTGTTTAGGCCGAAAATAATCCGCCATGAAGTTGATGATTGTTGGGGAACGTAGTAATTTCAAAAAATTTCCTACGATCACGCAAGACCATGGTGATGGCATAGCAACGAGAGGGGAGAGTGTCCGTCCACGTACCCTCGTAGACCGAAAGCGGAAGCGTTATAACAACGCGGTTGATGTAGTCGTACGTCTTCACGATCCGACCGATCCAAGCACCGAACGTCACGGCACCTCCGAGTTCGCACACGTTCAGCTCGATGGCGATCCCGGACTCGATCCAGCAAAGTGTCGGGGATGAGTTCCGTCAAGACGACGGCGTGGTGGCGATGTTGATGCTCCACCGACGCAGGGCTTCGCCTAAGCTCATGACGATATGACTTCTCCGGCGAGGGCTTCGCCTAAGCTCATGACGATATGACCGAAGTGGAATATGGTGGAAGGGGCACCGACACGGCTAAGGAAAGATCCGTAGATCAACTTGTGTATCATGGGGTGCCCCTGCCCCGTATATAAAGGAGACAAGGGGAGGTGGCGGCCCAAGGGGAGGCGACCAGGAGGAGTCCTACTCCCAGGGAGTAGGACCCTCTCCTAGTTGGAGTAGGATTGGGGAGGGAAAGAGGGAAGGCGCCGCCCCTCTCCTGTCCTATTCGGACTGGAAGGGGAGGGGCGCGCAGCCCACCTGGCCGGCCCTTCTCCTTCTCCCTTGAGGCCCATGAAGCCCCATATACCCCGGGGTTCCGTAACCCCGGTGTTCGGTAACATCCTGTTTTCACTCGGAACCATTCGAAGTCAAACATAGGCTTCAATATATCAATCTTTATGTCTCGACCATTTCGAGACTCCTCGTCATGTCCGTGATCACATCCGGGACTCGAACAAACTTGGTGCATCAATACTTATAAACTCATAATGAATTGTCATCGAAGCGTTAAGCGTGCGGACCCTACGGGTTCGAGAACTATGTAGACATGACCTAGAACCATTCTCGGTCAATAACCAATAGCGGAACCTGGATGCCCATATTGGTTCCTACATATTCTCTGAAGATCTTTATCGGTCAAACCGCATAACGACATCGTTGTTCCCTTTGTCATCGGTATGTTACTTACCCGAGATTCGATCGTCGGTATCCAATACCTAGTTCAATCTCGTTACGGTAAGTCTCTTTACTCGTTCAGTAATACATCATCTCACAACTAACTCATTAGTTGTAATGCTTGCAAGGCTTAAGTGATGTGTATTACCGAGAAGGCCTAGAGATACCTCTCCGACAATCGGAGTGACAAAACCTAATCTCAAATCGCCAACCCAACAAGTACCTTTGGAGACACCTGTAGTACTCCTTTATAATCACCCGATTCGTTGTGGACGTTTGGTAGTACCAAAGTGTTCCTCCGTAAGCGGAGTTGCATAATCTCATAGTTATAGGAACATGTATGGGTCATGAAGAAAGCATTAACATACTAAGCGATCAAGTGTTAAGCTAACGGAATGGGTCATGTCAATCAGATCATTCAACTAATGATGTGACCTTGTTAATCAAATAACAACTCCTTGTTCATGGTTAGGAAACATAACCATCTTTGATTAACAAGCTAGTCAAGTAGAGGCATACTAGTGACACTCTGTTTGTCTATATATTCACACATGTATTATGTTTCCGTTAATACAATTCTAGCATGAATAATAAACATTTATCATGATATAAGGAAATAAATAATAACTTTATTATTGCCTCTAGGGCATATTTCCTTCATCTCCCACTTGCACTAGAGTCCATAATCTAGATTACAAAGTAATGATCCTAACACCCATGGAGTCTTGGTGCTGATCATGTTTTGCTCGTGGAAGAGGCTTAGTCAACGGGTCGCAACATTCAGATCCGTATGTATTTTGCAAATCTCTATGTCTCCCACTTGGACTTGGTCCCGAATGGAATTGAAGCGTCTCTTGATGTGCTTGGTCCTCTTGTGAAATCTGGATTCCTTTGCCAAGGCAATTGCACCAATATTGTCACAGAAGATCTTCATCGGTCCCGATGCACTAGGTATGACACCTAGATCGGAAATGAACTCTTTCATCCAGACTCCTTCATTTGCTGCTTCAAGCAGCTATGTACTCCGCTTCACATGTAGATCCCGCCACGACGCTTTGTTTAGAACTGCACCAACCGACAGCTCCACCGTTTAATAAAAACACGTATCCGGTTTGCGATTTAGAATCGTCCGGATCAGTGTCAAAGCTTGCATCGGCGTAACCATTTACGACTAGCTCTTTGTCACCTCCATATCGAGAAACATATCCTTAGTCCTTTTCGGTATTTCGGGATGTTCTTGACCGCTGTCGATGATCCACTCTGGATTACTTTGGTACCTTCCTGCCAAGCTTACAGCTAAGCATCGTCAGTGTCTGGTACACAGCATTGCATACATGATAGAGCCTATGGCTGAAGCATAGGAACATCTTTCATTTCTCTCTATCTTCTGCTGTGGTCGGGCATTGAGTCGACTCAATCTTACACCTTGCAACACAGGTAAAAACCTTTCTTTGCCTGATCCATTTTGAACTTTTTCAAAACTTTATCAAGGTATGTGCTTTGTGAAAGTCCAATTAAGCGTCTTGATCTATCTCTATAGATCTTGATGCCCAATATATAAGCAGCTTCACGAGGTCTTTCATTGAAAAACTTTTATTCAAGTATCCTTTTATGCTATCCAGAAATTCTATATCATTTCCAATTAATAATATGTCGTCCACATATAATATTAGAAATGCTCTGAGCTCCCACTCACTTTCTTGTAAATACAGGCTTCTCCAAAAGTCTGTACAAACCCATATGCTTTGATCACACTATCAAAGCGTTTATTCCAACTCCGAGAGGCTTGCACTGGACCATAAATTGATCGTTGGAGCTTGCACACTTTGTTAGCACCCTTTGGATCGACAAAACCTTCTGGTTGCATCATATACAACTCTTCTTCTAGAAATCCATTCAAGAATGCAGTTTTACATCCATTTGCCAAATTTCATAATCATAAAATGCGGCAATTGCTAACATGATTCAGACAGACTTAAGCATCGCCACTGGTGAGAAAGTCTCATCGTAGTCAACCCTTGAACTTGTCGAAAACCTTTCGCAACAAGTCGAGCTTTGTAGACAGTTACATTACCATCGTCGGTCTTCTTCTTAAAGATCCATTTATTTTCAATGGCTTGCCGATCATCGGGCAAGTCAACCAAAGTCCATACTTTGTTCTCATACATGGATCCCATCTCAGATTTCATGGCTTCTAGCCATTTTGCGAATCTGGGCTCACCATCGCTTCTTCATAGTTCGTAGGTTCGCCATGGTCAAGTAACATGACTTCCGAATAAGATTACCGTACCACTCAGTGCGTATTTTACTCTGGTTGACCTCGAAGTTCAGTAGTAACTTGATTTGAAGCTTCATGATCATCATCATTAGTTTCCTCACTAATTGGTGTAGTTGTCACGGGAACCATTTCTTGTGATGAACTACTTTCCAATAAGGGAGCAGATCTGATTATCTCATCAAGTTCTACTTTCCTCCCACTCACTTCTTTCGAGAGAAACTCCTTCTCTAGAAAGGATCCGAATTAGCAACGAAAATCTTGCCTTCAGATCTGTGATAGAAGGTGTACCCAACATCTCCTTTGGGTATCCTATGAAGACACATTTTTCCGATTTGGGTTCGAGCTTATCTGGTTGAAGTTTCTTTACATAAGCATCGCAGCCCCAAACTTTAAGAAACGACAACTTTGGTTTCTTGCCAAACCACAGTTCATAAGGCGTCGTCTCAGCGGATTTTGACGGTGTCCTATTCAACGTGAATGCGGCCGTCTCTAAAGCATAACCCCAAAGCGATAGCGGTAAATCGAAATAGACATCATAGATCGCACCATATCTAGTAAAATACGATTCTGACGTTCGGACACACCATTTCTCTGTGGTGTTCGGGTGGCGTGAGTTGCTAAACTATTCCACATTGTTTCAAATGTAAACCAAACTCGTAACTCAAATATTCTCCTCCACGATCAGATCGTAGAAATTTTATTTTCTTGTTACGATGATTTTCCACTTCACTCTGAAATTCTTTGAACTTTTCAAATGTTTCAGATTTGTGTTTCATTAAGTAGATATACCCATATCTGCTCAAATCATCTGTGAAGGTGAGAAAATAACGATACCATGGCGTGCCTCAACATTCATTGGACCACAAACATCAAGTATGTATGATTTCCAACAAATCAATTGCTCGCTCCATAGTTCCGAGAAGCGGCGTTTTGGTCATCTTGCCCATGAGGCACGGTTCATAAGTACCAAGTGATTCATAATCAAGTGATTCGAAGCCCATCGGTATGGAGTTTCTTCATGCGTTTTACAATCGATATGACCTAAGCGGTAGTGCCACAAATAAGTTGCACTATCATTATCAACTCTGCATCTTTTGGCTTCAACATTATGAATATGTATATCACTACCGTCGAGATTCAACAAGAATAGACCATTCTTCAAGGGTGCATGACCATAAAAGATATTACTCATATAAATAGAACAACCATTATTCTCTCGATTTAAATGAATAACCGTCTCGCAATAAACAAGATCCAGATATAATGTTCATGCTCAGCGCTGGCACCAAATAACAATTATTTAGGTCTAAAACTAATCCCGAAGGTAGATGTAGAGGTAGCGTGCCGACCGCGATCACATCGACTTTGGAACCATTTCAACCGCATCGTCACCTCGTCCTTAGCCAATCTTCGCAATCCGTGTTCTGTTTGAGTTGCAAATATTAGCAAGAACCAGTATCAAATACCGGTACTCTGCGAGTATTAGTAAGGTACACATCAATAACATGTATATCACATATACCTTTGTTCACCTTGCCATCCTTTTATCCGCCAAATACTTGGGGCAGTTCCGCTTCGATGTCGGTCGCTTGCGGTAAAACACTCGATTTCAGGCTTAGGTCCAGACTTGGGTTTCTTCTCTTGATCAGCAACTTTCTTGCTGTTCTTTTGAAGTTTCCTTCTTCTTCCCTTTGCCCTTTTCTTGAAACTAGTGGTCTTGCTGACCATCAACACTTGATGCTCTTTCTTGATTTCTACCTCCGCAGCTTTTAGCATTGCGAAGAGCTCGAGGAATTGTCTTAGTCATCCCTTGCATATTATAGTTCATCACGAAGCTCTTGTAGCTTGGTGGCGTGATTGGAGAATTCATCAATGACACTATCATCCGGAAGATTAACTCCCAGCTGAATTAAGTGATTGTTATACCCGGACATTTTGAGTATGTGCTCACTTGTGAACTATTCTCCTCCATCTTGCAGCTATAGAACTTATTGGAGACTTCATATCTCTCAATCCGGGCATTTGCTTGAAATATTAACTTCAACTCTGGAACATCTCATATGCTCCATGACGTTCAAAACGTCGTTGAAGACCCGGTTCTAAGCCGTAAAGCATGGCACACTGAACTATTGAGTAGTCATCAGCTTCGCTTTGCGACGTTCACAACCGCTCGGCATCTGCGCAGAGTTCTGTCACCCAGCGGTGCTTCCGGGCGTAATTTTACGTGCAGCAATGAGGATAATCCTCAAATTACGGACCCAGATCCGTGTAATTGCTACCATCATCTTTCAACTTTGCTTTCTCAAGGGCGCATTAAAATTCAACGGAACAACAAAGACGAGCCATCTATCTACATAAACATAGACAAGCAAAATACTATCGGTACTAAGTTCATGATAAATTTAAGTTTAATTAATCATATTAAAAACTCCCACTTAGGCAGACATCTCTCTAGTCATCTAAGTGATTACGTGATCCAAATCAACTAAACCATGTCCGATCATCACGTGAGATGGAGTAGTTTCAATGGTGAACATCACTATGTTGATCATATCTACTATATGATTCACGCTCGACCTTCGGTCTCTCGTGTTCCGAGGCCATATCTGTTATATGCTAGGCTCGTCAAGTTTAACTGAGTATTCGCGTGCGCAACTGTTTTGCACCCGTTGTATTTGAGCGTAGAGCCTATCACACCCGATCATCACGTGGTGTCAAAGACGAAGAACTTTCAAGCGGTGCATACTCGGGAGAACACTTCTTGATAATTTTAGTGAGAGATCATCTTATAATGCTACCGTCAATCAAAGCAAGATAAGATGCATAAAGGATAAACATCACATGCAATCAATATAAGTGATATGATATGGTCATCATCATCTTGTGCTTGTGATCTCCATCGCCAAGCACCGTCATGATCACCATCGTCACCGGGCGCGACACCTTGATCTCCATCGTAGCATCGTTGTCGTCTCGCCAACTATTGCTTCTCGACTATCGCTACTCTTTAGTGATAAAGTAAAGCAATTACATGGCGTTGCATTTCATACAATAAGCGACAACCATATGGCTCCTGCCGATTGCCGATAACTTCGGTTACAAAACATGATCATCTCATACAACGAAATATATCATCACGTCTTGACCATATCACATCACAACATGCCCTGCAAAAACAAGTTAGGCGTCCTCTACTTTGTTGTTGCAAGTTTTACGTGGCTGCTACGGGCTGAGCAAGAACCGTTTCTTACCCACGCATCAAAACCACAGCGATACTTCGTCAAATAGACTCCGTTTAACCTTCTCAAGGACCGGGCGTAGCCACACTCGATTCAACTAAAGTGAGAGAGCAGACACCGCCGGTCACCTTTAAGCAACGAGTGCTCGGGCGGTGAAACCAGTCTCGCGTAAGCGTCTGGCGTAATGTCGGTCCGGGCGCTTCATCTCACAATACCGCTGAACCAAAGTATGACATGCTGGTAGGCAGTATGACTTGTATCGTCCACAACTCACTTGTGTTCTACTCGTGCACATGACATCAACGCATAAAACCAGGCTCGGATGCCATTGTTGGGGAGCGTAGTAATTTCAAAAATTTCCTACGATCACGCAAGACCATGGTGATGGCATAGCAACGAGAGGGAGAATGTCCGTCCACGTACCCTCGTGAGACCGAAAGCGGAAGCGTTATAACAACGCGGTTGATGTAGTCGTGCGTCTTCACGATCCGACCGATCCAAGCACCGAGCGACGGCACCTCCGAGTTACGCACACGTTCAGCTCGATGGCGATCCCGGACTCCGATCCAGCAAAGTGTCGGGGATGAGTTCCGTCAAGACGACGGCGTGGTGGCGATGTTGATGCTCCACCGACGCAGGGCTTCGCCTAAGCTCATGACGATATGACTTCTCGGCGCAGGGCTTCGCCTAAGCTCATGACGATATGACCGAAGTGGAATATGGTGGAAGGGGCACCGACACGGCTAAGGAAAGATCCGTAGATCAACTTGTGTATCATGGGGTGCCCCCCCCGTATATAAAGGAGACAAGGGGAGGTGGCGGCCCAAGGGGAGGCGCGCAAGGAGGAGTCCTACTCCCACCGAGTAGGACTCCCCCCTCCTAGTTGGAGTAGGATTGGGGAGGGGAAGAGGGAAGGCGCCGCCCCCTCCCTGTCCTATTCGGACTGGAAGGGGGGGGGGGCGCAGCCCACCTGGCCGGCCCTTCTCCTTCTCCCTTGAGGCCCATGAAGGCCCATATACCCCGGGGTTCCGTAACCCCGGTGTTCGATAACATCATGTTTTCACTCGGAACCATTCGAAGTCAAACATAGGCTTCCAATATATCAATCTTTATGTCTCGACCATTTGAGACTCCTCGTCATGTCCGTGATCACATCCGGGACTCGAACAAACTTCGTGCATCAATACTTATAAACTCATAATGAAGCATCATCGAAACATTAAGCGTGCGGACCCTACGGGTTCGAGAACTATGTAGACATGACCTAGAACCATTCTCGGTCAATAACCAATAGCGGAACCTGGATGCCCATATTGGTTCCTACATATTCTACGAAGATCTTTATCGGTCAAACCGCATAAGGACATCGTTGTTCCTTTGTCATCGGTATGTTACTTACCCGAGATTCGATCGTCGGTATCCAATACCTAGTTCAATCTCGTTACGGTAAGTCTCTTTACTCGTTCCGTAATACATCATCTCACAACTAACTCATTAGTTGTAATGCTTGCAAGGCTTAAGTGATGTGTATTACCGAGAAGGCCTAGAGATACCTCTCCGACAATCGGAGTGACAAAACCTAATCTCAAAATCGCCAACCCAACAAGTACCTTTGGAGACACCTGTAGTACTCCTTTATAATCACCCGATTCGTTGTGACGTTTGGTAGTACCAAAGTGTTCCTCCGTAAGCGGAGTTGCATAATCTCATAGTTATAGGAACATGTATGGGTCATGAAGAAAGCATTAACATACTAAGCGATCAAGTGTTAAGCTAACGGAATGGGTCATGTCAATCAGATCATTCAACTAATGATGTGACCTTGTTAATCAAATAACAACTCCTTGTTCATGGTTAGGAAACATAACCATCTTTGATTAACAAGCTAGTCAAATAGAGGCATACTAGTGACACTCTGTTTGTCTATATATTCACACATGTATTATGTTTCCGGTTAATACAATTCTAGCATGAATAATAAACATTTATCATGATATAAGGAAATAAATAATAACTTTATTATTGCCTCTAGGGCATATTTCCTTCAATGATCACTAGGTGAAACTGAAATCACTCACGGGTGAATCGGCCGCAGCGTTGTAAACCGGTGCGGATAAGCAAATTGGCCCCCTCGTTGTAAGCCGATGCGGACGTGTGAACCGCTCGCGACGTTGTAGGCCAGTGCAAACGGGCGAGTCCATCGTAGGCACGGTAAGCCACGCGGATGGGCGACTCAGCCGCGTCGTGTTGATGTGGTGGGGGCGACGACTTGCGTACTTATCCATCCAGCAGCACGGCACGGACAAGCGCTAGTGCAAAGATAATCTTGACGCACGCCCCTTTGCGACACCTTTATAATGTATACTTGTCCTGCATAAAATATATTGCAAGCAAGTGTAATTGTTCTCAGGATAAATTAATATGTAGAAAATAGATAGAAAGATAACACCTGGTAGTATCTTGTAGTGGACGTAGTAGTTCACAGCGACCTTGATCCACGTGGTGCAAGTAACATCAGTAGTTGAGGTGATTTGTTTTGACCATCGTGGAAACAGCAGCAGCCACAACCGAAACCAGAGAAAAGAGCATGGGAGCCGACGACTCTCCTCTTGGATGCAGAGCAGCTCGGCGAGGCAGCAACGGCGGCCTGGCAACAAGGGCGGCCGGGCCAGCAAAGCGGAGGCACATGCGGCTCCAGCGATTCAGAGCAACGACGGAAAGAAGCGGGTTACGGCGAGGGCAGCTCGAAGCAGCCAGCCGGCGCGGCGCGGCTGAACCGGTGGAGGCCGGTCGGCGACCACGACTCAGGCAACGCGAGGGCGTGAGCGGCGGAGGCCCGAGTCTGCAGCCAAGTCCGTTTCCGGGCCGTACGTTTTGCCAAATCCACGGCGGGCGACTTGGCAGCGGAGGTGGTTCCAGCGAGGCCAGCTTGGCGCACTGGCGGTTTGCAGGAGGCCGTGTGGAGGTGACTTGGCGCACCGGCACGGCTCACAGGCGAGGGCAGGCGGAGACGCGGCACACCGGCGTAGGCGGAGCCCAGCGGCGGAGGCAGGACAGCGAGGCCGCCGAGTCCGAGTCGATCCTCCCGTCCCCGTGCTCGTCCTGGTCGTGGTCGGTTTGACCATCCTCGATCTGTTTCCTCTAGGTTGTGGGCTCACGGCTCCTTTTTTTACTCTTTCTAATCCAGCTCGTCCTGCTCACCGATCGGTTCTGCAAAAAACTATTAGTACTTGGTAGCTTCGCTGGGAGGCCTTCACCTGATATAGTAATAATGGTTGTACTACTTGATGACTAGTATATCAACTTGTTCTGGTCTTCATGATAGAAAATAATAGCGACGGATCGTTGTTCGCCGGGCTGACGCTTTACAGCAAAAAGTAGCAGCTGCTAGTTGATAGCCTCGGGCCTTGAAAACGCATACGCGCAGCAGCAACGCAAACACGCCGGATCGGATCATCTGCAGACTTCAATCCAGACCGTTTCATACTTGGACTCGATGGATTAAGACGTTGCGTCGGCGGCATACATAAATGGAACCCTAATTTCTCTTGTACCGGAATTTTGCATATGCTGCCACTAAAAACTTCTTTGACTTTGACAGATGAACTTGTAATTGATATGAATCCTTTCAAACTGGCACTTGCTGATCTGACGGGTCGCGATCTTCTCAAAACCCTAGGAGAGATCCCTTCAAGAACTCATTGTAAGTGCATCTAGTGCCACCCCTAGTTGGTTTTGGAGTATTGACGACAAATGTGGTTGAGGGACTAATGCGTTTGTGAGAATTGCAGGATAACGCAGGTAGTGTCCCTCATTGATTTGGTTTACCTACCGGAGATGACCCCTAAAAATGTATGAAGACATTGAAGACAATTGTGGTATGTGAAGATATTCACATTGAAGACTATGACATGAGAAGACATTGAGTGAAGACTATGGAGCGTGAAGACTGTGTGTTTTCATTGTTTCCTTTTCTTCTTTGTTGAGTCATAGGAACCACCGCATTGTTAAGTGGGGTCCAAGTGAACTAAGTCGAATGGTCAAGTGATGCTCAACCCAAATTATATGTCTTGAGCGAAGACAATGAGAGCAAATCTTATCCAGTCGGATGAGTCAGCTTTGCTTGTAGCCCAAGTAAAGTTGCCGTGTGTGTTTGAAATCGGCGTTGGAACACGATCGATTCCTTAGTGACCCGTGGTCATTTCGGACATATCGGTCAGGTTGCCTAGTGGCTATAAACAGCCCACCCCTACACCATAAATTGGTGGCTGCTCAGAGTTAGTGCACGACTTTTGTCGCTTGAGAGCAACCCACCTCGAAGCCTTTGAGAGAGAAATCCTTGCGAGGACAAAGCCCAAACACCCGAGCCAAAGAGTGTTAGGCATCATCAAGTCTTTACATCTGTGTGACACAAGACTTATTACACTTGAGGACTGTGAATCCTCCAGCCGGTTAGGCGTCGCGTTCTGAGCATCCAAGAGTCATTGTGGATCGCCGGTGAACGAAGTCTGTGAAGGTTTGGGAGTCTACCTTGAAGACTTACCAGAGTGATTGGGCGAGGACTGTGTGTCCTTAGCTCAAGGGGAATAAGGTGAAGACACGGTCTTCTGAGTTGAATCTTAGCCTCCCCAACCAGATGTACAGTTGTCACAAAGAATCGAACTGGTCCAACAAATCCTGTGTCTTCAACAAGTGACTGGTTCTATCCTCTCCCTTCCTTTACTTGGAGTTTGTCTTCGTGAAGTCATTGCCTATTTGTCATACCTGTTTGACTTCATTGCTTGACTACTTTCATTGATTGGCTTCTCTCTATCTTCCATCTTGATCCTTACTACCTAGCTGCTATTAGTCTTGTACTTTCACATTATTGCATACTCGACTATGGTTTGCTTGTTGTAGTTTATCTTCTGCTGCATATCAATTAGGTCATTTCTATTGTTTGTCTTTGAAACTTCCATGTTTTGAAGACTTTCCTAAAAATCGCCTATTCACCCCCCCCCCTCTAGTCGATAACTAGCACTTTTAATTGGTATCAGAGCAAGTTACTCCCTTGTTCTGTGTGATTTGGTTTAACCACCTGGAGTTTTAGCTATGTCAACTGCAGGGATAATCAAAGTCTCCGCTGCTTGCCTCGTGTTCGATGGAACAGACTATCCCTACTGGAAGAATAAGATGCGCATGCATCTTGAAGCCATTAATGTCGACCTTTGGTATGTCGTCAAGAACGGCGTTCCCAAAACTGGTGAAGGTGCCACCCCTGCTGATGTCAAGAACTTCATTCAACTAGACTCTACTGCAAAGAACATCATCTGTGGTCATCTGACCAAAGGACAGTATGGCCGTGTGAGCGCTCTGGAAACGTCGAAGCTAGTCTAGGACTGGCTATCCAAGGTCAATGAAGGCGTCTCAACACAGAGAGATCAAAGAATCAATGTTCTTCGCAACCTTTTCAACCGCTTCAAGAGAAACGACAATGAAAATGTCCAGCTCACTTTTGATCGCCTCACCGACATCACAAATGAGCTTCATGCTCTCGGCGCCACTGAGATCACCAAGCATGAAATCGTCAAGACACTACTGAGATCACTTGACAGCTCCTTTGACACCCTTGCCCTCATGATACAAGAACACCCTGACTTCAAGACACTCGATCCGTCGATATACTTGAGAGGCTCAACACACATGAGTTCCGACTTTACGAGAAAAGAGATATCTATGGTCCCAACTATGGCCGAACTCGCGCTTTGAAGGCAAAAGTTGTTTCCTCATCGAAGAAGAATCATTGCGGTTACGATGATCCTGAAGACATTGGAAAGGAACTTGCTATGCTTGTGAAGAAGTTCCAGAAGTTCACTAGGAAGAAAGGCTTCAGAAAGTCTTCACGATCCAGCTCAAGAGATGATGAAGCTTCCACTCATGACTACAAGAAGAGAACATGTCACAAGTGCAAGAAAACTGGTCACTATATCTCTGAGTGTCCACAGTGGGACAATGAGAAGAAGAAGAAGAAGAAGAGCAAGGAATCTGATTCTGATGACAAGAAGAAGAAGAAATCTTCAAAGTCTTCTTCCAAGTCCTCGTCAAAGTCTTCATCTCATAAGAAGAGCTCATCTGGCAAGGCTCGTGCTTTTGGTTGCAAGGAAATGGATTCAGAGGAGGAGTCTGCTTCTGAGGAGGCGGAGATGGAGTCTGAAGAGGAGTCTGACCCTGGCATTGCAAGTCTGGCTCTAGCCACAACCTATGTTGCCAAGTCCATCTTCAACACTGAAGACAATGACTTCCACACCAACGCTGAAGCTAATGACAAGGACGACCCCGCTCCCACCTACTGCTTCATGGCACGAGGTGCCAAGGTAAAATCTCGTGATGCTTACTTTCAAACATCAAGTGAAGATGACTCTGACTGTGAATCCAAACCCAGCTACAAAACACTTGCTAAAATTGCAACTGAACAGCAAAGAGCTATGGAACATACTCAAAAACTGTTAGACAAAAGCGATGACCTGTTGGACACGGAAATGACACGTTCACAGTCCTTAGTTGAAGACATAAAAATCTTCATGCTAAGTACCAAGAACTTGAAAGTCGTCATGAAACGCTCTCAACCACTCATGAAAAGCTCTCCTATGATTATCTTCAAAGGAAGCAAGAGCTTGAGAGATTGAGAGCGGCTCATGAAGATCTTCAAAAAGAGAATGAATCACTTAGCGCTCAACAGATCAGTCCCGCTCAGGATGGATTTGAACCACCATGTCTAAAATGCATTGAGTGTGATAACGCTACCTCTGTTTCTGAATGGTCCACTTCTGCTACTGTTGCATTATCTTCAACTACTGATGTGGTAACTAACCCCTCTGCGGAGGATGCCACTACTATTGCTGATGAAAATGCTAGGTTGAAGACATTGCTTGAAACAGGGATGTATAAAAGTCTGAAAGGGCATCCGACACTTTGCGATGTTCTCAAAAAGCAGATTCTGAACCAAAACCCTAGGAAAGAGGGTGTTGGGTTCGAGAGGAAAATGAATGTTGATGGTTCCTACTTGAAGCCTGAGCAGTATCCCAAAACCACATGGGTTGCTACAAAGGGACCTTCAGTGGATCCATCCACCTTATCTGGCTTTACCTGTGCTAACCCTATTATCATTGATGAATCCTTTGATGCAAACTATAAGCTGTTCAAGAATCAGAATGGTGAAGTGTTTGCCAGGTATATTGGTACTAACTGCAGGAATGGACCACCTATGAAGAAGATCTGGGTTCCCAAGAGCTGCCTTGATAATCTTCCAGTGAATGTCATCATGACACCACCTGGGAAGAAGACAAACCCCAGACCTAAGGCGTCATATGGTCCAAAGGCTTCATACAAACAAAGGACTCACCTGAGTCACCCTAACACCAATGTTTTGTAGGGAAACCGTACTCAATCTTATGAATATGAGCGTGTGTCTTCGAACCGCTATGTTCATAGAACTAAGAACTTTTCTGCTTATTCATATGAGTATCACTCATCTCCTACAAGGCTATTTGCTAGGGCTCCAAAGCCGAAGTTCTCAGATGCTGCACTTAGACTCATTGCTTCTAAGCCACCCCTAAAGATGTGGGTGGTTAAGAAGAATTAACTCTCTTTTGCAAGAAAGGGTCTCCAGCCGAAAATCAAAGGCGTCTGATGCTATTGCTGGGGACCTAAAACATCTTGTAGGGCGCAAGATCAAATGCCCAAATGGTCTCACTATGTATTTTGTTCCTAAATCGCTTGCCATTCATCCTATCTGTCCTAATCTTGATCTGAGCTTTAATAATCCTCTTGCTCGTCAAATGTTTATCCCCCTAACTGCACTATAGGGTATGACACCTCATGCTTCAGAATGGATTATGGACAGCGGTTGCACTAATCATATGACTGGTGATCGAAGTCTTCTCATGGACTCAACCTTACGTCCATCAGATAAGAGTCACATCACATTTGCAAACACTGGTAAAAGCAAGGTATTGGGTCTAGGTAGAGTTGCAATCTCAAAGGATCAACACATGGATAAAGTGATGCATGTTGAATCCCTTGGTTTCAACTTGATGTCTGTCTCAAAGCTTTGTGACTTGAACATGATTGTGATATTTGGAAAATATCGTTGCCTTGTACTAATGGAATCTGACAAGTCTCTAGTCTTTGAAGGGTACATAAAAGATGATCTGTACATGGTAGATTTCTCAGCAGGTCCACAGCTTGCCGTATGTCTTCTTGCAAAGGCTTCAAAATGCTGGCTCTGGCATCGGAGGCTGGGGCATGCAGGCATGAGGAACTTACACACACTCGCCAAGAAGAAGCATGTCATTGGCATCGAAGGCGTCAAGTTCAAGAAGGATCACTTGTGTGGTGCCTGCGAAGCTGGAAAGATGACTAGGGCAAAGCACCCCTCGAAGACAATCATGACGACATCTCAACCCTTCGAGCTGTTACACATGGATTTATTTGGCCCTACTCACTACTCTACCCTCACAACAACTGCTTGTCTCTATGGCTTCGTCATTGTTGATGATTACTCAAGATACACATGGGTGCACATAATTCTCTACAAGACTGAAGTGCAAGATGTCTTCAGACGCTTCGCCAATCGAGCAATGAACAATTATGGCGTCAAGATCAAGCATATCAGAAGTGATAACGGCACTGAATTCAAAAACACCGGACTTGATCTTTATCTGGATACAATGGGATCACTCATGAGTTCTCTGCTCCATACACACCTCAGCAGAATGGCATTGTGGAGCGCAAGAATAGAACCCTCATTGAGATGGCTCGAACAATGCTCGACGAGTACAAGACACCAAGAAAGTTCTGGCCTGAAGCTATTGATACAGCATGTCATGTCATCAACCGTGTTTACATCCATAAGCTTCTACACAAGACATCCTATGAGCTCCTCACTGGCAAGAAGCCAAATGTCAGCTACTTCAGAGTATTTGGAGCTAAGTGCTGGATCAAGGATCCCCATCACAAGTCAAAATTTGAACCTAAAGCTCACGAAGGCTTCATGCTTGGTTACGGAAAGGACTCGCACTCTTACAGAGTCTTCAATCTCCATCACTACAAAATCGTCGAAACTGTGGACGTAAAATTTGATGAAACAAATGGTTCACAAAGAGAGTTGCTGCCAAGCACACTAGATGAAGCTTCACCCAACGAATCTATCAAGCTAATGGGAACTGGTGAAATCATGCCTTTTGAAGCACAGCCTGAAGAGGAACTTATCATTTCTGCACCTAACCAACCTGAAGACAATGCTCAGCCTGAAGACAATCCTCTCAATGATGACAATGATCAGCATGAGCAAAGTCTTCGTCCAGTTCATCCTCGAGTTGCAAATGAAGTACAGATTGAGAAGATAATCGATAGCATCAATGCGCCTGGTCCACTTACTCGCTCAAGAGCAACACAGTTAGCAAATTTCTGTGGTCACTTTTCCTTTGTGTCAATATCAGAACCCAAGAAAGTTGTTGAAGCTTTTATGGAACCGGAATGGATACAAGCTATGCAAGAAGAACTTCAACAGTTCAAACTGAACAATGTTTGGGAACTTGTCAATCGTCCTGGCCCACGCAAGCATAACATTATTGGCACGAAATGGATATATCGAAACAAGCAAGATGAGCATGGTCAAGTCGTCAAAAACAAAGCACGTCTTGTGGCTCAAGGATATACTCAAGTTGAAGGAATTGACTTTGATGAAACATTTGCTCCTGTGGCTAGGCTTGAATCTATTCGCATACTACTAGCCTATGCCAACCACCACAACATCTTGCTATATCAAATGGATGTGAAGAGTGCATTTCTCAATGGCAAGATTGAAGAAGAAGTATATGTCGCTCAACCACCTGGCTTTGAAGATCCAAATCATCCTGATATGGTGTACAAGCTAAACAAAGCACTGTATGGCCTCAAACAAGCTCCTCGCGCTTGGTATGATACGATCAAAGACTTCCTGAAGAGCAAAGGCTTCAAACCTGGATCCCTCGATCCTACACTCTTCACGAAGACATATGATGGTGAACTGTTTGTGTGCCAAATATATGTGGATGACATTATCTTCGGCTGCACCAACCAGAAGTATAGTGATGAATTTGGATACATGATGCAAGAGCAATATCAGATGTCCATGATGGGAGAGCTGAAGTTCTTCCTTGGTCTTCAAATTCGTCAGCAAAGGAATGGCATCTTCATATCTCAAGAAAAATACCTCCAAGATTGTCTGAACAAGTTTGGAATGCAAGATTGCAAAGGTTACAATACGCCAATGCCAGCCAAACATCATCTGGGTCCCGGCGACAATGGTAAAGAGTTTGATCAAAAGGTATATCGCTCCATGATTGGTTCCTTACTTTACCTATGTGCATCTAGGCCAGATATTATGCTTAGTGTTTCCATGTGTGCTCGATTCCAAGCGGCACCAAAGGAATCACATCACTTAGCTGTGAAGCGAATTCTTCGATATTTAGCTCACACCCCAACACTAGGATTATGGTATCCAAAGGGCTCAAAATTTAATCTGGTTGGATTCTCTGATGCTGATTATGCTGGTGACAAGGTGGATCGCAAATCAACATCAGGCACATGTCACTTTATGGGACGATCACTTGTCTGTTGGTCTTCAAAGAAGCAGAACTGTGTGTCACTCTCAACTGCCGAATCTGAATACATTGCTGCTGGATCTTGTTGCGCTCAGCTTCTATGGATGAAGCAAACTCTCAAGGACTATGGCATCAATCTGAAACAAGTACCTCTCTTCTGCGACAACGAAAGCGCCATCAAATTGCCAACAATCCAGTCCAGCACTCGAAGACAAAGCACATTGAAATTCGTCATCACTTTCTCAGGGATCATGTCATGAAGAAAGATATTGACATCATTCACGTCAACACTGAAGAGCAACTGGCTGATATCTTCACAAAGCCCTTGGATGAGAAAAGGTTTTGCAAGTTACGGTGTGAGCTGAATATCTTGGAATCCTAAAATGTCCTGTGATCAGGCACACATCCTAACACTTATGCATGTTGACGACTTAGATGTGCAACACACGAAGTAAAGTATATCTTCAAACAATGAAGACTTACATTCTGAGTGTGAATACATTAACGTGGAATTTGACTTCGGAGCGCCACGATAATTGTGCATCGTGTCTGGGTCTAATACTTCCTATACGGTGGGTAACGCCACCACCAAATTTCTCTATTTGAAGTGTTTCACTCATGGCGTTATTTTTGCTATGTCTTCGCATTTGATTTGTCTTCAACATCAACCTATCTATGTGATTCTCTTCGCTATGTTGATTTGATTGCTTTCTGATATATATATATATAGAGAGAGAGAGTTCTGTCCTCAATAGCATTCACTTATAGCTATGTCTTCCGTGTTGAATCTTTTGAACTAAGTGAATGTGATCGGACCCTAATCTCTCTATGCTTTCTATCTCAAACTCTATCTGTCCAAATCATATGCATTCTATTGAAACTGTCGAATGTCTTCTCTGCGTCCTTGTCAGCAGAAGATACAGAGACAAACTTTAAGTCCGTTTTAAAATGATTCATCTTTATTGTCAAAATCCGGAGAAGCCGGAACGACCATCCAAAAAACCTGGCGTGCGTGGGAACGTGGGACAGCTCGGAGTATGTTGCATGCTTGCAAGTGCCCCTCAGATGTGAACTACCAGGGGCACCTGCGTAATTGCGTTGTGCCGCTCACCTCCTTATAAATACTTGTCCCCTGCGATAAAGAAATCCTTCTTCCACCTCTCCACCTCGTCAAACCCCTAGCGCCACCGCTAGCTCACGACGACGCCGGCGACGAAGCGCTTAGCTGCCGCGACTTCTCCGACGTCGTCCTCACGCCGGCCGCGGACCTCTTCCTCTCCGCCGTCGCCGTAGTTGTCCTCCGTCGCCAAGTTAGGGCACGGTGGATTGATCTGCTCGGCCTCCAACTCTTTCCGTCTAGCAGTTCTTCGAGTGGTAAATATAACTCTATTTTTACCGTCTTTTTGATCCTCAAAGATTCATCCTTCTTACCAAAATTGGTTTCTGCCTATACTATGATTAGATCTGTTCTATCTGCATCTCATACTGCCTAGTATATTCACTTAAGCTTCATATCTAGTTCGATTCCTCACTTGTACTTATCCACGGATTCGTACAAATATGGAACCAACTCTCAACACATAAGTGAATGTCTTCGCATCATGAGGTCAATGTCTTCAAACTGATTTATCTTCAAAATCTTCTGAGAATGCATATGACCTCTTCCCCTTCCCTCGCATCTCTAATGCTGTCACAGGTACATGTCTGTGGGAGAATCCCTTGGTTCTCATAGTCTGCATTCATTTGCAGAGTTCTTACAGCATCAGCTTCACTCTCCTGAAGCCAGTTCCTGTCTGTCCAGCAAACGCAAGCCTTTGAAACCTCTGAACATTCTGAAGCCTTTCAGTTTGAAGTTGATGGCTGCGGAAAAATCAGTAAGGAAGGGTGGCAGATAGCGTCGTGAGGGAACCTCAAAAGATCTGCCTGATGACCTTGCAGAACTCTACAAGACAGATCCCGAAGAGAATTACAATCAGCGCAAGACACGAATCCAATGGATTCGACGCTATTGGGCTGAACAATGGTTCAAGTACAAGTTTGTGACCAAGGAGTACGCTGAGAAGAATGCAATCAAAATCCCTTGGGGAGATATTCTCTTTCGAGGCCTTCCCCCCAAGACCAGGCCTGAAGCTATTGCACAGGGATTCTATCCATGCATGGTCCATGGACCTCAGCCTGAAAACACCGACCCGACGTCTTTGCTCTGGTGTCGTGACGATAATCTCTTCAAGCGCAACTTCCAGCATGCAAAGGCTTCTGCCAAGGAAAACAAGAAGGCATTGGGATTAGACTTCAACCCTGGTCCCTCTGCTCCCCGTGCTGACGGCTCTCGTGATGCCGAACCAAATGTCATCGGTCCCTTCTCAAACCTTGATGGCATCATCACTTACATCCTGGTCCAAGGTGCCAAAGTGGATCACACTGATGACGAAGCTAATTCTGATGAAGCCCTAGCTCCTGCTCCTGCTCCTGTTCCAAAGCCGCAGAAGCCAAAGAAAGTTAAGGCTTCAAAATTAGCTGCTCCTCCAAAAGCTTCACGAGCGAAGCCACTGGCCACTGCACCTCCTGAAGCCAGTGTGCAGTCCGAAGATCAATCCCGCATCTCCAAGAAGAAGGAGAACAAAAAGAAAATCGTCAAACCTACTTAAACATTGACTCCTGCTGCCATTTTGCGCGAAGAGCACATTGATCTGTCCAGTGATGAAGATCTTGCAGATGATGCCCTTGAGCAACTGATCAAGAGCAAGGAAGAAGCAGAGATTTTCAACAATTTGCCTCTCTTTGATGTGGCAATCATCCATCACTTCGTTGATGAGTGGTTTGACACACCAAACATCAGTTTTGAAGATCTGCAGCTTCCTATTGGCCTCAGCGTCTCATTCAACGGCGCCATTGCTTCTGAGCTTGCTCTAGCTCAGCGCATCGTTGAACTGAAGAACAAAATCGACTATGAAAAGGCTCAGTTCAAGAAGCATATGGCTGCACTCAGTGTGCAAGACGTCAAAAACTTCAAGGTCATGCTGCATGACCTCAAAGAAGCTTTTCTCAAGAAGCGCGAAGAAGCCATAGGCTCTCGTGAGCGTATGAAGAGTATGGCTGACAAGTGCTTGCTAGCCTACAATGAGGCTGAGAAGCGCAAGGCTCTTGGCCGTCCTGGCATTGACCCTAGAATGGCTGCAAAGAAGAAGAAGTCTTCAACTGACCAAGCTGCGCCTTCAAGGCAGGAAGAGCCCCGCATAGTCTTCCCAAGCAGTATGACAGGCTCGAAGCCAAAGGTTAGGTCAACCGCTTCTGAACAGAAGAAGACGAGGGTTGCTGAGGCTGAAGCCAGAAAGAGGAAAAACCCTGAAGCCTCTGATGCTGCTCCCTCCAAGAAGAAGCTCAAGACCAAGAAGAATCGGGCTGCTCCCACAGAGCCCTTGATTGTTGAACCTATTTCTATGGTTCGCCCTGCCTCTGCTATCCAAGAACGACGGATGATAGTTCATGAGCCTGCTCCCACAGAGGCTCATGAAGTCAAGACATTCCAGCAGATTGACCCCATTGTCTTTGAAGACATTGGTCCCCAAGACAATGTTGAAGATGATGACGTTCTTCCTCAGATCGAACCAAACCCGGTATCATCGCCTGTTCTGACGAACAGCGAACTCATCAGCATTGGTCGTCCTCTAACGCCAATTGCTCAGGATGCATCATGGGCTGATCACCCACAGCAACAAGACTCCCAAGTACCCCCCAACAACAACAAGTCACTCCCCAACAGCAACAACAAGAAGAAGAGGAGACTTTGAGGTCCAGCCAACTCCATCTCCAAAGGCGTCACCAGCATTCCGCAGGCTTCGCAAAGGACAAAGGCCTCAAGCCCCTCCTTCGAGCGTTCCAGAAGGAGAAGTGCACCACCAACCTGTTGCACGTCAAGTGTCTTCAGAAGCCACTCCAACTGTGAATGTCTCTGAGTCTGAAGCTAAAGCTGCTGAAGACAATCCGGCTGCATCAGCCGATGAAACCCAAGAAGAAGCAGAACATGTCCCTACTCCCCCAGTTATTGAAGAAGTTATTCCTGATATCAACGTGCCAGTGCCCGACCCTCCAGCTCAGCAAGTGGAGGTTGAAAACATTAAGGCTGCCACCACCAACACCAATGAAGCCACTGACGTTGTCATGGCTGAAGCGAATGTGGAGCCTGCACCAACTGCTCATGAAGCCGATGAAGCACATGCTCCTGAAGTCAATGAAGCTAACGTGCCTGAAGCCAATGAGGCAACTGCCCCTGAAGCACCTATTGCGCAGCCTGAAGCCTCAATTGTAGCCACTGCTCCTGTTCCGCCACCAAGGCCTCATACAATTGAGCAAGCATACAACTATGGTCACTAATCTTCGTCCGATGACCCGCTCGTCCCTCCGCCTCATGCCTCGGGTCCTCGGTTCGACTATCACATTGCGCGATAGGCCTCGTGTCCGAAACCAAAGCCAAGACGCCAAGGTTCCTGTGCACTCGCCACATCTCTTGGGTCGTTCAATGCCAATGGCTTCAAGGCCCACAACACTTTCTTCGACAGAGCAAAGAACCCCTATACAAGGCCAAGGATATCATCTGATCGCTTCTGGAGTTATCAACAACGAAGCTATTACTCCTGTGTTCTGTATGATCAAGGGCGCTTTTTTCCTCATATGCGCCTCGACACTGCAGCCATTGCCGGACTGCCGTGCTTAGAAGAAGCACTTGACTGCTTTCGAGATGCAGGTCTGCTTGGCTTTGTCACAGACAAAGAACACTGGAACGAAGAGCTTTTGCTTCAATTCTATGCTACCCTCCACATCCGTGGCTACTACAGAGACACGAAGACATGGGTTCTCGAGTGGATGACTGGCAATGTTCGTCATGAAGCCAAAGCTATGGACATCATTGTGCTCACTGGCCTTCCCACTCCCGGAGAACTGTTTGAACCAGATTGCCAACTTCACCGCGATGCTCTGGAGAGCATCTTTCATAAGCCTGAGCCCAACATGAGTCAGATGTTGAGCATGATGAAGCCTCTGCAACATGACGTTGAATATCCTCAGGAATTCTTTGTTGAAGACCTTGAGTATCTGCCTCGCACAATATATCACATCATTAGGCGAACTCTATGGCCTATCAAAGGGCATTCATCGTCCGCAAAGCTTGAAGGAGCCATGAAGACATTGGTCTTTTACATCCTCAATGGCATTAGCTTCAACATGCAAGATTTCTTCATCAGGCAATTGGCTGCATCTGGATCTGATCTTTTTGGCTTGAAATTTTATGCTCCTTGGGTCATGCGCCTCATCAAGATGCACTCTGCTGTCAACTATCAGCCCTCTGCTCGCAATCATTTGATCTTTCTACCAGAGGTTGATATGTCAGTTGAAGCCATATACCCTGAGCCTGCCAAGAAGCTTCTTTGTCTTCAAAATGTGGATCATCATAGCTTCTCTCAACCCATGGAAAGCGTCCAAGCAGTGACTCGCGTTTATCCTCTGGCTGGACACACACGTCTGCCTCACCGTGCGCAGACTGAAGCTACTGAGAGCACAATTGGCCAAAGGCCCAGGAAGCGCTCTCGAGTCCTCAATGATCGAGAACTTCTAGTGGCGCTGCATCAGAAACAAGATAAGCATCACTACTGGCTCAAGCGACAGATGCAAAGCCTCTTGGTGGACGTCAATCGCATTCGAAACCTTGCCACCAAGAATGCTTTTGTCACTCACGAAACCTGTCGGCGGTCATGGAAGAGTTTGACCCTACTCAGTGCTGAAGCAGATCTTCAAGACGATGGCTTCACTGAACTCTTCAAGTTTTACTTCACTCCTCCACGGAATGCAGTCCTACGTCGCACTCCATCCCTTGAAGACTCTGACTATTCTTACTTCGCGGCAACAGTCAATGCCAGAGTGATCGATGATGAAGCCGATGCTACTTCACCGCCCCCTACTTCTGTCTGCATCGACACTGCACCAAGCTCGTCTGCACCGCCAACCAGCAACGACAACCCTGCTGCTTCATCTACTTCTTCTAAGGACGAGTAGATGCTCTATGTCTTCAAACCTTTTTGGTCATTACTGACAAAAGGGGGAGAAGCATATGAGTTTGATAGTCTTCAAGCGGGTTCATATGGGTGGTTGCTTTATATTTTGCCTAGTGCTTACAACTCTCGCTTTTGAAACATTTGGTTCTTTGAGTTGTAACACTTAAACTCGATGGTCGTCTACTACTTATTTTCTTTACTGTAATGCGATGATAAATTCCGCATGTTCGACGATAACTTCCGCACTTAGATCATTCTGCAGACGTCCATTTTTCATTATGCATGTCATTCTCTTAGACTATATCATTTCATGCATGATAAATTATCTTCATAAGTTGAAGAGGATCTCCACAAGTACAACCTGCCATGTGCATTTGCATTCAAAAGCAAACTACTTATATGCACATCTTCAGGGGGAGCCTTTGCCACTTATGAAGACAATTCCCTATCCTTTACAATTTCACATACTTTATCCCCGTTGAAAACTTCAACCAGTTTGTCATCAATCACCAAAAAGGGGGAGATTGTAAGTGCATCTAGTGCCACCCCTAGTTGGTTTTGGAGTATTGACGACAAATGTGGTTGAGGACTAATCGCTTGTGAGAATTGCAGGATAACGCAGGTAGTGTCCCTCATTGATTTGGTTTACCTACCGGAGATGACCCCTAAAAATGTATGAAGACATTGAAGACAATGGTGGTATGTGAAGATATTCACATTAAAGACTATGACATGCGAAGACATTGAGTGAAGACTATGGAGCGTGAAGACTGTGTGTTTTCATTGTTTCCTTTTCTTCTTTGTTGAGTCATAGGAACCACCGTACTATTAAGTGGGGTCCAAGTGAACTAAGTCAGAATGACTGAAGTGATGCTCAACCCAAATTATATGTCTTCGAGCGAAGACAATGAGAGCAAATCTTATCCAGAGTCGGATGAGTCAGCTTTGCTTGTAGCCCAAGTAAAGTTGCCGTGTGTGTTTGAAATCTGACCGTTGGAACATGTGTCAATTCCTTAGTGGCCCAGGGTCATTTCGGACATATCAGGTCGGGTTGCCTAGTGGCTATAAATAGCCCACCCCCTACACCATAAATTGGTGGCTGCTCAGAGTTAGTGCACGGCTTTTGTCGTTTGAGAGCAACCCACCTCAAGCCTTTGAGAGAGAAATCCTTGCAGGACAAAGCCCAAACACCCAGAGCCAAAGAGTGTTAGGCATCATCAAGTCTTTCATGCTGTGTGACCAAGACTTATTACACTTGAGGACTGTGAATCCTCCGGCCGGTTAGGCGTCGATTCTCGAGCATCCTAGAGTCATTGTGGATCGCCGGTGAACGAAGTCTGTGAAGGTTTGGGAGTCTACCTTGAAGACTTACCAGAGTGATTGGGCGAGGACTGTGTGTCCTTAGCTCAAGGGGAATAAGGTGAAGACACGGTCTTCTGAGTTGAATCTCAGCCTCCCAAACCAGATGTACAGTTGTCACAACAACTGGAACTGCTCCAACAAATCCTGTGTCTTCAACAAGTGACTGGTTCTATCCTCTCCCTTCCTTTACTTGGAGTTTGTCTTCGTGAAGTCATTGCCTATTTGTCATACCTGTTTGACTTCATTGCTTGACTACTTTCATTGATTGGCTTCTCTCTATCTTCCATCTTGATCCTTACTACCTAGGTGCTATTAGTCTTGTACTTTCACGTTATTGCATACTTGACTATGGTTTGCTTGTTGTAGTTTATCTTCCGCTGCATATCAATTAGGTCATTTCTATTGTTTGTCTTCAAAACTTCCATGTTTTGAAGACTTTCCTAAAAATCGCCTATTCACCCCCCCCCCTCTAGTCGATAACTAGCACTTTCACTCATCACCACCGTGCGCAAGCCCCATGGTGAGGTCGTGGCAACGAAGCGCTTTGTCGCCGGCATCGTCGAGAGCTAGCGGTGGCGCTAGGGTTTATCAAGGTGGAGAGGTGAAAGAATGATTTTGACCGTGATGCGATGTGCATTTATAGGGAGAGGGACAGCACATCGCAATTACGCAGGTGCCCCTGGCGGTTCACATCTGAGGGACACGTGGCGAACATGCAACACATTGGAAGTTGTTCCATGTTCCCACGCACGCCTAGACTGTCGGGTGGTCGTTCCAGCTTCTCTGGGTTTCAGGCAATAAGGATTGAGCATTTAAAACAGATTCAATGTTTATCTCTGTATCTTCTGCTGACAAGGACGCAGAGAAGACATTCGACAGTTTCAACACAATGCATATGATTTGGATAGATAGAATTTGAGGAAGAAGCATAGAAGAGGTTAGGGTCCGATCACATTCACTTAGTTCAAAATATTCAAACGAGAAGACATAGCTATAAGTGAATGTTGTAGAGGACAGAACACAAATATATGTATATATCTGAGTGAGACTAAATCATCAAGGTGAAGATCATCATGAAGACAAATCAATGTTGAAGATAAATCAAATGCGAAGACTTAGCAAATGTACCGCCAAGAAAAACACTCCAAATAATAATTTGGTGGTGGCGTTACCCACCGTATAGGAACTATTAGACCCAGACACGGCGCACAATTATCGTGGCGCTCCAAAGTCAAATTCCACATTAATGTATTCACACTCAGAGTGTAAGTCTTCATTGATTGAAGATATACATTACTTCGTGTGTTGCACATCTAAGTCATCAACATGCATAAGTGTTAGGATGTGTGCCTAATCACAAGACATTTGAGGATTCCAAGATATTTATCTCACATCGCAACTTGCAAAACCTTTTGTCATCCAAGGGCTTTGTGAAGATATCTGCCAATTGCTCTTCAGTGTTGACATGAATGATATCAATATCTTCCTTCATGACATGATCCCTGAGAAAATGATGACGAATTTCAATGTGCTTTGTCTTCGAGTGCTGAACTGGGTTGTTGGCAATCTTGATGGTGCTTTCATTGTTGCAGTAGAGTGGTACTTACTTCATATGGATGCCATAGTCCTTGAGTGTTTGCTTCATCCATAGAAGCTGAGCGCAGCAAGATCCAGCAGCAATGTATTCAGATTCAGAAGTGGAGAGAGATACATAGTTTTGCTTCTTTGAAGACCAATAGACAAGTGATCGTCCCAAAAAGTGACATGTGCCTGATGTAGACTTGCGATCGACCTTGTCACCAGCATAATCAGCATCCGAGAATCCAACTAGATCAAACTCTGAGCCCTTTGGATACCATAATCCTAGTGTTGGGGTGTAAGCCAAATATCGAAGAATTCACTTCACAGCTAAGTGATGCGATTCCTTTGGTGCCGCTTGGAATCGGGCACACATGCAAACACTAAGCATGATATCTGGCCTAGATGCACATAAATAAAGTAAAGAACCAATCATGGAGCGGTATACCTTTTGATCGAACGCTTTACCATTGGCATCAGGACCCAGATGACTTTTGGTTGGCATTGGCGTCGTGTAACCTTTGCAGTCTTGCATTCCAAACTTCTTCAGGCAGTCTTTGAGGTATTTCTCTTGAGATATGAAGATGGCGTTGCTTTGCTGACTAATTTGAAGACCAAGGAAGAACTTTAGCTCACCCATCATGGACATCTGATATTGCTCTTGCATCATGTGTCCAAACTCATCACTATATTTATGGTTAGTGCAGCCGAAGATAATGTCATCCACATATATTTGGCATACAAACAGTTCACCATCATATGTCTTCGTGAAGAGTGTGGGATCCAGGGAACCAGGTTTGAAGCCTTTGCTCTTCAGGAAGTCTTTGAGTGTGTCATACCAAGCGTGAGGGGCTTGTTTGAGGCCATACAATGCCTTGTTAAGCTTGTATACCATATCAGGATGTTTTGGATCTTCAAAGCCAGGTGGTTGTGCAACATACACTTCTTCTTCAATCTTGTCATTGAGGAAAGCACTCTTCACATCCATTTGATACAGAAGGATGTTGTGATGATTTGCGTAGGATAGTAGTATGCGAATGGATTCAAGCCTAGCCACAGGAGCAAACGTTTCATCGAAGTCAATCCCTTCAACTTGAGTGTATCCTTGAGCAACGAGACAAGCCTTGTTTCTGACAACTTGACCATGCTCATCTTGTTTGTTGCGATATATCCATTTGGTGCCTATTATGTTGTGCTTGCGAGGGTCAGGACGCTTGATCAGTTCCCACACATTGTTCAGCTTGAACTGTTGAAGCTCTTCTTGCATTGCTTGAATCCATTCAGGTTCCATGAAGGCTTCAGCAACTTTCTTTGGTTCTGATATTGAGACAAATGCAAAGTGCCCACAGAAATTTGCTAGCTATGTTGCTCTTGAACGAGTGAGTGGACCTGGTGCATTGATGTTATCAATTATCTTCTCAATATGTACTTCATTTGCAACATGAGGATGAACTGGATGAAGATTTTGCTCTTGCTGATCATTGTCATCATTTGGAGGATTGTCTTCAGGTTGAGCATTGGCTTCGGGTTGATTAGGTGCACAAATGATGAGTTCCTCTTCAGCCTGTGCCTCAGAAGGTATGATCTCTCCAGTTCCCATGAGCTTGATGGATTCACTAGGTGGATCTTCATCTAGAACATTTGGCAGGTGCTCTCTTTGCGAGCCGCTAGTCTCATCGAATCGCACATCTACAGTTTCAACCACTTTATAGTGAAAGAGGTTGAAGACTCTGTAGGAGTGTGAATCCTTTCCGTAACCAAGCATAAAACCTTCATGTGCTTTCGGTGCAAATTTTGAAGTGTGATGTGGATCCTTGATCCAGCACCTTGCACCAAATACTCAAGTGGCGACATTTGGCTTCTTACCATCAGGAGTTCATAGGATGTCTTATTCAGAAGCTTGTGAAGATAAACACAGTTGATGACATGGCATGCAGTATCAATGGCTTCGGTCCAGAACTTTCTTGGAGTCTTGTATTCATCAAGCATCATCCGAGCCATATCAATGAGTGTTCGGTTCTTGTGCTCCACGATGCCATTCTGCTGAGGAGTGTACGGAGCGGAGAACTCATGAGTGATGCCCAATGTATCCAGGTAAAGGTCGACGCCGGTGTTCTTGAACTCTGTGCCATTGTCACTTCTGATATGCTTGATCTTGACGCCATAGTTATTCATGGCACGGTTGGCGAAGCGTCTGAAGACATCCTGCACTTCAGTCTTGTAGAGGATTATATGCACCCACGTATATCTTGAATAATCATCAACAATGACGAAGCCATAGAGACAAGCAGTGGTAGTGAGAGTAGAGTAGTGAGTAGGGCCAAATAAGTCCATGTGTAGCAGCTCGAAGGGTTGAGATGTCGTCATGATTGTCTTCGAGGGATGCTTGGCCCTAGTCATCTTTCCAGCTTCGCAGGCACCGCATAAGTGATCCTTCTTGAACTTGACTCCCTCGATGCCTATGACGTGTTTCTTCTTCACGAGAGTGTACAGATTCCTCATGCCCGCATGTCCTAGCCTCCGATGCCAGAGCCAGCACTCTGAAGCCTTTGCTAGAAGACATACGGCCAGCTGCGGTCCTGCTAAGAAATCTACCATGTACAAATCATCTTTTCGATACCCTTCAAAGACTAGAGACTTGTCAGATTCCATTAGTACAAGGCAACGATATTTTCCAAATATCACAATCATGTTCAAGTCACAAAGCATTGAGATAGACATTAGGTTGAAACCAAGGGATTCAACAAGCATCACTTTATCCATGTGCTGATCCTTTGAGATTGCAACTCTACCTAGACCCAATACCTTGCTTTTACCAAAGGTCAACCAAATGTGATGTGACTCTTGTCAGATGGACGTAAGGTTGAATCCATGAGAAGACTTCGATCACCAGTCATATGATTAGTGCATCCGCTGTCCATAATCCATTTAAGACTTTGGTGTCATACCCTACAGTACAGTTAGGGGGATAGGCTTCACCAAGAGTATTGTGAAGCATAAACATTTGACGGACAAGAGGATTATCAAAGGATCAAGGTTAGGACTGATAAGATGATTGGCAAGCAATTCAGGAACAAAATACATAGTAAGACCATTTGGGCATTTTATCTTGCGCCCTACAAGATGTTTTAGGTCCCCAGCAATCGCATCCGGCACCTTTGATTTTCGGCTGGAGACCTTTCCCTGCAAAAGAGAGTTAAGTTTTCTTAACCACCCACATTTTCAGGGGTGGCTTCGAAGCAATGAGTCTAAGTGCAGCATCTGAGAACTTCGGCTTTGTAGCCCTAGCAAATAGCCTTGCAGGAGATGAATGATACTCATATGAATAAGCGGAAAAGTTCTTAGTTTTATGAACATAGCGGTTTGATGACATGCACTCATATTCATAAGTTTGAGTATGATTTCCCTGCAAAACATTGGCGTTAGGGTGACTCAGGTGAGTCATGTGTCTGTATGAAGCCTTTGAGCCATATGAAGCCTTTGCTCTGGGGTTTGTCTTCTTCCCTTGTGGTGTCATGATGACATTCACAGGAAGATTCTCCAGACACTTTTTGGGCACCCAGATCTTCTTCATAGGTGGTCCATTCCTGCAGTTAGTACCAATGTACCTGGCAAACACTTCACCATTCTGATTCTTAAAAAGTTTATAGTTTGCATCAAAGGATTCATCAATGATAATTGTGTTAGCACAAATGAAGCCAGATAAGGTGGATGTATCTACTGAAGGTCCCTTTGCAGCAACCCATGTGGTTTTGGGGTACTGCTCAGGCTTCCAGTAAGAACCATCAACATTCATTTTCCTCTCGAACCCAACACCCTCTTTTCTAGGGTTTCGGTTCAGAATCTGCTTTTTGAGGACATCGCATAGTGTTTAATGCCCTTTGAGACTTTTGTACATCCCTGTCTCAAGCAATGTCTTCAACCTAGCATTTTCATCAGCAATAGTAGTGGCATCCTCAGCAGACGGGTTAGTTACCACATCAACAGTTGAAGATATTGCACCATTAGTAGCAGTTGAACATTCAGCAACAGAAGTAGCGTTATCACGCTCAAGGCATTTTAGACATGGTGGTTCAAATCCTTCCTGAGCGGGACTGATCTGTTGAGCGCGAAGTGACTCATTCTCCTTTTGAAGATCTTCATGAGCCGCTCTCAATTTCTCAAGTTCTTGCTTCCTTTGAAGATAATCATAGGAAAGCTTTTCATGAGTTGTTGAGAGCGTTTCATGACGACTTTCAAGTTCCTCGTACTTAACATGAAGATTTTTTATGTCTTCAATTAAGGACTGAGATCGGGTCATTTCAGCGTCCAACAAGTCATCGCTTTTGTCTAACAGTTTTTGAATATGTTCCATAGCTTTCTGTTGTTCAGTTGCAATTTTAGCAAGTGTTTTGTAGCTGGGTTTGGATTCACAATCAGAGTCATCTTCACTTGATGTTTGAAAATAAGCATCGCGTGAGTTTACCTTGGCACCACGTGCCATGAAGCAGTAGGTGGGAGTGGAGTTGTCCTTGTCATTAGCATCAGCATTGGTGATGGAGCCATTGTCTTCAGTGTTGAAGATGGACTTGGCAACGCAAGCTGTAGCTAGAGCCGGACTAGCATCGCTAGAGTCGGACTCCTCCTCAGACTCCACCTCTGCCTCCTCAGAAGCAGACTACTCCTCTGAATCCATCTCCTTGCCAACAAAAGCACGAGCCTTGCCAGATGAGCTCTTCTTGTGTGATGAAGACTTCGATGAAGATTTCGAAGAAGACTTTTAAGATTTCTTCTTCTTCTTGTCATCAGAATCTCAGAGATGTAGTGACCAGGTTTCTTGCACTTTTTCTTCTTCTTGTTTTCATTGTCCCACTGCAGACACTCAGAGATGTAGTGACCAGGTTTCTTGCACTTGTGGCATGTTCTCTTCTAGTGGTCATGAGTAGAAGCTTCATCATTTCTTGAGCTGGATCGTGAAGACTTTCTAAAGCCTTTCTTCTTGGTGAACTTCTGGAACTTCTTCACAAGCATAGCAAGCTCCTTTCCAATGTCTTCAGGATCACCAGAACTGCAGTCAGATTCTTGTTCAGATGAGGAAACAACCTTTGCCTTCAAAGCGCGAGTTTGGCCATAGTTGGGACCATAGATATCTCTTTTCTCAGATAGCTGAAACTCATATGTGTTGAGCCTCTCAAGTATGTCAGACGGATCGAGTGTCTTGAAGTTAGAGCATTCTTGAATCATCAGGGCTAGGGTGTCAAACGAGCTGTCAAGTGATCTCAGTAGTGTCTTGACGATTTCATGCTTGGTGATCTCAGTGGCGCCGAGAGCATGAAGCTCATTTGTGATGTCAGTGAGGCGATCAAACATGAGCTGGACATTTTCATTGTCGTTTCTCTTGAAGCGGTTGAAGAGGTTGCAAAGAACATTGATCCTTTGATCTCTCTAGGTTGAGACGCCTTCGTTGATCTTGGAGAGCTAGTCCCAGACTAGCTTCAAAGATTCCAGAGCGCTCACACGGCCATATTTTCCTTTGATCAGATGACCACAGATGATGTTCTTCGCAGTAGAATCCAGTTGAACGAACTTCTTGACATCAGCAGGGGTGACACCTTCACCAGTCTTGGGAACGCCATTCTTGACGACATACCATAGATCGACATAAATGGCTTCAAGATGCATGCTGATGACCCACAAGTATAGGGGATCTATCGTAGTCCTTTCGATAAGTAAGAGTGTCGAACCCAACGAGGAGCAGAAGGAAATGATAAGCGGTTTTCAGCAAGGTATTCTCTGCAAGTACTGAAATAAGTGGTAACAGATAGTTTTGTGATAAGATAAATTGTAACGAGCAACAAGTAACAAGAGTAAATAAAGTGCAGCAAGGTGGCCCAATCCTTTTTGTAGCAAAGAACAAGCCTGGACAAACTCTTATAATAGGAACAGCGCTCCCGAGGACACATGGGAATATCGTCAAGCTAGTTTTCATCACGTTCATATGATTCGCGTTCGGTACTTTGATAATTTGATATGTGGGTGGACCGGTGCTTGGGTGTTGTTCTTTCTTGAACAAGCATCCCACTTATGATTAAACTCTATTGCAAGCATCCGCAACTACAACAAAAGTATTAAGGTAAACCTAACCATAGCATGAAACATATGGATCCAAATCAGCCCCTTACGAAGCAACGCATAAACTAGGGTTTAAGCTTCTGTCACTCTAGCAACACATCATCTACTTATTACTTCCCAATGCCTTCCTCTAGGCCCAAATAATGGTGAGGTGTTATGTAGTCGAGGTTCACATAACACCACTAGAGGCTAGACAACATACATCTCATCAAAATATCGAACGAATACCAAATTCACATGACTACTAATAGCAAGACTTCTCCCTTGTCATCAGGAACAAACGTAACTACTCACAAAGCATATTCATGTTCATAATCGAGGGTAATAATATGCATAAATGATCTGAACATATGATCTTCCACCAAATAAACCAACTAGCATCAACTACAAGGAGTAATCAACACTACTAGCAACCTACTAGCACCAATCCGGACTTGGAGACAAGAATTGGATACAAGAGATGAACTAGGGTTTGGAGATGAGATGGTCTTGGTGAAGATGTTGATGGAGATTGCCCTCTCCCGATGAGAGGAGCGTTGGTGATGATGATGACGATGATTTCCCCTCACGAGGGAAGTGTCCCAGCAGAACAGCTCTGCGGAGCCCTAGATTGGTTCCGCAAGGTTCCGCCTCGTGGCGGCGGAGTTTCATTCCGAAAGGTTTCTTCTTATTCTTTTCTCATCGAAAGACTTCATATAGGAGAAGATGGGCGTCGGAGAGCCACCGGGGGCCCACGAGGTAGGGGCGCGCCCTAGGGGCGCCCCACCTCGTGAGCGGGTGTGGGCCCTGGCCTTCATCTTTGGCGATGATTTTCTTTATTTATTTTAAGATATTCCGTGGAGTTTTAGGACTTTTGGAGTTCTTGCAGAATAGGTCTCCAATATTTGCTCCTTTTCCAGCCCAGAATTCCAGCTGCCGGCATTCTCCCTCTTCATGTAAACCTTGTAAAATAAAAGAGAATAGCCATAAGTATTGTGACATAATGTGAAATAATAGCCCATATGCGATAAATATCGATATAAAAGCATGATGCACAATGGACGTATCAACTCCCCCAAGTTTAGACCTCGCTTGTCCTCAAGCGAAAAGCCGATAACAATAAATATGTCCTCATGTTTAGAGGTAGAGGCGTCGATAAAATAAAATACTGGACATGAAGGCATCATGATTATTCTCATAACAACAACATATATAGATTTTGTCATATGATTACTTATGTTCAAGTGATGATCTTTTCACAATGCAAAAGTATGAATCAGAAACCTTATTGAGCACCAACAAATTATAACCTCAGTCATTGAAGCAATTGCAATTTATCATAACATCGGAAAGAGTCTATGTCAGAGCTTAAAAGCAAGTCCACATACTCAACTATCATTTAGTCCTTCATAACTGCTAACACTCACGCAATACTTGTGGTTACGGAGTTTTAGTCGGACACAGAGAAAGATAGGGGCTTATAGTTTTGCCCCACAACCTTTTACCTCAAGGGTAATGTCAACAATAGTAATTCATGCTCCCCTACATCCAATTATATATATATATATATATATATATATATATATATATATATATATATATATATATATATATATATAAAACTAGTATAAGCAGAGAAAGACAGTCTATTCTGCTAATATAAGCAGAATAACTATTCTGCACACCACTTCCGCACTGCATGCTGAACGCAAGTGCACTGCATCTTCTTGAGGACGAGCACTGCAATATAGACTAGTGAACTTCCCGTCGGAAAAAACTACACGCAGTGTTTTTCTGGTACTGTTTTCGCTCTAATTTTTTGATAGTTTATCGGAATGAGGCGTATAATATACCGTTGAAAAGCTATGGATTAGGCGCAACTTTGACATGTTGAACAGTTTTTGAGATTCCACACGGTTTAAGTGCAGTTTTGAAAATGGTGCGGCAGATGACGAGTGGCAGCGAGCGTTTTTTCGCGTTTTTTTCTAAACCGCTTGTCGGAATGAAGCAAATTATACGCCGTTAAATAGATATCGTCGAGGCGCATCTTTTTCATATATAAATCTTTCTCTAATTCGTTACGGTTTAAGAGCATTTTCAAATTTACTAAATCGCGGAATTCTATTTTCAAGTTTTTTAAAATTTTCGGTACTGTTTTCGCTCCAGTTTTTGAACCGTTTGTTGAAACGAGGCGTGTGATACGCCGTTGGATAGCTACGAATGAGGGGCAATTTTCATATGTTGCAATGTTTTTGAGATTCCTTACGGTTTTTTGTTTATTTTGAAAATCGTGCGGCTGACTACGAGAGGCAGCGATTGTTTTTCGCGAAATTTTTACAAAACGCTGCTCGGAATGATTCAAACGATACGCCGTTGGAAAGGTATCGACGAGGCGCAACTTGTTCATGTAAAACACTCTCTCTAATTCTTTACGGTTTAAGAGCAGTTTTAAATTTACCGAAACGCGGACACTCTGTTTTTTGCGACACCCAAATCGACGTGGGTACTTCATCCGACTGAAAACCGCACTGCATCGAACGAAAAACCGCAGTGCATCAGACGGGTAAGAGAACTGCATGGTTTCTTTTATTCAAACGTAATTTTTTTAAGGACGAGAAAGTAGAGTGCACTTCACATCGGGTGTAAATGAACCACAACACTATCAAGTGAACGCGTTATTTTTTTTTTGCTTAGTAATAATTTTTTGCACTTATGGGATGAACAACGTCATACGGCCGATCGCGACCGCTTCGAATGAAAACCGACCTGCATCGGATGGGCAAGTGAACCCCATAAGTTTTCTTTTTCAAACTTTTTACGCTTATTTGTGAACCTCATGGTCGAGTTAGTGCACCGTGTGGCCTGCACTCGAGAACCGCATTGTTTCGTTGGTGAAAGTGAATCGCAGGCGTAAACTAGTGGACTTCATCTAAAAAGAAACAAACTTCTTCTAAAAATACGGGCAACCGCACTGCAATAGCGACACAGAGAACTTCACACAACGACGAAGTGCACTGCGGGCGTCGATGCATATTTTACTGATTTTGAACACACAATACCACATGGAACGATTGCCCTTCACAAATTGAAGCGAACTGCATGCCATTTTTTGTCGTTTTCCTAACCTTTTTTTAAACACGTCTGAAATTAAACTATGAACATCAGTGAATTTCACACACACGAGCGGCGCAAACCGCAAGCATTGCACAAATAGGACCATGTAATATTTTTACAGAAGACTACTTTACAAAGAGAAATCCAGTATGCATCACACACGCATCAAGCAAACTGCATAAACGAGTTGGCCGAGCTGCACACCCGCACAACCCTGCTTCATGCCGCTCGGCGAGCTGCGCTCTTTGTCGCCGTCTAAAACTGCACTAGGGGTAATTCCACGCGAATCGCATCGAACTTGCAAAACAAAATCCAAAAAGGCAAGAAATTGAACCAAGTGTGCCACCGCCGATGCTGGGAGCTGCGAGGAAAACGATCAACAAAAATAATCCAAGACTTGGATCCCACACCAAGATCGCACCGCCCGTGGGGACGAACTCCTTGCCCATGCGAGCGAGCTGCAGCATCGTTCGCAGACACACCGATGCCGATGGCGGCGCCGCCGACATGCATAAGGACGAGAATAAGGGGAGGCGCAGGACTCCGGCGGCGGCGCCGCGATGGCTGCATCCCGATGCTGATGGTCACGCCTGGATCTGGTGGTGGAGAACTCGTCCACGGTGCGTCAGGTTCCGGCGTGGTCGGGATGTGGAGGCGAGGTAGGTGTGAGGCGCCCGTCGATGACAGGGAGAGGCGCTTGAAGGCATTGGCGCGCGCCGCCGCGCTTATGGCGCGATGCTCGCTGATCTGTCGGGATCCGGTGGCCCCCGAGGCGGAAGGTGAGCATGCTGGGGGAGGGCCGCCAGGGAGGTCCACATCGGGAGCCAAGGGGGCACCAGGGACCTGCGCATCGCTGGGCTTGGGGAGGGGCGTCGGGGAGTCGAGAGTCGGAGCATGGGCGGCGGCGAGACTCGTGGATCCGGCGGGAGCGTGATGGAAGGGGGCGGGTCTAGGTGCCTGGGCACGGTGGCGCGCGGCGGCCGTCAGCTTGGCTGGGGGAGTGGCGGCGCTATGGGTTGGGGAAAGGGAGGCGCGCCGGCCGGGATGGAGAGGAGGCACAGCTGGCCACGGCTAGGAATGGCTGGGAACTGCATGAGGGGCGGGCTGGGAGGTAGGGGCGAGGCGCGCTATTGGAGTTGGCCTCGGCCGAGAGGGACATGGGGCGGCGGAGGGGAGTGGGGAATAAGGTGGAGGTGAGGCGGCGTGGGGATCTGGCAGGAAAGGTGGGGGCGTGGGGTGGATAAGGTGCGGGGAGGGGTCGGGTTTTGTTTTTGTTTGTCTCGACGCAGTGTTAGCAGAATAAGGTTTTTGGGTGCAGAATAAGGTCTTAAGGGGTGTTATCATAATAGACCCACCCTATATATATATATAATGTTCTTCCAACATGTTGGGCTTGCCAAAGGATAAAATGAAAAAGGAAAGGTGAAGATCACCGTGACTCTTGCATAAGGTAGAGGATAATAATAAAAGATAGGCCCTTCGCAGAGGGAAGCAGAGGTTGCCATGCGCTTTTATGGTTGGATGCACAAAATCTCAATGCGAAAGAACGTCACTTTATATTGCCCCTTGTGATATGAACCTTTATTATGCAGTCCGTCGCTTTTATTTCTTCCATATCACAAGATCGTATAAAGCTTATTTCTCCCACACCAATCAATCATACATATTTAGAGAGCAATTTTTATTGCTTTGCACCGATGACAACTTACTTGAAGGATCTTACTCAATCCATAGGTAGATATGGTGGACTCTTATGGCAAAACTGGTTTAAGGGTATTTGGAAGCACAAGTAGTATCTCTACTTGGTGCTGAGAATTTGGCTAGCATGAGGGGGGAAGGCAAGCTCAACATGTTAGAGGATCCATGACAACATACTTTATCTCAGATATAAGAAAACATAACTCATCACGTTGTCTTCCTTGTCCAACATCCACTCTTTAGCATGTTATATTTTAATGAGTGCTCCCAATCATAAAAGATGTCAATGATAATATATCTATATGTGAAACCTCTCTTTCCTTATTACTTCCTATTAACTGCAACGATGATCAAAGCTATATTTGCCAAATCCCAACAACTTTTAATCACCATACTCTTTCTATGTGAAGTCATTACTCTCAATAAGATCAATATGAACTCTTTGTTTCTTTTTATTCTTTTTCTTCTTTCTATTCTTATGTTCACCCAAGATCATGGCAAAATAATCAAGCCCTTGACTCAACACTAAACTTTATTATATATAGCTCACGGACTTGATTACATAGAGAGATCATAAAGCAAAACTCGAAACTAGATCATGTCATAAACTTTATTCTACTAGATCAAGATACTACTAATAGGATCGAACTGAGAAAAACGGTAAAGATAGGAGTTGTGATGGTGATACGATATCGGGGCACCTCCCCCAAGCTTGGCAGTTGCCAAGGGGAGTGCCCATACCCATGTGATTATGTCTCCTTCATTGGCGAAGAAGGTGGAAGTGTTGTTGATGATGCAGGCTTGTCGTCCATCTTCCATGGCATAGGCTCACCATCATAGAAGGATGATCGAGTCTCTGGAATCCTCAAATCTGCAGCCAAACTCATCCTTTTGAATCTATATTCATACTCACGGTTTTGATTTTGCAGATCATAGATTTGGGCTTGGAGGTGCTCGATCTTCTCATGTAGCTTGAAGATGGCCTCCTCGGTGTTCTTGGCATCTGGCTCATAGTTGTTGGTGAACTCCGCGAGCATCGTGTGGGTAGCGTTGATTCCATGCTCCACCATCCCCTGGCACTTGAAAACTTATTGCTCCATTGCTTCGAGCCTCGACACCACGCTTCCAGTTCCCTTAGGTCCCTCAGCATCGCAGATGTGCAACAACCCATCACGCATCTCAATGGTTTGAGGGTGTCGCAGCACCTCCACGAGGTAAGGGTTGATCACCTTCTTGAAGAACTTGTCCTTGCAAGCACTTGGGGACGTCATGATGATCTAGACCTGTCAGAAAAACAGCTCGAAACAAGAACAGGAGAGATTTGCGTGATACGAGAGTCAAAACCTTCGGGAGAATATATAATGAATTTTTACCGACCAAAATACGTATCGTGCAAGAAAACGGAGTCCGGAGGGCACACGGGGTGCTCACGAGGTAGGGGGGCGCGCCCAGGGGGTAGGTAGGGCGTGCCCACCACCCTCGTGGGGCCCTCGTGTCCTTCCCGGACTGCTACTTATTTTTCTATTTTTCTAAATATTCCAAAATGGAGAAATATTGTCTTAAAGATTGTTTTGGAGTCGGTTTACTTACCGTACCACATACATATTCCTTTTCGAGATGCAAACGGTCCGAAAGTGTCCTTATGTATTCCTCCGGGGTTACGGTTTCAATAATATTAGTTTCAACATTTATGGGATTACCTGAGATATAATGTTTGATCCTTTAACCGTTTACCACCTTCGGATTTGTGCCTTCAAAGTTGTTGATTTTTATGGCACCGGAACGATAGACCTCCTCGATAACGTAGGGACCTTCCCATTTAGAGAGAAGTTTTCCTGCAAAAAATCTTAAACGAGAGTTGTATAGCAATACATAATCACCTACATTAAACTCACGCTTTTGTATCCTTTTGTCATGCCATCTTTTAACTTTTTCTTTAAACAACTTGGCATTTTCATAAGCTTGGGTTCTCCATTCATCAAGTGAGCTAATATCAAATAACCTCTTCTCACCGGCAAGTTTGAAATCATAGTTGAGCTCTTTAATAGCCCAATATGCCTTATGTTCTAGTTCGAGAGGTAGGTGACATGCTTTTCCATAAACCATTTTATACGGAGACATACCCATAGGATTCTTATATGCAGTTCTATAGGCCCATAATGCATCGTCAAGTTTCTTGGACCAATTCTTTCTAGACCTATTGACAGTCTTTTGAAAAATTAATTTGAGCTCTCTATTACTCAATTCTACTTGACCACTAGACTGTGGGTGATAAGGAGATGCAATTCTATGATTAACATCATATTTAGCAAGAATTTTACGGAAAGCACCATGAATAGAGTGTGGACCACCATCAGTCATTAAATATCTAGGGACTCCAAACCTCGAAAAAATAACTTCCTTAAGCATTTTAATAGAAGTGTTATGATCAGCACTACTAGTTGGAATAGCTTCTACCCACTTAGTAACGTAATCAACAGCAACTAAAATATGTGTATATCCATTAGAGGCAGGAAAAGGTCCCATATAATCAAAGCCCCAAACATCAAATGGTTCAATAACAAGTGAATAATTCATAGGCATTTCTTGACGTCTACTAATATTACCAATTCTTTGACATTCATCGCAAGATAGGACGATGATTTCCCCCTCCCGGAGGGAAGTGTCCCCGGTAGAACAGCTCTGCCGGAGCCCTAGATTGGTTCCGCCAAGGTTCCGCCTCGTGGCGGTGGAGTTTTGTCCCGAAAGGTTTCTTCTTATTTTTTTCTCATTGAAAGACTTCATATAGGAGAAGATGGGCGTCGGAGAGCCACCAGGGGGGGCCACGAGGTAGGGAGGCGCACCCCAGGGGGGGGCGCGCCGCCCACCCTCATGAGCAGGGAGTGGGCCCCTGGCCTTCATCTTTGGCGATGATTTTTCTTTATTTATTTTAAGATATTCCGTGGAGTTTCAGAACTTTTGGAGTTGCGCAGAATATGTCTCCAATATTTGCTCCTTTTCCAGCCCAGAATTCCAGCTGCCGGCATTCTCCCTCTTCACGTAAACCTTGTAAAATAAAAGAGAATAGCCATAAGTATTGTGACGTAATGTGAAATAACAGCCCATAATGCGATAAATATCAATATAAAAGCATGATGCAAAATGGACGTATCACATGCACATCTTATTCTTCCAATAGGGGTAATCAGTGCCATCCAAGACAGGGCACGCAGCGGAGACTTTGATTATCCCTGCAGTAGACATAGCTAAAACTCCAGGTGGTTAAACCGAATCACACGGAACAAGGGAGTACCTTGCTCTGATACCAATTGAAAGTGCTAGTTATCGGCTAGAGGGGGTGAATAGGAGATTTTTATGAAAGTCTTCAAAACATGGAAGTTTCGAAGACAAACAATAGAAATGAACCTATTAACATGCAGCGGAAGGTAGACTACACTAGGCAAGCCATAGTCAAGTATTCAAAGAAGTGAAAGCACGACGACTATGAGAAACTAGGTAGTAAAGATCAGGATGGAAGATAGTATGAAGCCAATCAGAACAAGTAGTTACACAGTGAAGTCAAACAGATAGTGCAAGCAGGCAACGACTTCACGAAGACAAACTATAAGTAAAGAGAGGGAGAAGATATAACCAGTCTCTTGGTGCGGACAAGGATTTGTTGGACCAGTTTCAGTTGCTGTGACAACTGTACGTCTGGTTAGGGAGGCTGAGATTCAACTCATAAGACCACGTCTTCACCTTATTCCCCTTGAGCTAAGGACACCCAGGCCTTTCCCAATTAATCTGGTAAGTCTTCAAGGTAGACTTTCGAACCTTCACAGACTTCGTTCACCTGCGATCCAGAATGACTCTTGGATGCTCAGAACGCGACGCCTAACCGGCTGGAGGATTCACAGTCCTCAAGTGTAACGAGTCTTGGTCACGCGAGACGAAAGACTTCATGATGCCTAACACTCTTTGGCTCGGGTGTTTTGGGCTTTGTCCTCGCAAGGATTTCTCTCTCAAAAGCTTCGAGGTGGGTTGCTCTCAAACGATAAAAGTCGTGCACTAACTCGAGCAGCCACCAATTTATGGTGTAGGGGTGAGCTATTTATAGCCACTAGGCAACCCGCCTGATTTGTCCAAAATGACCACGGTCACTAAGGAACCGACACGTGTTCCAACGGTCAGATTTCAAACACACGCGGTAGCTTGACTTGGGCTACAAGTAAAGTGACTCATCCAACTCTGGATAAGATTTGCTCTCATTGTCTTTGCTCAAGACATAGGATTTGGTTGAGCATCACTTGACCACTCGACTTTGTTCACTTGGACCCCACTTAACAGTACGGTGGTTCCTATGACTCAACAAAGAAGAAAAGGAATATACGAAACAACTATGTCTTCCCACTCCATAGTCTTCACGTGAATGTCTTCTCGGGTCATAAGCTTCGATGTGATTGTCTTCACATACCCCATTGTCTTCAATGTCTTCATACATTTTTGGGGGTCATCTCCGGTAGGTAAACCGAATTAATGAGGGGCTACTACCTGTGTTATCCTGCAATTCTCACAAACACATTAGTCCCCCAACCAGGTTTGTCGTCAATACTCCAAAACCAACTAGGGGTGGCACTAGATGCACTTACAGAATTGCTCTCTATGCTTCACTTAAATTTTTATGAGCTATGGACTTGCTCTAGTGCTTCACTTCTTTATTTATTTTTTAGCACGGTGTGCTTTAGTATTTTTGAAGAAATGCTCTCTTGCTTCACTTAGATTTATTTGACAGTTAGTAAAATTTTCAAGAAATTCTCTCTTGCTTCACTTAAATTAATTTGAGAGAAATAAATTTTATGCTCATGATATTCACTTATATTTGTATGAGCTTGTCAAAAGCAACACATGAAAATTAGTTCCAAAGTGATAGATATCCAAGAAGGATATAATAAAAACTTTCATGAAGATCATTGGACAAAATAAACTTGATTCTTAGTAATAGTTTTGAGATATGATGATGTGATATGTGAGTCATCTTGACGAGTAATTATGCTTTAGTAAGAATATTGGTGTTAAGGTTTGTGATTCCTTATGCAAGCACGAAAGTCAATAATTATGCAATGAAATTATATCCTACCTGTGGTGCATTATTCGGTGTTAATTATGCTTAATGCTCACTTATGAGATTATTCGTTTCTTGGTTGGTCACTACTTAATCTTTTGCTAGCCTTCATTTTGCACTAAGTATGATCACTACTTGTGCATCCAAAACCCTTTAAACCAGTTTTGCCACATGAGTCAACTATATCTACCTATATGTGGTATTATTTTGCCGTTCTAAGCAAATTTGTATGTGCCATCTCTAATTTTCAAAATAAATTTCTCTTTTGTGTGCTCGTACCGCTCACAAGGCGGTGAGGGGTGGCTAATATTTTCCATGCTAGATGTGTTATTCTCACAACGAGTGTTTATTCACTTGTCATTGCACGAGAGTAAGGCAAAGGTATTAGGGATGCGCAGTCCCGAAATGAAAAATAAATTTACTTTATGCTGTCAAATAATAAATTCCTTAGAAAGTGTTGGTATGGAAGGCACCCGTGGATACGGTTAGCCATGGAAAGTGAAAGTATGGTGGAAAAAGGAATAAACTTTAATTTCTGTTTGGGAACCGCCTATGATATATCTAGCATGGAAGTTGGGACCTCTAAGTCATTCTCGTTGGTGGGAAAGGCATACCTCCCAAAATGTTTTCACCTCTAAGTTTTTCGCTTTGAGCTCTGGCACCTCTACAACTCCCTACTTCCCTCCGCGAAGGGCCTTTCTTTTACTTTATGCAATTTTTACATTTGAATTTGAGTCTCCATCTTCTCTTATAAAAGCACCAACTAGGGGGCACTATGATCGTACTTGAGCATTGGGTGTAGTTAATATGCGAGTGTGTTTCATGAATGGATCAATGATTGAGCATGATGTGTTAGGGATAGCTTATTTTAGCGTTGATATTTTGAAAGACATGGTTGCTTGTTGATATGCCTGAGTATTTAAGTTATCATGTCAAAACTAGACTATTGCTTTGAACAATATAAAAGTACAAATGTCCATGCTATAAAGAAAAGTATATGAGATGACATGTTAGGCAGCATTCCACATCAAAAATTATGTTTTTATCATTTACCTACTCGAGGACGAGCAGGAATTAAGCTTGGGGATGCTTGATACGTCTCCAACGTATCTATAATTTTTTATTGTTCCATGATGTTATATTATCAATCATGGATGTTTTATAATCATGTTATATCATTTTTTGGTACTAACCTATTGACATAGTGCCAAGTGCCAGTTGCTGTTTTTCCCATGTTTTTTACATCGCAGAAAATCAATACCAAACGGAGTCCAAACGAGCGAAACTTTTTGGAGATTTTTTTTGGACCAAAAGACATCCAGTGGGCCGAAGAAGAACCTGGGGGTGCTCCGAGGGGAGCAAAACCCACCAGGGCGCGCCTGGGGGGCCATGCACGCCCAGGTGGGTTGTGCCCACCTCGGGTGCCCCCTGAACCGACTCTTTGCTCTATGAATACCCCAATATTCCAGAAACCCTAGGGGACTCGACAAAAATCAATTCCAGACGCCGCAGAGTCCAGAACCACCAGATCCAATCTAGGCACCATCACGGAGGGGTTCACCACTTCCATTGGCGCCTCTCGGATGATGCGTGAGTAGTTCTTTGTAGACCTTTGGGTCCGTAGTTAGTAGCTAGATGGCTTCCTCTCTCCCGTTTGATTCTCAATACAATGGTCTCTTGGAGATCCATATGATGTAACTCTTTTTGTGGTGTGTATGTAGGGATCGGATGAACTTTAAGTTTATGATCAGATATATCTTTGTATATCCATGAAAGTTATTTGAGTTTCTTTGATCTCTTATATGCATGATTACTTATAGCCTCATATTTCTTCTCCGGTATTTGGGTTTTGTTTGGCCAACTTGATCTATTTATCTTGCAATGGGAAGAGGTGCTTTGTAGTGGGTTCGATCTTACGGTGCTTGATCCCAGTGACAGAAGGGGAACCAATATGTATGTATCGTTGCTACTAAGGGTAAAACGATGGGGTCTATTTCTACATAAATAGATCTTGTGTACATCATGTCATCATTCTTATTGCATTACTCCGTTTCTCCATGAACTTAATACACTAGATGCAAGCTGGATAGCGGTTGATGTGTTGAGTAATAGTAGTAGATGCAGGCAGGAGTCGGTCTACTAATCTTGGACGTGATGCATATGTAATGATCATTGACTAGATATCGTCATGATTATTTGAAGTTCTATCAATTTCCCAACAGTAATTTGTTTACCCACCGTTTGCTATTTTTCTCGAGAGAAGCCACCAGTGAAATGTACGGCCCCTGGGTCTCTTTCTCATATTATTTGCCTTTGCGATCTATTTTCCTTTGCTTTTATTTTCATATCTATTAAACCAAAAATACCTTGCTGCAATTTATTCTTATTTATTTTATTTGGCGTTCGATCTATCAATCTACTACAATTTATTCACGTCCGTTTGCACATCTTGGGGCGCCGCTACCCGAAAGGGATTGACAACCCCTTTTACACGTCGGGTTGCGAGTATTTGTTATTTGTGTGCAAGTGTTGTTTACGTTGTGTTGCTTGGTTCTCCTACTGATTCAATAATCTTGGTCTGATAACGGAGGGAAATACCTACCGCTGATGTGCTCCATCATCCCTTCCTCTTTGGGGAAGTACCGACGTAGCTCCAAGCCGCATCAGGGACGTGGAAGTCCCAAAGAAAGAGGGAGATCTCAAAGCAAGGTTGGAGGCCCCGAGGAATTCCAAGTATGAAGGTGTGATATTTGAAAATCTTGACGCACATCATATTGTGACAACAAAAATAAGGGCTAAGGTTGAGGAGGTGGAGAAGAGAACTTGCAACTTCATTGGGAGGTGGGATCTTTGAAGGAGTTGCTTCGGTTTTCCTAGAGTGAGATATGTGAGATGCAGAAACAACTTCATGAGTATGAGTGCATGTTTATAAAGATGGTTGAGTCAGCCTCGTATGGTTTGCCAGATGACAACAATCATCATCTGTCAAATAATTACAAAGTGGTAATAGGCATCCCTCCTTCCTTGCTTCTATCAAACCTTGAGAGAGGTTGTCAGGTATCTCACCTCACAACTTTAGGTTATGCATTATGGTTATTGTTTTAGTGGATTATCGATCTTTCGAAGTTAGATTGCAAAGTGAGCTATCGCTCCTTCAAAGTGATTGTCGATGTATCTAGTGGTGCGAGGTTATATGTAATAAAGAGAGGGCTCAAGTTTTCCTTTTTCTTTTGTTATTATACGTTCTAGCATTGCCGCACACCTCATAGAATATATGTTGTGGCAGGACAGACTTTGCTGACACTAAGAATTGAAATATGGATGCTTACTTGATGAATAAAATTGTACCTAGAGGCAATAATAAAGTTGTTATTTATATTTCCTTATATCATGAAAAATGTTTATTATTCATGCTAGAATTGTATTAACCGAAAACTTAGTACATGTGTGAATACATAGACAAAAGAGAGTGTCCCTAGTATGCCTCTACTTGACTAGCTCGTTAATCAAAGATGGTTAAGTTTCCTGACCATAGACATGTGTTGTCATTTGATTAGTGGGATCACATCATTAGAGAATGATGTGATGGACAAGACCCATTCGTTAGCTTAGCATTATGATCGTTTAGTTTTATTGCTATTGATTTCTTCATGACTTATACATATTCCTCTGACTATGAGATTATGCAACTCCCGAATACCAGAGGAACACCTTGTGTGCTATCAAACGTCACAACGTAACTTGGTGATTATAAAGATGCTCTACAGGTGTCTCTGAAAGTGTTTGTTGAGTTGGCATAGATCGAGATTAGGATTTGTCACTCCATGTATCGGAGAGGTATCTCTGGGCCCTCTCGGTAATGCACATCACTATAAGCCTTGCAAGCAATGTGACTAATGAGTTAGTTGCGGGATGATGCATTACAGAACGAGTAAAGAGACTTGCCAGTAATGAGATTGAACTAGGTATGATGATAGCGACGATCGAATCTCAGGCAAGTAACATGCTGATGACAAAGGGAATGACGTATGCTGTTATGCGGTTTGACCGATAAAGATCTTCGTAGAATATGTAGGAACCAATATGAGCATCCAGGTTCCGCTATTGGTTATTGACTGGAGATGTGTCTCGATCATGTCTACATAGTTCTCGAACCCGTAGGGTCCGCACGCTTAATGTTCGATGACGATTTGTATTATGAGTTATGTGTTTTGGTGACCGAAGTTTGTTCGGAGTCCCGGATGAGATCACGGACATGACGAGGAGTCTCGAAATGGTCGTGAGGTAAAGATTGATATATTGGAAGGTTATATACGGACATCAGAATTTTTCCGAATAGGTTCGGGGATTTATCGGAGTACGAGGAGGTTATCGGAACCCCTCGGGAAAGTTAATGGGCCTCATGGGCCATAGTGGAGAGGTGGAGGCAGCCGCATGAGGTGGCGCCCCCCCCCCCTCCCCCCAAGCCCAATCCGAATTGGACAAGGGGTGGGGGGCGTGGGCCCCCTTTCCTTCTCCCTCTCCACCTCTTTCCCCTTCCCCTCTCTGTTGGAAGGAAGGGGGAGCCGACTAGGACTAGGAGTCCTAGTGGGACTCCGCCCACTTGGCGCGCCCCTAGGGCCGGCCGGCCTCCCCCCTCCTCCTCTATATACGGGGGCAGGGCACCCCAAAGGCACAACGGTTATTCCCTTAGCCGTGTGCGGTGCCCCCCTGCACAGTTTACTCCTCCGGTCATAGCGCTGTAGTGCTTAGGCGAAGCCCTGCGCGGATCACATCACCATCACCGTTACCACGCCGTCATGCTGACGGAACTCTCCCTCGACCCTCTACTGGATCAAGAGTTCGAGGGATGTCATCGAGCTGAACGTGTGCTGAACACGGAGGTGCCGTACGTTCGGTACTTGGATCATTTGGATCGTGAAGACGTTCGACTACATCAACCGCGTTAAACTAACGCTTCCGCTTTTGGTCTACGAGGGTACGTGGACACACTCTCCCCCTCTCGTTGCTATGCATCTCCTAGATAGATCTTGCGTGATCGTAGGAATTTTTTTTAAATTGCATGCTATGTTCCCCAACATTCACTCCACATAAATTTTCATCTTCACACGCAACACTCTACCAACTAAAAACTTCTCTGTTTGAGTTTTTTTGTGCGGGAATGATAATTTCACGTGAACTTGTGATGGGGGGCACCATCGCAAGGGGTAATGGGGGAAATTGTCATTTCAACGGACTAAACTCTTGAATGTTCAACATTAAGCGCTTGGCAATCCATATGCTTCCCTCCGCGAAGGGCCTTTTTTACTTCTATGTTGAGTCAATCCTTTCTTGAAACCTATTCTTTTAGGGTAAGCTTTGCTTGTGGGAGTAAGACCCATGCTTGATGGTTACTATGACCATATGTGTAGCATCTTTACTGAAGTTGAAATAAACCTTAAGATTCATGTGATTAGCCAAAGAAAATAAATTTGCTATAAACTTTGATCTTCTCATGCATGGATATAATTTTGCTGTCTAAAAATTTACTCACTTGAATGATATTCCTTATTTAAAAGATATAAAAAGATAGTTGAGCATATGTCACTTCTTATTTAAAGCTCTATCATAGACCTTTCTTGAAGAACTAAGATGAAAAAAACATTACATGATCTGGGTATGGTCAAACATCTTGCATAACATCCAAACTTACAGTATCCAATGCTTGGTAAAATTGTCATGACCTCTGCATGTGCTTCTATTTGAGTGTTGTGTTATTATGTGTAATATACTTTTGCAAAGTATGATTGTTGCATGCCCGTATTATTTTATTACCGACCTCTCACTTTTGCTTGAGGACAAGCAAGGTCTAAGTTTGGGGGAGCTGATACGTGCATTTTGCATCACATTTTCAGAGGATAAATACTCTACTTTTATGCCATTTCAATTATTAGTAATCAGCAAGCAAGTTGAAGTGGTAGTCACAAAAAATCTAAGATGTACGGTTTAAATGAGGATAAAATGAGTGTAAAAGCCAGTCATCAACACCCCCAAGGTTAAACATCAATGGTTCTCGAGCAAGCAACATTGAACTCGACGTTTAAACCGAAATAATGAGAAGATTTTTGTTCACTTACGATCGATAATGCCTAGATCCTAAGCAAGGTCTAAGCTTAGAGGAGCTTATGTGTGCATTTTGCATCACAATTGCAGAGGATAAATACTCTACTTTTATGTCATTTCAATTTCAATTATTACTGATTAGTGGGCAAGTCGAAGTGATAATCGTAGAAAATATCTCAGATGTCCAATTTAAACAAGGATAAGAATGAGCGTAAAAACCTTGATCGTTCTCGAGAGTAACATTGATGATAAGGAACTCTACGTTTAAACCAAAATAACAAAAATATAATGGTTAACTTATGATCAATAACGCCCGGATATCTGAGATGTCCAATTTAAACAAGGAAAAAATGAGTGTAAAAACCACTCATCACCATTTCCAAGGTTAAACCTCGATCGTTCTCGAGAGCAACATTGATGATAAAGAACTCGATATTTAAATCAAAATAAACAAAAGATATTGGTTCAATTACGATCAATAATGCCTAGATATTTGAGATTTACAATTTAAACAAGGATAAAAATGTGTGTAAAAACCACTCACCACCATTCCCAAGGTTAAACCTCGATCATTCTCAAGAGCAACATTGATGATAAGGAACTTGACGTTTAAACCGAAATAACAAAAAGATATTGGTTCACTTACGATCAATAACGCCTAGACAGTCCACTACTTCTTTCACCTGAAAACTTAGCGTCCTAGACCAGCGGCAAGGTTATTATGCAAGCTTTGTTAGGCCAAGATGGTTAGAAGAAAGTATACATTGACACAAATAAAGTTTATTATGCAAGCTTTGTCAGGCCAAGATGGTTAGAACAAAGTATTCATTTTTTGACGGGAAAATGGAAATTCCATTAAACTTCACGCACATCAATGTCACTGGCTAACAGTTTTACAATGCAATTGGGGCAGAGGCCTCCCAGGAGGAGTCGTAAGACTCAGAATGAACGCCCAGCTTGGCAAGCTCATGGGCTATAGAGTTACAAGTGCGCCGGCCGAAAGAAAAAGCATAGGAATCAAAGTTTAGAATGCATGGGCTTCTAGCTTCCTTCACCAACACACCAATGGTTGCCTTGTCATATTCGTTGCCCTTCAAAGCATGTACAAGGGTTGAGGAATCAGACTCTCAAGATGATTCGATTTTCCCCAATCCTGATCGTCCCATCAATGGCAGTAAGGCAGGCTACAGATTCATACTGCAAAGCACTTTTCAGGTTCATAGACTTGCCCGCACCAGCAGCGATAAATTCGCCAGCCAGATCACGGACCACATAACCCCAACCCCTGCACCTGTATTATTTCCATCAAAGGCACCGTCGAAGTTAACCTTCACGTGATGCACTGGGGGCTTGCTCCATCTGTGAATGTCCAGTGGCTTAGGAGGCTTGTTTAGTTTTCGCAGGCCCATGGACTCAATCAGCAGCTTCTCCACACGGTGGCAAACCACTTGAGGCTTTGGAGCCGCCTCACCAGCATTGGCCTTATTGCGAACATTCCACCACTCCCACATAAAGGTCACGGCCTTCAGCTGCGTGTCTTCATCACACCTCCACAGCCCCTGAAGCATGGAGTGGGCTGAATTAAAGAGCATGAGCTTTTCTCAGGTCTCTCCCAAAGAAAAAATGTTCCAGCATTCTTTAGCTTTCTTGCACTTCAGGAAGGTGTGGACTCCATCTTCATTTAACCTATGGCAAACAGGGCACCCAGTGTCGAAGTCCACGCCCAACTTTTGAATTTTCATGCGGTTAGCCAGACTGTTGTGGGCAAGGTGCCACACAAACATCTTTACCTTGCTCGTGGCCTTCAGGGAATAGACATGCTTCCAGTCAAATTTGACAGTGTTGTTAGCAGAATTTTCCTTAGAACTTGCAGCATCTCTTCCCAGCCTTCTATCGCGCAACATAACACCAATCTTATAAGCAGATTTGACAGAGAAGATGCCACACTGATCAAAGTGCCAAGCAAAATTATCCTCCATCCCTTCGTAGATGCTAATGGAGAGAATGGCCTTCGTGTCTTCCTCCTGAAAGAGATCACGGACCATCGCCTCGTCCCAGCCCCCGGTGTTTGGATTGACCAAATCTGCTAAAAGAGTGATTGGGGAGCGCCTTGGGAGAGATCTAGGCCTCCTTGTATCGCCCTCGGAAATCCAAAGATCTTCCCACACCTTGATGTTAGTCCCACCCCCACTCTCTAGATAATCCCTTCTTTTAATAAGTCCACCCCTTTTAGGATGTTGCGCCTAGTGTACGATATGCCAGGGGCGGGAACAACGTCCAGAAGCTTTCCATCAGAAAAATATTTAGCCCGCAGCACCCTCCCACACAAAGACTCGGGGTCTTGCAGTAGTCTCCAACCTTGTCTAGCCAACACGGCCAGGTTAAAGATGTGGAGATCACGAAGGCCGAGGCCCTCAGTTTTCGGCTTCGTAAGACATTGCCAGCTCAGCCAGTGATGCCGCTCCTCATCTTGATTATTCCACCAATAGTGACAGACCATTGAGATAATTTCATCGTAGAAAGATTTGGTGATGTCAAAGCAGGACATGGCATAGATGGGGATCGCTTGGGCCACGGCTTTAATCAAGACCTCCTTCCCTGCTCTAGACAAGAATTTCTCCTTCCACCCCTGGATCAACTTCCAGATTCTCTCTTTAAGATACTCAAAGGCCTTGGATTTTGATCTACCCAGGAAAATTGGCAGACCAAGATATCTTTCATTAAAGGCTTCGTCCGAATTTGTAAATAAAGTATTCATTGACATAAATAAAGTAGTTAACTAGCTACGATTATATTTCATCTAGCTCACATTTGCTTGCCAGAAACACTTGAAATAACTTGGTATGAAAAACTTATATTAGAAGCATGAGGATATTCCAAAAAATATATTTAAAACAACTTAGTGTTAAGAGTATCTCATTAACACCCACAAGTATTGTTAGATAAAGGCACTTCTTTTTATTATTTTTCTGAACTTTCTATCTCGGTAAGACCATGTCAAAAAATGATATATGCAGACTGAGGAATTGTCAGGCCGGCAAACTCATCCACATTGGACCAGATCAGGTCTTTTAAGCGATAGCATACCTGTCAAAGCCATGACAGCAGACAGAATCATCCCAATTGGCGCCAACCTGTGAGATTCCAAATATCCTAATAAACTAGCAGCTGGTGCAAATCATGCCATCACATTCAAATGGTCCCGTTCTCCCCTCGCATCTTGCTGGAAGAAAAGAGAGAAGATTCCACTTTTTACAGGAATGTCTTGTACGGCACTAGGCAAAGCGTAATCATGTATCCATGCGCTGCTAAAGCCTGAGCAATAGAATTCTTTGGCATGAACATTCCAGCACATCAACAAAGAAAGGAAGGCATCAGATCAGATCAGGTAGGGATCATCATAGAACCCACCATCGAAAAGCCGATCGTGCAAAGGACACACTACACAGCAGATCACTCACCATTTCAAACAGATTACGATGGAAAGCTAAATGGCAAAATTTGGTTGTAGGATCCAAATGAACCGGACAAGAAATGAGCAAGAGAATCCATTTATGTGACAACACCATGTAGGATCAAGAGACTTCATATTATTCATTGAACAAGATTGAGGTGACACATGACAAAATCAGAACACCGCCCGTATTTCTCTAGTAGCCTCACCAGGCATCTGATTAAATTTGATTGAATAAACCGAACATATGTGTCCAAAATCACAAGTGAGAAGCACAAGTAGGAATAGATATTACAGTCTTTGAATAGGAGAAAACGGTAACCGATAGGCCAGCCGAAAACTTTGTCCACGCTAACAAAGAAACAGCAACAAAATAGAGAGACGAAGCAGGAGGGTCGCGATAAAGGCTCCTCTTGGCTTTCTTTCTTGGGTCCCAAGAATTAGAAGCATTTCCTGTGCACGATGGATGGGCCAGACTCGTCGTACTCAGCCTTTGCAATCCACATCTGCAACAACAAGCAACACTGTTAAGCAAAGCAACCAAATCCATGAATCAAGTAAGATGCTGCAACGCTTATTTACCTGCTGGAAGGTGCTGAGAGATGCCAAGATGGATCCTCCAATCCAGACACTGTACTTCCTTTCAGGAGGAGCAACAACCTTAATCTTCATGCTGCTAGGAGCCAAGGCAGTGATCTCCTTGCTCATCCTATCAGCGATTCCAGTAAACATAGTGGTACCACCACTAAGAACAATGTTGCCGTACAGATCCTTCCTAATATCCACGTCGCACTTCATGATGGAGTTGTAGGTAGTCTCATGAATACCTGCAGCTTCCATCCCAATGAAGGATGGCTGGAAGAGGACCTCAGGGCAACGGAAACGCTCAGAACCAATGGTGATAACCTGCCCATCAGGAAGCTCATAGCTCTTCTCCACAGAAGAGCTGGTCTTGGAAGTCTCCATTTCCTGGTCGTAGTCCAGGGCAATGTAGGACAGCTTCTCCTTCACGTCCCTCACAATTTCCCGCTCAGCAGTGGTGGTGAATGAGTAACCACGCTCAGTCAGGATCTTCATGAGGTGATCGGTGAGATCACGCCCAGCCAAGTCGAGACGAAGGATAGCATGGGGGAGAGCATATCCTTCGTAGATGGGGACAGTGTGGCTGACACCATCTCCAGAGTCCAGCACGATACCTGACAAGTTCAAGAGGGCACATTGAGTTAAATGAAAGAATACGTGTTGCATTTACAGTGGGGATGACAATTAACTGATTATCAGGTTTGGTTGACAAATATTTACCAGATGTCACAGAACAAAACTAGTGCTACCACAAAACGGTTTCAGAAATTTTACAGATTAACCTCATCTACATGTGAGCATGCTAAATTCCAGGATTCCTGATTCAAAAGAACAGAGTTGGATGAATATAGATGAGCTCACCTGTGGTACGACCACTGGCATACAGCGAGAGGACGGCCTGGATGGCGACGTACATAGCAGGAGTGTTGAAGGTCTCGAACATGATCTGTGTCATCTTCTCACGATTGGCCTTGGGGTTGAGCGGCGCCTCAGTGAGAAGGACGGGGTGCTCCTCTGGGGCAACACGCAGCTCGTTGTAGAAGGTGTGATGCCAGATCTTCTCCATGTCGTCCCAGTTGCTGACGATACCGTGCTCGATGGGGTACTTGAGAGTCAAGATACCCCTCTTGGACTGTGCCTCGTCACCAACGTAGGCGTCCTTCTGCCCCATCCCGACCATGACACCGGTGTGGCGTGGGCGACCCACGATACTGGGGAAGACGGCCCTGGGAGCATCATCTCCAGCGAACCCAGCCTGCAAACATCACCACCACAAATGTTATGTTACAACGAGCACTGCGGCATTTCGCTGAAGCAAAGATGCAAGACGCTTGTGGAATGCGGTGGCTTACCTTGACCATACCGGTACCATTGTCGCAGACGAGGGGCTGGATGTCCTCGGCGTCAGCCATTTTCTACCTACAGCAAAAGCTCCCACAAAGCTACAGTTATTGCACATCGATCGGTCGATCAAAGGAGAATCTACACAATCTACTAGCAGTGAAAGGATGCTGACTAAATAAATACAGAGGTTAATTTTTTATCTCCTTGGAAGAAACAGTGCCGAAAATTCTAGCAGCATGATGGGACTATCAATCAATTCACGAGGAACCCTGTAACTCCGCAACTTAATACTACTAAGAACAATTAATAACGAAACAGAGAGGCCATGGTTTTCCGGCGCCGCGGCGCAGATCGGAGCGCTCCGGCGTCCGAAACGGGCCAGCCAGATCGCGGGCCGCAGCAGATCTACATTCCCGCGGCGGCATGAATGAAGAGCAAAAAAATACAGGGTCGGCGCACCCATTCCGCGAGATCCGGTCGGATCCGCGGCGGGGAGAGGGGGGATGGGCGCGGCGCCCGCGAGATCAGATCGATCGGCCTGACGGCAGGCTGGGGGGGGAGGGAGGGAGCGCGCAATGCGGGGCGGATCTCATCTGGGAAGGGGAGGAGGAGGAGGAGGGTGAGGATCGTTACCGCGACGGGGAGGACGGGGCAGCGGCGGTGGCGGTCCGGTGGCGCGAGGGGGGCAGAGACGGTGGAGGAGGCGGGGGTGAGCGGTAGGGTTGGGGTGGTGGGGTGGGGGGTATGTATAGCGGGGAGGCGGGCGACGGGGGGGATTGTGGGCAGGGACGGCCGCACTCGTCGCCCCGGCTGGCCCTCGCGGCCCCACGACCCGGCTGGCGTTGGTTTTTGTTTTTTCGGGGGAGGGGAGGGGAGGACGACGTGCGGCCCGGTGCCCGTGGTTGTGCGCCTGTGCGTGCGGACAACTCAGGCTCGCGGCTGGCACTCGTTGTTCGCTTGGGTGGTGCGCTGCTGGCCGAATGCGCCAGCATGATTTTTCTTCTCCACGTTCTTTTCTTGAGAATTTTCTTCTCCACGTTTGCTACGCCTTTTTTTTTTTGTGGGGAACGAATTGGTTATGCTCACTTCTTTTCTTAGAAATACGCAAGAGCTTGTGCATCTTACATTGAGAGAATGGCCTCAAGGGGACCACTAAGGCCGATGCTGAGGTTGAGGAGACGGTGAAGAGAGGGAGCCTCGCCGTCGAACACGATGTTGTTTCGGTGCTTCCAGAGAAGCGAGGCGCCAAGAAGCAGCAAGGAAGAGAGGCCTAGCCGGCGACAGCGCAACAAAGACAAGGAAGCCAACAACACCGTTAGGCATACAACACTAGATAGGCACTAGACGGCCATCTGACAAAGGGTTGCTCCTCACTATAACCTACCAACAATGCTGGCAAAGCATCTAATAAAAATGTCGGCAGAGCACCCATGGACACAAAACATCTAACATGAAGAAGGTTAGCTTTACACCATTGCTTGCCCTCCTGGCGGACGACCTCAATGATGGCTCGCGGGGAAGGTCTCGCCACATTGAAGACGATGTTGTTTCGATGGGACCAAGTGCCCTAGAACATAAGACCAAAGATGTTTTGCTTCTTGTCGTAATGACGTCGGATTAGTCCACCAGCTGAAGACTCTAACGGCGCTAAAGGCATTCATGTTGCAAGGTTCCACCACCCAATCACCTCAAGCAAAGCCAACACCGGGGTGCGGCAGCCCATGCTTTTGTAGTCGGTCGGCGGTCCAGCACCGGTTGTTAGCAGCCAACCATGCAAGGAATTTGGCGGTACTTGGAGCACGAGAGAGCTAAATCTGCTCCCTAGACGGAGTTGAGACCAAACCCACGTGGAAAGCTGCATAGGTCGATCGTAAGGAAGAGACTGCGCTCGGCTCCCAAATCCATCGAAAGGAATCCTCCCCATCGTGAAGCCAGATGTTTTTTAGCAAAAACTAACTATTTTTCATTAATAATCAGAGTATCTAGCCATGCTTTCATTTCCTCTTTAAGACTAGGTTTGGCTCTCTGTCTGATCATCTCAAAATGCTCTTTGAAACATAGCATACAACATTGGAGATCTCTCTACTTGTGATAAAATATGATACTTTTTCTTTGCTTCCAAATACTCCAGCATCCTGCCATCATGCATTCCTTGTAGAATGGTGTCATCTACCTCTGCTTTTCCATCAATCAGCATGTCAATGGTTTCCATCTCGGTGTTCCATTCCATGTCGAGTGCCATCCAGAAGTTTCAGCTGAAATCACATGAGAAAAATAGGTGGATGAATCTTCCTTAGGCTCATCATCGCATAGAACACATCTGGTGGCCGCAATATGGAAATTCTTCTTGGTAAGTAGCTCTCTGGTGTTTAGTCTATCTTGCAATAGAAGCCAGAAGAAAAACTTCTGTTTGGACAGGCAAGCAGCTTTCCATATCCATTGGTGAAGCCAGATGTTGTCCACAAGATCCCACAGTTGCAGGAGTTCACCAATCTTCACGGGTGATAGGTTCAAGGCAACATCAATTACCCTAGCACCATGCACCCCTTCATGCACCTAGCGCGACTGCAGAACCAATGATGCACCTTGACGGCGAGGTGTGGGAAGCAGTCCACAAATGTACCCGAGCGGATCCACTAGTCAGTCAAGAAGAGGGAGATAGCATCATAGTAGACGTTGTTGGGGAACGTAGCAGAAATTCAAAATTTTCTACGCATCACCAAGATCAATCTATGGAGTAATCTAGCAATGAGGGGAAGGGTAGTGCATCTACATACCCTTGTAGATGGCTAAGCGGAAGCGTTCAAGTGAACGGGGTTGATGGAGTCGTACTCGTCGTGATCCAAATCACCGATGATCTTAGCGCCGAACGGACGACACCTCTGCGTTCAACACACATACGGTTGGGAGAGACATCTCCTCCTTCTTGATCCAACAAGGGAAGGAGAGGTTGATGGAGATCCAGCAGAGACGACGGCGTGGTGGTGGAAATGGCGGATCTGGCGGGGCTTCGCCAAGCGCAAGCGAGAGGAAGAGGTGTCACGGGAGGAGGCGCCAGGAATCAGGTGCGGCTGCCTCCCTCCCTCCACTATATAGGGGCCTAGGGGGCGCCGGCCCTTGCAGATCCCATCTAGGAAGGGGCGGCTGCCCTAGGGGTGGCAACCCGAGCCAAGTGGGCGCCCACCCCTTAGGGTTTCCAACCCTAGGCGCATGGGAGGCCCAAGGGGGGCGCACCAGCCCACCAGGGGCTGGTTCCCATGCCCCTTCAGCCCATGGGGCCCTCCTGGATAGGTGGACCCACCCAGTGGACCCCCGGGACCCTTCCGGTGGTCTCGGTACAATACCGATGACCCCCGAAACTTTCCCGGTGGCCGAAACTGGACTTCCTATATATAAATCTTTACCTCCGGACCATTCCGGAACTCCTCGTGATATCCGGGATCTCATCCAGGACTCCGAACAACTTTTGGGCTACCGCATACTAATATCTCTACAACCCTAGCGTCACCAAACCTTAAGTGTGTAGACCCTACGGGTTCGGGAACCATGCAGACATGACCGAGACAACTCTCCGGCCAATAACCAACAGCAGGATCTGGATACTCATGTTGGCTCCCACATGTTCCACGATGATCTCATCGGATGAACCACGATGTCGAGGATTCAATCAATCCCGTATTCAATTCCCTTTGTCTACCGGTATAGTACTTGCCCGAGATTCGATCGTCGGTATCCCGATACCTTGTTCAATCTCGTTCGCAAGTCTCTTTACTCGTTCAGTAACACATCATCCGTGATCAACTCTTTGGTCACATTGTGCACATTATGATGATGTCCTACCGAGTGGGCCCAGAGATACCTCTCCGTCACACGGAGTGACAAATCCCATCTTGATTCGTGCCAACCCATGAGACACTTTCGGAGATACCGTAGTGCACCTTTATAGCCACCCGTTACGTTGTGATGTTTGGTACACCCAAAGCATTCCTACGGTATCCGGAGTTGCACAATCTCATGGTCTAAGGAAATGATACTTGACATTAGAAAAGCTTTAGCATACTGAACTACATGATCTTTGTGCTAGGCTTAGGATTGGGTCTTGTCCATCACATCATTCTCCTAATGATGTGATCCGTTATCAACGACATCCAATGTCCATGGTCGGAAACCGTAACCATCTATTGATCAACGAGCTAGTCAACTAGAGGCTTCTTGGGGACATGGTGTTGTCTATGTACCCACACTTGTATCTGAGTTTCCTATCAATACAATTATAGCATGGATAATAAGCGATTATCATGAACAAGGAAATATAATAATAACTAATTTATTATTGCCTCTAGAGCATATTTCCAACAGTCTCCCACTTGCACTAGAGTCAATAATCTAGTTCACATCGCCATGTGATTAACACTCACAGTCACATCGCCATGTGACCAACATCCAAAGAGTTTACTAGTGTCAATAAACTAGTTCACGTCATCATGTGATTAAGACTCAATGAGTTCGGGGTTTGATCATGTTTTGCTTTGAGAGAGGATTTAGTCAACGGTGCGCAACATTCAGATCCGTATGTACTTCACAAATCTCTAGGTCATATTGTAAATGCTGCTTCCACGCTCCACTTGGAGCTATTCCAAATGGTTGCTCCACTATCGTATCCGGTTTGCTACTCGAGTCATTCGGATAGGTGTTAAAGCTTGCATCGGCGTAACCCTTTACGCGAACTCTTTATCACCTCCATAATCGAGAAACATGTCCTTATTACTCCAAGGACAATTTTGACCGCTGTCCAATGATCCATTCCTGGATCACTCTTGTACCCCCTTGCCAGACACGTGGCAAGGCACATATCAGGTGCGGTACAAAGCATGACATACTATATAGAGCCTATGACTAAGGCATAGGGGCGACATTAAATCCTTTCTCTTTCTTACGCCATGGTCGAGCTTTAAGTCTTAACTTCATACCTTACAACTCGTGCAAGAACTCCTTCTTTGAGTGATCCATCTTGAACACCTTCAAGATCATGTTAAGGTATGTGCTCATTTGAAAGTACTATCAAGCGATCCTGATCTATCCTCATAGATCTTGATGCTTAATGTTCAAGCAGCTTAATCCAGGTTTTCCATTGAAAAACACTTTTCAAATAACCCTATATGCTTTCCAGAAATTCTACATCATTTCCGATCAACAATATGTCAATAACATATACTCATCAGAAATGATGTAGTGCTCCCACTCACTTCTTTGGAAATATAAGTTTCTCATAAACTTTGTATAAACCCAAAATATATGATCATCTCATCAAAGCGTATATTCCAACTCCGAGATGCTTACTCCAGTCCTTATAAGGATTGCTGGAGCTTTGCATACTTGTTAGCATCTTTCAGGATTGACAAAACCTTCTGGTTGTATCACATACAACCTTTCCTCAAGAAAATCGTCGAGGAAACTATATTTTTGACATCCTATCTGCAAGATTTCATAAATAATGCAGTAGCTGCTAATATAATTCTAACAGACTCTTAGCATCGCTACGAGTGAGAAAGTATCATCGCAGTCAACTCCTTGAACTTGTCGGAAAACAACTAAGCGACAAGTCTAGCTTTCTTAATGGTGACACTTACCATCATTGTCTGTCTTCCTTTTAAAATCCATCTGTACTCAACAGCCTTACGACCATTGAGTAGTTCTTCCAAAGTCTATACTTTGTTTTCATACATGGATCCTCTCTCGGATTTTTATGGCCTCGAGCCATTCGTCGGAATCCGGGCCCACCGTCGCTTCTCCATAGCTCGTAGGTTCATTGTTGACTAGCAACATGACCTCCAAGACAGGATTAAGTACCACTCTGAAGTAGTACGCATCCTTGTTGACCTACGAGGTTTGGTAGTGACTTGATCCAAGTTTCATGATCACTATCATTAGCTTCCACTTCAATTGGTGTAGGCGCCATAGGAACAACTTCTGCATACTGCTACACACTAGTTGAAATGATGGTTCAATAACCTCATCAAGTCTCCACCATCCTCCCACTCAATTCTTTCGGGAGAAACTTTTCCTCGAGAAAGGACCCGATTCTAGAAACAATCCCTTTTGCTTTCGAGGCGAGGCAGAGGTATACCCAACTGTTTTGGGTGTCCTATGAAGATGCATTTATCCGCTTTGGGTTCGAGCTTATCAGGCTAAAGCTTTTCACATAAGCGTCGCAGCCCCAAACTTTTAAGAAACGACAGCTTAGGTTTCTCTAAACCATAGTTCATACGGTGTCATCTCAACGGAATTACGTGGTGCCCTATTTAAAGTGAATGTGGTTGTCTCTAATGCCTAACCCATGAATGATAGTGGTAATTCGATAAGAGACATCATGGTATGCCCCATATCCAATGGGGTGCAGCTATGATGTTCGGACACACCATCACACTATGGTGTTCCAGGCGGTGTTAGTTGTGAAACAATTTCCACAATGTCTCAATTGTGTACCAAACTCGCAACTCAGATATTCATCTCCATGATCATATCATAGACATTTTATCCTCTTGTCACGACGATCTTCAACTTCACTCTGAAATTACTTGAACCATTCAATAATTCAGACTTGTGTTTCATCAAGTAAATATACTCAGTATCTACTCAAATCATTTGTGAAGTAAGAACATAACGATATCCACTGCGTGCCTCAGCACTCATTGGGCTGCACACATCAAAATGTATTACTTCCAACAAGTTGCTTTCTTGTTCCATTTTACTAAGAACGAGGCTTTCAATCATCTTGCCCATGTGGTATGATTTTCATGTCTCAAGTGATTCAAAATCAAGTGAGTCCAAACGGTCCATCTGCATGGAGTTTCTTCATGCGTATATACCAATGGACATGGTTCACATGTCTCAATCTTTTCAAAAACGAGTGAGTCCAAAGATCCATCTACATGGAGCTTCTTCATGCGTTTTATACCAATATGACTCAAATGGCAGTGCCACAAGTATGTGGTACTATCATCACTATCTTATATCTTTTGGCATGAACAAGTGTATCACTACGATCGAGATTCAATAAACCATTCATTTTAGGTGTAAGACCATTGAAGGTATTATTCAAATAAATAGAGTAACTATTATTATCCTTAAATGAATGACCGTATTGCGATAGACATAATCCAATCATGTCTATGCTCAACGCAAACACCAAATAACAATTATTTAGGTCTAACACCAATCTCGATGGTAGAGGGAGTATGCGATGCTTGATCGTCATCTCACCTTTAGCTAGTCTCCATTTGTTCCGTAGCTTTTATTTCGAGTTACTAACACTTAGCAACCGAACCGGTATCTAATACCCTGGTGCTACTGGGAGTACTAGTAAAGTACACATTAATATAATGTATATCCAATATACTTCTATCGACCTTGCCACCTTCTCATCTACCAAGTATCTAGGGTAGTTACGCTTCAATGACTGTTCCCTCATTACTGAAGCACTTAGTCTCGGGTGGGTTCAAACTTTGGGTTTCTTCACTAGAGCGACAAGCGATTTGCCGTTTCATGAAGTATCCCTTCTTGCCCTTGCCCTTCTTGAAACTAGTGGTTTCACTAACCATCAACGATTGATGCTCCTTCTTGATTTCTACTTTCACGGTGTCAAACATCGTGAATATATCTATCTCTGATATGCTATAGTTCATCACGAAGCTCTAGTAACTTGGTGGCAATGACTTTGGAGAAACATCACTATCTCATCTGGAAGATTAACTCCCACTCGATTCAAGTGATTGTGGTACTCAGACAATCTGAGCACAAGCTCAACGATTGAGCTTTTCTCCCTTAGTTTGCAGGCTAAGAAACTCGTCGGAGGTCTTAAACCTTTTGACATGGGCACGAGCCTGAAATCCCAATTTCAGCCCTCGAAACATCTCATATGTTTCGCGATGTATCAAAATCGTCTTCGGTGCCTCAATTCTAAACCGTTAACATTACTGAACTATCGCGTAGTTATCAAAACGTGTATGTCAGATGTTCACAACATCCACAGACGACGTTCGAGGTTCAGCACACCGAGCGGTGCATTAAGGACATAAGCTTTCTACGCAGCAATGAGGACAATCCTTAGTTTTCGGACCTATTCCGCATAATTGCTACTATCAACTTTCAACTAAATTTTCTCTAGGAACATATCTAAACAGTAGAACTAAAGTGCGAGCTTACGACATAATTTGTAAAGACCTTTTGACAATGTTCAGGATAATTAAGTTCATCTTATGAACTCCCACTCAGATAGACATCCCTCTAGTCATCTAAGTGATTACATGATCCGAGTCAACTAAGCCGTTCCGATCATCACGTGAGACGGACTAGTCATCATCGGTCAACATCTTCATGTTGATCGTATCTACCATCGACTCATGCTCGACCTTTCGGTCTCTTGTGTTCGAGGCCATGTCTGTACATGCTAGGCTCGTCAAGTCAACCTAAGTGTTTCGCGTGCGTAAATCCGGCTTACACCCGTTGTATGTGAACGTTAGAATCTATCACACCCGAACATCTCGTGGTGCTTCGAAACAACGAACTTTCGCAACGGTGCACAGTTAGGGAGAACACTTTTCTTGAAATTATTATGAGGGATCATCTTATTTACTACCATCGTTCTAAGCAAATAAGATGCAAAAACATGATAAACATCACATGCAATCAAAAAGTGACATGATATGGCCAATATCATTTTGCTCCTTTTGATCTCCATCTTTGGGGCTCCATGATCATCATCGTCACCGGCATGACACCATTATCTCCATCATCGTGTCTCCATGAAGTTGTCTCGCCAACTATTACTTCTACTACTATGGCTAACGGTTTAGCAATAAAGTAAAGTAATTACATGGCGTTGTTCATTGACACGCAGGTCATACAATAAATTAAGACAACTCCTATGGCTCTCGCGGTTGTCATACTCATCGACATGCAAGTCGTGATTCCTATTACAAGAACATGATCAATCTCATACATCACATATCATTCATCACATTCTTTTGGCCATATCACATCACATAGCATACCCTGCAAAAACAAGTTAGACGTCCTCTAATTGTTGGTTGCATGTTTTACGTGGCTGCTATGGGTTTCTAGCAAGAACGTGTCTTACCTACGCAAAAGCCACAACGTGATATGTCAATTGCTATTTACCCTTCATAAGGACCCTTTTCATCGAATCCGATCCGACTAAAGTGGGAGAGGCTGACACCCGCTAGCCACCTTATGCAACAAGTGCATGTCAGTCGGTGGAACCTGTCTCACGTAAGCGTACATGTAAGGTCGGTCCGGGCCGCTTCATCCCACGATGCCGCCGAATCAAGATAACACTAGTAACGGCAAGTAAATTGACAAAATCGACGCCCACAACTACTTTGTGTTCTACTCGTGCATAGAAACTACGCATAGACCTAGCTCTGATACCACTGTTGGGGAACGTAGCAGAAATTCAAAATTTTCTATGCATCACCAAGATCAATCTATGGAGTAATCTAGCAACGAGGGGAAGGGGAGTGCATCTACATACCCTTGTAGATCGCTAAGCGGAAGCGTTCAAGTGAACGGGGTTGATGGAGTCGTACTCGTCATGATCCAAATCACCGATGATCTTAGCATCGAACGGACGGCACCTCCGTGTTCAACACACATACGGTTGGGAGAGACATCTCCTCCTTCTTGATCCAGCAAGGGAAGGAGAGGTTGATGGATATCCAACAGCACGACGGTGTGGTCGTGGAAGTAGTGGGATCCCGGCAAGGCTTCACCAAGCGCAAGCGGGGAGGAAGAGGTGTCATGGGAGGGAGGGAGGTGCCAGGGACTCAGGTGCGGCTGCCCTCCCTCCCCTCCACTATATATAGGGGCCTAGGGGGGCGTCGGCCCCTTGTAGATCCCATCTAGGGAGGGGGGCGGCTGCCCTAGGGGTGGCTTGGCCTCCAAGCCAAGTGGAGGCGCCCCCACTGTTGAGGATATTACCACTGGGCGTAAACCGGCCAGGACAGACCGGGTTAACTTCATCATTAGTTGAGTATGTTAAAGCCCAAGCAGGCAGATGAGGGCTCAAGGCCCATAGCCGGTTCAAGGCCTGTAGCCGTAAACCGGCGTCAGTATGTAACTTGTATTGTAAGTTAGGAATAGCAGAGACCGAGCCAGATACATCTATAAACCGGCGTCGGGACTCTGTGAACCGACAGGCGCCACCCATGTATATAAGGGGACAGCCCGGAGGCAATTCAGGACAACAGACAACAACTCGAGACTTAGGCCAAGCTTGTTTGCTCCCTAGTCATCGAACCCCCATCAATTCCATCACAACTAGACGTAGGCTTTTACCTTGATCGAAGGGGCCGAACTAGTATAAACTCTCTTGCGTCTTTGTGTCCGCTTTAACCCCTTCAAGCTAACCCGTAGCGATGGCTCCACGACTAAGTCCTTTCATGAGGACATCTGCCGTGACAAAACCATGACAGTTGGCGCCCACCGTGGGGCTATCGCACGATGGTTTCAAGTTCTTGGAGGGCAACTTCGAAGGACTCAAGGGTTACGCTGTGGGCCGGATGACCAAGAGTCGTCGCGGCAAGCTCTACATCGACGATGCAGTTGGGCCCCGAGGCCGGCTCAATTGAGTCTGGTACGGGTCCCTTTGGTGGCATACACGTCTTCATCGGCAAGATCGGTGAACCGCCCTGAGCCGGACATCTGCACCGACCTCATCGAAACGGCTCAGCGTGCGAGATCTGCCCAGGTTAAACCGGCCGTGAAGCGTGCCTTCGTGGGAGTCATCCATGGAGGAGAATATGAGGGTGGATCAGAATCTGGTGGCGAGACCGTCGTTTATTCCGGCGACGAGTCCTCAACCGGGGAAACCGAATCATTGTATCAGTTACAAGACAACCAGATTGGGGGTTGTTCCGATGGTGACGATGATTCGGACCCTCGATCGCCCAACCGGGTTGGGATATTCATGGCCGGGACACAGGCGGCGATCCACTCTTCGACCGCAGCAGCAATGTTTTTCGGGTCAGCGGCGGCGGCGGCGGCCGGGGCAGGAGGCCTTGTGCACCCACCGGCTCAAGTCTTATCTAATACGTTTGATGCATTGGTTGTGCTTATGGCGGAGGCTAACCCGGTGGATCAGGACGCCCACAACACGGAAATTGCAAAGGTGAGGGAACAGATCACCCAGGCCAAGACTGACCTAGCAGCCGAGAACGACAAGATGGCGGTAGAGCGGGCCGCTTTGGACGCGCAGGCCTATAAGCTTATGCTGGACCAGAACGCGTCGCATGAAGTCTTGAAAAGAAAGCATCGGTCTCGCCTGCCTACGGTTTTCGATGCCAGAAACCTCTTTAACACCCCAGGGGCAGGAACTAGTAACCCGCCAGTGATAAACCGGGCGGAAGCACCCTGGCCGGGTGCGCCGGTTCAGCCTCGGCTGATGGATCCGCCTCGACAGAACAATGTCATGCCTCAGCCTGTCCAGACACCTCCAGGTCATTATTCTAATCCAATGGACAATCTTATCGCCGCCGCTTCACGGCTGGAGGCCATCCCAATTGAAGGTGATTCTCCATAGCGGTGGAGACGCGCGGGTTAAGGAGCTTCTTGAACAGCCTTGGTTCAGAGAAGCATATTCATACAGCCGTGACGAATTCATTCCACCCCCATCCGAGCCGGATTCAAAGCGGATGGATGAACCGCCGTATCCAGAATGTACGGAACCGTGAAGCGCCCCGTGGCAATAACCCGACGGGTGATGCTCAGGAAGTGGTGGACCAGGCCCGAGCACGCAGGGACGCCGGGTTAGCAGCGCAACATGAGGCTCGTCAGCTTACGCCGGTTCGTCCAACCACCTCGATCGAGCCAGGAGTTACTTCTAGTTCTTTGGGAGTGCCTTGTCTTGTCCCCGCTTTACGCAATGTGCGTCTGCCCAAGGATTTCAAGGGCCCGCGCAAGGTGCCGAACTACACTGCCGATTTGTCTCCAGAAGCATGGGTGGAGAGCTATGAGATGGCCATGGAGATGCTTGACGTAGATGAAGCGGCGTGTGCAAAGTATTTCACCATGATGCTTGAAGGACAGCCGTATTTGGTTAAAGAGCTTACCAGCCAATTCTATCAGTTCATGGGCCCGATTATGAGCCCGGTTTATCCAGAATTTCAAGGATATGTAAGCAGCCCATGTCAATTGTGGACTTAGTGGCTGTGTCCGGAGGAAGGAGAGTCAACAACCGGTGGGTGCGCCGAGTTCGGAAATTTTGCACTCATCGATCAGTATCAACGCCGACTCATGGTTATAACCTTGGAAAGCAAGCGCGGTTTAAGCCTCACGAAGTTGAAATTGGGACGGATGAAGCGCCATTGTAACGATATGGGGACCCTCATGACTGCGTTAGTGAAGTATGCTAATTCTGATAGTACCAAGGATCCCAAGTCTGATGATGACAAGACAGGGAAGGGAAAGAAGAGCAGCAACTCCAAAGGGCAGCAACACAACACGACATGTCATGGTAACGGAGGCAAGCGTAAAGCGGATGGCAGCATGGACTTTGTGGCTAATACTAGCGCGCAGGACAAGGGCCAGCGACGGAAGGGTAAACCGCCGAATCATGGTGGAGCTCCAAATCCCAACCCGGACCGCCTGACCTATCTATTAAACCAGCCCTGTCCAAAGCATGGGACGAAGGAGACGCCAACCAACCACCTTTGGAAGGATTGCTATATTATGCAGGAGTTCAAAATTCTAATGCTTTCCGATATGACCACGGATCGGTGGTGGCTCCGGATCCAGTTCCATGGGCGGGTCACGGTGGAGGAAATGTCGGTTCAGCTTCAATGGTGATCGGGGTGGACATAACAATCAAAGTAATCAAAATAGCGTGGTGGTTACAACCAGCAGAAAGCGATCGGGTTATCGAGCAATCCAGCGGTTGAATAGCGAGCAATATCATGTATTCACTACTAGCTTGGATAAGCGAGTCCGGAAGCTTCACAAGCGGTGAATTCATTGAACCGGTGTGCCCGTTATTCTGCTGGTCCGAACAGCCAATCATATGGGCGAGAGGATCACCCTCCCGGGTTGACAATTGGTCAGCTAAGCGTTGGTGGTGGCACCTCGGTGGGAGGTTATAAGTTCACAAAGGTGCTCATGGATGGAGGAAGCATATTAATATCTTATACAATGAGACCTTCCGCCGTATGGGGCTAACAGATAAGAATCTTAAACCGTCCAATACGGTATTCCATGGTGTGGTACCTGGTAAATCAGCATATCCTGTTGGCAAGATAGCTCTGGAAGTGGCCTTTGGAGATAATCATGATTCCAGGTCAGAGACATTGACTTTTGAGGTGGTGAAGATCCGGAGCCCATATCATGCCTTATTTGGGCGGCCGGCCTACGCCAAATTTATGGCACGACCCTGTTATGTTTATTTGCAGCTCAAGATGCCGGGTCACAAGGGGACCATAACCGTTCATGGAAGCCGCAAGATTGCTTTGGAGTGTGAGGAAGGTGATGCGGCCTATGCAGAGTCGGTTTGTGCCACGGAAGAGTTGAAATATTACAAAGATAATGTTGATTCGGCGGACATTACTCCATTGAAGAAACAAACCACAGAGCAGGATCCGGCCTTAAAGTTCAAATCGGCAGCTGAGACTAAGCTTGTTGACTTCGTACCCGTCGATTCGTCCAAGCAGTTTAGTATCAGCACCAACTTGGATCCGAAATAGGAAAGCGCGCTCATCGAGTTCATCCGTGAGAATCGGGACATTTTTGCATGGAAGCCCTCTGACATGCCTGGTGTACCGAGGGAACTCGCTGAGCACACTCTTAATGTTGATCCTAAGTACAAACCGGTGAAGCAGTTTGAGGGAGTCCTGGACTAGGGGGTGTCCGGATAGCCGAACTATCATCTTTGGCCGGACTCCTAGACTATGAAGATACAAGATTGAAGACTTCGTCCCGTGTCCGGATGGGACTTTCCTTGGCGTGGAAGGCAAGCTTGGCGTCTGGATATGTAGATCTCCTACCATTGTAACCGACTCGTGTAACCCTAACCCTATCCGGTGTCTATATAAACCGGAGGGTTTTAGTCCGTGGGGCGAACAACAATCATACCATAGGCTAGCTTCTAGGGTTTAGCCTCTACGATCTCGTGGTAGATCTACTCTTGTACTACCCATATCATCAATATTAATCAAGCAGAGTAGGGTATTACCTCCATCGAGAGGGCCGAACACTCGGTAAAAACATCGTGTCCCTTGTCTCCTGTTACCATCCGCCTAGACGCACAGTCGGGACCCCTACCGAGATCCGCCGCTTTTGACACCGACATTGGTGCTTTCATTGAGAGTTCCTCTGTGTCATCACCGATAGGCCCGATGGCTCCTTCAATCATCAGCAATGACGCAGTCCAGGGTGAGACTTTTCTCCCCGGACAGATCTTCGTATTTGGCGGCTTTGCACTGCGGGCCAATTCGCTAGGCCATCTGGAGCAAATCGAAAGCTACACCCCTGGCCATCAGGTCAGATTAGGAAGTTTAAACTACACGGCCGACATCCGTGGAGACTTGATCTTCGACGGATTCGAGCCGCAGCCAAGCGCGCCGCACTATCTCGATGGGCATGATCTAACTCGGCCGCCGAAAGTGTCTCGGAGGCGCGATTAGTGTCCGCCCGAACATTGATTCGAGCCGATGTCGCCGATCGAGGATGGTTGGTTGGACACCACCTCGGTGCTGAAATCTCTACGACGATTGAGCGAACACAATCCCTGTCCTTTGCAAAGACCGTGACTCAAGGTGCGGAGTCCTCTCCGGACTTGAACCCCTCAGCGCCCGCCAATCGAATCCGATTGGGCGCCGGTCATGGAGTTCATCGTCGCGGACATCTTCAAAGACTCGCCCTTTGGCGACATCCTGAATTCACTAAAGTCTCTCTTTATCCGGAGACCCTGGCGGACTACGGTCGGGAAGGTTGGGATGCGGACGACGAAGAAATTCAACACCCACCCACCACCCACTTTTTAGCCACTGTCGATGATTTAACCGACATGCTCGACTTCGACTCCGAAGACATCGACGGTATGGACGACGATGCTGGAGATGACCAAGAACCAGCGCCTATAGGGCACTGGAAGGCCACCTCGTCATACGACATATACATGGTGGACATCCCAAAAGATGGGAACGACGATGGAACAACGGAGGATGGCCCCTCCAAGAAGCAACTGAAGCGCCGACGTCAGCGGCGCCGCTCTAAATCCCGCCCAAAGCAAAAATGGTGATTCCGCACGGAGATAATAACACCGGGACGGTGCGAAGACAACCCCTCCAGCGGGACTCGGCGATGAGGAGGAGAAGCAAGTCCGCACGACAAGTCTGCAGTAAAGAGAGGTAGAGGACGATAATTATCGCCTCCCTCCGAAGATGAGGCAAGCCTCAACGACGCAATTAATTCGTGCACGAGGATCCCGCCGAACAGAGGCGTTTCAAATGTAGGCTTATAGCCACGGCAAGCAGCCTCAAGAAAAGCGAGAACGACTTAGAGCTGACCAAGACCTGCTAGGCGGCGGATGGATGAAGTCCTTGTAGCCAAGAGTATGAACTCGAACGCCTCCAAAAGCTACCCCAAACGCAGGCCGTTGCCTCGGTCAGAGGAGGAAGCACCCACATCGCCAGCGCATGATGCGGCCGACCGGTCACCCCGTGGCCGCGACAGAGAGGCCTCTAGACCCTCCATTCAAGCCGCACCCAGACGCCGCTCAAAAAGTACCAAGGCACGGGAAAACGCGCCGGACTTGCGAGATATATTGGAGGATAAGGCAAAACACACAAGATCGATCTACGGATCGCGTGGGCGCCCAACTACTCGGGATGATTACCGTCGCGCCGGATACTGACAAACCCGGCGGGCGAACACAATAGACAAAGCTCATATGAGCTACGCCGTGATATAGCCCAATCTGAGGCGCCAAGACACCCACTATGCTTCACAGATGAAGTAATGGATCATCAAATCCTCGAGGGCTTCAAACCGTAAACATCGAATCATACGATGGTACCACAGATCCTGCGGTCTGGATCGAGGACTATCTCCTCCATATCCACATGGCCCGCGGTGATGATCTACATGCCATCAAATACCTCCCACTCAAGCTTAAAGGACCAGCTCGGCATTGGCTCAACAGCTTGCCGCCAGAATCAATTGGTTGGTGGGAGGACACGGAAGCCGCATTCCTTGATAACTTCCAGGGCACATATGTGCGACCACCAGACGCCGATGACCTTAGCCATATAATTCAGCAGCCAGAAGAATCGGCCAGACAATTCTGGACACGGTTCCTAACAAAGAAAAATCAAGTCGTTGGCTGTCCGGATGCAGAGGCCCTTGCAGCCTTCAAACATAACATCCGCGACGAGTGGCTTGCCCGGCACCTAGGACAGGAAAAGCTGAAATCCATGGCAGCCCACACAACACTCATGACCCGCTTTTGCGCGGGAGAGGACAGCTGGCTAGCTCGAAGCAACAACTTGGCCAAATACCCTAATAGTTCGGATACCAAGGACAGCAATGGCAGGTCGCGTCGCAATAAGAACAAGTGCCGCAATAACGGCGATAATGCTGAAGATACGGCCGTCAATGCCGGATTCAGAGGCTCTAAACCCGGTCAGCGGAAGAAGCCATTCAAAAGAAATACCTGTGGTCCGTCCAACTTGGACCGAATACTCGATCGCTTGTGCGATACATGGCACCCGAAAAGCCAGCCAACCACACCAACAGGATTGTTGGGTGTTCAAGCAAGCAGCAAGCTAAGTGCGAACTCAATGACAAGGGCTGCATAGCGATGACGAGGAAGAGCCCCCCGCACGAACGATAGAGGACAGAAGGGCTTTCCCACACAAGTGCGGACGGTGAACATGATATACGCAACCCATATACCCAAAAGGGAGCGGAAGCGTGCACTAAGGGACGATATGCGATGCAGCCATCGCCAAGTTCAACCCATGGTCTTCTGCCCGATCACCTTCGATCGAAGGACCACCCCACTAGCATACGCCACGCCGGTTTCGCCGCATTGGTTCTTGACCCAATTATTGACGGATTTCACCTCACCGAGTCCCGATGGACGGCGGTAGCAGCCTGAACCTGCTTTATCGGGATCTGATGTGCAAAATGGGCATAGACCCTCAAGGATTAAACCCACAAAGACGACCTTTAAAGGCGCCATACCAGGTGTAGAGGCCAATTGTGCGTGCTCGCTTAGACTCAAGTGGTCTTCGATCCTCGATAACTTCCGGCGAAGAGTTAATCTTCGACATAGTACCGCTCAGCAGCGGCTATCATGCATCGCCGGACGAACCGTGACGGTAAAGTTCAATGCGTTGCCGCACTATGCATACCTCAAGCTCAAGATGCCAGGCCCTCGAGGAGTAATCACGGTCAATGGAAACACCGAACGCTCTCTCCGAACGGAGGAGCACACGACGGCCCTCGCGGCGGAGGTGCAAAGCAGCCTCTCACAGCAATTCTCAAGTCCGGCCACTAAACGTCCGGACACCGCAAAAGCGCCCGAGTAACCCACAACAAGACCGCTGGCACGATCCAAGCATCGCCAGAACTGCCCCAACCCCAGCCCTCGCGAAATTGGCGGTTAAGATTACGGCGCATATAAATACGCCCGAGATACCATGGGCATAAGGAGGGCACGACCACGGCACGACGCCTGCACGCGCTCAACCGCACTGTGGGCCCCGATTGTGTCATTGTTTTTCTTTTTCTTTATTTTTCTTACTTTCAGGACTCCGCTTAGAAGTCATGTCCGCACTAGAATTGCCGAACTCACGATGCAACAGCCCAGGAAGCGTAAAGCTACGCCGAGTGTTCAGGTGGTCTTTACTACAAGCATTATACCTGTTTTACATACCATCCCGCAGCTTACCCCTGGAGGGGGACATGTTAAATAGTCCCATCCCTTGCTTATCGCACTGTTTGTATCGTTTCGCGTTCATCGCAGTACCTTTTTTTATAAACAATACATAGCTTTTGCCTATTATTGCACTCCTCTCTATATCTATATATATGTTCATTTCATGACATGTTGCACCCGTACACTTTGGTACGGCCAATACACCAGGGGCTTAAGTACCCCAAAATTATGGTGTGATAAGTCCGAACACTTTCACAAGTGCGGCACCCCGAACTTTTAGCATTATATGCATCCGCTCCGAATCATGTCTTGGGTCAATAGTTGGGTTTGCCCGGCTCCTATGTTTTGGTACCTTACGTTCCGTTATATCGGCTAAGGTAGCACTAGGAGAACCAACGCAATTGTGCCCCTGCTGAGCTGGGTTGAGCACCTCGGGAGAAAGCTAAACTGACCGTCATGATAGGGCGAGAGCCGGTCGCTATTCGAGAGGTTTTTCGGGTCCCTAAAGACTTATGCCGCTTAGAGCGAGGAACCGCATTGTCCGCCAAGGCATGGATAGCGCCCAACTCGGTCTTCCGAATACTAGGGGCTTCACTAAATTTAAAATTATAGAATTCTATGGCTAAGGAGAGTGTTCAAGCACTATAACTCCGGTTGCCTTGTTCGTTGCGCTGAGCGCCTCGATGGACCCAAGAATGGGAACAAGAGCGCCAAGTTTATCCGAACACCCCAAAGACTGTGGCATGGGGCTGAAGCCAACGACTTGCCATCTCTCAAATTTGATGAACGGCCGCATGTAAGGTAATATTTTAAATTAACAAGCGTTGCTTAGCGATATGAACAAGTTTTCAGCGACTGTGATAACAAATGCGAGTCTATTCAAAATTACATCTTTGGAGCACTCATCCGCTATAGGGCGGCACCTTCAGACGCCTCATAGTACATTTCGGTGTACGATGCTCCTTGCCCTTCGATGGCCCGTCCGTCACAAGCTTCTCCGCATTCAGCTTGCCCCATCGCACTTTAGCACGGCAAGGCCCGACGGGCACCTTCAATGCGCATAGAGCACTGATGACTTCAATCCATGGACAAAGGCCCACCAGCCGCTGCACTAACCCAAGTAGCTCCCTGCATGGCTTCCAATGGCCACAACCAATTATGAGGTCTTCATGGCCTGTTCGGCGACCTTGTGGAGCTCGACCAGCTGCTTCACTGGTCGCCAGGCACGGGCGGTCAGCCTCAAAGATACCGAGACCGTAACACCTTCTCCGTCGAGCTCCCTCCTTGGCGCGGAAGAACGCGGCAAAGATCGACACACTACGGGCAGATCTGCGAATGCTCCGGAGAGCTCCGGATTCGGGTAAGTACTAGATAATTGACTTTTACATTCTTGCTCGCATAAAGAATGCCTTACCCCCATGATCTTCTTTATTGCCTCAATCTCCTGGAGAGCTTTTGGGCCTCGCCTTAGCAGCTTTGGCACTCTCAAGAGCCGAGGCAAGCTCGGACTCGGTTCTTGAGTCACGCCCAAACCCTCGTGTTTTTCACGAGAGCACGGAGCTCTTGCCGCATTCTCCGCCAGCTGCGCCTCCCCCTTCTCTCACTCGGTGCGCTCCGCAGCCGCCTTGTTTTCGGCCGCGGACACCGCCTCCTTCAGGGTCGCCACCTTGCTCGTGGCCCCTACAATACCCACGTTATTCCTGTTATTTGTTGCAACTGAAACCTTTCTATAAGGTATTTCTTTAATAAGGTATTACTTACCTTCCTTATCCTCGAGCTGCTTCTTGGCAAGGCCGAGCTCGTTCTTGGACCGCTCGAGGCTCTGCTTCAATGCATCGACCTCCATGATCAAGGCGGCAGAGGTCAGCAGCAAGAGCCTGCATTCCCATATTGACATACTTATGTTAGACTCCTGCGTATATCTTTTTAGATCCTTAGTCCGGATTTTCTTTCCGAACACCGAACTAAGCATCAGGGGCTACTGTCTATGCGGTAGTATTTTTACATATTCTAAACTTACCTCAAAGCCTGTTAGAAGGCTGGTACAGGCTTCAATCAGCTCGCTCTTGGCGGACTGAACTTTCTGGATCACCGCACTCATGATAGTGCGGTGCTCCTCGTCGATGGAGGCGCCGTTAAGCGCCTCCAACAAGTTATCTGGTGCCTCTGGTTGGACGGAGGTCACCGGTGTCGCAGTCTTGCCCTTCTTACGAAGGGGCCGCCTGCCGGTCTTCGGAACCACTGCTGGTTCCGGCACGGAGTCCGGCACAGTGTCGGACTTAGAGCCCTCTAGGGTTTTGCCCCCTTTGTGCCCAGCGTCCGGGAGGTCGCCTTGCGGTGCCTCCAGAACCACCTCCTCCTGGTTGGGCCCCTTTTGGGACTCCACCGCGGTGTCATCTACATCACAAGGAGAGGAGGCGGTCGGAAGTGAAGTGCTATTCACATCCGACGTATCCAGGGAGCCGCTCGACGAAGCGGCAAGATCGTCCTTGGGCGGGCTACATGGTTATATTCGGCATTAGAAGACACTATGCGACAAATGAAAATCCATGAGTTATTTTGGAATCCGGACACTTACGATCTCGCCAGGGGCTTGGCCCTTGTTGGCCACTCCTCCTCGTCATTGTTGATGTTGGTGGAGAAGTCCGGAGGAAGGGTCCTTCCCTTCTTGGACCCTTCGGCCTCCCCGGTTGGGGCGGCCTTCCTTTTCCTCTCTTTCCCCGCTGGGGGAGAGGCTTCTTTCTCCCCCTCCTCGTTCTCAGGAGAGGATTCTGCTTCAGAATCTGATAGTACCTGGCGCCGGGAGCTCTTTCGAGTTCCCGTGGCCTCCTTCTTGGCCTTCTTCTCCGGCACCACGTGAGGTACCGGAGCCAGCAGCCTGTCAATCAAGGCGTCCGCTGGTCTTCCGGCAAAGGAGCCGGACAGTTAATCTGTCGGGACGTCTTTCACCGATCTGTCAAAGGTTAGGGAGTTTTAGATCCCACATAGAGTCAATCTATGAAAAAAGAGTCCCGTAAAGGGTAAAATAGGTTACCTCGCTGGCTTGATGCTGCGAGCTGAATCTGTGATCTTCGGTAGCGGATGCGGGGGCGTCGGCGCCCTTGAACAGCACCTTCCAGGCATCTTCATACGTAGTGTCGAAGAGCCGGCTCAAGGTCTGGTGCTGTGCCAGATCAAACTCCCACAAATTGAAGGCCCGCTGGCATGGGAGAATCCGGCGGATGAGCATAACCTGGACTACGTTGACAAGCTTGAGCTTCTTGTCCGCCAGGTTTCAGACACAGGTTTGGAGTCCGGTCAGCTCTTCCGAATCACCCCACGTCAGGCCCGTCTCTTTCCATGATGTGAGCCATGTTGGGGAGCCAGACCTGAATTCGAGGGCCGCTGCCCATTTGGAGTCGCGCGGCTCGGTGATGTAGAACCACCCAGATTGCCACCCCTTTATGGTCTCCACAAAGGAGCCCTCAAGCCATGGGACTTTGGCCATCTTGCCAACCATGGCGCCTCCAAGACTCCGCTTAGCGGCCGCCCACTACCTTGACTGACATTGAAGATCTTCACCAGAAGTCCGAAGTGGGGCTGGATCTGAGAGGAAGGCCTCGCACACTGACGATGAACGCCAAGATGTTGAGGATGAAATTGGGCCGATCGTGGAAGTCTAGGCCGTAGTAAAACATGAGCCCCGGACAAATGGGTGAAGTGGAAAACCTAGTCCATGGAGGAAGTGGGGAGAAACACCACCCTCTCATGGGGCACGGGGTTGGAGTTAGCTGCCCCTTGTTGGGGAGCCGACCGCGATGTCGCCGGACAAGTATCCGCCTCCCGCAGCTTTGTGATGTGCCCTCCGTGGATCGAGGAGGCCATCCACCCGCCTCCCGCCTCGACATAGTTGGAGAAGGTTGAGGTGGGATGTGCGGACTTGGGCGCTGGAGCTCGAGTGCGCGGAAATGGATGAGCAAAGGAGGAAGAAGGCGTAGGTGAAAAAGGTGGATCCTTATCCCCTTATATGGACGGATGAAGCTATGCGTCCCCCGCCAGCCTGGTAAAACTCGCTTATCTCCCAAGCGCCGTAATCAATGGCGCGGATGGGTTACCCACGTCCGTATTGATGGGAACCCCGGAATAAGGGGGCACGATCTCCGCTTTGATAAGACGTGCCAAGGAAACCGCCTCGCTAAAACGCGCTAAGGCGGAACAGTAAAAAACGATTCATATAAAGACCTGGCCGTGGTGTGATGTCACGCCGCGGAATACGTCAGCAGATCTGTGCAAAAGTTATTCTCTCTACGGTGGTATGTGGAACTTGTTTTGCAGAGCCAGACACTATCCTTGTGTTCAAAACCTTCTATGAAGTATTCGGAAGAGGAACCCGCCTTGCAATGCGAAGACAATATGCGCGCGGACTCGTCGTCATTGAAGCTGGTTCAGGAGCTCTTGAGGAGTCTGGACTAGGGGTGTCGGATAGCGAACTATCATCTTTGGCGGACTCCTAGACTATGAAGATACAAGATTGAAGACTTCGTCCCGTGTCCGGATGGGACTTTCCTTGGCGTGGAAGGCAAGCTTGGCGATCACGGATATGTAGATCTCCTACCATTGTAACCGACTCTGTGTAACCCTAACCCTATCCGGTGTCTATATAAACCGGAGGGTTTTAGTCCGTGGGGCGAACAACAATCATACCATAGGCTAGCTTCTAGGGTTTAGCCTCTCGATCTCGTGGTAGATCTACTCTTGTACTACCCATATCATCAATATTAATCAAGCGGAGTAGGGTATTACCTCCATCGAGAGGGCCCGAACACAGGTAAAAACATCGTGTCCCTTGTCTCCTGTTACCATCCGCCTAGACGCACAGATTCGGGACCCCATACCCGAGATCCGCGGTTTTACACCGACACGGTTTCTCCGCGGTTCAACGAAGAAAGGCAAAGCTATTGGAGAGGAGGTGGCGGGCTCTTAGCGATTGGCTTTATTGTTGAAGTTTTCCATCTGAATGGCTCGCTAATCCGGTCTTTGGTCCTTAAGAAAACGACACTGGCGCATGTGTGTGGATTACGAGATCTTAACAAGGCTTGTCCGGCCAGATCCTTTGCCCTCCCCGCATCGACCAGATTATTGATGCTACTGCGGGTTGTGGCGTTTGAGTTTTCTAGATGCATATTCTGGTTATCATCAGATCAAGATGGCAGTTAAGGACCAGGAGAAGACAGCGTTCATAACTCCTTTTGGAGCCTTCTGCTATGTATCTATGCCCATTTGGGCTCAAGAGTGCCCAGGCAACTTATCAACGGTGTGTACAGAATTGCCTTCATAAGCAGATCGGCCGTAATGTACATGCCTATGTGGATGATATTGTGGTTAAGTCAAGGGAGAAGGAGACGCTGGTTGATGATTTGAAGGAAACCTTTGATAACCTACGGACATACAAGATGATGCTCAACCCGGCCAAGTGTGTTTTTTGTGTACCGGCAGGCAAGTTATTGGGTTTTCTGGTATCCAATAGGGGATTTGAGGCTAATCCGGAGAAGATCACAGCTATCACCTCCCTAGCTAAACCGAAATGTATCAATGACGTCCAGCGCTTGGCAAGCCGGATTGCCGCGTTGAGCCGGTTTATCAGCCGCCTCGGTGAGAAGGCGATCCCTTTGTATCAGATGCTGAAGAAAACAGATCACTTTGTCTGGAGTCCGGCCGCTGATAAAGCATTGGAGGACTTAAAGCGGCAGCTAGCCAATCCGCCTGTTCTTGCTGCTCCGATTGGCAAAGAACCATTGCTACTATTTGTGGCAGCTAATGCTCGTGCAGTCAGCGTAGCTATTGTGGTGGAGCGCAAGGAGGCGGGCAAGGAATATCCGGTTCAGCGTCCGGTTTACTATATCAGCGAGGTGCTTATTGAGTCCAAGCAAAGATACCCGCACTGGCAGAAGCTAGTGTATGGAGTTTTCATGGCAAGCCGGAAGCTTAAGAAATACTTCCAGGGACATCCCATCACAGTGGTCAGCTCTGCTCCTTTGGGAGATATAATTCATAACAGGGAGGCAACTGGCCGAATTGCCAAGTGGGCTATAGAGCTTGGGCCGCACGGTTTGACATACGTGCCTCGGACGGCGATCAAGTCTCAAGCACTTGTGGATTTCATCAATGATTGGACGAAACTACAAGCACCTGAAGAAAAGCCGGATCAGACCTATTGGACTATTCATTTTGATGGGTCTAGGCAATTGGAGGGCTCGGGGGCTGGAGTCGTATTAACTTCCCCACGAGGTGATAAGTTCTGTTACGTTCTCCGATTAATGTTCCCTTGTACTAACAATGCAGCTGAGTACGAAGCTTTACTCCATGGTCTCCGGATGGCTAAGGAGATGAATCTCAGCCGAGTTAAGTGCTTGGTGACTCGGACTGGTGGCCCAACAAGTGTATCGGTACTTGGGATTCTAAGGACCCGCTCATGGCAGCATACCGTCGTGAGGTGGATAATATTGCAGGTCACTTCAAAGGATATCGGGTGGATCACGTGGACAGACGGAAGAACGAAGCGGCGGACGCTTTAAGCCGGCTGGGATCTCAGCGTAAACCGGTCCCGCCCAATGTCTTCTTGGATGTCCTGCATAACCCGTCGGTCAAGCTCCCTGGCAAAGAGGATTTGGCCATTCCTGATCCGGAGGCTCAATTGGTGGTAGCTCTGCATGCCATTCCGGATTGGACGGTTCCTTACCTTGCGTACATGAACCGGGGCGAGTTACTAGAGGATGAGACGCTGGCCAGGCAGATAATCCGGCGATCCAAGTCCATGACTATTGTCAATGGCGAGTTGCATTATTGCAGTGTGTCAGGAGCGTTTCAACGTTGTGTGTCGCGGAGGAAGGCTGTGAGATCTTCTTTGAAATCCACGAAGGAGATTGTGGTCACCATGCCAGTTCAAAATCTCTGGTGGCTAAGGCGTTTCGTCACGGTTTCTATTGGTTGACTGCTCATGCTGATGTGGAGGACCTGGTTAGGCGATGTGATGGCTGTCAGAAGTTTTCAAGACGCGCTCATGTGCCGGCTCAAGAATTGCGGATGATTCCAATTACTTGGCCGTTTGCGACTTGGGGGCTGGATATGGTTGGGCCTTTCAAACGATCCAAGGACAAAAACACCCACCTCTTGGTGGCGGTTGACAAGTTTACAAAGTGGGTGGAGGCGGAGCCCGTCAGCAAGTGTGATGCAACCACGACAGTTCAATTCATTAAAAAGGTGATTTTCGGTTTGGCTTTCCACGGCATCATTCGATAATGGTACCAATATGTCTAAGGGTGCTATGAAGGAGTTACGTGAGCGTGAGCACATCCGGCAGCGTTTCATCGATGGCTCACCCACAGTCCAATGGCCAGCGAGAGGGCTAACCAAGAGATCTTCGAGGTATCAAACCCGGCTTATGGTTCCTTTGCAGCGGACGCCGGGTTGTTGGGTCGAGGAGTTACCATCTGTATTATGGAGCATCAATACTACGCCCAACAGATCGACATGATACACACCGTTCTTCATGGTCTATGGAGCGGAGGCGGTTCTCCCCAGTGATATCCGTCATGATTCACCTCGTGTAGCAGCTTATGTTGAAGCGGACAACGAGGTAGCACGGCAAGACGCTCTGGACCTGTTGGATGACGAGCGTGACATCGCAGCTGCCCGTTCGGCGATTTACCAGCAGGATCTTCGTCGCTATCACAGCCGAGTTAGAACCAGAACCTTTCAAGCAGGAGATTTGGTGCTCCGACTCATCCAAGACCAGACTGATATGCACAAGCTATCTTCACCTTGGGAAGGACCTTTCGTGGTCAGCAAGAATCTGCACAACGGGTCGTACTATCTGATCGATATTCGAGAGCATAAAGACTCACGTACATCAGAGGAGGAGACCAACAGGCCGTGGAATATAGCTCATCTTCGGCCCTAATATACTTGAGCCATAGGCTCTACTTATGTACATATTATGAAAATGTATATATTATGATCAATACAATAAACCGGAGCCCTAGGTAAAGCGGGGTCTCTGTTATTTTTACATCATGTGTGGTTACACGGAGTTTTCATCTTAAAGCGGCATCCGGTTTACCCCTTGAGTTAGCTTTTTAACAAGCTTTATATCGTATCACTTGGGGGCTTGGTCGTATCCGAACCAATGCAATACCTTTTTATAGGCGAAAGCCACATAATCACTTGGGGACTTGGTCACGTCTGAACCAGTCACGCCTCTTGATCGGCCTAAGGCCACAGAATCACTTGGGGGCTTTGGTGAACCCAACCATTGCTACACCTCTTGATCAGCGTAATGCCCTTTGCATCATTTGGGGACTGGTCGACTTGAACCATAGCTTCGCCTATCGGGGCTTGGTCGTGTCCGACCATGGTAATGCCACTGATTGGCTCAAACAGCCTCTTTTCGCAAAAGATTTTTTCTTTGTCTTTGCTTGAGATTCGTTTCTCTTTTTGCATATTTCTCTTGTTGTGTTTTTAAACCGACAATTCTTAAACCAGTTCGACTGTCAGTTAAAGGAACGGTTTATTCTTCATCCGGAGACGCTTTGCCCGGTTTGGTTTTTAATAACATCCTATTATGGAGTAACACCGGTGTTCATTGTAACTGGAGCAGTTTACAGTAAACCGCCTTATATTCACAGAGCTGTTTTCTCCTCCGGTGAGTGGGTTTCCTAAAACTCCGTTTCAAGTTTGGCATAGCCAACTTCATGCCCTACGATTGCAGGTATCATATATTCCCATATTTTATCATATGTTTAAATCTAAGGTATTATCTTTGATTTCATATACATAGATATGATGACCCGCCTGGTGATACAACCACAATGGCGTTTTAAGCTTTCTGCTGTAGACAACAGTTTAAGATTGATGATTCAACAAAAACATAAGTTGCAATAAATATGCATGAAGGCATATCAACACCAAGTGTGGCGACTAGTCTATTACAAGGCAACATGGTGCCTAGATAAGATAATTGTTTTTCTGCATCACATAAGGAAGCAGTAATGTAAACCGGCTTCTAGTTCATGCTTGGTCGCCAGCTTGGCCTGATGGTTGCGGGTCATCCTGCGCCGCTTCAACTTCTGATTCCCTACCGGGTGGAAATCAACAGTTGTCGATCGATTCCCATTAATGCTTGGAATACAGCTTCATCATTGATCAGCAACGATGGTTCAATATCAGGAGCGTAAGTGTGCTTACGGATTGGAGGTATAAGGTTCTCCGCTTCAAGAATCGGTGCAGCCACTTGTTTATTTTCACCATCATATTGGGCTTGATAGTGAGACAGATTTGCCTCTTCAGCCAATTGACAAGCCAAAGGGCGCACTTCCCGGTTTATAGATCGGAGATCCTCTTCGCTGAATTCTGTCCCGTCTTCCTTCAAGCTTGGGAAACCTGGGCCGCTTCAACAGGATCAAAATCCGGTACCCATGCTTTGGCCCGGATTAAGGCGTTTATGGCACCGGTTCTCGCAGCAGATTTCTTTAACTCTTCAACCCGGGCAGGAAAAGCATTGACAACCTCTTAATGGTGTCCTGGATCAAGGTCGGTGCCGGGTTGTTATGAGAAGCGATGTCGATGATCCGTTGCGCGCAAAGATATCTGATTGTTCTATCAATGTATAAGCGGCTTTCAATTTCTTCCGCTTTTGATCCCAAGTGGCCAATCGTGTCCTGTATCATTCAAAGGTTTATAAACCGCAATTACATGAGAAGGCCTCATTCGTCGTAAATCAAGAAGACTTACCAAAAATAGCAGCGGTCATGGCATGCACTTGCCGCTTTTACCTGGTCAGTTCATCAACCACGGTTTGAGTGCAACTTGACATTCTCGCCCGTTGAGTTAAAGTGGTCTTTTCGGTGGCCCAATCCGCCCGCTCCTTGTTGAAACCCTCCTTAAGCTTTTCCATGGCGCTTAAAGCGCTGGTTAATTCATTCTTTGCTTTAGAGGTTTCAGCTCTTTGGATTTCGAGTTATCTTGAAAATCAGCGATTTGGTTTTCTTTCTTGCTCAGATCAGCCTACATACAGATAATCATTGGATAAAGATTAAGGTACAGAGTTGAAGTACCAACCCCATAACGAGTTATGCCCTTGGTACTTGGGGGCTAATGCATATTTGCTTTTCATCCTACAATTTCTATATGAAGTCCCAAGCTCAATACAAGCATTTAACTTGGCACTTGGGGGCTAATGCCTATTTGCTACATCCTTGAAGTGATCTTTGGAATTTTATGGTATAAAAGTCGGTTTAACTACATCAAGTTGAACGGTCCATGGAACTCTTGTCCCAAAAGTTCAGCTTTCTCGAATTATATTGGGAAGTCGGTTTAAGTTGACATCTTAAAACCGTCACTTGGGGGCTATTAGAGTTGTGATTGAAATGTACAAGCGAGAGAGTCATATGGAATTTACCTCATATTTGTCCTTCATCATGTTTACTGACCGGCTTCATAATCACGGCTGGTATATAGCCGATTCAGATAACGGAATGAAGATCTTGGGGATTCAGAGCGGCATAAGTAGCCAAATCGGCATTCCATTTGCCTTTACCAAACGATAAATTCATCTTTGGCGGTATGCTTGGACAAGGCGACAGGATTGTTACGGCTCGGAATGACCAAAGCCGATAATAACAACATCATCATCCTTGGCCGCCGATCCGCCACCGGGTCGCGGTTTATCGAGATGCTTTGATGGGCTTCCTGTTTTGTCAGTCTGAACATGACTCGTGGGTTGATTAAGAGGGCCCGTGGCATCAACATGTGCCTCTTCAACATTAACATCTTGATCTGGCAATGGTGGGTCGTTCAGCATATCATTGTGGATGTGTTCTTCGGGATCTGGTATTTTGGTCGGTTCAGGAGCGTCGTCTTCTTCTGCCGCTTTGTCAAGACGAGCTTTCTTGCTTGGCCTAGGCTTGTACGAAAGGAAAAAGAGCGGATCATCGATAAACATTGAAAGTGATATATCAAATAGCATTATCGAGAATATGGCTCACCCAAGCCTTGTCTTGAGTGGTGGTAGCCGGGTGGTGACGACTCACGGAGGAAGAATGAGAAGTCACGATAATCGGAGTCGAGATGGATTAAGAGGTTGTGAACACAACCCGCTTTAGGATAAGCATTGACGAAACAGTTAGAGACCTCGGCGGCGTTTCGAACCGGACTGTTGGTGAACTGGCGGAGGTAACTACTGGCATTGTCTGCGGGTTCGTGACGAGCTTCATCTGTTGTGTCTTCATAAGAAAGTTTGGTCCAAATAAGCAAGAGGATGAGAAAATTTAACTTTCCGGTTTGCCGGCGGATTTTCTTGAAGGTAAAGGGTTTGAATCGGAAGAAAGAGCGATTACCTCTACAACATCAGCGTGACTGACTTCAGCATCATCCTCACAATAATCATTATCAATAAGGCGTGTGGAAAATAAACCAAGTGAGTCAAGCTCTACCTCAAGATCCGGATTACCCACATCATCGTCAGCTGGTGGATCGGAGGAGGCAGTGGTTCTCTTTCTATTGGCCGGTTGCTTCACAACTCTGGTCTTGGGCCGGGTTGTTTTCTCCGGTTTCTCTTGTGGAGGCTTCTTGCTCCAAAATGCATCATCACCCTGTTGAAAGATGTTCACATCAACAAAGAGTATTTAAACATGGTCAGATTTCATGAAAGCATAAGATAAGAGTCTTACGACTGGCGGTTTGTTAATGGCAGAAAAGGGACGCAAGCCGGTTTGAGCGCAAGCGGCTTCCGGTTCATTTAACATCCTCTTAACAGCCTCAGTAACTTCATCGTCTATCAGCTGGATCTCAATATGCCGCAGAGGGTCTTTTACATCTTCTGTGTATTTGCACATCAAACCGGAGCGCAGGCTTAAGGTTAGTATACTCCAAAATATCCAGTAGCGAGCAAGGTCAACTCCAGTCAACCCGTTAGCCATGAAGGCCCGGAGCTTGGATAGTTGAGGGGCATATTTGCTTCTCTCCTTGGCAGTCAACCTTTGAGGGAAGGGATGTGTGTTGCTTAGCCGCTCCGGACGGTAACCCGGTAAAGGATTTTCTCCATCAGGAAAGGTATCTTTGCAGTAAAACCATGTTGAATTCCACTCTTTGGGATGGCTGTGTAGTTTGGCGTGAGGGTAAGTGGCCTCTTTCCTCTTTTGAATTGCCATACCACCTAACTCGGTGTTGGGACCGTCAGTAAATTCAGTGCGGCGGTTTAGATGGAAGCAATCTCTGAATAATTCAACTGTGGGCTCCTCTTGAAAGAACATCTCACAGAGCACTTGAGAGTGACAGATGTTGGTTACGGAGTTGGGGCCTATATCTTGTGGACGCAGTTGGAAGTTGGCCAAGACGTCCCGATAAAACTTTGAACCGGGCGGATGAAGCCCGGGCTAGATGGTCGTGAAAACAACAACCTCTCCATCCTTGGGTTACGAGTACATTCCGGGCGAGGACCCTCCGATGAATAGCGTCTTTTTTGCCTAAAGCGCGGTGCTAACTAAGTTATCCAGTTGAGTTTCAGTCACCCGAGAAGGGACCCAGTTGCACTCGTACACTTGCTTGGCCATGGTGCAATCTGCAAAGCAGTAATACCGGTTCAGGAATATGTTGGAAGGCTATACATTGATACATTCATTGCTAAATTGGAGTTTTGCAAGGTGGCAATACATAGCTAGGAATTCCTGGCGGTTCAACAAGGGGACTAATGGTATATGCCGGGTTGTCAATTTTTTTTACAAGGTTAAACCGCCTGTTCTGAAACATTGAAGAATCAAGGTTGCAGATGAGTGGATATGCGAAAATAGGTTTCACAAAATTATTTCACAGTTTTGGATCTGGAGCATGTTCAGAGAAGAAATAAATATTCAAGGTCCAAAAGGGAGCGGTACTGAATCAATGAGCAAGGATACAGGGAGATCCATGGCTTTGAGATGCGCAAGTGACGGCGGATGTTAAAACTACCTTCACTGAGAACAAGGATTTGAGACTTGACTAAGAGTTATCATATGAACAAGAAGCAAGCAATGAGCAATGAAGAACATGGAAACCTAGAACAGATCTATGGTAAAAGATAGAAGACTTACGGTGAGGAAGAAAGCGAAGACCGCCACGATGCTCTGGTATACTCGAGGGTGATGCAGCGGCCAAGGTTGGTGCAGAAGTCGACGGCGGTGGCGAGCTCGAAGCTGGGCGGCGAGGAAGAAGGCAAGCGGAGGGCACGAAGGGGAAAAGAAATGACCTTCGGTCTTATTTATAAAGCAAGGACATCGTCGGTAGCGAAAATCAAGGGGCCGTGAGTTTGGAAACGGAGTTGTCGCCTCGATTGTCGCAGATCTATTAAACAAAAAAGGTGTTGCGGATAGTTTTTATGACAGGTGACGTCACGCCGGTTTACAATGACCAGAGAAGATGACATCATGGCGGTTCACCCAATTACACAAAGATGCCGAAGACGAAGTTTTTTTGCTGAGGATTGACATGAACCTGTTCAAATCAATCTGGGGCCTAATGTTGGGGATATTACCACTGGGCGTAAACCGGCCAGGACATGCCGAGTTAACTTCATCAGTAGTTGAGTATGTTAAAACCCAAGCAGGCAGACGAGGGCTCAAGGCCCATAGCCAGTTCAAGGCCTGTAACCGTAAACCGGCGTCAGTATGTAACTTGTATTGTAAGTTAGGAATAGCAGAGACCAAGCCAGATACATCTATAAACTGGCGTCGGGACTCTGTGAACCGACGGGCGCCACCCATGTATATAAGGGGACGGCCCGGAGGCGATTCAGGACAACAGACAACAACTCGAGACTTAGGCGAAGCTTGTTTGCTCCCTAGTCATCGGACCCCCATCAATTCCATCACAACTAGGCGTAGGCTTTTACCTTCATCGAAGGGGCCGAACTAGTATAAACTCTCTTGCGTCTTTGTGTCCTCTTTAACCCCTTCAAGCTAACCCGTAGCGATGGCTCCACGACTAAGTCCTTTCATGAGGACATCTGCCGTGACAAAACCACGACACCCACCCCTTAGGGTTTCCAACCCTAGGCGCATGGGAGGCCCAAGGGGGGCGCACCAGCCCACCAGGGGCTGGTTCCCACGCCCCTTCAGCCCATGGGGCCCTCCGGGATAGGTGGCCCCACCCGGTGGACCCCCGGGACCCTTCCGGTGGTCTCGGTACAATACCGATGACCCCCGAAACTTTCTCGGTGGCCAAAACTGGACTTCCTATATATAAATCTTTACCTCCGGACCATTCCCGAACTCCTCATGATATCCGGGATCTCATCCGGGACTCCGAACAACTTTCGGGTTACCGCATACTAATATCTCTACAACCCTAGCGTCACCGAACCTTAAGTGCGTAGACCCTACGGGTTCGGGAACCATCTTGAACATGACCGAGACAACTCTCGGCCAATAACCAACAGCGGGATCTGGATATCCATGTTGGCTCCACATGTTCCACGATGATCTCATCGGATGAACCACGATGTCGAGATTCAATCAATCCGTATTCAATTCCTTTGTCTACCGATATAGTACTTGCGAGATTCGATCGTCGGTATCCCGATACCTTGTTCAATCTCGTTACCGGCAAATATCTTTACTCGTTCATAGCAGATCATCCCGTGATCAACTCTTTGGTCACATTGTGCACATTATGATGATGTCCTACGAGTGGGCCCGGAGATACCTCTCCGTCACACGGGTGACAAATCCGATCTTGATTCGTGCCAACCCAATGAGACACTTTCGGAGATACCCGTAGTGCACCTTTATAGCCACCCGATTACGTTGTGGCGTTTGGTACACCAAAGCATTCCTACGGTATCCGGAGTTGCACAATCTCATGGTCTAAGGAAATGATACTTGACATTAGAAAAGCTTTAGCATCTGAACTACACGATCTTTGTGCTAGGCTTAGGATTGGGTATTGTCCATCACATCATTCTCCTAATGATGTGATCCGTTATCAACGACATCCAATGTCCATGGTCGGAAACCGTAACCATCTATTGATCAACGAGCTAGTCAACTAGAGGCTTACTAGGGACATGGTGTTGTCTATGTACCCACACATGTATCTGAGTTTCCTATCAATACAATTATAGCATGGATAATAAACGATTATCATGAACAAGGAAATATAATAATAACTAATTTATTATTGCCTCTAGAGCATATTTCCAACAGACGCTTGCGTGGCAGACAAACATAGCATGCGCCTCCCGAGGAATCTGAATTTTAAATTCTTGCCACGACTTCGGCGAATCAGATCATACAAGCCAAAGCCACCTGATGCGCAGTGCTAGATTTAGTTGGCAAAGGTTGGGGAGGCCAAGCAATCAAACAATGGCCACCACTTATTTGCTTCCTCCCCGTCCATCAAAATGCTCGAAAGATTTTGGTGAAGTCTGCAATGGTCTTGGGGGAGATCAAGAGACATCATGGCATAGATCTGCATCGTCATAACATGACTGTGATGAAGGCAAGTCAGCCAACCCTATGCATGGGGAATCCCTACAAGGCACAAGCATGTTGGTAGCCTTATCCACCCGACCTTGAAGGTGAGATGGAGAAACCCGACAAGTGCTCAAGCGCAACCTCAAAAAAGTGCAAGGCAAGGGGCTAATCACACACAATATCATCCGCTCCATCAACACGTCGTTACCTTGTTGAAGGCATTGCTCGGATATGCTCATACTAGTTCTTCCGAGTGAAAACATAGATTCTGGTTTTTGGTGGTTGCATCCGGAGATGGTGACACTCGAGTGTCGCTCCCTTCCTGAAGGCGTTATTGTCGAAAAATCTCGTTATCCTTGTGGTGTCATGAGATGATTTGTGTGGATATGTTCACTATTGTAGCTATTGATCGTGGATTAGATCGCTCTGTGGCTTTTCTTTTTTCTCGCTTAGGCATAGCTTTGGTCTGATATGACTTTGCCATTTGCTGGTGTTTTTATGTGCGCGCATTGGTATCGTTTTTGTGCATTCTAGCTACGCAAAAGTCCGGGTGTGTGCTTATTGTGTTTGTATCTATTTGATGCTTTATTTTGAATCAATAAAATCCATCATTGGTGTGTCGCTTCGTAGTATGTTCTTACATTGGTCGGGCAAACAAAGTAACAGATATTGTGGATTGTCGCATCAATTTCATATAATTTGTTCGCGAATAAGCAAGAGCTCGCGTATCTTCCATTGATAGGAGGAAAAGAGTACACAGAGTACAAGGTGCCCAAGCAATGCTCCAAGTCAGGAACAGAGAGGGGATGAGAGAAAGGGATTTACAGGGGGGAGGAGAGAGAACGACCTCAAGGGGACTATTCAGGTAATATGTTGGCCAAGCCAATGTTTCCCGCGGTGGCCCAAAGGTGGGCCTCGACGATGATGAGGTTGATGAGGCTGTTGGGGAATGTAGTAATTAAAAAAATTCCTACGATCACGCAAGATCTATCTAGGAGATGCATAGCAACGACAGGGGAGAGTGTGTCCACGTACCCTCGTAGACCAAATGCGGAAGCGTTTAGTTATGCGGTTGATGTAGTCGAACGTCTGCATGATCCAACCGATCCAAGTACCGAACGTACGACACCTCCATGTTCAGCACACGTTCAGCATGATGACGTCCCTCGAGCTCTTGATCCAGTAGAGGGTCGAGGGAGAGTTCCGTCAGCAGGACGGCGTGGCGACGGTGTTGGTGATGTGATCCGCGCAGGGCTTCGCCTAAGCACTACGACAATATGACCGTGGTGGTAAACTATGGAGGGGGCACCACACACGGCTAAGAAACAACTGTTGTGTCTTTGGGGTGCCCCCTGGCCACGTATATAAAGGAGGGGGAGGAGGAGGGCGACCGCCAAGGAGGGCGCGCCAAGGGGGAGTCTAATAGATCAATCTTTACCTCTCGACCATTTCGAGACTCCTCGTCGTGTCTGTGATCTTATCCGGGACTCCGACCAAACTATGGTCACCAAAACATATAACTCATAATACAAATCGTCATTGAACGTTAAGCGTGCGGACCCTACGGGTTCGAGAACTATGTAGACATGACCGAGACACATCTCCGGTCAATAACCAATAGCGGAACCTGGATGCTCATATTGGCTCCTACATATTCTACGAAGATCTTTATCTTTCAAACCGCATAACAACATACGTCAATATCTTTGTCATCGGTATGTTACTTGCCTGAGATTCGATCGTCGGTATCCTCATACCTAGTTCAATCTCGTTACTGGCAAGTCTCTTTACTCGTTCTGTAATGCATCATCCCGCAACTAACTCATTAGTCACATTGCTTGCAAGGCTTATAGTGATGTGCATTACCGAGAGGGCCCAGAGATACCTCTCTGATACACGGAGTGACAAATCCTAATCTTGATCTATGCCAACTCAATAAACACCTTCGGAGACACATGTAGAGCATCTTTATAGTCACCCAGTTACGTTGTGACGTTTGATAGAACACAAAGTGTTCCTCCGGTATTCGGGAGTTGCATAATCTCATAGTCAGAGGAATATGTATAAGTCATGAAGAAAGCAATAGCAATAAAACTAAACAGTCATTATGCTAAGCTAATGGAT